>OX639997.1:65219878-66469878 GCA_951828415.1 Anomoia purmunda
ATTTTCACTATTTTTCCACTGCGTTTACTAATTTCGACCATTAATTTTACTAATTGCTTCAACTATTTTTACTAATTGCTATTATTATTTTCACTACTTTCTACCACTATTTTTAATAATGCTACTACTAATAACTTTCACTATTTTTACTAATTTCTACCACTTTTTAATACTAATGCTGCTGCGAATTACCACCACTATTTTTACTTATTTCTACCACCAATTTTAATAATTTCTATTACTATTTTCACTACTTTCTACCACTATTTTTAATAATGCTACTACTATTGACTATCACTATTTTAATAATGCTACCACTAATTTTACTAATTTTTACCACTATTCTTACTAATTTCTACCACTATTTTTACTAACGCTTCTACTAATTTCTGCAACTATTTTTACTAATTTCCACCACTGTTTTACTTATTTCTATCTTTAGTGTAACTAATTTCTTCCACTATTTTTACTAATCTATACCACTATTTTCACTACTTTGTACCACAATTTTTTCTAATCTCTACCACTGTTTTTACTAACTTCTACCCCTGTTTTAACTAATACTACTGCTAAGTAGTACAACTACTTTAATAATTTCTACCATCACAAAGAAATTTTACTTCTGGCTCGCACACTTAAATGAACGCATGTTTTTTTTTTAATGGAGTTGGCATCGCTCACTTCAAAGCACCCACCCATTTTGGTAACTTAATAATTTTACTCAGTAGACACAAGTTTGAAAATTATTATTAGAGACCACACAAAAACTTTACCCACGTGCCATATAAAAGAAATTCAAGAAAACAAAAAAAAAATTCAGTAACTATTAAAAGTAATTTGCTCCAATTGGGTTGGGTTGGAGAAAGAAAGATGTGGTTAAAAAAATTGTGAATAATGGAATGGGGTATAGCTTTCTTTAAAGCAATTAGATATATTTCCAAAACTACCTTTTCAAACTTTACCGAATTTGTTACCAGCTTTGTAATTCAACTGCCTAAATAGAATGTTGAAAAGTATCCTAATGGTAAGTACATACCTCTGAATCACCGATTTCAAAAATTGTGCATGTGGTGAAAGTCCTTTCACTGTTAGCTTTCGTGATCAACTAATATTTGCTAAAAATACAACAGACAGTGCATCGTCGATTCGATGAAGTGTAACCGTTCAGTGTTAATTAATCAAGTGGCTGCGAATAATACTATTTGTGATTTGAATTATCTTGGGCTGTGGAATGGCGATGGGGCATACAAAAATTATTTTGAAAGCGGTCAGTAAAGTACCCGCGGTTTTGCCTTCACATGTTGCACTGTGGTCTCCTTCGGTAAACAGTATACTGGCGCCCATCCCTACATCAAATTTGTATGACCGAATTTTTGGTAAGTTGGCAATTTTATCGGGGATGTCGAGAAAACATTTTTTGTCCCGTCTCGCCCGCAAATTATTTAGTACTGCGAGTGGTTTAAATGAGGACCTGGGACATCTTATTAAATACATATGTTTATTATGCAGAGAAATTTTATAAAAGTGATTTCAATTCAATTTCAAAATACTTTTAGATTACATTAATCTTAGGTGGGTTTTATATTATCTATTTTTAAAGGTACTTTTTTATTATTTACTACTGTCGCACTTTCCATATAAATTTCATAATGCAACATATATGCAAATAATAAATTTCACTTTTTACTATTATCTTACATAAATTAACAAAACAGTAGAGCTCAAAGCGAAGGTTTGTGTAAATAATGACATCTACCATATGTAAAGCTGCTGCAAAATGGCAAGGCGACAGCGGTGTTGAATAAGCAAAGTCAAATAGCACACAGCTTATGGAGTGATTTATCAGTTTCCAGTTGTCAGGCGTTTCAAAGCATTTTGAATTAGGTTTTTTTTTTAATTTTTGTTTAATTTTATTTCTTTGTTAATTGATTCAAGTCAACACTAGCATACACACTTAGTTTCTCCAAACGACAGCGCAGTTAATTTTTATCACAGATATCATTCATAACAATAGAAGAAAAAAATTGTTAACGCTTCAGTTACCTTCGGAAATTACAAGATGTGAGTTATGCGCTGAATTTCGCTCCATACAATAATCAACACGCGGATACTCCATGGTAAATATGATGATATGATTCCTTGCCTAAAAGTTCAGCAGAACTGTTTGACTTAACTGCCTCGTAGTCGCTATTGAAACTGGCGACCAAGTTTCGTCGGAAACCGTTGTGGACCCCGCCGTCATCAATCACCTCATTAGGCCCAGCAGGTTCTGCCGGAAATAAGAAAAATGGATAGGAAGCGCAGTTGGAAGCCGAGTTTATGAAGCAGCATTTGGACTACTGAATTCTGATTCCGGAGTAAATGATTCGAAAAATCGGAATAAAAACAAAATCTTCGGAGCAGATTAACATTTTGCTATTAACAGGTCTATCCTGCATCGATAACAAATGGCTCTGTCAACTCATACACCTGTTTTGTATTCTGTGCAGACTTATTACCGGTGAATTTTGTTACCATCCTATCGGAAAATTCCTGTACGAACAAGAACAGCGATTTGTTCACTGATTGGATATCACTTGCACTGAAATTGTGAAGGGGACCCCTTTCCCCTTTGCTAAATGGTAACAGCGAAATCGTCGCCGGAGAAGATGAAGATCTCGAACACCAAATCACTTGGATGAATGAACAAAAAAGCGCTAGCGCTGAGGGACTACCTGCTGCGTTAT
The DNA here is from genome assembly GCA_951828415.1 of Anomoia purmunda. Lineage (NCBI taxonomy): Eukaryota > Metazoa > Arthropoda > Insecta > Diptera > Tephritidae > Anomoia > Anomoia purmunda. Next base: position 65,222,605 of record OX639997.1, read on the forward strand.
TCAAAAGGGTGGAGAAAAGCTGGTGATCTTTATGCACTACCTCTTTTCCAGGATAAGATCGAACTAATACCCAAGATGAGCCTCATTAACATTTCATATATTGAACCTTATCAATGTGACCTTATACCTGTCAAGTCTACGAAAAGACCAGAGGTGAGAAAATCCACAGACGTCATTTCTTTATTTCTGCTTTTGACAGCTCACGAAGAAGCTGCCATATCGTGCGGTGTCTGCATTTATTGCTCAAGAATCCCATCCACCGCTGTCTGAATAGACAAAAAACGCATCGAACAAGTATTTTATATATTGTGTTACGTTCAAAAGTAATACATTTCGAAGTAGCCTTATGCCTGGTTTTCTTTGGGTCAAATTTGACGTCAAATTTTGCCGCTGGAATGAAAACAGCCAAAATTGACACCAATGCGAATTTACAAGATGATAAAATGATTGCATTTCGTGTGATATTTTGTTGTGAAAAATTTGACCTATTGCAGGCATAACCTGATATTGTGTCATTTAATCATCCCAAAAAAAACTTGTGGCATTTTATATTTTTCTTTTATAAGAAACAGCTGTATGTTCCTAAGTTTTTCTGATATCTATTGCTTTTTTCACGTATCAGCAAATTTTCTCGCCACCAGATACAGCACAAAATAAATTAAGTAACAATAAAGATAGAATACAAGATTGCGCCTTCCAGCGGTGAAGTGACAGATCTCGCCATTAGTAAGCAAGTATTCGGTAGAATAAAGAATAAATAACTTCCATATATTTCAGTGAGAAACGTGTTTACATTTTGTTAATTTGTAAACAGATGATTTATAGGCAGACTTTTGCCCCTATTTGTGAAAAAAGCTTTGTCTAGTTGCAGTTGAGAATTGTCAAAATCGCCAAAACCAAAGTAGCGGTACCTCTGGGACAAACGTAAATCTCCTACGCAAATCTTGCAGGAAACAATTCATTAAAGCCCAGAGGTTCTGCTATGAGCTTGAATGGCAGCAGTGCAAAAGAGTCTACGGACCTATACAAAAGCTTTAAGGGAAGCAAAGAGATCTTCACGGCCGTTTTTATTCCTAAAGCCGGAAAGGCGTCACATATTAATTCATAGGACCTTAGGCCTATAATCAATCCTCCGTTGTTCTAAAGACACTTGATAGGATTGTTATTAGCTTTCTCCCTGATACCATCACTAGTCGCCTACTACCTACTGGCCAATTTGCCTACCACAAAGGCAAATCTACTGAGACTGTACTCCATAGCTGGTCGGCTATCATGAGAATTCTCTCAGCATTACGGATTTTTTTCTCGAACCCTTCCTGGACAATGAAGGTGCTTTTTATAACGTACCGCCGTTAGGACTCTTGGGTTGGACAACTCACTGGTGACGTCGCGATCGCACTACACTATGCGAGCTGATGCAATGAACGCTTCGGGAGGTGTCCAAGTGGTGCACCCACTACGAGTTTAGGGTCAGCTCAAATATCCGGTTAAGTCTTTCTACAAGTGCCGAATTTTTAGGCGTTATTTTAGATAAGGAGTTCGGAGGAGCTTCGGTAGCCCTATATACCTGCAAGAGAGCTATAGGAAAGAAATGAGGTCACTCTTGTATGCTAAACAAGTTTCGCTTCATTCAGAGCAGCACGCATCGTTGTGCTTCTAAATCGATTTCTGAAAGTAGTATTATAGCAAGAATTGCTAGTAGGGAGGAGTGGATCCTAGAGTTTAACACTCCACCTTATAGTATTGCCATCTATACAGATGGCTCGAAACTCGACAGTAAGGCGGGAGAAGGCATCTTCTCGCGAAACACTCCCTGGCAAATCTCCTTTAGGTTACCAGACCACTGCAGCGTTTTCCAGACTATGGTGTCAGCTATTGTGGAAGTGATGAAGAAGCTTGGGATGATAGCCAGGCTGCAACCAATATTCTGAAAGATGGCCAAGCAGAACAGACTGTGCCTCATTTGGGTTCCTGGCCATATGGACATAGAGAGAAACTGCATGACAGACGAACTTGCAAGACAAGAGCATGGCGGGCATTGTTATTATGCAATTTCCCAATATCCGACTGTTTTGGGCTGTTAAAACCAACCGTTACGCGAACAGAGTCATAAAAATGTAGGTTTTTTTCTTGTAACCTTGTATATTAATATTATTATGCTTCTTCTTAATAACAATTTATGCTTCTAACCATTCTGAGGCGATAATAAAAAAAAGCAAGAACGTAGGATTTTAAACTTTTCATATGCCAGTAAAAGAAATTATGGAACTTTACGTGGAAACTGAGGTTTTCTAAAAAAATTCGTGAAAACTCAGATTTTTTTGCTTTAACCTCTTTATAGTTTACCATAATATATGGTACTTTAAAACTATATTATGTTTTTCTATGTCTTAATTTTAAAACTATTGAATTCTGTAGTTTTCTCAAATCATTACAAAGGACCAATTTCAGATTACAAATTTAAATGCAATTTACCGATTATTTCCTATTTTTGATTTTCATCACGCGTTGTTCTGAAAACCGACGAAAGTCGAATGGCATTTTTGAGTCTAATTTTGGCGCTTAAGCTCAGAAGTGTAATAGAACAAACTTATGGTTAGTTTTAAAAACACGCTTTCTCTCTCTGTTATGTTTAAGCATTCAGCGCTTCAACTGAGATTTTACAATAAAACCTGCTGTCACTCTAAGATAACAGCTGTAATTCGTCGGTAAGTAACATTCGCAGTTGCGGCATCAGCAGCTACAGCGACAGGTTTTTTCAAAGAGAACTGGTTTGTTTTGATTTTGATGTTGAAAATACAGTACTCTCTGTTATTTAATACTCTATCGTCTATTCCATTCTTGGTTTCTTCCTAGTTGCTTTTGTTTGGATTTTCTCAACCATGTGCTACGATTTTTGCCGCTTATTTTGTTAGCTGAACTGACCGCTGGCTTTGTTTTGAATCTAATTTCTAATCAAATAAATTTAAATAATTTTGGGCAGATGCTTTGATCACTTTAGATAAGCGCTGTTCATTTGTTCGAACAAATTTGCTATTAGCTGTTTACTCAACATTGCAATTTGTTTGGTGTTTGATTTTGTTAATAATTAGCGTATTGTACTTGCGTTTGTGCTTTGCTTTAAGCTTTAATTTTTTGTATATGCATATATTTTTCTGACCAATTGCTGATAAAATTAATTTAATAGATTTTCTGTGGAAGTGAATATGGTCTCTATTTTGCTCCATTTCACTAAATTATTTTCGCTCATCGTGCTAAAAATAAATTACTGGTTTTTACTGTCTTTGGTTCTCAAAAGTTGAGAGGTTCTACTATTATCTATTAAGTGGCTTCGGTAACTCCACCGGTACTAAATGGTATCCGGTTAGGTCTTTCTACAAGTACCAAATTTCTAGGCATTATTTTGGATAGGAAGTTAAGTTGGAAAGAGGACTTAGTTCTATGTTATGAAAAGGCTTCCATAGCCCTCTACACATGTAAGAGAGCCATAGGCTGGAAATGGGGTATTTATCCCTGAATCTGTCGCCTGCATTAGAAAAAGAGGTTAACCTCAAGCTACTCACCAAGGTGCAAAGATCTATTATGATCTGTATAAGTGGGGCGCTCAGAACCACGCCAAATGAGGCTTTGAACGCCATTTTAGACCTTATTCCTTTAGATTTGGTTGGACAACAGATGGCAACGATGACCGCTTTGCGACTAAGAGAGACGTCCCAGCGGCATCCTGAAAGCCAAGGGCACAAGCAGAGAGGAATGGAAATTTGAGTTTCATACTCCACCAGATAGCATTGTCATCTATACAGATGGGTCGAAACTCGATAATAAGGAAGGAGGGGGCGTTTTCCCTCGAAACCCTCCCCTGCAAATTTCCTTTAGGTTACCAGATCACTGCAGCGTCTTCCAGGCTGAAGTCTCAGCTATCATGGAGGCAGTAGAAAAGATTGGGACCGGGATTATAGGAAGAGACATATTTATTTTTAGTGATAGCCAGGCTGCAATCAGAGCTCTGAGCTCTTTCACGTTTAACTCGAACATCGCACTAGACTGCCGCCTATCTCTACAGGAGATGGCCAAGCAGAATAGGCTGTACCTCATTTGGGTCCCTGGTCACCGAGACATAGAGGGAAACTGCATGGCAGACGAACTTGCAATACAAGGTAATACCAAGGAGATTCTTCAGGATAAAGAACGCATTGGTATGCCGTTTGCCACTTGCAAACTGGTACTCAAAAATTGTACATATAAACAAGCTAACAATAGATGGAGGCAAATACGACCTGTCGAACCTCAAGGCAGATGTGGCCTAAATGGGATCGGAAACGGTCGCGCAGCGGAAAAACATTTCTCACGTGATCGGGGCTCTAACAGGGCGTTGCCTGATAGGGAAACATGCTGAAAGGTTGGGAGTACCCGTAGGAAATGATCTTGCATTTACTGTGTAAGTGTTGTCTGTTGAGGTTCATCAGCGAGGCAAAATGGTTTGGAGAGGAGTTATTTTTCTCCTTTCGGATGGCACAACATTTTTCTTTGTGGTAACACAATGGGCCTCCTAATACTGGCTTAAGTAAGCCGGGCTAGCTCCCTCTGTGATAGATAAAGAGGGATGAATTCAAAATAAATAAAATATAGCACTTTTTTCATCATTTGAATACTAGAAGTACTCACGTCTATGCATCCGTATACTAAATTTTGCTTACTCGAGTATGTGAGTATTTCTAAAGTACTCGATTAACTACTCGGCACATCTCTATTTCGCACATATTTATATAATAATAAAGCCCAAATTCCGGGCAGTGCACCATATAAGCAATGTTTTTTGGAAAGGAGTTGTCATCTTATTAAATTTATTAACTATTACAATATGAGCGTCAAAAGGGCTAAATTAAACTTATTTTCCAAATATTTTAAAAAAATGTGTTCACCTATTAAAGTAAAATTTAATTATAAATTAAATTTTAAAATATGGGATAAAAGCTTGAAGATTTAGTGAGCCTACATTGCACATCCATTTTGGGAAAAGGTTGTCAGCTGTTAAGAAATTAAATTCAATTGCATTAAAAGATAAAATGCTACATTATGGGTGTCAAATGAAAGGGGGATCAAAAGGCTTTATTTTTAAAATAAATAAATAAGAAGTAATCTAAATGCAGTTCTTAAAGAAAATTAAATATTACATCAGATTCAAACACATTAGATTTAATAAGCTTGATGATGACAATACTTTCAAAAATGGTTGCCACCTATTTCATAGGATATTTCAATTCAGTAATTAATTTAACATAGTTATTGCTATATTGTTGTGAAGCGAAGCTATTTATATGAAAACATTTAAAAAAAACTTGCCACGTATTTTGTTGGACCATTGTTACCATGTTTAAAAATATTAAGTTAATTCAAAAAGATAGCTGAAATATAGAATTATTTGTGCTAAATGAAAGGGTTTATATAAATATTGTACATTTTTGAGGAAGCTTGCCACCTTTCTAAAGATGTTAATTAAGCGGCAGTTTGAAAACAGATGTGGCTTTATTAATTTTTAGAAAATCAAAAGTTTAAAATCGAAGCTTAAATGTTTGAAAAATTTGGTAACATTTGGTAAAACTGTTTACTTTCTTTTCTGTTACATTCTAAAGCTTATCATTGAACCGAATGCCATGCTAGCGGATTCTAGGACTGTTAACATCGAAAATATCATATTTTAATTTCATATAAGTTATACTTAGATGTTTACTTTAAATATCTGTGCTTTACTTCTCCAACTCAATTATCTCATTTTCAAATATGTATCACAAAACGTATACGCACAAAATTTTTAAGTTTACCGAATCATTGCTAGAATCAAGCAGATAATTTTAAATCTATAATAAAAATCACTTCACGTCAATTGTTCATTTAATTCTGTATAATTTTGTAGAAGATTCACTCGGAAAAATTGCGCCTGTATCTGAATAAGTATTTCTTTGTCCATTGTAAAATAATTAATACCGTTTTTTATGAGCCAGATTTAGTTTTTTTGCGAATGATATATAATGGCACTTTCAAGTTTACGATTAAATTTATAACGCTATACATATATGTACATATGTATGTAGTTAATGCTATACTGCTAGACAGTAGATGATGTAAGATGAATTATAAAAGAGTTAACCAACGAACTTGGTGGTAAACGAATTAGCATTATTGAGTTGGTAGACAGGCAGTTGGTGAAAAATAATACGATGCGATAATATCTGATATGAGCAGTACAAATAGCGTAATATGAGAAAATATTTTTTGTAACGAAATGTTCCCACTCGTAAATGTTTTAGCTTAAAAAAAGGCAACGCTATAAACATTACGCTAACTCTATGAGTTCTAAATATAAATTACCATCATTTGTCACGGAACCATATAACACTTTTAGGTATGTAATGTAATTTATGTATGTACGTTTTGCAATACCTTGTAAAGCGTGAAAGGTTAGAAAATGCATAAGATGGGGTTCTAACAGGCGGATCCAACTTGATTATTTATGCTACCAGAAAACAACACTAAATCATAATAATTTCTCATCTTAGTAACGTTCAAAAAGTCTTTACAACATCAAAAAAAAAATCTATAAAATTTCAGTTGCTTGGGACGAATCGACAAAAATGTTACCGAAATTATATTTGGTAACCTTTGTATTGAACTTTATACGCTCTACACTTCTTATTAGTTAAACCAAAAGCTCTTGCAGTTGCTTTGTTGGCTCTCTTGGCCAGCCGATAAAAACCAAAAACGATCAAAGAACTGCACAACAAATACAAACGCAAGCCGTAATCCATCAACACCAAGTAGATAAGGCTATAACACAGTTGGCAAAAAGAAGAGCGTAATCCTACTTATCCTACTCAAATTATAAATGTGAAAGTTTGTATGTGTGTGAGTGAGTGTGGGAGTATGTTGTACAAAATTTAGCACGCAAATAGCCTACTCCCTACGCTATAACATAGGATATTTCATATGGAGGTTTGCCACCTGCTAAAAAAGTTTTAGTAAATTAAATAAATAACTTTACACACACATTGCTATATAACGAAAAGATAGATCTGGGTAAGATTTGGCACATATATGGTCCATTACACCTGTTAAAAGGCTATTATAAAATCGATTTTTCATTTGGAGTTACCACCGGATTAAAATGTTAAATTCAATAAAAGCAATGATCGAATTCAAATACTCCAATATGGGTATCAAATTAAATGAGCTTAGTAAAGCTTTAGTTGCCAAATATTTTGAAAGAACGTTGCCACCTGCTTTAATGCAAACTAAATTAACTGAAAAAAATACCATTTTACAATATGAGTGCCAAACTGGAAATTTTAAGAAAACTCAATTTCAAACATATTTTTGAGAGGGTGGCAACTTATTTAAAAAATTGATAAAAATTATAATAAGTTAAACCAAATCCAATTAATATTATACGAAAGGCTCAATAAAGCTTCTTTCCCAAAAATTTTTAAAAACGGTTGTCACCTGTTTATATACAAATTAAGTGAATTAAAAAAATAAACGACATTTTGACCTCGAGTCGGCAAAACAGAAAATTAAAATTGGAAAGGTCGCGAAAAAATCATTATTAAACGACATATTACAATATGAGTGGCAAGCTAAAATTTTTAGAAAGTGTCATTACAAAAATTATTTTGGAGAGGGTTGCCACTTGTTTAAAAAATTAATCAAACTTATAATAAGTTAAATCCAATATATTTATTGTATGCACGGCTCAATTCGGCTTCATTTCCCAAATACTTTTAAGGAAGGCTGCCACCTGTTTATAAGCGAATTAATTGAAAAAAAATAAACGACATTTTACAGCAAGAGTGCCAAACTACCAATTGTAAAAATGAATAATTTGAAAAACAATTTTGGAGAGGGTTATCACTTGTTGAAAACCTTACTTAAAATTATAATAAGTTAAATCAAATTTGAAAAATGGGTGTCAAACCGAATAGTTTTAAGGAAGCTTCATTTTGAAAATACTTTTGGAATACTATATAAAAGAGTAAATTGCATTAAATTAATAAGCTAAAGGAAGTATCACGTAGTGGGAGTCAAATGAAGAAAGCTTAAAAAAAACTTAATTATGCAAATAGATATAAGGAGTGCTGCCACGTGTTTAAAACCACGAATTTAATGCTATTTTTATTTAAATGAAATATAACAGAATTTAATGCTATTTTTATTTAAATGAAATATAACAGAATTACTCAGAAACGACAGAGTTTATACGAAAACATGTTTGATAAGGGTTGCCACCCCTTAAAGACCGTTGATTTAATTTAATTGGTATGGTAACATAAATTTAACTAGAGTGCTGTTAAACGAAAATAAATATATTCGGAGAGTAGAAAAATTTGAATTCGACTAAATTTATAACATAAATAAAGCGTTACAATACTGGTTCAAACTGACAAAGGTTTAGGAAAAGTTAGTGTCGAACAAATTTGAAGAAATTGCTCACTATTAGGAAATTTAATCCAAATAAGGATATTTCAAGTATACATATATACAGCTATTTAAACAAATAGATTGTGAAAGCTGTTCATAAATGCCTTGCAACGTTTCCAAAACTAAAGTAGTTTTTCTTAATATAAATCTTAACAAACATTTATAACAATGTGAATGTTTGGGCGTAAGTATGTTCGATGGATTTGTGTAAAATTTGGTACATATGTAGCTTATAACCTGGATTAATATATAGCTTATAATCAGTTAAATTAATAAACTAATTCACATATCGATGACGACTGGGTAGATTAGGGTAAGATTTTTCACATACATATGTATACATGTATGCTCGTGCGCCTGTAAGTGCTTCCCTAAATGCATTTGCTTTAAGTCGTGCTGGCTCCCAGCTGCTGATGAGTTAATTAGCGAAGAGTAGTAACGCTTTTGCAAAACGCTGGTGAGTAAATTTTACTCCTGGTTAGTGTTTACGGTGGTTTTTTCAGTGATTGTTTATTTTTGTAGTAAAATGAATACCTTGCAAGAGGAGGGAATAATTTATATTTTGTTAGAAAGCAGTGACAGTGAGGAAGAAGAGGAGGTAGAAGAACAATTGCACAGCGATAGTGATACTGATAATGAAGAGGCCGTCGATGTAAACGATTCTATTGAGCAGATTTTATCCACCGCTTTTCCTAGAAATAATTTACCATCTACTAGCAACTTTTCTAGTGCTTTGCCAAGTGTTGAAAATGAGCCTCCTAGAAAACAACTTAAAGGAAGTTATTCTAATCCGGTATCCCAAAGCGTAGTTGAAAATATTTTTTAGCTAAATATTACTGAAATGATGGGAAAAGGAAATAAATATACGTTTGTATGGAAGACAAGTCCAGTTCACCCATTAGGAAGTAAAATTCCCAACAGAAATATTATCCACATCAATCCTGGACCTACATCTACTATAGTAAAGCATGTCTCAAAGCCAATAGATTGCTTCAAATCATTTTTTAAAAACACTTTACTAGAAAATGTCCTACAATACACAAATAATGAAATATTTGTACAAAGACAGCGATGCAAAGCAAATAACAAAAGTACGTTTTCTGATTTGCAATTGATGGAGCTCAATTATTTGACACTCGATACAGTGGTGAAACATTTCACGTAACTATATCCAAAGAGCGCTTCCGATTTATTTGAAATTGTCTCCGATTTGACGACCGTGAGACCAGGGCTAATCGGAGTAACAAGTCGAAATTCACCCCTATAGAAGACGTTCGACAAATCTTCATCAATCAATGCAAGCAAATTACAAAGCGGGCAGCTACTGTACTATAGATGAACAGCTAGTAGGGTTCAGAGGAAGATGTCCTTTTAGGATGTACATGCCCAATAAGCCTAACAAGTATGGCTTAAATGTGATATATGATTGACGCAGAAGTTTATTTAGGAAAGAATATGGACACCCATGGAAAACCTTTGGGATAATATTATGTGCTAAAACTTTTAGAGTCTCTAAAGGGAGCAAATCGAAATCTGACTATGGATAACTGGTTTACAGGGTTTCCGCTCGCAAAAAAAACTATTGCAAAGAGAATGCAAAACAACTATTTGAGCACAATAAAAAAAAAAAAGCGTGAACTACCATCGGATTTCTGTAATGTCAATTTTCAAAATCGCCCAGTAAGTTCGTCGATGTTTCTTTACAGCCAAACAGCAACAATTGTATAAGCCGAAAACCAACAAAATCGTTACATTGTTGTCTTCGATGCATTTCCATTCAGACACGAGCACAACATCTAAAAAAGCGGAAATCATAAGTGAATACAGGGACACTAAGGGAGCTGTAGATACATTCGACCAAATGTGTCAAAATATGAACTGTGGCATGAAAACAAGGAGATAGGCCTTATGCATATTCTATTCTATGATCAATATGGCTTCTATTAACGCATACGTCATTTACGTAGCAAATTTTTAGAAGAAGAGAGAGAATGAACACCAACGCTCACTTTCAAGGACGGATTTTATCTTTGCTCTGAGCAACGATCTCATTACTCCTCACCTACAAAACAGAGCGGAATTAAAAATCAGCACTAACTTGCGAACATCAATCAACAAAGTTGTGGCACAATGTGATCCAAAAGCTAAATTAAAAGAGTCCCAGTCAAAAAATAATCAAAGAAAGTACTGTAAGTTGTTTGATTATAAAAAAAAGCAATACACAACCACAAAATGTTGTAAATCGAAAGTTTTATATGTGTTCCATAATAAATTATTTTGGTGAAATTATTTATTTCCATTTCAGTTATATTGGAATTCATAACGTTAAGTCGAATGTCGTGCAAGCGAAACCGCGGGTAAAAGGTAGTAAGTTCTAAATATAGACCATCAGCAAAAGCAAAGTTCTGAAAAAGACTTACGAGTACGACAGGCGTGTTTGCCATAAATGGTAGTCCGCGTAATCTTAAGCACCTCTATGCTATTCAAATATTTCTAAATCACTACAAACAGCTACATATGTATAACTACATTTAACAACACCGCGCAGTGAATTTAAATAAACATTAACGATAATTTTTTGAGTTTTTTGTTAATAAACTAAATAAAGTAAATAAAAACTAATATGCGTCTTATTATAACTAGTGTCTTGAAATGGATATAGGGGATGGACGTTTTCAAGTCTCAATATATCTGAACCAAATATACTCCATCTCAGCCTTTCATAAAACAGGACAGATATAGAGGAAATGCCTTGTGCTATCCTCATCCTCGGTTCATTGTGATATGTATAGTGTCCATGTATTTTCTCCAAGGTTTTTGTCCTATAATCAACCCATTCAGGGCTCATAATCCTTCTTTCTTTGTCTAAGAAGGAATTTCGCCTTCAACCTGTCCGCTCCTTTCAGGAAGCACTCTCGCCGGCACTCACATTAGTTCTAGCATATTCCATTTTCCAACAGAGTTCAGCCTCAACTTAGTTTTTTGGACAATATTTGAAGAGGTACGAACAGTGTCCACGGCCTTTTATACAGCTCGACTGTCACTGCACGCCACCTTTCGCAAATTACCCAGCCCGCTATCTTAAGTAAAGCCAATACGTATCTCCGATTGGAAAACCATTGTCATTGTACCTATGACAGAAAAGCGTCTGACATCGCCATACTGGTGCCACCCAGCTCCAGTCCCATTTTCTGTTGTGGAGCCTTCAGTGCAAAAGTTTAAACCGAGCCTCCAAAGAGGGTGTATCAATCTCTCAAATGTTCTTGTGCAGGAGAACTTGCGGTATACTTTTTAACAAACTAGACTCTCTTTATCAGTTTGTCATTTGGGACCAAAAATTAAGAGTATTGCTCTGATAACCTGGCAAATAACTCTATGTGTCCGACGTTCAAAAAAAAAAACTAGTACATATATAAAATAAATATCAATGTAGTGAAATTTAAATTAGTTTCTTCAATTAATAGATTTATGGTGGATACACATTTATGTATGTGTGTTCGGTAAACATAAATAAAAGTTTTTAGAAATGTTCGTGGAATCGACTAATGGTTAGGGTTATTAGGAATGAGCGGACGTTAGGTGTCTAGGGTTAAAATCGTAAAAACGCATGATTGTATTATAAACACAAATAAAAGCAGATTACAAAAAAGCTAAATAATGAAAGTAGTCCAAATGAGAACTTTAGAAACAAAGTACTGGAATTCGCAATCAGGGTCACACTTTTTGTGTGCCTTGTAGCAAACTCGTTAAAACCCAATAAAAAATAAATAAGAGCACGCACATTTCTTTTTAGGGACTCTCCGCTTAATTTCTTACACAAAAATGATAACTACGCGCTTAAATTTTAAGAAAAGCAAATTAATAACCCAACGTGATATTAGGTCTGATCCCACACTTCTGTAAAATCCTTTAAAAATGTCAAACGACAAAATTACTTTCTGAAGTGAGAGTAAAAAGAGAGTAATAGCCAAAAAGTACAGGGACACCAAACACATTTTTCCAGTAACAACTCTTAAATTATAATATACATATATAATATAAAAAACAAAAAATTAGAAGACAATAAATTAAAAGTTGATTGCTCGCCAAAAACATTAAATCTCATACCATTTCCTTTTCTATTTCAAGTTCAAGTGCTAATAGTTTTTGCTACCAATTCGAAAACGTACAACTTCCGTGAATTTTTGTGCAACAGAAGAAAAAGTTCGTCTGTTTGGAAAAAGTCTTTTATAATCCCTCTTCATAAAAGCGGCAATAGGTCTTCGATTGAAAATTACCGTGGAATAGCAAAGCTATCGGCAATTCCAAAACTATTTGAAGCAATTATTACTAATCAGTTAAAATATACGATCTCTTCATCAATCGCAAACTCTCAACACGGATTTTGTAAGGACAAATCAACTATTACCAATTTACTGGAATTCACAACTCATGTTTCAAATGGTTTTGGAGAAAATATTCCAACGGCGCAGTGTTACAAGGCCATCGGCAATAACGCCATATGGCTTTATTTCACATCACATTGAGAAATAGGGCTATATTTTTGATATGGCTTTATTGCCAAACATAATTGGGCAATAAAGCCATTATGGCTTTATTTCTTTTTCTTTCATTTATATATAAACTATTGAAACCGAAATAATGTCAATTTTTTTCAAAAAAACAGTGCAACAGTGTCTTTATTTCCAAATTTTTTTTTTGTATATATATATACTAGCTGACCCGGCGAACATTGCTCCGCCTTAGAAGCAATAAATGAGCAGATTCTTGATTTTAAGAGTTTAAAGTTTTTATTAGGATAATAAATATAAGTAAGTACCAAAAACCAATTATTGTAATGATTCTTTATTGGCCATGTATTTTAGTGCATAGGCTGCACTCTTCAGTGAAGCACCTTGTGATAGACGATATTTTTAGTTTTATTACTATGTGCAAGAACAAATAACGCAGCTGGTCTTCCGACCCTTGAACATGCCGCATATAATTGACCATGGGAAAAACATGGATTTTCTAGATTTCGACCACAAACTTTCAAGGATTGGCCTTGTGATTTGTTAATGGTCATGGCGAATGCAAGACAGATCGGAAATTGAAGTCGTTTAAACTCAAACGGCATGTCGGTTGGGATCATCGGGATCCTCGGAATGAGAACTTCCTCACCTTCAAATTTTCCTTTGAGTATCGTCGCGTAAATCACATTGTTCATCAATTTACTTACCACCAAACGCGTTCCGTTGCACAGTTTACAGTTCACCTTTAGTCGTAAATTATGCGGTGGTAAGCCAGGCACATCCAAGGAGTTTAAAAATTCAATTGGATAGTTGGTGGCATCATCTGCATTTGTTGCACAGTCAATAGATTTGAACGAATGTAGTGTACTAATGACCTCATTCTGAATTATGTAGTAGCAATGAGTGCAATGGCTCAGGTGGGGGAGTCAATAATGGCAATTTCACTTTCCCATTAAGGCAGCACAATCTTGGCGTTTCTCCGGAAAACTTCAATACTCGCAAACCACATTCATTGGCCCAATGCGAACGCTAGTATGCAAGCAGTAATCAGTGCTGCAATCATATCGAAACGCTGCTCGATTCAAATCAGTACTTGATAAATTTCTCCTTGTGCGTCGAAAATTATCAAGATGTTGATCTCTTAGGTTCTCGATGATTTCTCATAGCCAACCGAGCCTTTACGGACTGCCTCGCTTTGCTCTTGTGATTGAGAAGCACGAAGTCGAGCCATACTAAAGCGGCGCTCTTCACGTGCAATTTCTTGTACTTCTTCAGTCCTTTCATTCGCAACGTTTTGCATCCTAGTTGCATTACGGCTTTTTCGGGGAAGATTTGATCGTCTTGGACGCGGCATTTTAATGATAATAATATCGGCACAATATTTATAGACACTCGAAACAAACACAAAAACCGGTAAACTTCAAAATTTCTAACTGTCAATTTTTCACCCAACAAAATTCGTAAAAGTAAACAAAATACATGTTAATATTGGCAATTCACACCAATTACATGGATATTGCCCTTCTCCGCTAGATGTCATTACAATTTACATCGATATTACCTTTCGCCGCCAGAGTACAGCAAAATATATGAAGGGCGAAGAAAAAAAATCAAATTTACCGTTTTTTTTTGTCGTCCCACGGTAACGGGATAAACAGTATCTTATAACCTGCTACCTCCCCACCAATTTTCAGCCAAATCGGTTCAGCCGTTCTTGAGTTATAAGTGGTGTAACTAACACGACTTTCTTTTATATATATAGATATAAAAATTCCGTAAAAGGGAAATTTTCCTTTTACAAAAAGATTATCATGTACAATTTACTATATACATATGTTATAAAATTTCCCTTTTACAAAAAGATAAATAAATACATTTCGTAAAAGGGAAATTTCCCAACGTGCGGTGTAATAAAGCCATATGCCCCTATTTCCAATTTTGTTGGGAAATAAAACCATATGGCTTTATTGCCGATGGCCTTATAACACTGCGCCTATTCCAACAGATGTTGTATACACCGACTTCAGTAAAGCTTTTGACAAAGTTTGTCACCCCTTACTCATCCACAAACTTGATCTGCTGGGCTTTCCACCCTCCCTCCTCAGCTGGATTTCTTCTTATCTACATGATAGATCTCAAATCGTTATATTCAAAAATGCTTTTTCCAATGTCATTAATGTTGCTTCGGGAGTTCCCCAAGGCAGCCATCTAGGCCCGATTCTGTTTTTGTTATTCATAAATGATATTACTACTGCAATAAGATATTCGAATATACTAATGTATGCTGATGATGTAAAACTTTTTAAATCATATGCTTCGATTGAAGAAAGAAATTTATTACAAATAGATCTTAACAGCTTAGTTGATTGGTGCAACATAAATTATATGCCACTTAACCTTAAAAAATGTAAATTTATGAGTTTTTCACGAAGAACTATTCAGCCAGCTTCTTACACAATAAATAACTATCAGGCAGGTTCTGGAATTCACTTCCGAGTGAATATCAAACAAATTCGTTTCCAATCCGACATTTGGTGTTCTGTGTTTCACTTTCACAATTTCAATTCCACATTTTTTCTAAAATGAATTCCGAGTGAATACGCATGTTCTGGAAAACGAATTCACAAGAAAAATGTCGGTTAGCATTCACTTCAGTTCAATCTTGCGAAATTGGTGCGAGCAAATATGTAAGTAAATAAAAACGCTTGATTATTGGAATAAATAGAGTTTCAAATATTTTTTTTAAAACTCTAACATGGAATTAAAGTTAAATTTTATTTTTATAGGGGTAAACATAAGAATACGCAGCAGGAAGCGATCCTTCTCCACTTCATGGAGACACATAAAGATATCGCTCGAGGCTTTGTAAAGGGTGACAAAGTAAAAGTTGATGCCCTATGGAAGGCGGTGGTGACAGAGTTGAATCTGCATGGTCAACCACAGAAAGATATTTCTGGTTGGAAAAAGGTGAACAAATTAATTTTTTTTTACTTTTGCTAATTTTTCTTAACTTAAAATAATATTATTTTAATAGGTTTGGATGGATTGGAAGGCCTTCATTAGGAAAAAAGTTGCACACAACAACTTGGAAGCTAGGGCAACGGGAGGAGGACCATTCAACAAACACATCCTCACTCCAACCGAGGATACAATCGCACGATTACACTACTCGACAAAAAAAATCTCCAAGAATAAAATAGGCCTTTCCTAAAGTGAAATTTTCTCCTGATTCCGAATATGACTTTCATTTTCTTGTGGCAGATCTAGTTTCCGAGATATCGGCGAAAATATGAAAGTTCCCATTTTTGCAGAACACTACTTCATATAGGTACGGCAAAAATTGGTATTTTTCATTTTTTCGTTTTAAACTGTTGAATTATGCATTATACTAATTCCCATAAAAATGTCTTGCCTTCACCTCCCTCAAGTATCTTCAGTAGTTTGGCGACTATGCCAAAAAACGTTCAAAAAATGTTGAAAAAAAAAACGAAATTTTTTACACAATTTCAGATTTAACCACTTTAAAATCGGAAAAATTCTATTGACGAAAAAAAGTTAGCCCTCCTATGTTGTAGGTAATTTAACTACGAAAATTTTAAGCATACCAGCACAACAATCGGACGTGCCATTGAAACTATAGCCCCGTTAACTTGCAAGCGTCTATCCTACAATTTTTTTATAGAGAAAATTTTTATTCAAACTAGGTTTTTATTTTTTTATAACGTTTTATTATAGACATATGTTTGCACGTTAAACTGTATTCAATTGAGTAATATGAGTATAAATCAGCAATTCAGTAAAAAACAACAACGACAACAACATTAAATACATACATATCTACATCTAAAAAAGTCAAATTGAGCGATTTTACCGTGGTGGTCAATAGTGAGGGACGTGGGTACTTCTAACTACCCGTTTATAATTTTCTGGGTTTGTCTCCCGTATTATTGTCCAGCAATAATCTCCCATCATTTCTTCATTCCAAAAACCTTGGTAACGCTTTTCAAAAATCATGAGGTCTTGGTGAAACCTTTCACCCTGTTCATCACTTTCAGCACCTAGGTTTGCGGGAAAATTATCCAAATGTGAATGCAAAAAATGCATTTTGAGGGACATGTTGCATTTCATAGCACTGTAGTTTTTCAACAAGGCTTTGACCATCTCTCTATAGTTGGGATCTTTGTTGTTGCCAAGAAACCCACTAACGACTTGCTTAAAGCTGTCCCAAGCCGCTGCTTCTACTGATGATAAATGATTCGCAAAATTTTCGTCTTTCAGCAACTTTCTAATTTGCGGACCAACAAATATACCTTCTTTTAATTTGGCTTGAGTTATTTTAGGGAAAAATTTCGTTAGGTACTGGAAGGATGGCGCGTCCTTATTTAAAGCCTTTACAAAATTTTTCATTAATCCTAATTTGATGTGAAGTGCTGGCAAAATAACTCGTTCGGGATTTACTAAAGGCGGGTTTGCGATATTGAAGGCACCTGGTTCGTACTCAGCTCTTGGTGGCCAGTTTTCCTGAATATAATGGGTTTCTCTAGCACGGCTGTCCCAAAGACAGAGAAAACAGCAATATTTAGTGAAACCTCCTTGAAGTCCGAGAACTATAGCTACAACCTAGGATGTATTTCATATACTATTTATTTTAAACTGTACCACCGAAACTGCTTACCTTTAAGTCCGCACAAATTTTCCAATTAAATTGTTTATATTGAATGAGCTCAAGTAAATTTGATATGCTTAAATAAGTTTCTTTAGTATTCTCAGAATGTGCCACTGGTATTGACGGTAACGAATTTCCTTTATGGAGTAATGCTGCTTTTAAACTATGCTTTGAACTGTCTATAAACAAGCGCCAATCATCAACTTTATTTTCTAATTTTAGTGCTTCAAATAAACCTTGAACATCATTGCAGTAGCAAATATTTTCACTTTTAGTAAAAAAAGAAGAGAAAGTCTTGTGTCTATTTCGAAATTTGGAAGTACTTGTCGAAGGGCCCAGGCTGCCCCATTGCTGCAGACGAGATCCTAGAACTTCGCTATCAAATTTCGATAATTTCAAATCTCTGACCAAGTCATTAAGTTCGGCTTGTGAGACTCGATGTGGGATCTCTCCTTCTTGTCCACTTTTTGAATTATCTGCTTCGGAGTCACTTTCGCTTGAGGCTTCAAAACTTATAGGCGGTCTAGGTATGGGTAAGGTATGGTCATGTAGTTTTGGTTTTTTAGCTGATGCCACATTTGGATAACTTATTAATTTCCTCTTTTTTCTCGTTTTACCTTTAAGGTCTATCACGCAAAAATAGCACTGGTCGTGGTTAAAGGGTTCAGTCCACATCATTGGAACACCAAACTTCATGTTATGACCTTTACCCGATACCCATCTCATTAAAGTTAATCTACAGGAGGCGCAAATAAAATTAGGTGTCCAAGATTTATCGAGATTTTTTACACGGAAACCGAAATAATGAAAGTATGCATCTCTGACAGAATTAGTTATTTTCCGAGCTGAGTTTCCGAAAATATAATGTCCGCAAATAAAGCAAAAATCATCCGGATTATTTTTACATTTAAAATCTCTTTTGCAACAAGCCATTTCGTAAACACATCTACCGATATAGTATGTATAAATTTGCACTACAATTTGCAAAACAAAATTTACAACAAACAGTAGTGACAATTAAATACTTGATGTCTTTTTAAATTTATTAGACCCTAAGGTAGAGTGACCAAATGAAATGTCTCGCCAATTTTATCAGAGTAATACTAAAATTGTAGGATAGACGCTTGCAAGTTAACGGGGCTATAGTTTCAATGGCACGTCCGATTGTTGTGCTGGTATGCTTAAAATTTTCGTAGTTAAATTACCTACAACATAGGAGGGCTAACTTTTTTTCGTCAATAGAATTTTTCCGATTTTAAAGTGGTTAAATCTGAAATTGTGTAAAAAATTTCGTTTTTTTTTCAACATTTTTTGAACGTTTTTTGGCATAGTGGCCAAACTACTGAAGATACTTGAGGGCGAAGAAGGCAAGAAATTTTGGGAATTAGTATAATGCATAATTCAACAGTTAAAAACGAAAAAATGAAAAATGCAAATTTTTGCCGTACCTATATGAAGTAGTGTTCTGCAAAAATGGGAATTTTCATATTTTCGCCGATATCTCGGAAACTAGATCTGCCACAAGAAAATGGAAGTCATATTCGGAATCAGGAGAAAATTTCACTTTAGGAAAGAACTATTTTATTCTTGGAGACTAAAGTTGATCAAAATTTGTCGAGTAGTGTTATGTGGAATATATACCGTGGTGGAAGGCATTCCAAACACAGCAGACTTCGGTGTCCCTTCTGCAAACAGCGAAGTGCCTTCAGAGGTTTCCAGCGATGATGATAACCTCCCGTCTACAAGCAGTTCTGCTCGATTCCGAAGACGCGAGCCTATGGTAACCGACCACTTAAGGAACAATATCGGTGAGCAGACAGGTGCCATGAAAAGCCTTGTAGATGGGTTGCAAGAAAATGTTGAGGCCACAAAGGAAGTGAGCAGTGGCATTCAATGTCTTTGTGAATCCGTTAAGGACTTGACAATTGCTGTACAAAATGCCACTGAGGAGAACAAAAGACACCATTTACAAATGGAGCGGCTGCGACAAACAGAAAATGAAATGAAGTATAAAGAGTATGAATTAGCGGAGCTGAAAATGTACCTCAAATATCAGTGCAGACCAAACAGTAATTAACTGCATAATTCCATCACTGTGTATTTACCTTATGATCGTACCTGTAATTAGTCCATTAATGGACAACGAATTTCGAATTCAATGTTTTGAGTTTATTTTTGAAAATAGTGAATTTATAATTATTTTAATTTTAGTCTTAAAGTGAATTTATAATTATTTCAATTTTAGCCT
Organism: Anomoia purmunda; assembly: GCA_951828415.1. NCBI lineage: Eukaryota > Metazoa > Arthropoda > Insecta > Diptera > Tephritidae > Anomoia > Anomoia purmunda. The sequence goes on from OX639997.1 coordinate 65,242,502, forward strand.
TAAACTTGAAATCACAATTAAAAACATTTAAAAAATGACTATAAATTTGAGTTTGTTTTATTTTATTCGGTGCTTTAAACTTTCAGAAAATTGTATGAAGATGAGTGGCTATATTCTCTCTTAATGTTATAGCCTCAGTATCCAGTGTGGCATCATTTAATACTCCTTCAGCAACTGCGGGTTCTATTCTCTCGACTTCAGTGTCATCAGAAAATAACTCCTGTACTTTGTAGTGTTTGCAAACATTATGTAACGCGCAGCAAACATTTGTTATTTGCACCACCTTTTTTGGTTGGTATTGAAGAGGGCGTGCGAAGCATCTAAACCTGCTTTTTAGCAACCCTATTGTTCTCTCAACGACATTGCGTGCCGAAGAATGCTTTTGGTTAAATGTATGCTGCGCTGTGCCAGCAAGTGGATCTCTAAAAGGCGTTAGCAAAAAAGGCTGAAGTGCATATCCAGCATCGCCTAGAAGCCATGAGCCACGTTCTCCGTTATCGTAGCACCGTTGGTAATAGTCATGAGCTCTACTCATACTCCATATTAAAGAGTCATGACTTGATCCAGGGCGACGGGCATCAACTGCCTTTATAACCATATTATGGTCGCATATCTGCAAAAAAATGTTTAACTGATAAAGCTTGTTATACAATAAATTTGATGAAATACCTTGCAATCATTGCATTAATGCTAAAGTATCCTTTCCGATTGTAAAAAAGGCTATGATCTGTATGCGGCTTGCATAATTGTATATGCGTTCCGTCTACACAGCCAATTACTCCAGGTATACCAAAACTTCGTTGAAAATGCTGGTTCGATTTAGTCAGCTCACTTTCGGTCATACTTAATTGAATCCACTCCGGGCATAAGTACCTTTCCAAAATTTCCAATACTCTTGCCGTAGCTTTTGCTACCGTGCTGCGCCCCATAGAAATGCAACTATCCTTGCCAACAGCCTTTTGAAAACCACCTTCGGCTAGGAATCTCAGTGTTGCCGCGAGGTGTAATTGCACTGGAATAGACGTGTGCTTTATGTAATTGTCCACAACGTTCAGCAGCATAAGGAAAGCGTCTTTGTTGACCCTGTAGTTGGACACAAATCTATGAAATATCTGATTATAATTGGACTAAATACAAATAAATACGTACTTACACCAACTCAGTCACATCAAATGGATTGGTATGGTCCCGCAGTACCCTTCTATTAAGAGCTGCTTCTGCATGATCCGCAATTTCCGTATATATGGTGGCAAACACAGTTAAAGCACTCATTTTTCGATTTTTATACAAAAATTTATTATTTATTTTGGGTAAATTGACAGCTGTCAGCTGTTAAGTTCACTTTTGCGGTGAATGAAAAACGAGTTCTAAAATGAACAAAAAGTTCGGTTTTCAGAACACCAAATCGTAATTCACTCGGTTTTAGGTTTATTTGCATATTCACTTTCACTCGGATTCCAGAACCTACCTGTATACTCTGGATCAAGTGTTTGACTTTGTTGACTTGGGAGTTACAATGGATTCCAAACTTAATTTCAATAGTCATGTTAATGCTATAGCTAATAAGGCTAGAGGGATGTTTGCCTTTATAAAACGATGGTCAAAAGAATTCAAGGACCCATATGTAACAAAGGCTCTTTTTACAACTTTAGTAAGACCTATGCTAGAATACGGTTCGATAGTTTGGAACCCACGTTATCAAGTTCACATTGATCGGCTGGAATCAATCCAAAAACAGTTCTTACTTTTTGCCCTAAGAGACTTTAGATGGGATTCTCGGCGTAATCTTCCTCATTATACTGATCGTTTGAAGCTAATAAATCTTCCTACTCTTTCCAGCCGTAGAGAAATGCTAGGCATAATATTCATTACTAAACTACTCACAGGGTCTATCGCAAGCACATTTCTTATTGCCGAAGTTAAACTTAATGTTCCTTCTCGGATTTCAAGACACTTTAAACCTCTTTATTTAAAACAGTGTAAAACCAATTATGGATTAAATGAACCTTTCCGATGTTTATGTCAAGATTTCAACTGTCTTTCCAGCACTTTTGATATTTCGGACTCACTTTTCACCATAAAAAGAGCTATACTGTCCTTTCTCAATAAATGATTAACGGCGGTATAATATATATTTGATTCAGCTGATGAAGTTTTTTTCTGTAGCTGAGCAGTTTTGGATCTCGACGCTTAACAAACTTTTTCCTTTTAACAACTCGGCACAAAAAAAAAATTAATTATAAAAAAAAAAAAAAAAAAAGATCCGTACGTCATGCGGACTGTGCCCCTCGTGTCGGTTGGGCGGGAAAGAGGGTAACCGTTGGGCTTATTATTATTAAATTTTGCAACTTTACTCTTCATACAACTTTCCAAAAATTGTACTAATTTAGAGTAATTTGAGGTGTGGGAAGAGTTTTCCTGTAAGTTTGGGTGAAAACCTTTCAGTTCATGAAATACGGGAACAGAACTGCTGCTCTAGACAAATTTCAATGGAAACTGAGATATAATTCGCTATCAGGTTAGAACTTTACATCAGTATTTTTAGGTTTGGCGGTTTATGCCTTAAAAGTTAAATGATTACAATTTTATGAAACCACCTGCACAACTAAAGCCTGAAAAAGGCAGACCGCCTGAACGTAGCAAAATTTTCAATTTTTTATGTATGTATTGAACTTAGTTCTGGTGCGCATGAACTCTTCCAACATTTTATTCAAATTTTGCGTATAATTTAGACAATCAAATGACCACAAAAAGTGTTGATAATATGTTATTCTTTCCCTAATGTTGGCCTTCAATGCAATAACAAATGAAAAATAAGATTTATTGTCATCAAATCCACATTTATTAAATCGATATATTTCTTAGAGAGTAGATTAGTCCAGAACAATATCGCCCAGAGTTGAAAGCAGTTTAGTGTTAGGATCCTAAATAATGAAAAAATGCCTTCCCTTCGTGTTTGCGTACCTAAAATTAAAAACAACCTTCTACTTAATTCATATTCAAAACCAACTTTTTCTAAACGCCTAATAAATTTTTTCTTATCGCGATCTAAGTAATACCAAATTAAGAGAGCCAAAAACTTTATCCATAAAATGTTGGCCATAAGCCACACACAATTCCCTGACGGTAATATATGAAGATAAAATAAGAAAAATTTTAAGAAGCAACAATTACTCACCTAATTTAATACAAATCTAATTGCACTCTTTCGACTATATAAACAAAAACAAAGCGCCCTTTAAATGTTCACCAACAAAACAATGTAGTGTATGCAATTAAATGTACTGGAAAAAGAAATTAAGTATGCGGAAAGTTTATAGTGGGACAACGAGGCGGGGTTTAGGTGGGTGAACATTAATCGGATATTAGGAAACAAAATACCTACACAGCATTACCACAGCATATCATAGCAAACGGACACACATCTGACTTCACAGAAACAAAAATTATCGACGAAAAAAGAAGAGAGTCAACCCGGTATAATATAAAGCGGCTGAGGATAATGAAAAGAATAGAAATTACAATAAACAAAAAAAAATACTTATACTACAATGCAACCACCTATATTTCATGTTTACGATATGATAATATAGATGGTATTGAGATTTATTTTAAGTGTTCAAGTTTTTAACTATTTTAGTGCCTTAAGGTCAAAATAATGTAAGTTGTTTTGTATTTAATTCAATCTGTTTCTTTTGTCAGTTTTAATTCAAATTTAGTCTCCGTATCTGAGTTGTTGAATGTGGGTGCTTCTTTCCTTTTGATCCAGGGTTTAAAACCTAAACTGGGTAAGTAATATCAAAAATTATAAAAACAGAAAACTTTTCACGAAATTCAAAAATTATAGAAACAGAAATCTTCTCACAAAACCCATCTGACATTCGCAGTTGGCGTAAAACTGTAGGTCCCTCAATTTGTGTTACAACATCAAGACGCACACCATAAATTATAGGAGAAGTTCGACCAAACATCAAGCTACGGTGTAAGCGTCAAATTATTATTATCATTAGTCGCAAAATTCGAATGCCTGAAACGTCTGCAAAATCTGAACAACTTTGAAAACCACAACACCTGAAAAAATTGGTGTGAAATTCTAACTTCAGTATGAGCAAAGAAACTGCTTTCTAATGTCGAACTCTGCAAAAATTTAGGTGTTATAACGCAAAACGTCATATCCAAACAGTTGGTTTTATGCAGCTATATGTGACTCATTATAAATATACATATATATACCAAATTTGGGACACATATCTCTAAAACTGAACCATTAGATTGCGTTAAAACAGACATACGGTTAAACGGAAAAAGACACGGACATAGGGTAATCGGTTCAGCTTGTTGTCCTGATCATTGCAACGGGTGTTTATTTTAGACTGATAGAACTTTCGATAGGGATAATGACAGCTGGTAAATGACATTTCGTTTTGACATTTCTGTTCAGTAAGCATTGACAAATCATCATGGAAAGAATGACGCCGCAACAACGTTAACAAATTGTGGAAATTTACTTTAAAAATCAGTGTTCTGTTCGCCAAACTTATAGAGCATCAGAAGAAAATATTGGAGCTGTAAGTGATTGTGTTGGAGAAGATCCGAATTTGTCTATTCGCCGCCGTGCTCAACAAGTTGGACTTTGTCCATTCACAACAGGGAAATTTTGCAGTGGTTCAAAATTGGACTGATCGTATCCGATTAACCAAAACTAGTCGTGGCGGACATATGCCAGAAATAGGTTTTAAATATTAAATGTCATGAAAATATTTTTCAAATAAAAAAAAAGTTGGTGTTTTATTTGAATTTAAAGTTCTATCAGTCTAAAAAAACACCATTTACTATAATTATGTATAGATTAATTTCTTCTTTTTATACTTACAAAATATTGGAATCAAAATTCTATTTAATTTTTATAAAAGTAGTGTATAGAGAAATAAAATAAATTTAGCAATGTGACATTCACTGCTTATCATAAGTAATTTTAAAAGGGTCAACAATTGCTGCCGCGATTTCCTTAAACTTAAAGACCGACAGATATACAGATGTGCATATGTTATTGAATAGTAATAATTCTTCATCCATAAAACTAAAGTTGTTATTTGAATTTGATAAGTGTATAACTAATACCTACAAATGTGTTTATAAGTGTTACACATATGTATGTTCCAAATTTTGATACGTGTGAACTAGGAGTATCCGGTATGATATCGATTATTCTAATTATCGATATTTCATTGTGTAGTAATCGATTTTTCAAATCGATATTCCCTAAGTCGGTACATAGAATATATCGATATTTTACCCTGAATATCGATTTGCCTACTGTTAGCTCCATTACCGCTCTCTTTGCCTGTAACTGCATTCGTATGTTCGCCCTGTACAGCATAGACAGTAATAAATGAATTGTCAAACAGAACGGTGGTTTAACTCGCACAAAGGGGATACGTAAAGCGATAATAAAGGCAACATAAACTGGTCCTTCGCGTCGGATTGTTTTAAAATTATCATAAATAAGCAAAAACTTATGAAAACATTGATACGGATAGAAATATCTGTTAGATATTGTGTATATTGATTGGGTTTTTGGCAAATATCAAAAAGACATACATACGAACATTGGGCTGCCTAGTGATAAACGCAAACGTGAACAGTTGTTGACATTGCTTGCCCTTTGGAAAGTGTCGAACTCCTAAGAGCATTGTGCATGCACACACACACGGAAGAATACACTGATTTAAGAGAAGATACCAGTGCTATATTGTGACATTGCTTGCCCTTTGGAATAAACATAAGAAGTTACATACATACATATATTGATTTCAATTCTGCCTTTCACATTAATTTTCGATAACACAATGACGAACAACAATATTAAAACGCGTGATTCCGCCTTAAATGCGATCAAAAGGTATATGAAAAAGAGTACAGATGACGCATTCGTAATGGACTCTGAAAATATATCGTGTTATATACAACTTTTAAACGAACAATGGGTAAGATTTACCCAAGCCCAAGAAGCTGTGGAACTGTCATGCGGCGCTGAAACTTTTGAAGCTGAAGAAGGGACAAGGGAACAAGGAGAGGTATGGTACTCTACTGCATTATCTAATTTCAATCGGTTTCGAAATGGATTAACGCAACAAGCTTCCACAAGTACACCGGTGTCAGCTTCAATTCGTTTGCCAAAGATGGAATTGCCCACATTTACAGGTGACTCTACTGAATGGACTCCATTCCATGACGCATTTCAATCGCTGGTAGATGCAAACTTTAACTTGACTAATAGCCAGAAACTTCACTACCTAAGAAGCTGTTTGAAGGGAGAAGCTTTACATATTATTAGCAGCTTCCAGATATGCGATGCTAACTACGCTGAAGCCTGGGATCTTCTAAAGTCGCGTTATAAGGTGATGCGTGTTATTGTTGACAGTCATTTTCGAGCTATGTCAGCCATAACTAAAGCCGTAAGCGACACTGCTGCTGATATAAAAGGCGTTTTAGATCCGACTTTACAACACACAAGGGCACTTAAAGCATTAGGTCGTCCTGTAGAGTTTTGGGACGACTGGCTAGTCCACCAGGTAGTTGGGAAACTGGCTTTCGAAACGAGAAAACAGTGGGAGTTGTCACTTGAAGATGACGATCCACCAAACTTCGAGCAATTGAAGATTTTTCTGGAAACAAGGTGCCGCTCTCTATCTGTTCTTTCTACCGCTATAGATACGCCAAACAAGCCCCCTACAAAAAATGTTAAGAAATTCACCAATGTTTTACACGCAGTTGAAGAATATAGCCTTAAATGTACTCACTGCAATGGCGACCACAGAATTTACAATTGTGAACGTTTCTTAAGCTTGAGTTCTGATGAAAAGTGGCAGTTTATCAAAGAAAGCGGCGCGTGTTTAAATTGTTTAAGTAAGGGCCATTACAAATCTAGATGCCGCAGCGATTCAACTTGTCGTATCTGTCACCTTCGTCACCACACGCTTATTCATCACGCAACTACATCTAAAGGTTCTGAAATCTCCGTTCAGACCACCGTTCCTGCCGCTACCGCCGTCATTGACTCTGTCGCTATTGTAAAAACCGCATCAAATCAGAATGATTCTTCCTCCTTCTTCGTTTCGTCCGCAACATCTCACAAACCTGCTGATAGCAACCACACTTCGTTCAATAAAGAATGCTCTGCAACCAAAAACGAGTATCAACATGCAACGTGGAAAGCAGTACTTCTCGCAACAGCAATGGTAAACATTCAAGATTATTCCGGCCGCTGGCAAACCGCGCGCGTACTCTTTGATACTGGTTCCCACGCTTCATTTGTCACCGAATCTTGCATGCAACGTTTACGACTGCCAAGAAGATCTTCATCGGTAATCGTGACAGGAATCGGTTCTGCCCATGGTGGGCGAACCAAAGGTGAAGTATCGCTTACTTTAGCATCTAAGTCGCCGTCACGAATTCTAAAAATAAATACTCTCATTCTCGCAAAAATTGCAAACGACCTACCAACTAGCAATGTCACTGTCGGTGAGTGGTCCCATCTAAAAGACCTGTCGCTGGCTGATTCGCAATTTATGAAATCACGCCCTATAGATATTCTCATTGGGGTAGATGAAATGGACAAATGCATCATACCGGAAATTCGGAAGGGGCCTCCAGGTGCGCCTATGGCGCAAAACACAGTCTTTGGCTGGACACTATTTGGTCAGGTGGATGCATCTCTTCCCGCTCTCCGGAATACTCTAACATTACACAGTGATATTCAGCTAAACCACGCGCTGTGCAAACTGTGGGAGTTGGAAGAAGCTCCAAGAAAAAAGTTCTTAACCCCGGAAGAGAAGTATTGCGAAGATTACTTCGATTCCAACGTCCGGCGTGCATCAGATGGTCGATTTATTGTAAAACTTCCACTAAAATCAGACACACCATTAGGTGAATCACGTAGCTTCGCCGTACGTAGTCTGTTACGTATGGAAAGAAAGTTCGCATCAAATCCGGAATTAAGACAAGACTATATTCGTTTTATGACTGAATTAATAGAGATGGGCCACATGGAACAAGTTCCAGATTCCGATTACCCTCCTAATTGCTATTACATGCCACACCACTCTGTTGTTAAGGAATCTAGTGTTACAACAAAATTAAGGGTTGTGTTTAATGCGTCCGCGAAAACAACAACTGGTTACTCGTTAAACGATGCTCTGTTGATTGGGCCTCAGCTACAACCTACACTGTTTTCAATTCTAATAAGGTTCAGAATGCATCGGTACGCCCTTAACGCAGATGTGGCGAAAATGTATAGGCAAGTATACGTTTCAAAAGAGCACGCTGATCTACAACGTATCGTGTGGCGTTCAGACCCGTCAATGCCCATTAAGGACTATCGGATGTTACGGGTTACGTATGGAGTGGCCGCAGCATCACATCTGGCCGTAAAGGCCCTTCAACAAACCGCAAAGGAGGCTATAGAACATTATGACAAGGCTACGTCTGTTATCCTTCGAGATTTCTACATGGATGATTTGCTCACAGGCTCTTCTAACGTAGAAGAACTTCAACTAATACAACGAGACGTTTCTACCGTGCTTGGTAGTGGTGGCTTCGAGTTAAGGCAGTGGGCTTCAAATTGTCCGCAACTAACAGCCTCTTTGCCGAACGCGTCAAAAGAGATTTCACACTACATCGCCGAAGGCAAGGAAGTACATGCTCTTGGTCTAATTTGGAACACCGAACAAGATTACTTAACGTTTGCAGTAAATTTAAACGAGCCAGCACCGTTTCTTTCAAAAAGGGCATACTTATCCGATTCAAGCGTTCTATTCGATCCGCTCGGACTTCTATCGCCTTGCACAATCAAGTCGAAAATTTGGTTTCAGGACTTGTGGCGCTCCAATGTCGATTGGGATGATCCAGTACCAAGGCCCATAGCCCGCGAATGGTGTCTTCATCGAGAACAGCTAAAGCTGTTTTCAGACTTAAAGCTTAAGAGGTGGACATCTGTTGGGATGAAGGATGCGTACACCGAATTCCATCTATTCGCAGATGCGTCTGAGCGGGCATATGCCGCTGTCATTTATGCTCGCACCGTACAACCGAGCGGAGAAGTCACTGTTGCGTTGGTTAGTTCTAAGGCGAAAGTAGCACCATTGAAGGTTACAACACTCCCTCGTCTTGAGCTTTGCGCTGCCAACCTCGCCGCTAAGCTAGCGAAAACAATTATGGATAGCTTACTCGATAAAACTTATCCAATGTTCGCATGGTCTGACTCCACTATCGCCTTGGCATGGCTGCAAGCGCACCCGAGTCAATGGTCCACGTTTATCGCAAATCGAGTTGCAGACACTCAAGAAATATTACCGGCTGAATCGTGGAATCACATACGTTCTGAACTCAACCCCGCGGATTGCGCTTCAAGAGGCTTAACTCCGCTTGAACTGATAGAGCACCGGTTATGGTGGAATGGCCCCGACTTTCTTAGCAATTCAGAAGAGTTTTGGAGGCTTAAATCGCCATCAAAGCACACCACAAATTTGGAACTTCGACCTAGGAAACTATTCGCTCACGTCGCGAGCTCTAATGAACAATGGCCAGTGCTCACCAAGTTCTCGTCATACTCAAAATTGAAAAGAGTTATCGCATATACCTTACGATTTATCAACAAATTAAGAGCAGCTGTAATGCGTAGTCATGTAAAGGCAACCGGACCCTTGAGGTGGAATGAGATCGCTAACGCTGAAGACGCACTAATAAGGTATACGCAAAATTACTATTTTTCCAATGAAATTTCGCATTGCAGGGATAAAAGGCCAATACCTCTTAAGAGTAATTTATTGCGTTTGCAACCCTTTCTTGATGGGAAGGGCATTCTCCGCGTTGGTGGGCGCCTGAATCACGCAATAGTCGCAGCTGACGTGAAGCACCCAATTCTGTTAGCGAAAAATTCTCCGATCGCCAGACTCCTAATTGCCGAAATACATATTGTTACAATGCATGGTGGGCCCCAAGTTATGCTAACAATTCTTCAACGTCGTTTTTGGGTTATCTCCGGTAGAAATTTAACACGCAATATCTATCGCAAATGTGTCAAATGTACACGTTTAAATCGGAAACTCGCTGTACAATCTATGGGAGATTTGCCTCCAAGCCGTGTCAATTTCGCTCGTTGTTTCTTGCGAAGCGCTGTCGATTTTGCAGGTCCTTATCATTACAAGTTCTCGAACGGAAGAGGAGCGAAGTCTATTAAAGGATATATTTGCTCGTTCGTTTGTATGAGTAGCGGAGCTATGCATTTGGAGCTCGTTGGCGATTTATCTGCGGCGTCGTTTCTCAACGCATTTAAAAGGTTTATCAATCGACGTGGTTATTGTAAAGTGGTGTATTCCGATAACGGTACAAATTTTGTTGGGGCGGAGAAAGAGTTGAGAAGCATGTTTGAACGTTGCATAGCGGATGAAAGGGTCAGTTCATTTTTTGCTGACTCCAGCATTTCCTGGAAATTCAATCCCCCGAGCGCTCCACACATGGGCGGTTATTGGGAAATCGGCATAAAGCGAATAAAATACCACCTTAAGCGAATTTTAAATGATCATTTACTAACATACGAAGAATTTAATACATTGCTGACTGAGGTAGAAGCTTGTGTGAACTCTCGACCATTGTGCACCCATGCCGCAAGTCCTGCTGACTTAGAGACCCTGACCCCTGGTCATTTCATCGTGGGAGAGCCTCTTAAATCGCTCCCAGAACCTGAGACACAAGAATTTAAAGGGAACCTGCATCAACGCTGGCACGCTATTTCGTCAATGAGGCAACACTTTTGGAAACGCTGGCGTGACGAATATCTCGTGAATTTACAACGTCGAACGAAGTGGTTCCGGTCGTCGCCTAACCTAGTGGAGAATGATATCGTTGTTGTTTTAAACGAATCTACACCGCCAACGAAGTGGAAGCTCGCCCGCGTCTTGAAGTGTCATCCCGGAGCTGATGGTAAGGTGCGTGTGGTCACTGTCAAGACGACTGATGGCGAATTAGTACGACCGGTGGTCAAACTATGCTTGTTGCCTACTAAAGGAGACCTTTTCTTGGACGAAGCACAATAACAGGCCTTTCTGATTAGACTTAAATTTGGTATTTTTGCGCATTTTTTCATAATGAATTATAAATTTATGTATGTATAGCAATTTAGTTGTAAGAAATTTGGATATTTAAAAAAAAAAAAAAAAATGTAAATTGAACTTTCTAATGTCGTTCAAGGCGGGCGGGATGTTAGCTCCATTACCGCTCTCTTTGCCTGTAACTGCATTCGTATGTTCGCCCTGTACAGCATAGACAGTAATAAATGAATTGTCAAACAGAACGGTGGTTTAACTCGCACAAAGGGGATACGTAAAGCGATAATAAAGGCAACACCTACTTCACGGGGAACTGCTGCCCCTTTTACCAACAATCCACACAAATTCAACGGATTGAATTTGTATTATTCTCACACTTTACTATTTCTTTGTTCCACGCCGATGCTAAATATGTGTCAAACATGCGTTACAAACTCCAAAAAGGAGAAACACATACCATATTTCGGCGCTATTACCACATTGTTATCACCCAATATGATGATAACAAAATTCGCTAGTACTAAGATGCCGTAGCATTTTGTAACCGGTAGGGATAAAAATGTTCTATTTTGTTCCTAAAACAAAAATAAAATTGCAATTCGACACTTTTTTATAAATCTTTCAGTGTCAGAAGGCTGGCCATTTTTCAATAAATTTATCGTTGATCAACCAAAATGCAAGGACAGGGATCATTTGACCGTCTGCATAACTTTGCGCTTGCAGCTTTTCAGGCAGTCTTTTGTTTCTAATTCATTTTTCGGTTGATTAAAAAGTAGTTTGACGAGTACGTCGAAATTAATAAATGCTACACTACCAAGTTAAGCTAAAGGAAAATCAAAAGTAAACCAATAGACCAGTCAGAAATGCGGCAACCTTTACCTTTCAAAAAATGGGCACAACCGATGTAAATCCAATTGAATGTTATATTTTTTCAATACTCATGCCAATCTAAGTAATCTAAGTAAGTGCCTGCATTTGTGTTAACACTTCTACGTTTTATTTATTTCTGCATACCAGCAAGCAAATTAATATAGCTAGTACAACAGTGAATCCAAAATGCCGAAAACGGCCCACTAAAATTATACAAACAGAAAATGACATTTTCTACTTGATGGCTGCTGTTGATTTTTTTTCATTTTTCATGCCGTTAATTTTTTTCAATATTGCCTTTGATTGCATGCACATCTTCGTGTGTTCCCATTCGATTGTGTTACGGAGCAATCGCTTTGAATGGCGCTGGTTTAGCAATGAAATCGTGGAAACGTGACACAAGCCAAGTGACACCGTAAATTAAATTACACACAAAGTAGTGCAGCCGATTTTAAAAACCACTAAAGCTTAAATTTTGAGTGTATTTTGTTTAAATTGTATTTACCCTTTTTGGTGCCTTAAAACGAGCGGTCTGCTATATTACATAAATATTGCCGCCGCAAGCGCCGCTTTGTGATTTTCGCATATGGCATATAATTCTTTGACTGAATTTTTTTTTCTGGGATTTTATGTGCTTGTTGTCAGTAGCGGCGAGCATCAAACGATAGCACCCATTTGTGGCACATCCGTTGACGAGTTATATTTAGAGTACAACGGCTTGTTTGCATTTAGTATGGATATATGTATGTATGCATGTACATATTTGTGACTTTAGGTATGCGAGTGATATTTGTACTGGTATTTATTTTTTGTTTAGAATTTCAGAGAGTTGCAAATGGAGCATAAAGCATTATTTTAAAAGTATCAATGAAATACTTAGATTTAAACTAAAAATGATTTCATCCACATAAATATTAGCCCATTTGGGTATAACAAAGTCTGAAAGGAAGAAATCAGTCCAAAATTAAAGATGAACATATTTAGTTCCACTATGCAATTTGCAAAATAAATAAAATAAGTGTTGCTTTATATTTTGTTCAAAATTTACAAAACCATCATCTATACACGTACACCATAGGTCTGACCAGACCCATTCGGCTTTGTTTCTATTCCAATGATGGTATTGTATTAGGAACAAATTTTATGATGCAAACATATTCCAAAGAACAACAGGAAATTATATAAAAATTTGTGATATTTTTTTTAAATTTTTCATAAAGTTTCAAATCAGCATTTATTTTACTTTTGTTGTAGAATGCACTATATTTTTAAACACATATTTTTTTAAACAAATAAAGTTTTGAAAGCTGGTAAATGCGCACTGCTTCTTTTATTTAACTCACAAGTGTGATTGTCATAAATTCGTAAATTAATAAAACTGTTGAGAGCTGTTGAATAAATACGTGAAAAATATTCGCGGCTTTAGTTTTTATATTTTGTTTCAAAATTCGCATTACTTTCAATACAAATTTCATATATGTAGATCTGGTTAGACTTATGCTGTACTTAGTGATGCTCCGATTTCACTACTTCAAAGTAAATACTCGAGTTCTCCCACTAAAATCGCGTATTTGATGTACGAGTACATTGTACAAGTATTTAATAAACCTCAGTTAAAAGATATAGACGGAGTTTCTCATTTATTAGCAACTCCTCTTTAAAGCAACCCCATTTAAGAGAGGGAAGAATTAGATGTCCATTACCTAGCCGGCAACATCTGTTCCGTATGAGCGTCTATTTTTCAAAGCAGGGACAATAACTTCTCAAAAAAGAAAAGAACCCGCCTTGCACCTGTATACATTAACAAACTACTTTTTTAAATGGTAGGAAAGTCGCCGTGCCCGACTGTCTGCGTGCTTCATTCAGTGGATCCCGGGTTCAAATACTGGCTGGGGAAAGTGACAACACAAATTTTAAAAAACTTTTTCCATCTAGCGGTCGGCCTTCGGCAGGCAATGGCAAACATCCGAATTTATTTCTGCCATAAAAAATTTCTTACAAAAATCAGTTGCGGTTCGGAGTCATCGTAAAACTGAAGCTCTCCCCATTTGTGTTAAAACCTCAAAACGCACACCGAAAATTGTAAGAGAAGTTCTGCCAAACTTGAATCCTATGATGTAAGCGTCAAATTATTATTATTGTTAGGTAAATCTATTCAAAAGTAGCCTATACCAGATAGTGAAAAATAAATATATGCACAATAAAAAATAGGCGCATGTGTGTTTCGACAATTATTCGTTTTTATGCTAATGTATAACTTTGTTAAATATAAAAATTTGCAAGGTTTATTTAACAAGAAAAATTAATACAAGTTAGAATTTAAAACTGAGAAGGTAAATAGAATGAGTATTCTCTTATTTTCAATGAGTACTATCATCGGGAAAATCACTAACTAATGTAAAATTTGAGACTCTAAAATCAGTGTTAATGGAAAAAAATTAACTTTGATAAAACATATGAAGTTATTAGAAATGACAATTATATTGAATTTATTACTGATGAAAATTATAATGGTTTTTATAATTATTTGTCATGGTTATTAGTTTTGTATAATTGAAATGTTATCAACATGAATTTTAAGAAAATATAAAAAAAAACTATAGGTACTAATTTCCTTAAAAAAATCTGCAATATGTAAAATATAAGCTTTATTATTACTACATAGACATCAAGTTTCAAGTTTTTTTTTAAATAAGCCAGTTTCAAATAATGAAGGTTAAATGATTTGAAATGCCCTATCGTCTAAATAATACTTTACTTAATGATGAGATCTTTGACAATACGGGTATGTTCCTTGTTGTATGGTGCATCAAGCTCCCTAAGCTATAGTTTTATTTATTTATTTATTTATTTATTTATTTATATCTTATTGTTTATTTTATTATAACATTGTGGTTCTTACAGACTACTTAGGATTAATTATAAACTTAAGTAAGTAATATAAAGTGAATGATATTAAATAGCCGAATTTAACAAAACAGAAAATTAATTTTTGGAAATTGCAAAGTCAAGCGAAACAGAACTCGAGATCTCATTTAATTCCCGAAGTGAACGATCAATAGGAGCATTTCGCGCATAATTCGTATTGGACACATTAAGGTAAAAAGGGTAGAAGTTACGTAGAGATCTTGCTGGGATAAGAAAATTAATGCGTTGTAGCAGAAAGGAACAATCAATGTCTCCCTTAATTATTGTATGCATAAAAGCCATAAAAAGTATCGATCTCCTACTCTCTAGAGACTTTAAATTAATTAGAAGCAAACGGGACTCATACGAAGGGACCGGCTTAGAAAATTTCAACGATCTAAGAGCAAATTTTAGAAACACCTTTTGCACACGTTCAATTCTTTTCACTGCAAAGAGGTAGTATGGTCTCCATACAAAGGCAGCATATTCCAATTTGGAACGAACAAAAGTAGTGAACAATAGTTTTAGAGTGTAAGGGTCTGAGAAATTAGAGCTATTACGCCGCAAGAAGCCTAACATAGAGTAGGAATGAGAAATAATAAAGTCAATGTGGCTAATAAATGAAAAACGCGTCTCAAAAATTACACTAAGATCTTTGATCTCTGTGACAGATTGAAGTAATTTATTTTCAATACTGTAAGTAGACGGAAAAACACTGCGAGTTTTAGCATAGGTGACTTGAAAGCATTTGTTGATATTTAAAGAAATACCAGAATTACTGCACCAACGAAGGAGTGCATTGATATCCGATTGCAAATTATGAATATCTTCTAACCCTCTTATCGCAGAAAATAATTTCAGGTCATCTGCATACAAAAGGTAATTCGAAAAAGAAAAACAGTTACTAATGTCATTAATAAATAAGACAAATAGCAGAGGTCCTAAAATACTGCCTTGGGGCACACCTGAGAATGCAATGAAGGATTCCGACAATTCACCCTCAATTGAAACTACACATCTTCTATTGCTTAAGTAAGACTTCAACCATTGCAGGAAAGTCGAATGGCCGATTTCGAAGCTTACGACTACATCTAAACTCTTTGAATGTATTGTCAAAGAAAAGATGTGCTTTGCTACAAAAAATTTAATTATACCTAACCAGCACGGGTTTGTTCCTGGTAGATCCACAGTATCCAACCTAGCTGTTTTTAGTGAATATTGCTATTCAGCATTCGCAGCTAGGCTTCAAGTTGACTGTATTTATACAGATTTTTCTAAAGCGTTTGACAGAGTGTCGCATAATATTTTACTAAAAAAACCTTACCTCTCTCGGTGGGATGAATTGCATATAATTATCCTGACTCCATGTCCCTGCAGAAATCTCCCCATGAGGTTCCCTTTGGCGTGCTCAAAGCTTTCTGAGTACCTTAGGTTCTATGGCCGCATTCTTCGGCACCACCAACCATTGCAGAGTTAGCCGCATGTAATGCCGGATCATCTGTTCGACTTCCAGAGAGCATGTCAGCGAAGCATATCGTCCCTCGGACCAGCCTGGCAGGATTCCTCGTCCGTCGCCTTACCACTGATATTCGGTCTTCGTCTTCTGTGATTCTGATCGCTTTGACACGCTACTGTACACTCTGAGGCTAACGACGCCAAAGCAAAACTGAGTTTGCCCTTTATTCTCTCCAGAAAAGGCGATGGCCCCATGTTTATTAAGACACCTTTAAAACGCGCACTGCCAGTATTTCAAGGTCGGCCTGAAACCGGTATCGCCCATCGAGGGGACCTACCACTATGTGAAATCGCATTGCCGCTGGCGGAGGGCCCTGCATTGAACAAGTGGCATAGTCTCTGAGCATCGGTAAGTCCCTGAATTTGTGGTACGATATCAGTTCGCACACCACAAATTGAAGAATAAATTCGGTACGGTAAAAATGGTGCACGTTTTGATACTCTACACTTACCATTCCTTTGAGTTTTATACGTGGGGAGGCGTAAAGGTCAGCTCGAGGCTCAAGCAAATTGATGTTGGTAGGAAACCCCCAATGCTCCATAGTAAGTCGCCACTTTTATCTTCGCTGAGTAGAGTTCGATGAGACCAAGTGCTGGCTAAACCGCGGTACTTAGCCTGGGTGTACTCATAGTCGAATATCTACTTCTGGCTCTAAAACTGACGGTGGGTCAGGATATAGACTTCATTTTAAAGATAATGGGTATAAGCTTTGCTTTTGATAGACATAACAAATTTGTGTTCTTTTTTGTATGTCCGGTCAAACGGAAATACATTATAATGATTCATTTGACCTGTCTCTGAGTAGGTTTTCCTTGATCCGCAGCCAGCTATAGCACTACCGCCTTCGATTATCAATTCCACCATCAGAAACGATTACGCTGAGGGTGTGCAAAACTCATATTGCCAGCAATCTCGGAAGGTCAACCTAGGTATCTGTTTTCATTGATCAGATGAAACCAAAGACAACTTGAGAGATTTATGATTAATTAAGAGGAAGGGCAAATAGGGTTGTCACCCTTCCTCTCTTGAAGAGGGTGAGTCGGCCAGATACTTTTGTTTTTGCATCTGACGTCAGTAACGGTGGCATGTGGAGAGAGCCGAGCACGTGAGCTCTTTAAAAGTAAACAATCTTTGATTTATTCGTAAGTTATGCAGTTTTAAAAAAGAGGAAACATGACGGAAAGCACATAATTTGAGTTCTGTTTCCCCACATTCGTTGTTCTGTTTACTTCTAACAAAAAAGAAAAAAATCTTAGAATTTAGAGTCTTGGATATTTTCGCAATAACGATTTTCAGAACTGTTCTGGATTCCATCTTCCACTATTGCTTACCGTCGTGCAAAGACATAATGAAAAATGGATGGCAAGCAAAAGACGTAAGTAGAGAATGGTAGCAAGCCAATGATTAGGAAAATTATTAGCAGAGCAGTACAACCTAACGTAAACTCTGACCAAGTACCACTAGAGAGAAGAAACAAAATAAAACTGCATGCAGCAGGATGGGATGCAAATGAACTGAAGCGGACAGTCAGCGACGGACTACGATAGACTATAGCCTCCGGGTTGATGTTTGCAGACTGCTAGAGCAGCAGCTATCAGTAAAATGCTTGCTCTGGCAAGTATCCCAGAGCAGAAAGATGACCCACTGAAAAGGAAAGTTTAACTAGAGGCATTGGCAGAGTAACCATTATTGTCTGACATAATTGCGGTAACAGACGGTGCAACATAATTGGTCTAGCAAGTCTCTTTGGCCAGAAATGTTGACTCACTTGATGAGAGAGCGTGCCACCTTACAGAAATCTGCTCATACCAGTCCAAAATGTCTGCAGAGTGGGATTGTAAATAATTTCGTTTGTTGAGTGTGCTGATGAAATTGAGGAATTCCTATAAACGGGGTAACGGTTAGGGCTGGGATTTGAAAATAATATAAGTCGGACAAAAACTACGCTTAATCTTAATGAATTTTATTCACTTTGCAGATAATGCCCAATCATCAGAAACAGTGTCTAAAACTTGTAAAGTTGACAAACTCTTGCACGAATCAATTGTAACCTTTAAACGAAATAAACCAGCTGGTAAAAACCTGGTAATTGATGAAAGTATGATACATTTCCGTGGTCGATTAGGATTTCGGCAATATCTTCCTGGTAAAGCACATAAGTATGGTATTAAGGTGTTCAAATTAGCAGATACGAACGGTTACATTTATAATTTGAAACTGTATACTGGAAAATCAGATACAACCACAGGACTTTCTCTTGCAACAAATATTTGTCTTCAACTGATGGAAGGTTATTTTGGAGAGAACCGAACACTCACGCTAGACAATTATAATACTTCTATCGAATTGGGCAATGCTCTCTTAAATAGAAAAACCTATCTGCAGGGAACTCTTAGAAAAAATAGACTAGGACGCTGAAAAGAGGGGAATGCGTTACTTTCGAAAAATCTGGAATGGTAGTCGGATACTGGAGGGATAAAAGAGAAGTTCGTTTCTTTTCCAGTGTAAACAACGGATCACTTGTACCCTCAGGGAAAAAGAATAGACTTGGCCAAGATGTCTTAAAACCGGATATAATAATAGAGTATAACAAATGTGAACAAGGTTTGTTGAGACCTATTAAAAATTTGTGTATTTAAATAGGTAAATATTTATAAATTTGTATTATTTTCTCACTTTAGGAATAGATTTGGCTGATCAAATGGCAAGTTACTTCAGTCCTCTCCGTAAAACTATTCGCAGGTTTCATAAAGTTGCATTTGATGTTCTTTTAAATACGGCGGTTATAAACGCGTATATTTCGTACAACCAAAATAATTCCAGTATGAAAATATCTGACTTTCCTCAAAATATTATTCTGAATTTAAGTGGAAGAGATAGCGCTTCAATTACGCGAACACCTCCTCAAGGCAAGCACATCAGTGGAGGTATTTTTTTTTTAAACTTTGTGTTTTACTATGGAATAAAATGGTTTTTCTTTGAAAATAAATTTACATATTTCTTAAAGCTCCTTCCGTTAGGGC
The DNA here is from genome assembly GCA_951828415.1 of Anomoia purmunda. Taxonomy (NCBI): domain Eukaryota; kingdom Metazoa; phylum Arthropoda; class Insecta; order Diptera; family Tephritidae; genus Anomoia; species Anomoia purmunda. Next base: position 65,261,926 of record OX639997.1, read on the forward strand.
CTCAGCCCTTAAATTTTAGGGGCCTAGGCGTGTATCACCGGTGATACATTGGCACCGGGGGGCGGTTTTTCGTTGTGGTCACCGGTGATGCACTGGCAGCCAACGTGTTAAACAGGTAGCAGCTCCTTAAAAAAAATATAACGGAGTGTATATGTGCCAAATCTTATTGAGATCTATCCATAGCATAACATCCTGAATGACGTCCACATTAATATCCTCTAATTCAGGCACGAAAATGTCATTAATCATGGCTCGATGATTTTTGAAGAAATATGGACCAATAATTCCCTTTGCCTTAATTAATACCTTTATAGATTGTTACCCTTTTGGGCTTGACTTAGTCCATACCGCTTTTAGAATAGAAATACGGAAAGAAATGTGATAGGCATGAGCCTTTGGCTTAAACCTCATCCATGTTCGCCGTGGACTGTTCCAGTTCAAAGTTTATTTTTACTTTGTCTCATAAACGTTCTAAGATAACGATATTTATGGAGATGGAGATGGAAGAAAACATAAAGATGATGAAAATTAACGCAAAATTCTCGATGAATATTAAGATGAAAATTAAGATAAAGACTCAGTAAAATGTAAGGAGTCAGACAATAGTAAAGATGAAAAAAATATTGCTCAGCTATTTAAATGGAACTTAACACACAGATGGCTCTCGAATAGTTTGATATTGAAAATTACCAGAATCGAATAATAGCGACGCACACATGACGTGTTTTCGCCGGAAATAAATTTCATTAACTATGAAAGAAAATTTTGGAAAATTTAGCACATATAATTGGGTAGGAGAAATTAATAAATTGGTTTTTTTTCGAAAATTGGGTGTGGCATCGCCTTTCATATAATGGTAAATTACAAAAATTTAAAAAGTTAATGTTTTAGTAACTCGACAAAGCAATCTGCTTAAATTTAAATAGATACAAAAAAAAAAGAACTCTGTTCTCAACTCCCCTTGATCTTCAGGTGGGATCATAAAGAGAGTGAAATTTTAAATAGAAATTTTTTCTTCAACTTTCTAGTTATTCTATAGAGCATGGTCCTTTGCCAAGTTTTTCAAGTCTAATTAAAGTAGGCCAATCATCTAGCATTTAACATAAAAACTCAACATTTGAAAGAGTTTGCAGCTAGAAATAAATCTAACTGCAATTAAAAATCAAAAAGAAATTTCGTGCCTCAGATGAGCTGATGCTGTAATATCTGAAAACTAAAATTGAAGTACCAAGGAAAGTATATTGGATAAGATAAAAAATTAGCTCAGACTGATCTGCAAATAAAAAAGCAGCATCATGAGTTATTTATGCTATAATTTTTTTCGAGTAGAGCTGTAGCTTTTGATGACAAAGGTCGATGAAAGCAATCGCTATTTTCTTTGTTATTTATTTAACACAATTTGCTTTGGTTACAACTTCGATGGTGCCAAATGTCAAATTGCAACCTTCGCAAATTTTTCTAGCACTTGGAGTTTTCTATGTGTGCACTCAGTGCCACTTATAGTTTTTATTTTATTTTCCTCTTAGACTTTTAATAAATTACACTTATCCGTTAACTTAACCGAGAATTGCTTTTCATTCGATTTTTGCCTTTGTGTAGTTTGGCATCCATTAAGTGCCCTAATTTCCTGGCAGCACTTTTCTTTTCCTTTGTATCATTTTGCTGCTGCAATAAGCGGAGAATACAAAATTCGCCACAAGCTAATGGTAGAGGGTGGTTAAATTTTAAGGGCCGATGTTGAATGTGAACCACAACTAAACGTCAAGTTGTTTTCTGCATTTCATTTGACATTTCTCAATTCCAGACTAATTCAATTTGAACATGGAAAGATACACAATCGAGCAACGTGTTAAAGTTATTCAGGACTATTATGAAAATGGGCGTTCAAATCATCTTCAGTGATGAGGCACATTTTCACCTCAGTGGATTCGTCAATAAGCGGAATTGCCGCATTAATGATAATCCAAGAGTGATTGTCGAAAAACCAATGCACCCACAAAGAGTGACTGTTTGGTGCGGTTTATGGGCTGGCGACATCATCGGGTCGTATTTTTTCCAAAATGAGGCCGGTCAGGCAGTACTGTGAATGGTGTTCGCTATCGTGAGATGATAACGAACTTTTTATGGTCCGAATTGGAACATATGGATGTGGACGATGTGTGGTTCCAACAGGATGGCGCCACTTGCCACACAACCAACGAAACAATGGCTCTTTTTCGTGACAAATTCAATGGCCGTGTTATCACACGTGGTGGCGATGGACTACTTTCTTTGGGGTTATTTGAAAGAAAAGGTGTAAGTCGATAAGCCAGCAACAATTCAAGAGCTAGAGGATGAGATAATTCGGCACATTAACGGCATTGAACCTCAATTATGCCTCAGCGTCATCGAAAATTGGGACCATCGAATGGAGGTGTGCCGCCGAGGTCGCTGTGGCCATTTGGCCGATATTTTGTTCTATACATTATTGAACCACACCATATTATCATAATAAAAAGAAATTACAATAATTTCCAAAATAATTTGTGTTTAATTCAAAATCAACTTCGGCCCTTACAATTTAGCCACCCTTTATAAAAAATATGATAGAATGGCGCTAGTGATTGATAGAGCTGTTGGGAGTAAGAGCGGATTAAACATATAATATTGAATGAAACTGAAAGGGAGAACTGAATTTGAACAGCGTCTAGCTTAGAGAATGTGAACCACAGGATGGTCGGATGATTGAAATAAAAAAGGGATTGCTGCGTGGAATTGAAATCAGTGGTTGGTGTGCAGAATGTAATATGCGGTGATTGCAGATACTTCGGTCGTCGCTTGTATGCTGCTCCAGCTACTGCTCCTTCTTCAATATTTCCTATCACTCAACTCCTCTAACCTGCCCACTTTGCTTGAAAATATAATATGTATGTGTTCAGATATTGTCCCTCAAGTGCGGTCGGTCGCTTTGCGTTTCTAATAGACAGTTCCATGATTTTATTTACTGTTCATAAATATCTAAACATTTATGCGGATATTTAAATTAAACTACATTAAGATTTAGGAGTGTTACTGCTCTTGCAGGCCGTTATGATAGCATTGAATGTCTACTACTACTATTTGTACTAATGTCACTACTAATTTCTACTATTTTTGCTGAATTCTACTACTATTTTTACTAATGCTGTTACTAATTACAACTACAATTTCTTACTAATTTCTACCACTATTTTTCCTAATTTGTACTACTATTTTTAATAATGCTACTACTTGCTGCCATTAATTACTACCAATATTTTTAAGTATTTCTAGCACTATTTTTAATAATTGTACTATTAATTACTACTACTATTTTTACTTATGCCACTACTTCTATTTTTACAAATTTCTACTACTATTTTTGCTAACGCTACTACTAATTACTAGCACTATATTTAGTAATTTCTACTACTTTTTTCACTAATTCTGCGGGTAATTACTCTACTTCTTGAATTTTTTTACTTCTGCTACTAATTTTATTAACTTCTACTGCTATTTTTAATAATTATACTACTAATTACTACATCTATTTGTATTTATACTACTATTATTTCGCTAATGCTACTGCTGCTTACTACTACTATTTTAAATCATTTTTTATTATTTTTACTAATGTTACTACTAATAAATACAACCTTTTTACTAATCTTTACAATGATTTTTACTTATTTCTACTACTATTTTTACTTGTGGTACTACCAATTACTAATACTATTTTTATTAATTTCTACTACTGTTTTTGCTAATGCTACTACTAATTACTGGCATTAGTTTTACATCTTTTCTCACGCATGTTAAAAACATGCATGCGTATTTTTTTTAAACTTTTATCTATTTTTAATTGGCAAAAAGCGGCGCAAAAGGTTTTCGAAATCCATCGAGTTCCCTTTCAGTTTCTTGCTAAAATACTTTGTTACTTTCCTACGTTAAAGTCCAACAGGACTTAAGTAGTTGATCGTTAGTGTTCAAGTGGCTTTCAATACATTTAATTATTCCTCTATTAATGTTTGCAACATTTTACTTTGACTGTTGCTGTTATTTGTGCCGTCAAACGTAACCTTTGTTAGACTGGCCAACAGCCTGCGTACCGTGACCTCAGACTCGCTTTCGTTTTCGTCGCTTTGATGCCTGTAATGTAGAGAGTCTGCCCTTTCGATGTCAAGTTCAAGGCCAACTCACTGCACCCACAGTGTGGCAATGTTTGCACAAAATAAAAAGCTGCAAAAAAAATGCAATACAGCTAACTAAACGTGCACCTGTATGGGATGTAGCTAGTAATTAGGACAGTAGGACATAAACATCCATATTGGCGATGTAAAAAAATTAAAGCCATGAAATAAAAATAATTAATTATTAAAACATAACTCTGTAAAACCAATTGGCCATTGGCCATTGCTGCTTCGTAAGATGTATGAAGTTGCGTTGTTTGTAAAGCCATTGTTGGCTTATTTACTTGAATTTATTGTATTAATACTTAAAGTTCTTCACAATTCGTCGATAGGTACGATATACGAAGGGTAGATTTTTCAATTAGTGCAACATCTATTTAAGATACAATATTATTGGATTGTATGACATTAAACTTTTTTTAAGACTTTTACTTAAAAATAAAGACAAAACCTGCATCTTACCACAAAACTGTTACCTCAAAATGATTCGTGTTAAGCGCAGTTCAACCCTCCATTAGGCTAATACTTCTATTATCACATTCGAATCAGATGAGGCTAGTCAGTCTTTTCCACGGACTACCTTGCAGTATTTTAGTTTTCTAACTTTTTATAGATTACTTTAGAAACAAGGGAGATTCAATTCCCTGCACTTTTTAGCAATTTTCCTGAATAAGACCCAAAAGGTGTATTTTCTTTAATAAAATGGAAGAAGTTCTTGACAGAAAGCCATCACTACAGATGTCAATAAAAATTAATTTACATAATTCATAAATAGGAATAATTTAAATTTACAAAGCTTCGTTCGTTGCAAACATCAGTATTAATATAATGAATATTTTTATCCCAAATTCCTCTTCACCAAAGTTTCTTCGAAAAATACTACAGCACAATCGTTATGCAAAATCAAAGAGTATTTTTCCAAAAATTGCTTGCAGCCTTCTTCATCTACACAGCGTTGGAGTTTTCGAAAACGACATACGAAATTCGAAAGTAATGTGCGATGCTTTAAAAAACGGGTTTCAAGAGGAGTTGCGAATAAAGCCAGATATGGTATTTAAGTGAAAATCCAATAACACTCTTCAATATCGCTAGTCTCCACATTGCACCGATGAATCTGGCGAGAAGTTGTTCTGGGTTTCTTCACCTCGATATCACATTCTTTATAAACTGGCCGACTTTTTTGAAAAATCATGCAGAAATATTCTTCTGCATTCTCTCTGCCTATTAATTCTTTCTTTGCTGGATCTGCCGACTTTATGGTTTCATCCAGATTTTGATTTTCAGTTTGCAGAACTCGACTCAATGATAAAGCTAGAGAATGAATTAAATCGAGCACTTGCCACGAAACCTGAAAATCTAAGGATTTAATCGCTGTTAAAAGCTGAGACGCGACAGCAGTTGTTTTTGAATCTGTCCAGGTATTCGAGATGTTTTTCCAGGCGCTTATAACAGCTGGTTCTAAGAGGAGGTAAATTAAAGCTGATTTGAAGCTCTAAATAATTTGCCACTAGATGCACTTGATGGAGGAGCAGACAGATTTGAAGACACATTTTTTCGAACAGAAAATATGTGCATCAAACAGTATTAAAAAATTTCACAATTCCAACGAACCCCTCCCCCTCCGATCGCATCGTTGGAAAACTTATGTGCTCACAAGCTTCTTCGTTTCTCTAAAGACAGAGGACTCCAAACTTTTAGTGGGGCTACTAACGGGTCATTGCCTCTTGGCGGTGCAGGTTTCAAAATTAGGCCACGGACAACATATGCAGAAAACGAAATGGATTTAGCAAGATAGAACGGTGGTACCCGTAATATGCAAATCTCCAGCATTTGGCATTCAGGATATTGGGCGAAGCACGCCAAGGAGACGACAATCATTTTCGACATCGCCACCGGCTCATGGAGCTAGATTTTCAATGGCCGTACCTTTCTGGCAACACAAAGGACCTATTCGATTTATGTGAGGCCTGTTGTTGGTCAATCCAGCTTAACCAAACAGTGTTTTACAATTATGCAAAATTAGTATTTACAATATACATATATGCATGTCTTAGATATATAACTTTTCGTCACGCGGGAGAATTCTCTGCGCTGCATTAAATCTTTAGCTAATTTATTTTGATTGTTTTTGAGTTTAAACACAAATATTTTGCTTAGCATTGTAATTTCTTCAGTTTCGATAGGTATTTGTAATTTCAAACAGATGGTATTTACGAGACGCGGAGCGCCGCTAATAGTGATTAAAGCTTTCGATTGGATCCTCGGAGATTTTTCAAATTGTTCACATTTCTCTACCGTACATATTGGTTTTATCACGATTTTATATACCGATAGTTTATACTCGAGGGATAATACGAATTTCGCATTCATCATCCAGTGAAGTTTTCGATTTCTCAGTTTTATACTTGTGACTTTGGATTCGATGTTGCCGATTTGAAGGCTCATGAACGTTTAAATTCAAATGAATCAGAGGTCTTGTAAAAGTCCTGCTTAATTCCTAAGTTAGTTAAAGCAGATTTTGAAGTACTCGCTATACAAACAGCATCGTAACACCCGATGAACCTAACTTCTAAAATACCGTAGCAATTATGTAGTTTTTCCCTCTTATTCAAGCGCCATACTTCCAACAGCTAAGCCGCAAAATTTTAAATCAATATAATTATTCCTTATAAAATTACTTTTTAAAGTATTAGTGAGAGGTATTATAAATGAATTTCACTTCATCAATATTGTTCCATCATTCATTTATAGATATTTTAGATAGGGATGTTTTAAATAACTTAGTTTTAGCAAATCACTTTACATAAGTCAAGTTCGTTCATACATGTCATTCCTTATTTGTCTTGACAGTCCTGTTGTTAATCAATTTTTGATTAATCAAAATTTGTGAAATTGTGTTTTTTTTTTAGCCGAGTAGCAAAAGAACGCCACAACTTGGATTAAATTCTTTTTTCATTACACATTAAAACCGGCACTACTACTCCTACTATTACTGCTGCTATTAATTACTACTACGATTACCACGAATACTACTTCTACTATTAATTACTGCTACAATTTTTACTAATGCTACTAATACTATTTTTAAATATTTACTACTACTTTTAATTACCATCACTATTTTTAAAAGCTCCTACTACTATTTTCACTAATTTCTACTACTATTTTTCTAGTATGTACTTCTATTTGAATTAGTTCTACTAGTAACTACTACTGCGCTTTTTACTAGGTTGTGCTATAATTTTTACTAATTCTACTACTAACTATTACCAATTTCTGCTACTATTTTTTACTAATTCTACCAATAATTACTAGTACTATTTTTACTAATTTTTACTCGGTACTGTTTTTGCTAACGCTAATTTTAACTTCTTCTTTTATCTTTTATTAATTTCTACTACTATTTTCACTAATGCTACTTTAAATATTACAAATTACTTTTACTACTACCACTTACTACTAACCACTACTACTCTCAGATCTAAATCTCTATCTCTTTACGATGTTGGTCCTCAATTATATTTTTCTGAGTGTATTTTGTAAAGTGTTATTCGCTATCTTCTACACCGTTCTTTCTCATCAACGGTGGAAACGAATGAGCCAATCGACATTACATTTAATTTGAAGATTATGAGCTCTTATTGCAAAACCCATTGGCTACACCAGTATTTAATCTAAGAATAATTCAAAATAATTTTGTGATGGAAGTTGGTCTACAACAAAACTAACAGCGCGAAAAACAAGAAACAGGAGGAAAAGAAAACTGCCATGCTAAATTCAATTAACGCTAATATCCTCTAAGCGCCAGCAGTAGCAAATTAAACTAAGATACTATATACAAACACACAAACATACATACACACCTATGTATCTATGTAAGACCGCAGCAATCCGCACTGTAGTATACCGTTGCACACCAGATTTCCCACAAAATTAATAACTAATAAGTTAATATCTATTTAGTGCAACTAAATGCTTGCTTCCTCAATAACCAGAAAATAGTTTGTGAGTGGAAGAGGAATTGTGTTCAGCAAGGGTGTTAGCAATGGTGAGACAGAGGCGGTTATTTAATAATGTTTTCGTTGTTCAAAGTTGAGCAGTGAATTAGGAGACTGCCACTGGCGTGCAACTTTCAATTATTTTCTCCTTCAGAATAATAGCAATCGTCGATCATAGTAGTAAGCAGTATGTGTAACGTTTGACTAGAGGTTTTGTAATTGCAAATTTGAGCACGGAATTGCAGTGATTAGTGCAGGCGAATTAATAGTTCTCGATGTGCAAGTAGCAGTTAAGCTACTAAAGCAAGCGGCTGCTGTAAGAAGCGAAAATTGGTGAAAAAATACCTTTATAGGTTCATATGTGTGTATTTATCAAAAGCAGTAACCTTTTGCCAAAAATTTTTATTCAAACTTTGCCCACAATACAACTAAGCACACATTTTCCGGTGATATAAGTGGCAGAGGCGAAATAACGGCAATTTCGTTCTAATTCACAACTCCCTAACATCGGGTAATATTTGAGATGCTCATGACAAAATATAAATTTATGCGCCTGCTTAATTTTGTCACCAACTATTTGATTCGTTCGCACCTTTCGCGCTTTACATTTTGTCATTTCATTTTATTTCAATTTTTAACGATATTCGCTGTCGCTGTATCAGCCGTTATCGTTAGCTGGTCGATTATCGACAACTAGACGACAACAAATTTGATGTTGTTAACTCAATCGAGAAAAGAAAAATTATTTTTTTCAACTTAAACAAAAGATAAATTGAAAATTCGGTGATTTGTTTCTTTGCAATTAAAAGACAAACATTAAATAATGTCGTTTGAATAATAGGAATATGATTTTTCACGAGGTGACGAAGAAATAAGTGGATTAACGTTTACTCCGGGCTGTGGCTGATCCCTTTCATTTGAATGTAACAGAATTTCAGAAGTTGTATCGGTTAACTTCAGACTTGGCTGAAGACCCAATTTCTCAGCTTGACAGGCTTCCTATGACCCAGCTGCTAAAGAAATATTTGATTTAGTCTCATCACCTTTTGTGAGAGGCACTATTGGGAACGTCGATTGTATCAATTTTCATTCAATTAATGTTCAAATGGTAAAAACAAAAATTTATCAAAGATTCAAGTATAAAAACAGAAATATAGTTTATTTTCAATTTATAGATAAGTGATTCTAATTTACAAAAAACTTAAATATAAAACTTTAATACACTCTGGAGCACAACACGATTCATTACGGGGCGAATTTTGAAGATGAAAACCAAGACATATTTGCAGGTGATTCCGGATATTCCTTGGAGTCGATTTCTACCAAATCACTTGGAGGAGAGTCCGAAATTTCGCTACAATAGAACATTGCAATATATAAAACCAATTATAAATATTTGTAGTATGAAGTAAACTAGTACCTCAAATTTATATTCGACTGCACGCAATCATTTTTTTCATTCCGTTTTGTGTTTTTCGCTCATTTTGGCATTTAGTTTGACCAAAATGCCACTCTTTATTTAGTGAATCGCTCATTCGTTACTGCAAACGAAAAATATTGTCGACAAAAATTGCGATTGTCGGATCGTTTAAAGATAAAGAATCGCTCTACTGGTCATCTAACTACAAAACTTATGGAATGATTAAGATTTTCTTTGGAATATTGACGCAAAATTACCTTATTAGCATACTGGTTCATTTTTCTTATACACTAAATGAATTTCTTGCCTATAAGTGTAAAAAAAGTCACAAAATAAATCCATACCCATGTGCAGCACGTTCTGTGTTTCCAGTAATAGAAAATATGTTGTCGTACAGAAGTACTTATTCAAACCCCGAAATTCCAGATTAGGCACACAACATATTTTCAAATAGTTTTAATATCAGCGATTAGCCTTTTATTTTACAATAGAGAAGCTGCTTAAAATTTGTAATCGATAGATTCTATGTTACCGATTGTAGAAAGACGTTCCCTATGGTTTTGTTTCGGCGAGGCGAAGGTTGGTGTCTAGGATAAAAATAGTTGTCACCTGTTAAAAAAATTTCAAGTATCGCTATCCGGGTGCCATGTAACGACGGTTTTAAGAGAGTTGTTTTTCAGATAGTTGCTAAGATTTCTTTTGGATTTTAAATGGTTTCGACTTCTTTCCGACCAGAACGTACCATGCACACCATGACTAAAAAGGGTTACTGTGGTATCGCCATAACCTCTTGAGAGGGTCTGTGAGTGGTGCGATTTGCGGCACTGAGGGCTGTTGAACATGTTCACGGATGGCTAGAATCTTGATGGGAGGGTTGGAGGTGGAATATTCTATCGGGAAGTCTGTCTAAGGAAAATAATTAGGCTACCAGATCACTGTAGCGTATTCCAGGCGGAGGTGGCCGCCATAAAGGAAACAGCCGAATGGTTGTTTACTAGTGCGGCCTCTGTAACGGAAGTAAATATTTACTCCGATAGCTAAGCGGCAATCAGAGCTATGAACTCAATAACAATGCAACCGAAAGTAGTAAAATATTGGAGATATCCTGGGGAATTGCGAAGTAGATGAGTTAGCCAGGCAAGGCACGCGAGGAACTGTTCGAGGTCCTATGGCGACCTGTGGGCTACTTCTGAACGAGGGGCTTGCTGGACACACTCTGAGGAGCCACAAACCCCCACAATGGCAGTTGGTCGGAGGATGAGTAGGTGGAATTATCTCAGCACTTTTTACCTTTCATACCTTCGCGAGACTAAGACTTGAGTATCTAGGATCGCATCTTATCCACTCACTGGCGGGCGTTGGAGTCAAGAATGGTCACGTAAACACGCACTGCTTTAAGTGGATCCCAGGGGGTATATGTGAGCTCCTAGGAGTTGCCACATTAACCTAACCTAACCTTCATAAATAAATAAAGTTTCATTCAATCAATTAGACGAAAAAACGCTAAACGGAAAACACAATTTCCAAAATAATTTAAAGAAGCTTGTCACCTGTTTGAATGATTAAATTCGATTAAATTTGTTAGATAAAAGAAATATTACAATATGGGTGTCGAACGAAAGCGGTTTAAAAAAACTGAACCTTAAAAATAATTTTTAATTGGGATATTACAAGTTTAAAAGGCTTATTAGCTTTAGTAAAAAGTTAACTGAAATCCATATGTTTAAAATAAAGTTGTTTAAAGTTTGATTTGTCGTTGTTCGATTGTGGAAACACGCATACCATCTTATTCATCTTGACGGAATATGCGATAATGTCTTTATGTGTTTGGGAACGAAACATGAAACTGAAGATGGAATAACGCTAATTTGAAAAGAGATAACAGAAATTTGTTCCTAAAGACACCTTCGTTTACACATTCGGAAGAAACAACCAAAAACTGAGAGAAGCCTCATATCTTTATCAGAACATTAAACGAGTTGCCATCTGCTGCCAAATAAAATTCAAAATAGTCAAAATAATTTTTGCAATATGTTTACAAACAGTATTGAAAATGTTTCCCTTGAAATATTTGAGGATTGTCAACTGTTTACAAATACAAATTAAGCTTAAATTAAGAGGATTAGGTAATTAAATTAATTCATACAAAAAAGGTTTCAGAAATTTATAATTTAAAAATGTTTTTAAGATGGCTGCAGTCTGTTTGAAAGTCGAATATAATTTAATTATACACAAGTTGTAAGGAATATTAGAATATGGGTGTCGAACGAAAGATTGTTAAGAATTCTTCAGTTTCAAGATTCACAATTAATTTAAGGCATTTGAAAAGAGCTGCGACCTGATTCAAAATTAAACCAAATTCAAATTCTTTCATAAGTCAAAGTGGGTATCGATCGAAATGATTTTTAGATGCACAATATCTAAATTGTATCATATGAAAGAGCACAGCTTTGCGTCGCAATGTGTTGAAGAAGGTTGTCGCCCGTTTAAAGGGGAATAAAGTATCTTAATAAATGATATGATATGTCAATCCAATGGCTTAGGAAAGCTTAATTTCAAAAGATGAAAATCAATTAAGGGGTCAAACGAAATATTTCAATATGAGTTTCAAATGATAGATATGTGAGAAAGTTAAATGAAATCTCATGGCAATCAAATGAAATAGTATTGAGGCGGCTTAATCACGAAACTCTTTTGAAAGCGATTGATTCAATTCAAGTAAGAAATTAACTAAGATTTTATACTATTGGCTGGAAACAAAAGAATTTATATAAAACATTTTTTTAAGAGGGTTACGACCTCATTATTTCATTTAATACAATTTTGTTGATAAGTCCAATGAAGTGTTACCATACGACGCCACGGTATCGGTCTATTTTTGAAAGTGCTGTTGGAACCGCCGTTTGCGACAACGGTGAGCACTACAGGGGCATGATAAACTATTTTTTTGTGGTCGTGAATTGAAGATATGGCCACGATCGATATGTTTTGCTAAGTGCTGTAATCGCTGTTGATATCAATTGGCCAAATCGGAGCTGTGAATTGATGCCGTTAGACTATTTATAGCCGATGATATGTAAATAATTCATTAAATATTCAGTGCCTCAAGGTGAATATCGAGCAAGCCATTTGTGAGATAGAGTCAGAAACTATCACCAAGGTATGGGAAAATGGATTCACTTGAATAAAAACGTGTTCCATAAGTAATAAAGGAGTAAAAAACCGAGAAAATTTCCAACTCGAAAAAATTACATATTTTCAAATGTACATATATGTATTTACATATATACAAAATGTGTTTAGTAAACTCTTGTTTCCAATTAATGATTAATAAATATAATATATTTGAATTTTTTCTTGTGAGTTATGGTTTCTTCCGCAACTTTCCCACACACCTACACACCTACACACTTCACATCAACATCGTTAAAACGGTGACAGTTTTCCCTCATCAAGCCTTTACATACTGCATCGTTCGGCTGTCATCGCCCAACTCATCACCGGGCAAAACCATTGCAAATTGCTTTTCAGACACACCCAGTCGACTGGCAGTGGCTTGCGCCAAAAGCGGCAACACAAAACCGACAATTAACATCCCACGTAAATCGTGGCTTAAAGAGAAATTTATAAAAAAAAATCAAGAGAAAAGTAAGAAAATTTCAATGCACAGTGGCTCAAACGAATAATCGGACAAGCCCATGAAATTATAAAAAAAGCGACTGCTTGTTTAATTTTTGTATTCAGTTCCAATTATAAGTACATATATAAAAATTGCTGTTTCAACGCAATACGAATAAATAATTTCAAACTATTTGATTTATTTGGCTTAATTTTTTTAAAAAACTATGGTTATATTGGCCAAATTTATTACAGCGAAAGTGTTGCTGAATAAAATAAAAACCCCATACATCAAATGGATAATGACGGACTTAATATCCCGCCAGCCGACGTCGATGAAGTTCGATAACACGCCCAAGGAACAACAAAGCCGCGGGCGGTGAGGGATTGCCAGCTGAGTTATTCAAGGAAGGCGGCGAAAGCTCTCAACCAGTTCATTTCCAGAATACAGTGAAACGAATGCATGCCAGCTCATTGCATTTTTAGTGTGCTCTGCCCAATCCATAAGAAGAGTGATCCTTCTTTACATTTAATATATCTATCGAGCTTATTGTCCAAAATGCTGAACCCAGTCAACGAACTTATTTGACCTTAGCAGTGTGGCTTTAGACCTGGTAAATCTAGCGTCGATCAGATATTCACGAAGCGCTAGCACACGTCATCTCGTTTTCGCCTTTAAATCAGCTTTCGGCAGCACGAGAATAAGTGGGCTATAAAATGACGCTGAGCACGACCATCGGCTCTGTCAGAATTAATACCTACTGTCATTAAATGAACGGCCGGGGTATTCGCGTATTGGCTCCAACATCACTGTTGATAATTACCATTTCGAAAAAGTGAGAGACTTGGTTTTTGTTGGAACCAGCATACACTGATGATAATGTCAGCCGCGCAATCGTATCGGTCTAAGTAGGCAACTGCGTAGTGAAACCCTCACTCGACGAACCATAACCACTCTATTTAAGTCTTTCATCATGCCCGTGCTTTGTATGGTACAGAAGTAAGGACGCTGTCAACATCAAGTGAGATGGGTCCAGTTACCAAAGCAAATAAGCGAGTGGCAGGCTATGTTGCAATCGCCCAAAATCACCTAGGCGATAAGAAAAAGAAGCTTGCAATGACGTACTTTACATTGTTGCAATAATCAACTTAAAACCAACGATCGCTTCGTTACCATGTAATAGACAAATATGAAGTTTGGAAGATAAATTTTTCGTTGAATTTTGAGGCTGACATTGCCAGACAGATTACTTTGCTACTCGTTCGTATGATATGTAGCTCGTTAATTTTTTTGTATTAAAACGAGCTGCAAGTGAAAAGCTACTGACTATCGAATTAACAAACCAGATGCGCATACACTAATATTTATCTGACTTGCCGTCACAATCGCATTTATTTTTAGTTTGAAAACAAGCGTCATGACATTTGCGCCACCGAATTCGGGAAAGAAATTTTGTTCAAAAAACATTTAACGCATAATAAACGTAAATAGAACTCTATACTAATTTAAAAGTTCTTGGCTCATGCCAATTTACAATTTTTGAAGGTACAATGCGGCCGACTTAGAATTATAATCTAAAATTTGGTGGAGAAATCTTTGGATACGTTTTAACTTTGCGCGTTTTTTCTTTTAATCTAAAGCTCTCGAGAATTTGTGGGGCCTTTACAAAAAAAAAGTGGCTTTATTCACAAACAAAAAAGTGATAACGTTTTTAAATTCAGCAAAACACATCCCTCAGCTTAACTTTTCGCTTTGATGAAAAATTATTCCCAGTCCTTGCTTGACTCGTGTACGCTGTATCGCCCTCGACTGCCAAGTTTAGCGAAAATACATAACGGGTGTTTTTTTTAGACTGATAGAACTTTCGATAGGGATAGCTGTCACTCGACAGCTGGTAAATGACAATTCGTTTTGACATTTCTGTTCAGTAAGCATTGACAAATCATCATGGAAAGAATCATTGCGCAAAGATCTTGGTCTACACCCATACAAGATTCAACTGGTTCAAGAACTGAAGCCGCATGACCAGAAATTGTTTTTAAATATATAATGTCATGAAAATATCTTCCAAACAAAAAAATTTGGCATCATACTTCATTTTCTATGTGCTTTATTTCAATTTAAAGTTCTATCAGTCTAAAAAAAACACCCATTATGTATATCCAAAATGTTCTATGTCTCGACTGTATATTTAGTTGGATTTTTTGCAACAAAACAATTCTGATACGATTTTTTATTAACTCTGATGGGTATAGAATTAATTTTCAATTTTTTAAATGTGATTTTGTATTAAATAAATGAAGTATTGTATTGTCTCTCGATAACTGATAGGTTGTTGCTGAATTAACTCTTCGCTTCAAAATACATTTTTTTTACAGCTGCGACCGCTTATACCGAGGAACATTGAACAGGTAGCTGCAACTGGTTTGGGTTTTTGATTTTATTCGTTCCAAAGTGCATAACACAAAGTGAAATCAATATATGACATAATTTCTTTCGATAGGCTTATCTGACAACAGGTTTATCATTACATTAACCCCTTTTTTGAATAAGCAACTTTGGCTTTATATCTATTTCAAATTTACACAACTTTATTTTAAAACCAAACAAATTTATCGTGCAATTAAAAAAATATTCAAACCTGAAAATTTTAGTTTGTGTAATATAACTAAGGATATTGAAACAATTCCGGACACTGCAGCACTGCTTACAATAATTGCATAGGTATATTTTGTGTGCCGACGAATGTGGCAAAGAAAGA
The DNA here is from genome assembly GCA_951828415.1 of Anomoia purmunda. NCBI lineage: Eukaryota > Metazoa > Arthropoda > Insecta > Diptera > Tephritidae > Anomoia > Anomoia purmunda. The sequence continues at coordinate 65,277,911 of OX639997.1, forward strand.
GGAATGGATTAATGCGCTTGATATCCCACTATCGCATCATGCACCTCTCCTCTTTTTATCAACGACCAAAAATGAACACCGGCACACGTTAATACCATTGAAAAAATAATATTGTATTCAAAAGAAAGTGATTTTTAACCATTGCTACGATAAATGGTTCAGCATTTAATATTTTGATAAAATTTATCCTGTGTTATGCCCGAGATTACTGTAGTTACCCATGAAAGTCCCACCATTAAGTCACCATGGGAGGACTACCACATCGTTAACCTACATATGTTGTATGTGCTCTTCGAATATTTCGTTATATTGTGTTAAAGTTTCTTTCCTGAATGTGTTTTAATTATTTATACATACATTAGGGGTTAGACTATCCGAATATTCGGATATCCGATGACACAGATAAAATATGGATGAAATATGGGTACCCGGATAATTGCAGCAACGGAGATCCGGTTAATATTTGTATGTTCGGATATCCAAAAAACATCAACGAATTATGTGTGTGCTTTTCCACAACTTTCCATAAGCACAAATACCGTTAAACGATTTGTAGAATTCTTGGTACACGAATATTTTCATGACGTATTATTGCCGGTAACGCTCGTTGAGTTTGTTAGTGGAGTTGTTGACACAAAATATATATATATTGGACACTTATATTTTGACGAGGCATGTCAGGGTTGTATTTTATGTAATGCAGTTAGTTACCTGTGTAAAGAACATTGGCTTATACAGTAAAACTTCACACTTTCAAGAAAATTAATTTTTGATATTAAATTTTTGATTCAAACTAACCAACACACATACACTTGCTCAACTATTCCAACTATTTCCAAACTGAGTTACAACGAACCAAGTGAACCAACATTTTACGATGGTGAAGCTATTTCAAAACAAAAAATGTTAATTTAAGTCATAGTAAGTTAAACAGAAGAAAAACTAAAATGGTAAGCATCCATAAATAAATATATAAAAAAAAATTAGTGAAGATAAAAGTCAAAACAGCTTTTAAGAAAAAAATCTCCCAAGGTCCAAATATAGACCTTAGCGTAATCTTATCGGCCACATAAAGATTTAAAAAATCGGACATCAAGTAAGAAAGTTATTGCAAAACACGCGAACTAGATGTGCCTAAAAAAATTTGTTACACCCAATATTTTTTCTCGACATAATGGAGATTTCAAATAAAACTTACATAAGTTAAACTTTGTTTCCCCCGTCATATAACGTGATACGGCTTAATGTAGACGTATTTACATATATGCGCATAGATATGTACACCAGATTAGGTGAGAATTTGAAGAGTAGATAGATAGATACGAGTTGAAGTATCAAGGGTTACTACTGATTGGCACAGAGTGTTGGTGGATGCCAATGGTGGTGCTATTTTTGTTGGTATTTTTGTATTAGCAAAGTAGGTAATCAAAATGCAACGAAGCACTCCACCCACGCGCAAATACTGACAAACTGGGCTATGCATTGCGCTGGCATGACAAAGGCTTAGTACCGTTAATAGCTGCAGTGAGTTGAGTTGTTGCATTAAGCGACAATTTTGATGTCGCACCCAACGTGCGTCAATTTGACACAATTGTCAGACTTAAATCTAATGCAGCGTTTTTGCTGACATTTTATTAGATTTTTCTAAAAACTCAGCTGAGGCAAAACTATTTCGTTCAGACTGTAAACAAATAGGGGAAAAACAATTTTAAATATTCGGTGAAGTAATATGAAAGACATATGTACATATACGCATTGCATTTTATATGCCTTTAATTCGCTTCCTTTGACTTATAAAATTAAACTTTTTCTTTAAATATACTATATAGGGGTCATTCCCCACAAAATTTGGAACCAAATTTTTTTTCGCGCTGAATTTTTTTCTTGTTATACAGGCGAAGATATTCGATACGTATTTTTTTATATCAATATCTTACGCAAAGTTTTCGAGAAAATATTTTTTAAAATTTCACGCGAATTCCGGCCTGTTGCGAAGTGCTCTTAGTAAGCAGATGGGAGCATCGAGTAGCGAAGTTAGTATCTGTCTTTTGCGAATGCAGCTTTCCAACGTCGAGCTTTCCTTTCTTGGCAGCGACAAGGAAATGAACCGAATACACTGGAAAAATGCCTACCGTCTATCACAATATGATCGATTTGGTTTCGCGTTTTTCGATCTGCACACAGCAACGTTTGTTGCTGTATTTTCTTGTGCTAAAAGCTGGTGATACACACTACCATATTTCAACTCCCGTCAAAATTGATCGGTATCAGTCCGTTAGCGGAGGTTTCGTCATGGAAACTGAATTTTCTGGCAGTGTGACCAAAGATTCCTTCCTTATCCATCCTCGCATCACAGTGTGATATTTGTGAAATAATCTCTTAAAAAAAATTTAGGTGGAAATTATTTTGTTATATTTGGCCTTATATTTATGAAACGTCTGTATAATTTATAGAGCTTGAGGCCAGGTTTGTATTAGGGAATAATATGAGAAACAACAATTTTTCAAAGTGGTAGAAGTGATAGCTGCTATTTCGGAGAATATATATATATAAATATAACAATAATTACAATAAGGATGAGCAAGCCTAAAAGCAAACTATAAGTAGTACAAAAAGCTTATAGATTTGCAAAGCAACAATGCCAACCACGCTGTTAAGCAGATAGTGGCGATGTGACACTTAATAGCGGTATCGTTGGAGATAGGGATAATGAGAAAACAAGCAATTTTCACACGGTTAGCGTAGCTGAGTGGTTGCGTGCTCGCCTAGCAATCCCGTGTACCATGATTCAAAGCCAGGTAAAGTCTGGAAAGAAAGAAGTCTGATGAGGAGATGTGGTGATCTCCGAAATAGCAGCTATCACTTCTACCACTTTGAAAAATTGTTGTTTCTCATATTATTCCCTAATACAAACCTGGCCTCAAGTTCTATAAATTATACAGAAATAATTTTAAATTGATAAGAATATTAGCTTATTAAAATTAAGAGGATATTCTAATGAAAACCGAGATTCCTTTCTTAATTATATTAAAGAGGTTTTCATCCTAATTTTACAGGTTATCTACTTTATTTTATTGAAAAGGTTTTATTCTTAATTCACTTTCTTAATAACAATGAAAAGTTTTCATCTTAGTTTTACAGACTATCTCCTTGACCTTATTTAAAAAAAAAAAACATACCCAATCGCAATAAGAGAGTATTTTTATTGCAAAAAATCATAGAGAAATCCGCTAAATTCTGTTCTGATTTATGAGGAATTTTAGGTGCTCTTTGTACAGTTACTACTCTTTTCAATAATATTTTTTTAATAATTTAATTTTTAATTTTTTCTAGTCAATATTGTACAAAAATATTATCTATTCTATAACAAATTTATAATTATTCAAAATTTCAGTCTTTCTACAAAATTCACAAAAATTCTTCAATTAAATAAAATTGTATTAGAATTTTTAGAAATATTTTGGGGATGCAGTTTTGTAGGCAATTTCAGTACAATAAAGAGCGAGCTGCCAGAGAGAGATAAGAAGGGACAAGACGTTACTTGTGATTTACTCGTTGATCAACAAGGTAGCGCATACTCTCTCGACCAAATGCGTAAATGAATGAATGAAAAGAGAAGGGGCTACCCTCTTGATCTACGAGAAAAACTAAGGTATCATATTGTTCATTCTTATAGTTGCATGTTTTTTGCTCGTTGATTTTTGATAATTAGTTCACTGATGGTGTTCCGCATTTTTTTCCATACAACGAGTGAACAAAATTTGTTATTACATGGATAGAAGGAGATGGCACTACCGTTGAAAAAAATAATGAAGTTTTCTGTCACTTCAAACTTACTCTTTATTATACTAAATTCATATTGCCTACAAAATTGTACCACAGTACGTAAATGAACGGCTTAATTATTTTCCTATCTTGAAAACCAGCCCGTTGTTGGTATAAAAAATACGACTGTTCGCAAAACATACCTTTCACGAAAAAACTAAAAGGAGAGGATACATGCGGTATTTGTAAATGCTAATGAATTTTTTTCGCACAAGGGATAGCAGGAAAGAAAAAAATATGTAAGCGCCTCTACACATACATACGATACGCTTGTGGATTCATCGTCCTAGGCGGCGTGGCGAAGTGGGCGGCTGAACCATAGAAATCAATCAATTAAAAGATTTTAACGCATAAAAAGCAACCTTTGCATAATGCAAAATTTCTTACTTATAGTCGTCATCTTGGCAAAGCTAGAAAGCGATTGCATTGTCATTATTGCCACAGCGAATTACTGAAAAACGTGCCCGAAGAAAAGGTCGACACTGTAACTAAGTAGAAGTGGTTGGAGACAAATGACAGGCGAGAGATACAAAGTGAAGGCTGATGCGCTGACAAAGGGCGTCAGCCCAGTAGGTGAAAAATAAAAGTGCAACCATCGGCGGCTAAAGAACCAAATAAATAGAATTGTGCGGTGCAACGATGCGAACGGATTCGACTTTACAGCAATATAACTTCTTAAGTTTACGAGTTCGTTGACTCCTACACCTTCAGCTGCTCTTGCCGATGTCTTAGCCGGCTATTTGCTATTAGATTTGTTAGAGTACCAATGCAACTCCAACACATCCACAAATCCACAAATCAACAATGGCAGCTACCAACACAAAATTGCAAAGTTATCTTTGGAAAACAGTTCATTTGTGGCAAACACAATTGTTCGAATTGGCAAAACACTACGTTTGCCGCACAAAAGCAGAACTAAGCGAGCAAAAGTCAACGCTAAATGAAGGTAAAACAGAAGAAATCTACGAACTCCGCATTTGTTGCATTAACAACAACTAGCCACCTATAGATAGGACGGCGTGTGCAAGTACTTTGCAAGACCGCAACTTGCCGCCATGGCGTTGCCAATCACCAAGCCAATCTACGCTGGTGCATCACAAATCTTGCGCACTTTTGCGTCTACGGGTACTCCACCAAATGTATTTATGTATTTCTCTTGGCCAATTTTTATTTGCATTTTTCCTTTGACTGTAGCATTTCGTCTCTGACGTTAATTTTATTGCTAGTTCTAGTTTTGGCTTTGACTCTGACTTTGCCTTGTTTGCATAAGTTCAATGTGCAATTGCTGCTAGTGCCCTGTTGCATCGGCAGTCTATTGTTGCCGCTACGGTTGTGTCTGTTTTTTTTTTTTTTTGTTTAATAGTTGGAGGAGTTGGATGGAGTCCATTCCATCCATCTCACTGATCGAATGTTTTATGTTCTTTGCCTGCGTCAGTCAACCAAATCTTCTTTCGCTGTATCCAGCGACGGCAACCTCGCCGAGGGCAATGACAGCCACCACAGTGCCAACTGAATGTGGATAGTGTTTGGAAGGTAATAAAGGGTCGCCTCCACACAGCTCTATCTCTGTGTGCAGTTACAGCTATATGTTTTACTGTTAATAAGTTCCTATTACTATTGTTAACTGTTATCTAAACAAATGCCAAGGTGTTGGTAATTCCAAAAGCCAGGAAATGGCGATCCGAAAACTACTTTGTTTGCTGATGCAAAAGTGTCTTTAGCTTTTTGTGTGAACTTCAGTCATATACAAAATTCACTTTTTTCGAAACCAAGTAAAGTGACTAAAGGCTTGGCTAATAGCGAAAGAGACGATTGGGTAATATGACCTTAGGAGAACATCAATTCTTCTGGCCAAGGGTACATCTAACGTTGCGAGACTCGTGGCAATTCTCGCGGCACACTGACCGATCGCAATTCATGTCAAAAGACTTGGTATTGCCTACAATGATTACAGCCAAAACGGCAGAGATGAAAATAAACAACAGACCGTAGAACACCTTCTGTGCAGATGTCCGGCTCTAATGAGAAAACGTAAGGCCGCTCTGGGGTTTGAGTATAAATCTCTGAAGGATTTGTGCAATTATAGCCTCAACAACGTTATCAACATTTATTAACTACGCTAGTTGGTTCAAAACGGCACTCAGTTGCTAATTGGGCGTTGAGCTCCTTCGCCGACATTCTAACCTAACCTAACCTATCAATATTTAAAACATACACAGAGTTGTAAAAAAATTATTTAGACAATTAAATAAATATATTTTAGACATTGAATGACACGTGAATAAAAACAATAGGCCCGTTTCATTGCAACTGAATTGCAAGAAAAACGCTCCAGCGTGGATACAATTTCCTTTAGTTGCAAAAGCAACCCTGTTAGCCACTTTCATGAATGTTGCGATTTCTTTAGTGCTATTTCAGAACAGAAAATTGTTGTGCTGGCAAACTTTTGGTTTATGTATTTATATATTTAAAAATATTATGCAAATGAAACCAATTGTTAAACTGAAGTTCCCTAGTATTTTCTTATACCAAGTCCACACAACAACGGGAACCAGTTGTTTATGATTCATTCGTTGAAAGTACATGTTTTCACCCTGCAAAAACTGTCAAACTTTATTACAAACCAATCATGACAATCTCGAAAACGTCTAAATTTTCGTTGTGGTTTCATAAGCAACCCTGCTTTCGATAGCTTTATGCAAAGAAAATCGATGGGTTGCCATCACTAGTTTGGAAAAATGAATAAGAATAGAGAGAAGCTTTTATTTCGAAGCTTCGGGAGGATATCGGTTACCGGATTGCCTTAAACTAAAAAAGTAAATAAAAAGAAGCAGGCTGTGTCAGAGACACGGCCATTAAGTTTAACGTAGAATACGCCATCCGATAAGACAGAAAACATATGTAACAATAAATGATAAATAATACAAGCAAATGAATTTCTTTATTTGATAGTTACTTTGGATGATATACATAAGCTTATGATAGGAAAAATAGGATAAAAATGTTTTTAAATTATCAATTAAATTTCTCGCAAAAACGAAGTCAATGGATGTTATCAATAGTAAAGACAAATGATAAATAACATACGCGAATCCATTTTATTATTTTTTTTGCAGTGCTTGGCAGCATTTTCTCTTCTTTTACTCTACTTTAACTTGCCCGCCTAAAATTATGCAATACAAAGAAAGGGCTGCACGAGTACATTTAAATCGCCCAACAGCAAACACTCAACCAAACACCACACACATATTTGTGTGCATGTGTTTATACAATTTTCATTTGAGAAATTTAAATATTAGGAAGATATCAACCAACATGAAATGTATGTCAAACGAAAGCTAACATCTTCATTTGACTACAAAAAAAAAAAAAAAAATTATTCGAGCCGTTTCCTTATAATTAAAGAAATAGAGATTACAACAATAAAAACCTGACATTGGTGCCCATACCGTAAGGTAAGACGTATTCTACGCCAATAGAAAAATGGTCTGTTACTCATTCACAATAGCGAAGTTGTTCACTTCCCAACACTGCGCCTCAGGTCGGATATCATTTCACCGAAATGTATTTCGTTATCCTACGTAGTATCCTTTTGCGACTCTGTTAAAAAGAAACGAGCCCAATATCCATATTAACAAAATCTTTTAACAAATTTTTCACTCAACGGAAAGCTTAACAGTGTGTAAACTGATAACTAGAAATTATTAATAGTGAATGGCACTCTTACAAAAAATTTTACTTCAAAATAAGAAATAAGAAATCAATCTTGTGCCAAATTTGTAATCGAATTTGAGAAAAACGTTGAATGCCAAATTCTTCTTACTTACTTACTTAATTGGTGCTATAACCGATCAAGCGATTTTGGTCGAACTTCTCCTACAATTTGTGATGTATGTTTTGTTGGTGTAACATAAATTGAGGGACCTACAGTTTTATGCCGACTCCGAACGGAGAATATTTTTTGTGAGAAGCTTTTTTTCATGGCAAATAGGACGTACATTCGGAGGTTTGCCATTGCCTTTTTTCTTTTTCTACAATCTTTAATGTTACTTACCCCGGCCAGGTTTTGAACGTGCTAACCACCGAAAGAAACGCGTATACGCTACACACTCGACTACAGCGGCCACCAGCCGTTTATATTGCTTGTCTTAGGATTAAGATACGCTTTTGATTCTGACATGTTGTGAACTGGTAATATACTTGTAAAGTGTAAATAATGGCTTGTACCAAACATATTCTGAAACAGTTTTACTCTTGAAGTACATATTTTATTTGTATTTTAATCTTACATTTCTATAGCCCGCAACTCTACTACTTAACGTCATTTTTGAAGCACAGTTGATGTAAACAGAAAAGAAAATTGTTATTTCAATTAACTCGAAGCTTAATGGCATTATTTGCGGGACGGGTGTATATCGTGTAGTCAGCCCTCGCATAATTTTTATATAAAATGGTAGATTGCCCACTTGCAAGGGCTTAAAAAACTAGACAGAAGAGAGATGGGGGCAATGCGATTCGAAAATCAAATGCGATGCGAAACACATTTGGCACTCAGTCTGTAGTACTTTCGCATCTCCATCAATGTTGCCTACTTTATTTTTCGTTTTTTTCTTTTTTAAGTTGACATTACTGATATAAATGTCAGCGTAAGAAAGCACAAACAAATCATTTTATAACATTTGAACGTGCAAAAGACTTGATTTGTATTAAAATATTAATTCAGTGGGTTTATGGAATGATTTTCAAGATGAGGAGAGTGTTGAGATAAGAATAATTCGCACACAGAATAAAGCTCACAGTATATTTGGTAGAAAAACTTAATGTAAACTACTTTCGTTTTTCCAACCTGTAAATTCGCGCATTGGTTGTCCAGCTGCATTCATGTCGAATGCTTACTTTTTCCACAGTTTTGTGGAAGTGCCTACTTCACTTTATTTTATTTTTATATTAAAATTGGATATTTTTGTTCTATAAATTCAGTTATATAAATTAATTTTTGTACAGTCTGTCTAGTAGAAGCGTGATCGGCAAAATTTGCACATAGAGTGTCGTTATCAAAATAATTTGAATGCACCTTGGTAGCGACATCATTTTTGTAGTACGCATTGCAAAAACTGTCAGTTTCGTGAAAATATTACAAAGTGCACGTTGTTTTAAAAAATGAGTTCCGCGTACGAGAAGCGACTTGAAGCTGTATTTCTTTGTCTACACCCTAGAGGGCCGAAAATGTCACGTTTAACTGCAGCAAAATATATGAAGAAGTCGAAGTCATTCGTAACGAAGTGGACGAATCGGTATTTAGAAGTAAAAAATGTCGACGATTTGCCTGGGCGGGGCCCTGAAAACAAGACCTCACCAAAGCAGGACGAGAAGATCCTTGATTTGTTTGCCACGAAGCCGGGCTTATCGTTGCGTAAAGCTAAATAAGTTGTAGAGAAAAGTGTTGTTCAAATATCGGTATACTGAACCAAATGTTGATTGTTATATTAACATCTAGTGATTATTAATATCACGTACATGCTTTTACATGGACTAATTTATTTAATAATCAAATTTATTGTGACAATAATAACTTTTATTGTCCCAATAATCGTTGGTTATTGTAACAATAAATTGTAATTGGTGTCACAATAATTTTGATTATTAATGCAATTTTTGTTGAAATAATTTCGATTGTTGACATAATAATCAATATTATTAATATAACAATTTCGGTTATTGAGCTAATAATCAAAATTATTAATATAACAATTTCGATTATTGAGCTAATAATCAAAATTATTAATATAACAATTTCGATTATTAATATAAGAAAAAAAGCCTCATGTCCGACTATAACCAACATTACTGATGGCATAAAAGTCGATGCACATACATATTATATTTAAGAACATGAAAAACAACTATTTTTCACAATATAATATTACCAATAGTTATATAGTAGTGTGAAAAGTATTTTTCACACAATCATAATGTTTAATGATATCTGCCAATGTCCCTTTTGTCAGTGAGCTACTTCAGCGATATCAAATAATCGATAGTTACAATTGTTTAATGCAATTGCAATCGTCATTTGACATATCTAATTTACTTACTGAAACTTTACGACGCGTGGTGCTTTGACTTGTGAAAAATAATTGCAAAAATACAAACAAACAATAAGAAATTAGTGCATAATTAAACATTGACAATAATAAAACAAGGGTAATTAACTGAATATGATTTGCTTTATTTGTAAAAATAGTTTTAATACATGTGAAGTGCTCATAGATCATTTAAAAAAAAACATGGCCTCCACTACAAATCAGAGTTTCGTTGTGCAGAAATGTTATGTTCGCAATATTTCAATAATATGTGTTCTTTCAAAAGGCACCTTCAAAGAAAACATAGTGATCATTTAACTGACACACAAAACATACAAAATTGCCTTGATTTCGAATTGCCGCTTCCTGTTCCTTATTCAAAAAAGATGAAATTAAATGCCAGCCAAAAAGTGAATATTTCTTCCAGAACACCAGAACCAGACAAAAAGTTAGAAACAGAGAAAAATGAAACAGATTATCAATGTCCGTCCGGGTCTAACTTTTCGTCCACATTTATTCAATCAGCTTTTGATTTTACTCTGTCGCTCTATAACATGAATAACATGCCAAGAAGTGATGCAATTGTTATCCAAAAAAATGTTAACGATTTTATCATTAACCCTCTGCTAAATGTGTTTAAGAAGTTTGCGGAAACACATTTAACGAATAATATATTTGCTCTAAACGAAGTATTTGACATAATAGCTACTTGCAAAAATGGTTTGGATGAATTTAAATCTGAATATAAAGTAGAACAGAAACTGAAAGCGTCAAATTTGATGGAAGATTTGAATGAGATAGTTATTGATGATACAATTCAACCAGTTCATAAAAGAGGAGAATTAACATATTCCGCAAATGCAAATAAAGGATATGTTATGCCTTTAAAGTTTTATTTAAAAAAAAAATTTGAAAATAATAATTTTTTGGAAAAAATGTTGGAAAACATTAATGACTTAAAAGTGTCAACTACATGTGGCAAGCCTGCCAAATGAGGAACAGGGTGGCAAGCCGAACAAGGGATTCTAGAGAGTCGAGCAGCGAGAGACGACGTGTGCGAGCGCACGCAATTGACATATCTTTTCTTAATTAACAAATGTTTACTTTTAACTTTAAAATATACTTCTAATCAACTAATTTAATTGACGGTGGTATTATTTGGTGATACCTTCACATATCAGAAGGTGGATTTATGAATCCAAACGCCTACAACGACGGGAATCTCAACAAGCAAAGCTAGCGCAAACGTGCACGTATAGCAAAACGGCGCAGCAACGCTTTGTACAGAAGTCTTTCAACGGCGCGGCCAAGTATTAGTGCTGCGAAACGGTGCGACAGCGCAGTCAACGTCTTACGAGCATTGACAACCAGCAAAGCAATACAACGTACAGTGGATAAGCATCAACAAAAGGTAAAGTGCGCAAGTCCAGTCGCGAAACGACCAAACGGTTGAAGCAGCCACACAAACGTGCAACGAGCGACGCCAACTTTGCTGCATAGTCTCGACTGCGCAGCTACAAGCGGAGCGACGCCAACGGTGTTGCAAAGAACAGTCTCGACTGTACAGCAACGAGCAAAGAGACGCCAAGTCAACGTCGCAGCAACAACGAGTCAACGGGCAAACTTTGAATTTGCACAGCATACTGGGTTTGTAGTCTTGTGTGTGTGTGCGAGCGGAGTTTCCAATAAGACAATTGGCAAAACGAATTCGCGATAGAAGCGAATGAACGACAACGGCTGTGCAACTACAGCAAACGAAATAGAAAAACAAGCAACGTAAAAACGAAAGTAAAGAAGAACAGCAGTACGGCAGAAAGTACACTGAAGGCTCTTAATATTAGGACGGTGAAATAAAATTATTTGAAGAATATTTGCTTTCTACTAATAAATTTTTATTTTATCATCAACAATGATCAAGTTGAATACGTTGAAGGTCATTCAGTTGAATGCGCTACTACGGATGAACGATTTACCAACGACAGGTACCAAAGCAGTTAAGGTATCTAAACTGCAAGAAGTTTTGGGTGCAGATGAAATCGATCCGAGTGAGCTTGAAGACGATAGCGTGGTATCCACAAACGATTTACGGATGCAACTTAACAGTTTGAGAGAAGCAATGGCAGGATTAACGTCAGCTATTGGTACAATGAATCGTAATCCACAGCCGATACCAAGCAACGATGAAAGTCAGCAAGCGTCCAACGATAACGATGGTGATAGTTCAAGTGTAGCGACCTGGGAATCAGCTGGTGATCTAAGAAGGCAAACTCATCCAAAGATGTCGATTCAGGATATGATTGGTGTAATGCCTGAATACGACCCCCTCAAAGGCACGACGTCATCAATGCAGTTCATAAACCGAAGTGAGCAGCTACAACAATGCTATGGTTGGAAGGAAGATATACTTTTGATAGCAGTTCAGCACAAATTGAAAGGCATGGCCAAACGATGGCTGGACGCACAAACAGTTTTCAGTTCCTGGGCACAATTTGTGCACGCATTTAAGGTTGACTTTCCGTCCACACATAACGCTGCCGAAACGCATAAGACGCTTATGAAGCGCAAACGCAAAATCGGCGAAGACTATGTGGAGTATTATTACTCCATGTTAACGATAGGTCGACAAGGTATGGTGGATGATGTATCCATCAACACTTACATTATAAGTGGTTTTAACGATATGGTACTAACCAAGACATTGGCGGCAATGAATTTTACAACATGTAGTCAACTTTTGGTTGCGCTTAAAAATTTAACGCCAGTCGCTAGTACGTTTGTGACTCCGACAGTACCAACACAGCAAACATTGAAGCCCGAGTTGAAAACATTTGCAAAGTCGACGCAAATTAAATGTTTCAACTGCAACGACTACGGGCATATGGCAGTTAAGTGTCCGCAGCCTCAGCGGAAACCACGGTGTACTATTTGCACAAAAATTGGTCACGAAGCCAAGAATTGCAACAAGAAGACGTCAGTTGCGAAGATTGGCGACCATGATGAAACCGACGAAGCTCCTCCGGTTATAAAAATAGTAGAGCTTGATGGCAAGCGACTAGGAGCTTTTATAGACACCGGAAGCGTATGCTCATTGATACGCGCATCAGTAGCAGATGGTATGCAGACAACGGAAGCGAATAGATGCTTCACAGGTTTTGGCGGATCCAAGGTGCATGTGACAAAACAAGTAAATGTGAGGACAACAATTGACAAAGGCCAACGTGAGGTGACATTGTATATTGTCGCTGATGAGTTGCTACCCTACGAAATTTTATTGGGTCGCGACGTTCTTCAAAACAACGGGTATCACATGGTGATGGACAACGGAGTGCTACATCTGGAAGAGGTCAAGGAAGCTGACTTTAACGTATCCAGTGGTTTATCTGAAGAAGACAAAGGCAAGGCACTCAATCTTTTATCTCATTTTAAACAATGTTTTGCAGAGAATATAAGCCAAATTGGTAGATGCAAGAACGCGCAAATGAACATTGAGGTAACGACGTCAGAGCCTATCTTGGGCAAACGCTACCAAGTTCCATTTTCGCAACGGCCAACGTTATCAACCATTTTAAAGGAATTGTTGGACAACGACATCATTCGTCCAAGCAGTTCCCCACACGCAGCATCAGTGCTTTTAGTAAAGAAGTCCAACGGCGAGAGCCGAATGTGTATTGACTTCCGAGCGCTGAACGAGGTTACGATTAAAAAGAACTATGTAATGCCAATAGTGGAAGAGCAGCTTTCACGACTAGCTAGCAATAAATATTTCACGACGCTTGATATGACTTCCGGCTATTATCAAGTACCAATGAACGAAGAGTCGAAAAAGTACACAGCTTTTTTGACACATGAGGGACTGTTTGAGCATAATGTTATGCCTTTCGGTCTAGTCAACGCTCCTATGGTTTTTCAGGAAATTATTGTAAACATAATCAAAACGCTTAAGCATCGTGACAAAGTGGTCAACTATGTAGACGAGGTCATCATAGCCACGAAATCAGTTGACGAAGGTATCGACGTACTCCAAGAATTTCTTGAAGCTGCAAACGCATCAGGTCTTACGCTTAGACCATCGAAAAGTACATTTTTAGCAGAACAGGTCCAGTTTCTTGGTCACGACATAAATTTCAACGGAATCCGTCCTGGTGAAAACAAGACCAAGGTAATTGAAGACTTTCCGAAACCAACAACGACGAAAGCAGTACGAGCATTTTTGGGAGTAACCGGCTATTTTCGAAAATTTGTTAAAGGATATGGTATCTTAGCACGTCCCCTAACGCTGTTGCTGAAAAAGAATGCAGAATTTATCTGGAACGAAGAACAGAATGACGCTTTTGAGAAGCTAAAATCGATTATAACAACGAAGCCAGTACTAACGATATACGATGCAACGAAACCACACGAGGTGCACACAGATGCGAGTTCCATGGGGCTATCTGGTGTGTTAATGCAAAACGATGACGGTGCTGATTGGAGACCTGTGTTCTACTTTAGCAGGCAATGCAACGACGCAGAACGCAACTATGCCAGCCACGAGCTCGAAGTTCTGGCAATAGTTGAAACGCTACAACGATACCGCATGTACTTAATTGGACATAACTTTAAGGTGATTACCGACTGCAACGCGGTAGCAGTAACAAAAGCAAAAACGCCATTGTTACCACGAGTGGCAAGATGGTGGCTCAAACTCCAAGAGTTTGATTTTCAATGCATTCACCGCCCAGGTGCTAATAATATTTTAGCTGATGGGTTAAGTAGATGCCCGTCACTTCCACCAACAGAACCGACGACGATTGCTGAGTCAATATACCGAGTAGTTGATATTGATAACGATTGGGTATCAGCAATGCAACGGCAAGATCCGACACTTAAAGAAATCATGGATATTCTAAATGGCAAGGAGTCCTTTAACGCACGTCAGTTGAAGGATGACTACATAACGCAAGGACAACGATTGTATCGCAAGATCGACGGTAACAGACTACTGGTAGTTCCGAAGGGTGTGAAATGGCGCCTTACCAGATCATGTCATGATGAAGCAGGACATTTCAGCGCAGACAAAACTTGCGAACGTTTATGTAAAGACTTTTGGTTTGCACGTATGCGACCATACGTTAAGGCATATATTGCATCATGTCCAGAATGTTGTATTAACAAGGTTGCAGGCGGCAAAAAGGAAGCGCAACTCCATGTTAGCGAAGTTGTGCCAATTCCATTCAGAAGTGTACACATCGACCATCTAGGACCATTTATACGAAGCAAACACGGCAACATTTACATACTGGTCATCGTGTGTGCCTTCACCAAATATGTAATACTACGAGCATTACGCAACACAAAGACGACACCAGTTCTTACTACACTACGAGAATATATTACGACATTTGGATGCCCAATGCAAATCATTTCTGACAGGGGAACGGCCTTTACCTCGAAGGAGTTCCAAAGCTTCACAGGAAAGTACGACATCAAACATGTTAAAGTAGCAGTACGCACGCCCCGCGCCAACGGTCAGGCCGAGCGTGTGAATAAGACAATTTTGGCATCACTAAAATGCAGCATCAAAAACGATAAAGATTGGGACGAGGCACTACCGCAACTACAATGGTGCATAAACTCCCAAAGCAACGCAACAACGAGGCAGAGTCCGAATAGTTTGGTTTTTAACTATGAGCTCCGTGACGTGACAGCAAATCGCTTGATTCAGGCGGTGCAAGACGACGTGAATGACGACAAGGTTCAACACGAAGACTTCCGAATGAAGCTGGCAGCAGAACGAATTAATGCAGAGAGAGCTAAATGGAAGCAGCGGTTTGACGCAAAGCATCAGACACCAAGGCAATACAGCGAAGGAGATCTAGTGGTGGTTGACTTTGTACCCCCACCCACTGGTGCCTCCCACAAGCTCGATCCATCGTACAAAGGACCATTTATTGTGACGAAGGTTTTACCCAACGATCGCTACGTGGTAGAAGATCTACCAGATATACCAAAGCAGCGAAAGCGGTATGCAGGTGTATTTACGAACGACAAGATGAAACCGTGGGTACGCAACAGTTTTGTAGATGACGACTACGAAGCTGATGAATCACTTAATGACGTTGAAGAAATTACTAACGGAGATAACAGCGGTGTATCGTCCAGGAGAGACGATCAATCAGGAGTGGCCGAGCTGTCAACTACATGTGGCAAGCCTGCCAAATGAGGAACAGGGTGGCAAGCCGAACAAGGGATTCTAGAGAGTCGAGCAGCGAGAGACGACGTGTGCGAGCGCACGCAATTGACATATCTTTTCTTAATTAACAAATGTTTACTTTTAACTTTAAAATATACTTCTAATCAACTAATTTAATTGACGGTGGTATTATTTGGTGATACCTTCACAAAAGGTTCTGGTAAATGGAAGAATTTCGTTAATGGTGAATTGTGGAAGAAAAATGAAAGTCTGTACCCAAACGAAATATGTATTCCATACTTTCTGTACTTCGATGACGTGGAAATGAACAACCCTTTAGGATCTCGTGCTAAAGTTCACTCAACTTGTAACGCATATATTTCCTTTCCATGTTATCCTAGGAAGGAGTCTAGTATAGAAAATGTTCTTTTAGCTGCTGTTTTTAAATCGAATGACGTCAAAAATTTTGGAAACGAAAAATGTTTTAGAACTTTAATTGATATTCTTAGAGATCTTGAGGTCAATGGTTTACAAATTACTTCGACACACCAAGTTCAAAAAATACATTTCTTACTTGGTGTTATTGTAGGTGACAATTTAGGTCTCAATTGCATACTTCATTTTAGTCGTTCTTTTTCAAGTAATTATTATTGTCGACTGTGCAAAGTTTCTAAAAAGGAATCTCAAAAACTATGTACTGAGAAGAATGAATTACTGAGAACGCAAGAGAACTATTTGCATGATATTTTAACCGATGAACCTAAATTGGCAGGTATAACTGAAAAATGTGTTTTTAACGAAATACCTTCTTTTCATGCTGTTACAAATTATTATTGCGATGTCATGCATGATATATTTGAAGGCGTATGCCATTATGATTTCGCACATATTTTAATTAATTTTATTGAAAAAAAGAACTATTTTGATATAACTACATTAAACTCAAGAAAGAACAATTTTAACTATGGCCCCAACGAAATTGGAAATATATCAGGCGATATTACCACAAATCACTTAAAGAATCGTCATCTTAAAATGTCGGCCAGTGAAATGTTAACGTTTTCTCTTTATTTTCCCCTTATGGTTGGAGACTTAGTACCTCATGACGACGAAGTGTGGCAATTCGTCCTTATTTTAATAGACATAATAGACATAGTAATGTCGTTTGAAATGTCGGAAAGTTTGTTAACTGTTTTAAGCTCGAATATAAAACTTCATAACCATGAATTCATTAGCTTATTTGACGATACTTTAAAACCTAAATTTCATAATTTAACACATTACCCAAATATAATAAGAATGTCTGGTCCATTACGTATGATGTGGTGTTTCAAATATGAAGCCAAACATCGTCAATTTAAAGTATATTCTCACAACATTACATCGCGTAAAAACATTTGTTTGAGTTTATCCAAAAAGTACCAATTCAAGTTTGCTTATCAATTGAAAAAAAGTATAAATTATGAGGATGTTTGTTATGATGAGACAAATACAACCAAGAGCATTCACCTGAATTTTATTAAAGCAAAATTTGAGGGGCATGAAATTAAATTGCTTAAAGAATTGAAATATTGCGGAATGACATTTTGTGAAAATAACTATGTTTCGAAATTTATTGAAGATCAGATCAGAATTTTTATTATTTTAACCATTGTCGTTAAAAGCGGAAGTGATATATATTTGTTTTGCCAGAAAGTTGAAAATGTTTCATACGATCCCCATTTGATTGCCTATGATATAAACCTTTCTCTTTGTCCGAATTCACCCTAATTAAACTGGATGATACTGTTGGATCTCCAGTACATGTTATAAAAACGGCCAATGGGAGAAGCATGATTCGGTTAAAAAAAAAATCACTGTTGAATTTTTCATACAAACAAAGCAAATCACAATATAACATAACAAAATAATATACTTATAATAATGATGATACAATAAAATAAACATATAATAGCAATTAAAATGATAGATAACGACGAATTGGAAATGGATGAATTTCAATTAGGAGATACTATTTATTTCGAAGAAGATAATGGAACTGATGTGATTACCGAAGAATTAACCGAAGAAGTAGTTGTATTAAATAATGTATATTCTGCCGAAAGTTCAGATAACGTGGAATATGATGAACTATTGTCACTCTTAAAAAAATGGAAACTGGAGCATCTTTTTAATCTTTTGAAAGGTAAATTGTCCAATTATGTTAATTTGTACCACTTTATTAATTTTAAATTTTGATTGTAGCACAATGCATTACTGTTGATGTACTGAAAATAATAAGAATACATCATATTGGAAAACTTTTTCGCAACCAAAATTTGGCGACTCAAGTTTACTTTGAGCATCATTTAGAAAAGTGGCGTAATTCATTAGGATTACCGTTAAATATATTAGCAGAGTCATCTCATTTTCGTTCGTTGCGAGAACCATCGTCGCCTCTCAACACCAACATATTTTCTCCATTTTCCACTTCACCAATAAGTTCAAACCGCAACAGCAAATGTCCAACGCCAGAAGTCGAAGAAGAAAATCGAAAAATAATTTCATTGGCTTCTATTTTGCCAACAACAATGAAAGGACGTATGATAGCGAGTTACTACGAAAAACATCACCTTTTTACAGAAGAGCAGCGCACAATTCTAATTGGAACGATTGCCCAATATATCATTGACAATGAAATACAGGCTTCACTAGCCTGTACC
Source organism: Anomoia purmunda (assembly GCA_951828415.1). Taxonomy (NCBI): domain Eukaryota; kingdom Metazoa; phylum Arthropoda; class Insecta; order Diptera; family Tephritidae; genus Anomoia; species Anomoia purmunda. The sequence goes on from OX639997.1 coordinate 65,296,693, forward strand.
TATACAATCGAGAATAGTATTCTTGAAAGATTCCCAACGGAAAAATTGGTAAACATTCAATACACATATATATTTACATATGTGCATATATGCATAATAATGCCTTTATTATATTTTTTTCTTATGCAGGAGTTTTACCGTACGGGAAAACGTGGAAGAATTTATAACAAAATGTTCAATGTAAAATCATCTACAAAATCATTGAAAGTAAAAGAAGCAAGTGAAAGTGCATTGTTAGGTATTTTGAATAATTTTAAAAATTGTAATGATATATCTTCATATAAAATCTTTTTTAGTTCCTGAAGAAGATGCTGACCTCATTGTCAAAACAATGAAGCACGTTAGACATTTTTAAAGAATGGCCACAATACAAGCAGCCTAACGGTTTTCGATTGGTTGGTATTCGTTTCAAATACTTATGATAAAGTTATCGCAATTTTTTCTGATATTAATTCTCCACATCTAATAACTTCTTTAGATTGACATTGATTTTGATATTCTTTACCCAAAAACAACAACAATAGTAGACCGGTGGGATTCTGTGGAGAACACATTTCTCGCTCTAATGGCAAAAGAAAACATGATCAAAGACAAGAACATTAGAGCCACTTTGCAGGATATGCACAACGTAGCAAAAAGTATGCGAACAACACGTATATATGTATTTCTCTTTATTATCCCTTTTTATTTTACAAAATTATCATTTCTTTAATTTTTTATTTTTTATTATATTTATCAGTTGGTAAAGAATCTTCATTGCTATGGGCTGTACACGCGTGCCTAGTTCCCTGGCAAAGGGCCGTTACGAAGGACGTCGTTGGCAAAAAACAATACACCAGGTTCACAATATTAGATTCTCAGAATGCTGTCTTAAAATTATGTGCATCAATCGAAGAGTTAGAAGATTTCCTCCGTATAAAAAAATCCGAACAACAACACATCCAACCATTTTTAATGTTGGTTGGAGAGAACCTGAAGGAAGTGCGAGAGATATATGTATATTTTGACGGTATAAAATATGAATTTAACAGCATTATACGAGCAGTAGACGTTTGTTTCAAAATAATACATTTATTTAATTTGGAATATCCCAAAGCAAGTACCAACTTTTGGAACTTCATTCAAGTTTATTTTTATAAAATGTCAATTAAAAACAATTGTTCCCGTGTGCACATATTATGCAGTGCTCTTGAAGAAGCATTAAACATGTAAAAAATTAAATTTTAATATACAGGCTGACACAAAATGTGCATTTATTATTTTTTATTTATTGAAGTAGTTTATGAAATTTGAAGTTTTATCAATGAGTTTCCAATAAAAAGTTGTAAAAAAAGAGGATTTTCATTTACAAAAATTCACATTTCATAAACTACTTTAATCATAATGAAGGCACATTTTGGGTCACCCTGTTGATATATGAACAAAAACTCTACACAGTGCAGTGTTCTTGAAGAAGCATTAAACATGTAAAAAATTTATTTTTAATAGCTGATGGCTTCGAGCTAGTGCTGCTATATCTTTTTTCATTTATTTATTTTATAAGTAAATACCTACAATGAATTATTATTTTAATTTTTTTGTAGCTATTTTCCATAACTGAATTATTATTTTTATTTTTAATACCTATGTATATGATTTAAGACCTATATGAAACTCTAAGCATACATAATAAATAAATATGAATTAAAAAAGTAAAAATCAACAAAAGTTTTTAATTAATTATATTGATTAACTATTAGCTCAATAATCGAAATTGTTATATTAATAATTTTGATTATTAGCTCAATAATCGAAATTGTTATATTAATGATATTGATTATTAGCTCAATAATCGAAATGGTTATATTAATAATATTGATTATTAGCTCAATAATCGAAATGGTTATATTAATAATATTGATTATTAGCTCAATAATCGAAATGGTTATATTAATGATATTGATTATTAGCTCAATAATCGAAATTGTTATATTAATAATTTTGATTATTAGCTCAATAATCGAAATTGTTATATTAATAATATTGATTATTAGCTCAATAATCGAATTTGTTATATTAATAATCATATATTATTATCTCAATAATCAATATTGTTGTCATAATAAATCTTTTTATTGGTGGATTTTTAATAAACATAATTATTGTCACAATAATTTTTTTTATTAATATCACGTACCTTTTCGGTTCTATAGAGACGATTCGAAAACGTTTAGGCGCTAACGACGTCAAATACCGCAGCTCTCTTAAAAAACCGTTGCTGTGATGATGAGCACACGTTGAAAAAAGACTCGCCTGGGCCTGCGCCAATTCAGAACGGAATTGGAATAATGTAATATTCACGGATGAATCTTCATTTTGGGCAAATAGTAACATAAATCGATCTTGGTGTACCGCAAACAATCGATTGCTCCAACGAACTGTTAAACACCCAGTGAAGGTCCATGTTTGGGGATGTTTCTCAGAAAAGGGATTTGGACGCCTTTTCGTGTTTACCAGCAACTTGAATGCGGTTTTGATGAACAAAATTTATCAAACAGCTTTATTACCATCAGCTGCGAAGATGTTCGGGAGAAGAGGACACTCTTGGATTTTGCAAAAAGACAATGACCCCAAACATCGCAGTCGAATGTGTGCAGAGTGGAAACAGCAAAATGGTGTTGAGGTGTTAGATTGGCCTTCACAGTCGCCTGATGCCAATCCGATAGAAAATATGTGGGCAATAGTAAAGCAGAAACTCAGAGGAAAAACGATATGGACAGCAAAACAGTTGTCAAGACAAATTCGGCTGATTTGGAAACGATTGCCTCGGCAACTTGCTCAGAACTTAGTGCAAAGTATGAGAAGGAGGTGTGAGGCCATAATAGCGAATGGCGGTGACTATACATGTTATTAAAAGTATTGCGTACAATAAATATTATAAACGTGTAAAACGTTGTTTATTTGAAACGAATCGGACAAATAGTTTCCAAGTTATGGCGATCACGCTTCTACTTGACAGACTGTATATTCATGAAGCGTACGAAGTCACTTTTGATATTGTGTTAAATACCCTTATATGAGTGGTGGGGGTGGCTTTTGTCTGATTTCCAGAGTTTTCGAGATTACTCTTACAAAGTTTAAAAGCAAAGTATGCTCTACATTTGAGAGAGATGAATATATTTAATAGATTCGGAAGTATATCTTATTGCTCTAAAGTGAGCACTCGATTTCACAAAAATTGTCTATTACAAAAATTATTTAATTAATTTTAAATATGAGCGAATTTTTTAGATTAATATTATGACTTTTTTTAAATTACCGTCATGTTTCCAAAATTTCTGAAATTGTGCTTACAAAGTAAAGTGAGTATCAAATTAAGTAGAGTTTAGTTAGACATATGTAAATATTTTCATAAAAAACAAACATCTTAGTTATTTATTCACAAATGTCAAATACAAAGGGTTCGCTCATTTCATAACTTTTAACTTACACCAACAGTTATTCGATTATTAACAAAATTACCAGTTTTGAATAAGCCTTGCATTATTAAAAGGGCAAGCTGGAGAGCAGAAAGCTTCCATCGCAAATGAGTTTTCTGCACTTAAACTTAGAGAAAAGATGTGATAATATGTATCATGTGGGATGCTAAAGGTTTAGCTTGCAGAGAAACCTTTGTAGGGAGAATTACCTCTTCCATGCAACCTTGAAAACGGCAATCAGTTAATATGTGATCGACTGGTTAATTTTTTCATGAGAAATAAGTACGTTTAAATGAAAATAATAAAAAATTTCGCTAACTTACAAATGGCGGAAAACTTTCTAAAATTTGTGGAGTTAAAATCCCTTCATCAGGTTTTTTTCCAAAACAATATGTTGCACCATTACGCCATTTTAAAAGAATGGATTTTGTATATTTCCTCCGAAAATGCAGAGTTTTTGGTATGGAGCCGCGGGTACTTCAATGCACGGTGTGTTTGTTTGCACGCTATGGTAGCATGCTTTTTGCAACCCTCTGTCATCTGTTATTTCATTTGAAACCGATGAAACAGTTGGAGTATTTGACACGTGCATGCTATGAACGAACAAAATTTATTCTCGATTCGGTGCGTCCCTTGGCATGGCAAATATTATATTTATGCTCATGCAACGGATCGAGAATACCTCTCGTAATCCACCCATCGATGCATAGAATAAAAATTTAAAAATATCTTCCTGATAGAACAACTGACATTACACGACGACTCCTGCCAAAACTGTTGCAATCGTCTAACGTCATTCTCTCCGAAGACGTCCAAAAAATATTATCAAGAAAACGGCAACCCAAGAGCAAATCAGCAATGGTAAAAGCTTTGGAATTCGCAAAGGATCATCAGATACCCCTCAACAAAAAGCCACAAGTTATAGAAACACACCCGCAGGGGTTAATAAAAGACACCAAATCAACCATCAAAGCCCTGCAGCTTCCAAAAGCAAGTTCTCCAAAGGAGAAGTACACAAAACTTTTCGCTGTGGAAAAAGAGAAAAAGAAAAGAGAAAAGAGAAAATGGAAATTCATATATACCGATGGGTCCAAGACTGAAAGTAATACCTCCTTTGCAGTTGTATCACAAGACGGGAACATAATCAAGCACGGTTTACTTCATCCAATATGCTCGGTGTTCACGGCGGAAACCGCTGCTGTACTCGAAGCAGTCACCTATTCCAAGATGAATAAAGGCAAATACGTCATCTGTACAGACAGTCACTCGTGCATCAATGCTGTCGAAACACCATCCAACACTCAAAATGGAATAGTGATCATCCGCAGCACATTAATACAATACCCAAACGAAATGAAGCTCATGTGGATCCCCGGGCATGTTGGAATTTCGGGAAATGAACACGCTGATGCAGCAGCCAAAAGTGTCGCCATCACTCCCTCATTCATCGTATCTAAGCAAGACATTCGAGCCGAGGTAACGAGACAAAGGCTAAAGTCACTTAGCAACGATTGGGAAAGTACAACCACCACTACTCAGCAATCAACCCATTCCGAAAGAAGCCAGTCTTTGACCCAAACATACCACTACGTGCGTTAAGACCCTTCACCCGCCTGCGTCTTGGGCACACAATCGTAACTCATTCATATCTGTTACAACGAACCCCGAGCGGCACTTGTCCGTTCTACGAGGATGTAGCATCGCTCACTCATATTCTGAGATGTCCGGCAATAAATACACCGCGACAAAATATCTTGAACTTTGTCGACCCCATAGAGCTGCTTAGGTAGGTAGGTTGGAGTGGCAGCCGCCTACAGCGGCTCACTTAGGCCAATATTAGGAGGCCCATTGTGTTACCACAAGGAAAAATTTGTACCATCCAAAAGGAAAAATTACCCCTCACCAAACCATTTTGCCTCGCTGATGAACTTCAACAGACAATTTACCTCGGCAATTGAAACCTCACTAAGGTCATCAAAAAACGGTGATCCCAGATATCGCATTCTGCTTCTACACAGTGCAGGACACTTACACAGTAAATGCAAGATCGATTCCTCCTCCTCGTCGTTCTTGCAGCTCCTACAGCATCTTCGGAAGGGTACTCCCAACCTTTCAGCATGTTTCCCTATCAGACAGTGCCCTGTTAGAGCCCCGATGACGTTGGAAATGTTTTCCCTACTTAGAGAGAGAACGCTGCGCGACCGTTTCCGGTCCCATTTAGGCCACATCTGCCTTGAGGTTCGACAGGTCGTATTTTGCCTCCATCTATTGTCAGCTTGCTATATGTACAATCTCTGAGTAGCAGTTTGCAAGTGGCAAACGGCATACCAATGCGTTCTTTATCTTGAAGAATCTGCTTGGTCGTACCTTGTCTTGCAAGTTCGTCTGCCATGCAGTTTCCCTCTATGTCCCGGTGACCAGGGACCCAAATGAGGTACAGTCTGTTCTGCTTGGCCATCTCCTGCAGAGATAGGCGGCAGTCCAGCGCGATGTTAGAGTTAAAAGTGAAAGAGCTCAGAGCTCTGATTGCAGCCTGGCTGTCACTAAGAATGAAGATGTCTCTTCCTGTAATCCCGGTCCCAATCTTCTCTACCGCCTCCCTGATAGCTGAGACCTCAGCCTGGAAGACGCTGCAGTGATCTGGTAACCTAAAGGAAATTTGCAGGAGAGGGTTTCGTGAGAAAACGCCTCCTCCTACCTTATTATCGAGTTTCGAGCCATCTGTATAGATGACAATGCTATCAGGTGGAGTATGAAACTCAAGTTTCCACTCCTCCCTGCTTGGAATACGTGTAGTAAAATTACTTTCAGAGACCGATGTCAAGGCGCACCGATCCGTGCTGCTCGGAATAGAGCGGAACTTATTCAAAATACAAGAGTGCCCTTGGCTTTCAGGGTGCCACTGGGATGTCTCTCTTAGTCGCAAAGCAGTCATCGCTGCCATTTGTTGTCCAACCAAATCTAAAGGAATAAGGTCTAAAATGACGTTCAAGGCCTCATTTGGAGTAGTTCTGAGCGCCCCACTTATGCAGATCATACTAGATCTTTGCACCTTGGTGAGTAGTCTAAGGTTACCCTCTTTTTCTAATGCAGGCCACCACACGATCACCCCATACAGGAGTATTGGTCTGACGACCGCTGTGAAAATCCATCGACAGATCCGGGGATTTAGCCCCCATTTCTTGCCTATGGCTCTCTTACATGTGTAGAGGGCTACAGAAGCCTTCTCATGACGTTGAACTAGATTCTCCTTCCAGCTCAACTTCCTATCTAAAATAACGCCTAGAAATTTGGCACTTGTAGAAAGACTTAACCGGGTACCGTTTAGTACCGGTGGAGTCACAGAAGGCACTTTATACTTTCTCGTGAAAAGTACAAGTTCCACTTTACTTGAGCTGACCCTGAGCCCGCAATGGGTGGACCACTTGGATACCTCCCGAAGCGCTCGTTGCATCAGCTCGCATAATGTCTGCGGAAACTTTCCCCTGATTGCAATCGCGACGTCATCGGCGTACGCGACGACTTTTGCGCCACCCCATGCCGTATCTCGCAGTAGCGTGTTTACGGTGAGGTTCCATAGGAGTGGGGATAGGACGCCTCCATGTGGCGTCCCCCTCGACACGTGCCGTGACAATTCGCTCGCACCCAGCTTAGCCCTTACTACTCTGCAACAGAGTAGCTGGCCGATAAAGTCAACCAGTGAGTGTTCAACCCCTAGATCCCTAACGGCGCCAGTTATAGCTTCTGGAAATACGTTATTAAAGGCGCCTTCAATGTCCAGGAAGGCTACAAGACAGAATTCCTTAACGCTGAGAGACTTCTCAATATAGCCGACCAAGCTATGGAGTGCAGTCTCAGTAGATTTGCCTTTGCGGTAGGCATGTTGGTCATTAGACAGTAGTCTACTGTCGATGGTATCGGACAGGTAGCTACTAATAATCCTTTCAAGTGCCTTAAGAGCAAAGGATGATAGACTGATAGGCCTAAGATCCTTTGGATTTGTGTGTGAGGCCTTACCGGCTTTAGGAATAAAGACAGCCGTGACATTTCTCCATGCCAACGGTATGTGATTTAGTTTGAAACAGGCCCTGAAAATAGTACAGAGCCATTTTGCAGACAGCTCCAGTGTCTCAATTAGCTGGGCAGGTATTATCCCATCCGGCCCAGCAGATTTGTATGGTTTAAAGCTTTGGATAGCCCATTTAACCTTTTCTTCCGAAGCCGGTATGTTAACGGGGTTGGAGGAGATGAGCGGAGGAGTTCCTTCCTCCGCAATTGTACTACCAGGGAAATGGGTATCTAATAACAATTCAAGGGTTTCCTTTCCCGTTGAGGTCCAGGAACCGTCTTGCTTTTGCAAGAAACCTATCGGGTTAGGGGATCCTGAGAGAATCTTCCTTAGCCTGGCTGTCTCGGAAGCACCCTCGATGCCGCCGCAGAAGTTTCTCCACGAGGATCTCTTTGCCTCCCTTAAAGCTTTTTTATAGGTCTGAAGAGACTTTTTGTACTCTAGCCATACCAGCTCGAGACTAAGTCTCTTGGCTTTGTTGAAGTTTTTCCTACAAGATTTTCGTAGTGAGTCCAACTCGCGTGACCACCAATGGGGTTTACGTTTGCCCCATTGTTTTGGTTCAGGGCAAGCCTGATTTAGGGCATTTGAGCAGGTCAGCGTAAAAACGTCCACCATGTTCTCTAGATCCCCGATACAATTAGGTTCAATAAGAGGTTCGCTGTTTAGCCTATCCTCAAATAACATTTTGTAAGAGCACCAATCTGTGTTTTTTAGGTTTTTTCGCACCTTTGGGCTGGTAATAGAAAAGTTCAATACGATTTCAATATAACGATGATCAGAGAAGGAGTGTTCATCTAGAACCCTCCAACTCTCGATCAATTCAGATAGACTATCACTGCATAGAGTTATATCTAAAACTTCTTTACGATTGCTAGTAATGAAGGTGGGATCCCTACCTTTGTTGCATATAAGTAGGTTAGTAGTTAGAAGGTAGTTGAAGAGTAACTCACCTCGATCATTGATGTCCGTGCTCCCCCAGTTGACATGGTGAGCATTTGCGTCGCTGCCGACCAACATGTGTCCGCTCTCAAATTTGGACACTAAGTTCCGCACCATAGAGGGAGGGGGGTACTCGGCTTCGTACGGCATGTAAGCCGATGCCAGCTCCAGTGACATTTCCCCTATCTCCGCAAGAATTGCCGTCCGTCGCCATCACTGTAATTAGGTAAAAGAAAGATATTTAAATCTGCTTTAGCCAGAATGCAGGCTCTAATTTTACCTTTACCGCGCTCCACGAAAAGCTTAAAGCCGGTGGCACTCAACCCACATACCCTTGAGTTACAAACCCAGGGTTCCTGAATGAGTACCACCGTAACGTCGCCTTTGCTCAGGCGACCTAGGAGAGCAGCTGAGGCTGCTTTAGATCGATGGAGGTTTATCTGCAGAATTCTCATGCGAGAAAACCGCTGCCTCCCCTCCAGCCACGACGGTGACATCAGCCACGCTCTCTCCGTCGCTGAGCAGCAGCTCCTCCTCCGCAAACATCCTGTGCATTGTTGGTGCAAAGTTTGTCTGAGAGGAGACGCTGCCTTCAGCGTCGGAGAGTTCCGGTTCCGGCTCCGGTTCGGGTGCCTCAATGTCCACGTCCAATGCTGCACCCGCACCAGAGGCACTCTGAGCGTCCCCGCGGTACACCTTAATGATGACCTCATCGAGGCCATAGCAGACGCGGCCTTGCCTCTTCTCAAGGAGTCCGATGGACTCCTTGTTTAGGGACAAGACCACTTGTCTCGAAGGGCCTTCCGCATCCTCGACCCGGACGACCCTCCAATCACTTGTTGGGAGGGCCGGGTTCATCACCTGAAGCATCTTTAGGATGCTTTCCGGTGCCGATGGTGTCACCGGAACCCATGCCCTCGCCCGGGGTCTGACTGGAATGTCCTTCCAGTCTACCACCTCCAACTTAGCCCCTGGGTAGACAGGGCCCACCTTTGCAACGGCGGCCTTATACAGCGCCACCGATCTCAGGTCCTCACAGGCGACCACCTTAATGTGGCCCTGGTACCAACCAGCGTCCTTACAGGCAGGGGGGGTTCCAGGGTTCTCCAGCAGAACGTCAAAGATGACGTTCGCCAGAGCTGCCTTCACCCACCTCCACTGGTCCTTTGGTATGGACCCGAGCTCGTTGCCTCGGTCCAGGACCCCAATAAGGATCCTGTCCTTCGCAACCTCGGCAAAGCTAGGCCAGCCCACCCACGAGTGCGGCCGGATTCTTTAAGAGGCCGGAGTTTGTTCTTCCGCCGATCTTTGTCGCTTTGACGGAGGCACCCGGTTTTCCACCGAAGCCCCAGTGACCCGGAAGTTAGGCAGCAGGGCTTTCGCCCTTAAAATACAGCCGGAATTTAAACCCCCTGGCTGCAAACCGACCAATGGGCACGGTAACGCTTGACACCCTGGATTAGGGGGGGCGGGGGGGGGGGGGGGATTAGCTAGAGAGGAAGGAGAGCTGGGAGATACTAGGAGGGATACAGGGTATGCGGACCAGAGAGATGTTGGTACGGTAATCTCCACATAAGAATCAGTGCAAGAACGAATCCTACACTGATTCTTATATGGAGCCTCCCTCTTAGTTCGTGGTGGCATGGAAGACCTCGAAAGGAACAACCGTGCCAACACTTAAGCCTCATCCCCACGCCAAGGAGACCAACGATGATGAGGAAGAGCTGCTTAAAAACCCAACATATACGAATGCACAACTAATGTATAATTTTCTCAGAGAGGTAGACCTGCTCAAACGAATTTGATACATAATAACATAAAGCAATATACATAAGTATAAGTTCATTTTCAAACTTCGTTTTAAATACAAAGGACAGCTGAGGGCCTCCGTCGCCAGTGCTGCGAATCGCAACGTATGTATTTGTAGAATATTTATTTATTGTACAAATAAAGTAAAAATAAAAAAAAATAAAAAATAAATAAAATAAAATAAATATCTTATATTAACTGATTCCCCCTGAAAAGCTAAGCAAAATTGTGTGTAGTATTAATCACTATTCGTGATTTTGGAAGTGGCAAGTAGAGGCCATCAAAATAAGGTTTATTCTGAAGTCACTTTCTCTGTTTTTGGGAACGAAAATATCTTTTTTTAGAAGCACCAAAGTCTTCGAAAGTCGAAATTTTGTGAGCAAATAGTTGAAACGATTTAAGTAGCATTAAAATATTGACCTTCTTTTTGAACGATGCAATTGTTGTAATACCTCCGCTCGACACTCTAAGCTACGTCAAAACTAGAAGTGTTTAAAAAAATTAAAAGCTGAATTATAGATGTTTTAATATGGGATGGTAAAACTTGAACTGCTCAATTTCATCGCCACCACTATACGATTGAGAAAAAATGTTTATTGTAAGGCACTTTTACTAAAAATCACCTGTGACGTGCCTTTTTTGTGATTTGAATAATTTCTTTATTTCAAAAAAGTTGCTCTAATCAGAATTAATGCACTTAATAAAACGACGTCTACTTAAATTGTCGCAAAATTTAGATTTACAATCCACAATTCTCAGACGAATTATTTTACATATAAGCGGGTACAATAGTTATCTATATATACTTACCTATTTAATATATGTGTAAGTAGCTAAAAGAGGAATTTACTTTTACTGGCAACAAACTCATCAAAACCTACATAAATCCAGCTGTCATGGTTCTCATATTCAATAATTAATAACCAAGCGCTACTCTTAAAAGAAACTCGTTGAAGCCGGCATTGGCTTGCAACAGAAGCTTTAATGGAAATCACTTTGCTTGCTGGTAGAACAACAAAAAGCAGCGACGGCTCTTGCTGCAAAAGAAGCAGCTAAATTAAAAATAATACACTCTCTAAACTCGAAACATTGCAGCAACGAAGTTTCATTTTGTGAATGAGCTTTGCCGCCAGATGGGGAGTGTGAATAAAATGGTCTGACTGTGGCGCCACATGCTACCACATTACGAGGAGAATCCATTTAACTACTGCGGTCACTTTTCCATTTTCTCTCAATGTATTGCAACGAAATAATAAAATTCTTTATTCTTAGCAATTAAACGGTAGCTATACCAGCAGGCACTGCACAAAAGCTGAAAAATTGATAGGTAGCATTTCGCAGAGGCATCAGTATGTACATACTTATTTCGAAGATAACTAGTACAAATCGCGTAACACGTGTGTGGATTGTTAATGAACCTGTAAGTAATTTACCTAGCTCAGTGATTTGTAAAGACTCAAAATGTATTTATGGATGGGTTGTGTTATGGATTTTAACTGGCTGCTACATAAAATCATAGGCACTTGGATAGCACCTGCTGGCAATTACATACCATTGATTTGTATATATGTACTTTCTTGTTTAGTACATATGTAGGTGTATCTAATGCAGGCATTATCAATTTCAGTAAATTAACTGCACTCAGCATTTGATAGCACTTTCAGTCATGAGCTTATTATTTACGCAGCTTATTTGACAAATTGTAGATGATTTTTGTTTTATTTTTATTTTTTTAATTTCGTAAAGGTGCGCATAATGTTGCATTTACATTATATGAATTCATAATAAGCCATACGAGGTGCGCGCATATTGAACCAAGCAAACACAGTTACTATAGCAGCCGATTTGATTTTTATTCACCCACATGTATTTTGTTTTTGCTTTTGCGTATGAACTGTGGCGTAACTATAGACAAGGGGGCCCAAGTCGGATTTTCGCTAGGGGGCCCTTACTATATGTACGAGGAAAATTTTTTCAATTGCTGTAACCCTCCCTCCCCCCCGCCCCCTTACACATAAGATTTGCTCAGGATTTAACAGGGATTATTTTAGCTATATCTTGAGTTGTATCCGTTATGATGGAAAAAAACTGTGCTTCTTGGATATTTTTCATGATTTCATCTTCCACAGTCTTAGATAGGAGGCCAACTATTTGATTCTGAATTTTAGGGCTGAGCTATCGTATGGAATTAGCAGGTTTTGTGATGAGCCAAGCTGGCTTATAACTTACATAGCCTTGATCAGCGAATAGCCAGCAAACCTCACAATATACGCAATCGAGAACTTCCGAACAACATAACCTAAAAACAAAAAAAATTATTAGTGAATTTAAATATCGTGTTATTTGGAATAATAATTAAATAAGTAATTTGAAATTATCCATGTTCAGGGAATTTTTAATCCTGCTTTATTTTTCGATTCATAAGAAAATGAAGTGAATTGATCCCCCGTTTGTTGATTTTGTGGAAAAGGTCCTTTCGGTTGGCACGGCCCATGCGAGATTATAAATCTTTTCAATTCTGCAGTCAAAACGCATTTGTAATGTCCTTTATCAGTAGGATGTTTTTTTCTAGCAAATAACTTTGTTCCAAAGTAGTGTTTCGCATAGAGGATGCCATGTTTTCCTCTTTTGAATTGTCTGCAGCGATGAAAATGTCAGGATCAGTGTTTGGTGTTGTAACGTTTAAATCTGTTTCTGTTTCTTTCTGCTGCGAATCGCTACTAGAAAAATCACTCTTCTCATGGCTGTCATCAGATTCTTGTTCTTTCTTTTTCTGATGTAGCGGCGTAAGAAATGATGTTATGGGTTTTAATTTCTTCACAGCCGCTTCTGTCTCCAATTTTGTTTTCCTTTTTTGAGCACCACTCAGATAAAGGCGTTTGTTTGAGCTCATTATGATTTTATCTAAAACACGGAGAAAAAATAATTTGCGCTTATAAATTCCGACTTTTTATTTATCGCTCCACTGAATTTTTCACTTGCAAATAAAACCGTGTGACGCGAATTTCGAATCCCGATAGAGTAACTTTTTATTTACCGTCCGACAGAATTTTTCATTTGCAAATAAAACTGAATGACGCAAACGTCACAACATAACCACGAAGAGATATTTTCCTCTTATGATCTATTATATATATTTTAATATTACAGTTACTTACCAGAGGTACGATTCAGTATTAAGTTCAAATTTCACTATAAAATTAGCGCCTCAAGTGAACAATTTACGTTTAAACTTGAACTCTTGAATTATTCGAAACGCATTGAACCGCATACAAGTCGGTAATGTCGGAAAAGCTGCTCTTCCAGAATTTCCAGATGAGTGAGGGAGAGAGAAAGCGCACTGAGCGTGAGGTGCAAACGCTGTCGAGCACGGCGGGGAGAGGAAAGGGAAGGGGAAGCGCTGAAAGCGCAACGTTGCGCGCCAAACTATGAATTTGGTAGTACGAAAAGTTTTACTTTTCTTGCGTTTTTTATAAAATACATTTTTTTCTCTCGCCACTTTTGGGGTCCCCCTGGTGCTCGGGGCCCCGGTCTCTGAGACCGGTAAAACCGGTGGTAGTTACGCCACTACGTATGAGCTTTCAAAACCCATAAAAGCAAAAACAAAATGTATGTAAATTTTGACAACTCTTACGCAGAAGCAAAAGCAAAATACATAGAAATGTTGCAGTGTATTTATAACACCACCTTATATGAATTCGCCTTGAATCAAACTGTAAATACCCATCCTATGTTCTTATATCAAATAAACAGCACTTGTTGCTGTATTACAAATAGTTTTTACGACACTCTTCATTTTGAAAACTTAAACGGCTTTTATTTATTTAAATAACAATATTTAACATTTGTTCCAAGGTATCATATCGACGAGAAGAGCGAAAAATAAAATTTGGACGTGAGCGGGTGTAAATGCGCCGATTCAAAAAAGGTGAGAAATTACCTGTCCCACGATACCTTATAGTCGAAAAGTGCAGTTTTGTCTAGATTATTCAAATTTCTTTTCACAAAGGATAAAAAAAAGCATCAATTATTAATAATGAGAATCCGATGAACATTTTTTAAATAATTTTGGTTTTTAAAATAGTTGCCTAAAAACCATTTCTATTTATAAAAGCAAAGCACGTGTGCACCTAAGTGCCTGAACCAGGAATACAACTTTTGTGCCGATTCTACGAAGAGATATAGAGTTAAATGAGAGAGAGAGTTTTATACGACATCTTTTTAAGTTTTAGCATAAGTGAAAATAGTAGTAGAAACTAGTAAAGGTGGTAGAAGATATCAGTCAAAATAGAAGTAGTAAATAGTAGTTTGATAAAAAAAAGATAGTAGTAGAAATGAGTAAAAATAGTAGTAGTAATAAGTAGCAGAACTAGTAAAAATACTCGAAAAATTATTAAAAAATAGTAGTACTAATTAGCAGTGGCATTTATAAAAATAGAAGCAGAAATTAGTATAAAATAGTAGTGGAAATTGGTATAAATAGTAGTAGTAAAAGAAGTTGTATTAGTGAAGATAGTAGTCAAATTATTAAAAATTATCTAGTAGAAGTAATTCGTATCAATATTATTTAAGTAGAAATTAGTAAAAACAGTAGTAGAGATTTGCAAAAAATACTAGTTGTAACAAGTAGTATCATTAGTAAAAATAGTATTTGAAACTAGTAAAATTAGTAGTAATACTTAGTAATTCGTAGTAACATTAGGAAAAATAGTGATAGAAATGAGTGAAAATAGTGGAAAAATTAGTTAAATATAATTTAAATTAGTAGTATCTTTCTAACAAATAGTAGTAGTAATTATTATTGACATTAGTACAAATAATAGTTGTAATAAATATAAGTAACAATAGTAGTCGTTGTGTTTGTAGTTGTAGTAGTAATTATTAGTAGTAGTAGTTAGCAGTTGTAGAATTAGTAGTAGTAGTGGAAGTAGTAGTTGTAGAGGAGAACCAGTCCCGAACTATTGAAAGGTCCGAAGCGGTTCAGAACTTATCCTTATACGGTCGTGAAGGTGTACCCTAGCATTACTTATCTGCTGAATTAGATTTGGAATGCATTTTATAGGGCTTGAAAGAGCTGGCGACTTAAAGCCAAATTATCGAACAATTTAAAAACAGCGTTAATTCAAGCCTTAAAACCAGCAAATTGACAATATTAGCGAGGCGTAGAAGTAAACTCGGCCTAACTTTTGCCAAATTATTTACCACGGGGATAGTCATCGTAATGCCAAAGAATCCAGAGAAAAGTCTTTTAATTTAATGGCATTCAAGGTATTGGCCACGGTAGCGACCTTTAAAATGTATTTTAACGAAATATAAACGGATATATAGCATATTGACAAGTTAAGCTCATTTTTTTCAATTTTATTTTTTTAAAAACATTATTCATTCTACACCAAATCTCATTTAAATTTAAGTTTTTTTGTTTCGCTCAAATGGGGGAAAAAAAAGTTCAACAATTTCTCAAAACTTGAAATGTTTTCAAAACAAATTTAAAACAAAAAATCGGGGTAAGCAGTTTTTCGTTTCAATTGTTTAAAAACTAACGTTAATTTTTGCGTTTGGGGAAGAAATTAAGCAAACTTTACTCAAAATTTCAAAACTTGTAACACAAAATTTTTCAACCACTTGGAACTTATTTCTTATATACTAAATAAAATATAAAAAATAAACCTGCAAAGTTTGCTAAATTTTCTCCCCAATTTGAAGTGAATGATTTTTATTGTATTAAAAGATATTTGAAATTAAACTAAGAGAATTTATAGTCAAAACTAATTTTTTGGCTATCGGAATTATTTGGTACTTTGTTCCGGAACAGTTTTATTTTTTAGTGCTTTTGAACCACAATAGTCTACATGGGTATATTGGGAAGTTCTAATTAATGAACATATTTTCAATAAATCTCTATACATTAAAGTTACAAAGCCTTCGAATTCAAAGAAAAAAGAGAATTCCGTACAAAGAAACTACAGGTTGAAAAATAAATAGCAGGCATTAATAAAGCTTTCAATCTCACCGCTGGCTAGCTGTGGCAGCGAAAGTTGAAGTCATAAATCTGTTGTACAATGTATGCAATTTTTTTACTTTCAATTGAACGTTAAGCTTATAAAACATTCTTGAAAATCTCATCTTTGTCAGCCGCCAGTCTCGATTGCGCAATCGTATTTATAATACTTCGCACATGATTAGCCCCAACGCAGTGCAAAAACTGTTACGGCGCACAAAAAGAATCTTCTGCAAAAGGAATGAAAAAAGATCGTAAAAGTTAACTCGCTTGCAAAACCATAACATAATGTAAGTTAAAAAAATAATGCGGCATTTGAATTCTTTTGTCTCGCTGTTCCCAGTTTCTTTCCGTAAGCTCTGAGATTTACCAGCAGCTATTCACTATTAAATTTTTTCCTACATCTATTCATAATTTTTAATGTTTTTGTTTAATTAATAATTTTTTCTTTCGCTTTTTATTATTCAAAATCTTCCAGATGAAGATGAATGGCAAGACAAGGCCAAGGTCAACATTTGATTGAAATATCTGACATGAGCGGCTTACTCATATTTTTTGATAATTGAAATTGGTATCTAACGGGTGTTTTTTTTAGACTAATAGAACTTTCGATAGGGATAGCTATCACTTGACAGCTGGTAAATGACATTTACTTTTGACATTTCTGTTCAGTAAGCATTGAAAAATCATAATGGAAAGAATGATGCCGCAACAGCGTTACAAATTGTGGAAATTTACTTTAAAAATCTGTGTTCTGTTCGCCAAACTTTTAGAGCACTTCGTGAATTTTATGATCCACATAATCGAGCATCAGAGCAGCTTATTCGTCGAACTGTTGAAAAATTTCGAAAAACATTTACTCGACTCGATGAAAACCCAACAACAAGACAAAGAACTGTACGTACAGAAGAAAATATTGGGGCTGTAAGTGATAGTATTGGCGAAGATCTGAATTTGTATATTCGCCGCTGTGCTCAACAAGTTGGAAATTTTGCAGTGGTTCAAAATTGGACTAATCGCATCCGATTCACCAAAGCTAGTCGTGGCGGGCATATGCCAGAAATCGTTTTTAAATATTTAATGCCATGAAAATATCTTTCAAATAAAAAAAAAATTGTGCAACATACTTAATTTTTTATGTGTTCTATTTCAATTTAAAGTTCTATTAGTCTAAAAAAAAACACCCTTTACTATGCATATGTACACATAGGCAGAAAACCTTAATGAAGGTACAACCAATTTCGTACCAATATAAATAAAATTTTGTAAATTAAAAATATTTTCAAGGCTTTTAATTAAATAGCAAGTTCGAATGATTTTATTATTTAAAAGCAATTATTACTGAGGAAACAGGTAAACACTTAATATTAAAAAGTTGGCGGTATAACCGCCTACGCTGTAATTGTCGATTCCAACAGGGCCTACCAGTCGTTCATTTGTATTGCTAACTAGAGATAGCTAGCGACTCTAAGTGAAACCAAGACTTTCCCCGACTTTCCTTTCCAACGTTAAGGAAGTTTTCCTCAGTATGCACCAACGGGTACAGCTTCGAATACTAGAAGATTTTCTTATATCCGTACATTATGGCTTAGAAGATTTTCCAGCCTATGGTATTCGACGTAAAGGTTCAAAAATTCTTCGAAAAATCCAATAAGAGTTAATTTCCAACGTTAGTTTTGTACGTTGCTTTATAACAGTTATTGTTTATTTTAATATTATCTGCAAAGAGTTAATTTATCCTTACCGTTATCGTTTCAATTATCTTTTGCTGCAGCTTTATTTTTATTTTCATCTGTATCTTAATCGCCCCTTCCACTATCATTTTCATCATTCTTGTATTCTTCTCCATCTCTATCTCCGTCAGTATTACTGACATAATGTTATGGTGTGTCTGTCCATCTATGACCCAGAGACCGACTTCGCGTGGTAGAACTTGATTGATTTTGTGTCGAGAAAACCGGAATTAAATATTAATACAATCTCTAGGAGTAATTGTCGTGCCAAATAAGGGGAAGGATTTGGGATTATAATTAATTTACTTTTTTATTTTACAGAAATTCTGGTATAACAATTTCTAATTTTCTATTACATCTTGACATTAAGCTCATATTGTATTGTGTATATCGAAGTTTTATTTAATGTTTAAATTTCTTATGTTCTATTTTTTTGTTTTATGTTCTATTGGAAACCAACTGAAAGAAGGCGTAATTCTTTTGTTTCGCCGCCTTCGAGATATTCACTTTTGATCCATTTTTAATGACCATAAATTTGCGAAAAATTTACAGATTTGGGAATACAAAATAAAAAAAATAAAAATTGTTAGTATAAAATGTGGATTTTCAACCTACCTACTGATTGATTTTCTCATTCCGCAACCTAGCCTTATGAGATTAATAATTGATTCTTTTGAATTTTTTCAATTCTATGTTTTAAATTTTGTAATCATTTCCAAAAAGTCATTTGAATTACTTTCATAGTCAGAGTGTTGTAAAATTCTTAAAGAGGTATTTAATTCGTAGAATATTTTTTTGTCTTTGTTTTCTTAATAAGAATGATTATACAAATATTTTTTTGTTTGTAAATTGGACATTGATTTAATAATCGGATTGTATTTGAAACTGATGAAATCGTCTTATCAGCAAAAAATTTAGTATATCTTGAGCCCAATGCTTTCAGCACGATGTTCAAAGAAAGTCGTCTTTACTTAAATAGTATAAATTTTCTGAGTAACAGAAGCTTGTCGAAGGCTTTGCTCTACTCTATGACACTCCAATTGCAATGCATAGCAGCACAAATTAGATTTGGTTAGGTTACAGCGGCTACAACCCCATTCAATTCCACGGATGCGGTCATTGGCTGACAAAATCTTCCCTTAGAAGATTATCCACCGAGTGCGCCTTACGTAGCACAGAAAATAGGGAATGCTTTCCAAGCTCAGGTCGGCCAAACAGTTAGAAATTACACATTTCGGAATTGGATTCGAGTCTTGATCGGGCGGGACTATGGCAGAGATAATGTTCGATATTCTGCACTTCCTCAACGTCCCTGCAACTTCGGTAGAAATCGTTGGTTAGGCATCCCAATCTCTCCTCGTGTGACCCATAAGGCAGTGTCCGGTTATTACCCCAATCATTAGTTTGAAAGGAGGTCGGTCCAGGCGAATAAGCGCTTTGGATCGTGTTACGTCAACCTAAAAATGTATTACGTTAAGCTAAACTATTTCAAATAGACTCTGCTGTAATGTTTCATTAAAAAAACTATTTCAAAGTTACTTTGTCGCAATTCAACGGCAAGGTTTCTAATATTAATATTCAACGATAAATGAACCAATAAAGATTTATGAAAAGAAAAATATTTCTTTGAAAAATTTCCTCAGCACTTACAACAAATGACAAAGCGCTACCATTCGCATGAACTTATAAGAAACTCCTCGCACCTTAAACTCATAAAATTTGCATATGACGACTCGCCAATACAATACATTCAGTTACGTAAAAATTTATGCAGCTGCAATATTATTTTCTGAAGCTAAACTCACTAAATATGTAAATATGTATATGTGTATAATATATGTATATGCAAATATATCTAATAAGTAAGTGGAAAACAAGAAATTATTATAGCCAGCTACTTTTCAAAAATAAACACATCGCCAACTTGAACCTTAGTCATGCCGCCAGCTGCTTGTGCTTTTCTGTGACGCCGACAGTGTGTCTCAAATAACCTATTTGACCTCTTTGGCAAATTTAAACAATGTCAGACACAACGTGTGCCACGAGCGATATTCAACATAGAAATCAACAACAATATTGCAGAAATGTACACGTTTGTAGCAAAATGTACTAAACAATAACACACAGTCTCCATATTGTACGCATATACTTGGATTATAGATATATCTCTAGGAAAAAATTTCACTTAGAATTTTTTATTAGTTCCCAATACATGCGTACTTCCAAAATAGTTTTATTTTTGTAATTTATTAATGATGAGAACAATGAATTTTAAGCTGAGAACAATAAATTTTAAGCTTCAAAATGATGAGTTGCCTTGTTAGGCAGAGCTAAGCAGAGCTGTTATATAATTATTATAAATTGTTGTGATTACCAAAAATATAAATTATTTAAACAAAAATCCACATAATTATTAATTACCACTATTTCTATTTGTTAATTTCCAATGACCGGTTAGCATTTTAAATAATCAAAAAATAATCGTATTTTCAACCATTGGAAGAACAAAATTAGATATTATCAAAAATAATCAATACCCGAATGCAATTGATTTTCTAATAAATTTAATTATTTTTTTTGTTGATTATTTTGAATTATTTTTTTTTATTTTAACGAAAATAAATAGTGCATTAATACAATAATTCTTAAATCAAATAAATAAACTACAGAAAATTATAACAGATAATACAGGGGTTTTCAATAGGAACGCTACATAAGTTTTTTTAAATAAAACAAAAACGGTTTGGGATATGAATTAAATTCTTTATTTTTGTGAAAGTACATTCGATGCCATTATGTATGGAACTTAATTTCTCTTGCATGGTCACCACGGGCACGCTTGCAGAAGTCCAGATGCTGAACCCAATTTTCTACGGCTTCCAAACATAAATCGGCCGATACTGCTGCAAATTCACGTTCGATATTCATCAATCGTCGCTGGCTTGTTGGCATAGACCATAGACTTGACGCAGCCCCACAGGAAATAGTCTAACGGCGTCAAATCGCACGACCGAGGTGGCCTATTGACTGGGCCATTTCGTGAGATAACACGTTCACCAAACTTAGTTTTCAATAAATCGATTGTGACATTCGCTGTGCGGCTTGTGGCGCCAAGTCCATATCACCCAATTCGGGCCAAAAATATTCGGTTATCATTGAGCGGTAGCGATTCCCATTCACGGTAACGGGCCGGTCTTGATCATCACGGAAGAAGTACGGCCCAATGACGCCGCCGGCCCATAAACCGCACCAAACCGTAATTTTTTCGGGATGTAATGTTGACTCATGGAGTACGTGTGGATTGCTGCCTGTCCAATGACGCATATTTTGCTTATTGACGAAGCCATTCAGCCAGAAATGACGACGACCATTAATTGGACGTAGCGCTCTTAAAGTTGAGGTCATTGACTCCGAATTTCGGTAGTAAATTTTAATAATTTCGACTCGTTGTTGGATCGTATGTCTTTCCATGATGAAATGGCAATCCTTACTGAAGAGAAATGTCAAAAGAGCGGGGAAAAATATGGCGTCGTTTGCGGTCACCATCGGTCTACTTTTGTAGCGTACCTATTGAAAAAACCGTGATATGTATGTGAACAATGAACGGAATAACATCTTCTATATACATATTAAAATTTGGACAATTTTCAAGGCATCATAATGAGTCATAAGTCATATAGTCATAAAATTTAAAAAATACAAAATTTCTTAGTTTCAATTATTTGTTTCAATGCAATCCAAAAGCATAACTTTTGAAATCTATTGCCAAGAAGAACCTCAAACGTACATATGTACATAGTTAAATATAAAAGAATTCTATCAACATTTATTCAATAAAATTTAATTCGGTTTCAAATATCTTTATGCGTATCAATGACCTACGCAAATACGACTTCCTTCATTCGCTCGCTCGCAATGACTCCCTTACACAATAATTTCATGACTTAATGATTTATGACACCTTGTGAATCGGCCAATTATTATAGCAAATAAGAAAATTAAACGATATCATCAAATAGCCTTAAAAGTTAGCATTAGTGAAAAAACTGCTCTATTGTGAATGAGCCAGAAGAAAAGACATGGGCAATTTTAGTTTAATACCTAATTCGTTTTTATTTAAATTGTATTTTTAAATATATAACTATGTCAAGCTAAAATTTGTTTGCCAAATAATTTTCCGTTCTTAAAATAACTAAACTAATCACATCTTTCTTGAAAGGTGTGTATAGGGATGCTTTTGCAACTAAAGGAAACTTTATCCCAGTTGGCGCGTTCTTTTGCAACTCGGGTACAAAGAAACGGACCTATACAAAAATGTGCCAATGCGTATTAATACATATTTCTCTTCTGCATACTATTTGTATATTCCATTTAAACAAACAAATATGTTTCTGTACAGTAGAATATTGGTAATAATTAAATATAAATAGAATAATTGGGAAAAATCTTCTACAATCAAAAAATAGCTAGCTTATTTTCTAGATTTTTCTTCTTTTTTTTTGAAGATTTTTTTTTGATTATTTTTCTTGGTTCCATATAATCTTAAAGGTGTTTGATTACTTCTTGTATAATTGATTATTAATTTTGCGATTGTAAAAACGAATTGATTTATTAATTACAATTACAAAGTTTACATATTTTTAGCTTATATGAAATTGCCGTTAGTAGTAGTTAGTAGTTACTAATAACTCCAATAAAGGAAAAGTACCAATTTTTTCTCACAGCCTGAACAAAATTTTGTACTTTGCTAAGCACTTTTGTAATCAGTCTTAGTGATAATATGAATACTCAAATGATATTAAGCTGTCTTGCAGGGTATATTTATGTACAATACTACTATACTCATACATGTTACGTCATTATTCAAACAAATCGTAATTTTTTTTTTGTGTTAAGTATTATTCGCTGAAACACCTCACATAAATCCTTGGTATCTTTTAATATTCTTTAACACTTGTTTTAAATGCATTCATATAAATATGTTATGTGAATTGTTATGCCCACCTTCACCAACCCAAATTGCGTCCCTCTACCTTCATTAAAGGCTAAATATTTTTTAAGTTATTCTAATGGTAAAGAATCATGAAAGTATAGTAGAATAAAGCTATTAACTTTGAGTGAGAAGAAAAAGTTTGTGAACAAAGTATGAGTGTAAATACCAAAATATTATATATCTATTGTGTATATATATGTATTTGTTCAAAAAACCATTTCAATGCATTTAAATCCTCGCTATACTTCCCATCGTGAGCAAAAAATATGCAAAGAACTTTAGGATGCCGCTATTTCAGTATATTGTCATCAAATAAATTTTAGTTGCTTTAAAAATAAAAAGTTACTTGAAGAACCGGCATTAGATATTGGGAAAGCGATATTATGTTATTGGTTTATTTGCTTTTCATCCTAGGTCTACAGAAACACTTTTCACTTTGATTTTTTACATCGCGTCACAGAAGGCGCGTCAGAATCGCGTCACGAAATCACGATATGATACTTACTTGACAAAACAATACAAACATTCATACTGCGGTATCTGAGCGTCTATGTATATAAGTATATGTATATGTACATATATACTATGTATGCCGATGAGTGTCTATGTACATACATGGTATATATGTAACTTGGAATCATTTCGGCACTAGTTGAAGGTCATCAGAGTTCTGAACCGTTTTTGCACTATTTCCGGACTAGATATTTCAGCACCTTTTTAGGATCTTTCAGAAGTATGGGACTAGCTCGTAGTGGTAGTCGTACTACTACTCCTACAACTTCTAGTACTACTGCGCACTGCTAGTACTACTAGTAATTACTACTACTACTAACTACTAGTACATCAACAACTATTATTACAACAACTACTGCGAGTACTACTACTGCTACTACTATTATTTACTACCACTATTCGTACTAATGCAACAAATAATTACTACTAATATTTTTAATAATGCTACTACTAATAACCGCTACTATTTTAACTGGCTTCTGCTATTAGTTTTAATGCTATTTCTACTACTATTTTTACAATATTTACTACTAGTTATTACTGCTATGTTTACTTATTTCTACCACTGCATTTACTAATTTCTGCTACTATTTGCACTAATTCCCACTACTATTTTTATTAGTGCTACTTCTAGTTTCTACTACTTTTTTTACTAATACTCCTAACTACTACTACTATTTATACTAATGCTACTACTAGTTACTACGACTATTTTTAATAATTTCTACTACTATTTTTACTACACTCTACAACAATTTTTAATAATTTCTACTGATTTCTGCTACTACTTTTAATTTCTACTACTATTTTTACTAATTTCTGCTACTTTTTTTGCCAATTTCTACTAATATTCTAGTAATGATACTATTAGTTACTGCGACTATTTGTTCTCTTTTTGCTACTTTAACTAACATCTACTATTTTTTATTTTACTAATTCCTACTACTATGTTTACTAGTTCTACTACTAATTATTACTGCTATTTTTACTACTTAGTGGTACACTAAATTTACTAATTTCTGCTACTATTTTTACTAATGCTACTACTAATTACTATTTTCACTAATCTCTACTACTATTTTTATTAGTGCTACTTTTAATTTCTACTACGTGTTTTTACTAATACTTCTACTAATTACTACTACTATTTATACTAATGCTACTACTAGTTACTACGACTATTTTTATTAATTTCTACTACTATTTTTACTACACTGTACTACAATTTTTAATCATTTCTACTAATATTTACACTAGTTCCTGCTACTATTTTTAATTTTTACTTGTATTTTTACTGATTTCTACAACTTTTTTTGCTAATTTATACTAATATTCTAGTAATGATACTAACAGTTTCAGCTTCTCTTATTACTCCTTTTACTACTTTAAATAACTTCTGCTATTATTTTTACTAATTCTAATACTAATTATTACTCCTATTTTTACTTATTTCCACCACTATATTTACTAATTGTTGCTACTCTTAATGGTACTACTAATTACTATTTTACCTAATTCCTACCACTATCTTTATTAATGCTACTACTAATTACTACCACTATTTTTATTAATTTCTACTACTAGTTTTACTGATTTCTACTACCCATTTTTTTAAGAAAACTAAAAGGATTTCTTATGAAACTCTCTCCTATTTTTAACTCTATAACTCTTTGTAAAATTGGCACAGATGTTTAATTTTTGGCTCGGGCACTTAGGTATAATACATATAAAGTTCAGACTTGGTTCCAAAAAAAATGTGTCCAGTTGGTCTACCAGCAGAGTCGGTTGCTGTTGCATATTATCTTTGAACTAGTAACTTTACTAAATGGGGTCGTTTGTTCACTGCATGGAAATTTTCATATTTATGCGCGCATGCGTGAACCCATAACTTTTGCTTGTATGCGCAAGTGTGCCGTAGAATGTCATTAAACTTGTGCGTTGGAGGCTGAATTTAAATTAACGAAAGACTTAAGATGAAAACTTCCAGCAGTAAACATTTGCGTTTTGGCTTTTCTTATTTAACATGTTCAATTTGAGAAGTGTGCCTGAAATCATTGACTGATTAGAAAATGAAAAATTAAGCTTATAGTTGGTACTGTCGATAAGATATTGCGCGCTTTGCGGCTGGACAAACAGGAAATCAGATTAGTTCAACGAAAGCAGAGACACATTTAATGGCAACGCGAATACAAATTACGTTTGTTTACCAAATAGACACTATAAATTGACCTATGCCTCCAGAACATTATAAGACATTTTAATTTATAGTTTGTTAGTCTTGATTAATGAAGAATTCTTATGAATATCAATTTCACACGAAAATGTAGTTTTTAAAGCTTGAACAGACTTATGTATACCATTTTAAAAATTAACTGAATATCCTGTAGATGGCTTAAAACAATAAAGAACTATGAGTTGGATTTGAAACAAAAACTCGAATAAAACAATTCATAAGCGTTTAATGGTTTTAAAAAAGTAACCCATTTTCATCGTATCGACGTTTTTAGATTCTTAAAATGTTCCTAATAAATTGGAGATCTTATGTTTTTCTTCCGTTACTGGTCTAATGGTGGTGAAAAATGAACGAAATGTAATATTTTCAGATATTTTTTGCCCATTTCCCTATTGAAAATCTACATTTTCTTCTACACTTTTCTATCAATTCCTAATAATTCTCAGAGTTGTATAAATAATTAGCGGGTCATTCGACCCGATACCAAATATTTGTTATCTATCGTTTTAATAATATTATTTGTCGTGTTATGTTTATATAAGTTCTCTGAGTTTTAAACTTGGAGCACTTTCACAATTAACGCTAAATATTTTTTTCAAAATTCAAATAAGTTTGTTTATATATAATTATATAATTTTGCGAATACATTATTTACATTATTTTATACTTTTCACAACTAAGATATGCGATATATAATATAATATTTTGCGTATGAGGTAAATTTTTAACAGGATAAAAGTTAACAAAAACCTAGAAAATTTTTATATTATAGTAAAACACATATATATATATATACTTCTTATAAGCTAAACGTAATAACTACAATTTTCTAATTAATTTGTGATCTGAATATGTCAATTTATTTCGGAAATTATTTGTGAATTTAATGATGGTATCTGAAACAGGACTGACTTGTGCTTTATCATGCAATTTAATTGTGGGATACTCGTAAAAGAAAGGCAGAATTTAGAAACATTTTTAGAATTTTATTTTGCGCAATTTGAATTTTATTAATATGACATTTAGCGCAGTCTGATCATACAGGAGCAGCATAAAGAACAATAGGTAAAAATATTGTTTTTAGAAGAATTATTTTGTTGGAAATCGACATTCTGGATTTACGGTTAACTAAAGAGTAGAGCAGTTTTGTGCAAAACTTTAATTTAGCTACACGTGATTGTATGTGCTTTTGAGAAATAAGTTTAGTATCAAGATAGACTCCTAGGTACTTGACACTAGGCACCCATTTTATATTACCCGAATTTAAAAGGAGATTAGTAGAAGGAAGGTTACAAGGAAGTACTTTACGAGAAAAAAATGGCCGTTGTTTTCCAAATGTTTAATTTGATTTTCCATTCGCAAAAGTTACCATTAAGAACATGAACAGCGTTGACTAAAGTGCAGTTACTAGTAAAAGTAGAGGCATCATCTGCATATAAGGAAATTTGACAGTTAGGTGGAATCGGCATATCGGAGATGTATATATTAAATAGTACTTTTTTTAGTAGAAGAGTTTACTCCATTGATAGAAACAAACATATGTCTGTCCTTTAGGAAACTTTGAATGCTTTTAATAATTACTTATTTTTTCAAAAATTTTTGAAAAAGTATTAAGCAGATATACCAGGTTTACTGATTGGAATTAATTTGGCAATTTTCCAGTCTAAGGGAAAATAGCAAAGTTTCAAACAGCAATTTATTATGTACAAAAGATGTTGAGTGCATTTTTTAGGAAGAAATTTAAGGCTCCAATAGATGCCATCTGGTTCAGGACTTTTTGATGCTTTTAATGACTTTATAATATTTTTAATGTCTGAGTAACAAGTCAGCGGAGTATCAAGAGAAGAAAATACTAAATGATTTCCGTTACATTGCAGTTACAACCACTATCTAAAGGTTCGGTTCCTTTTTGACGATATGGAAAATATTACATTTAACAAATTTACGTTAGCACAAATTGAGAAACTCATTTTTTTTTAATTTGACTTAGATCACTCTCATAATTATGGGCACATATACACTTATTGGACATAAATAGGTTAATATGTTTTATCTATTTACATTCCATTTAAGGTAAAACAATCCTTACTTACTTAATTGGCGCTATAAACTATACTTACGAGGTACAAAGAATTATTCATTTTTCGAAAGGTATTATTCTTATGCTGAAGGACAGCAAATTCAATAGATACCAATTAATTGAATATAAAGTTGAAAAAAATATATTCAAACTAACGCTAACACAAACATAAATATCACTTATCTCGCAGGTAGAATTTTTTTTTATACTCTTATATGATTTAGGTGATCTATATGAAAACGATGGGGAGAGATTTACTTGTGCTCTCACTATGGGCCTCCAATAGATAATCCCAGGTATAAATGATAATATAAGCATTTTGTGTCCTTTAACTTTTCCCGTACTTTTTTTGTTGAAACTTTGAATAAGTTAATTTTAATACATATGTCCATATTAAATATATGCATTGAAACTGGCTAATTCTCATGTCATCTTATAAGGAAGGAAAAAAAATATTTTGTATAATGTAATCATCAAAGCAGTTTTGATATAGTATTTACATAGATATAAAGCCCGAGGGCGTTATTGCCCTATTGGGAGGGAAATAACGCCCGCTGGCAAAATGCAACAAAGGCCGCTGGCTTTATTTTCCCTCCGAAAAGAAAACAACGCCCGAGGGCTTTATTTACTAAAACCAAAGAACAAAACCCATTGGCATTTCTTCACTGCACCATACAAAATAATAATGTAATGTTACAGATTTTTAATACCTTTTATTCTGTCGGATTTTTTGTTCACTCTTAAATTTTTTGTATACGCTCCATCAAGATGAAATAGTACTTTAACTTTGGTTTGTAAGTATATGAAAAAGAAGGGAAGGACGCAGGTATAACAACCAGGGCCATGAGCGGCTTCGATTTAGCTATAACCGTCTTTCTATTGGCTATATGTTTGAATGAAAAGTAGCCTCTCCGTATTGGGATAAATAACTGAAACTTGCTAGGCTGATGTATTTCTATAATGTATTGGTCATTTATCGGAACATACCAGATTGCACATTGTATAGCTTTAAATAACCTTTAAGCTCCTATATTAAGACAGTTAAAACCGTGGGGTTGACGCTGTATAGCGATTATCAAATAGCACGCCGGCCTACGGCTGCTTTAGTAGAGTGTGTACCATATGCGCGCTTCATTCGTTTGGTCCCGGGATCAGATTCTGGCCGCGGTAAGTAATGTCAGAAGTTATCACAAAGTTTTTTCTAATAGCGGTCGCCCAACGGCAGGCAAAAGCTAACTTCCGAGTGAATTTCTATCACGAACAAAACTTCTCACATAAATCATTCGCTGTTTGCAACACCAAAACGCATACCACAAATTGTAGGAGAAGTTCAGCCAAACATCAAGCTATGGTATAATCGTCAAATTATTATTATAATAAAGCTCGTCAGTCCCTCCCTTGTTTTGCTAACTGGCGCCCACTGGAGACACCTAGTAAAATCAAGTTCTTCTCGACCTGGTACTTCCAACGAAGACGAGCGCTTCCTTTTTTAGGGCTGGATATATTTCCATACGTTCCATAGTTTGCGGCATTCACCGACGCCAATACGCAAAAGTCCGAAAACCTTTCGGAAAGGCTTTCTCTCGAACACTCCAAGGGCCATCTCATCTAATGTTTATAGAGTCCATGCTTTTGCGTCATACAATAGCACGGGCGTGATGAGGGACTTATAGAGCGTGGTTTTCGTTCGTCAAGAAAGGGATTTAAGGCTAATTTGCAGCCCAAAGTAACAATTACTGGAAGGAGAGATTCTTCATTGTATTCCGAGGCTGAAATTGGTGTAGGTGACAATGCTGATAAACAACGTAATCTACTTTGTCGAAATTGTAACCGTCGACAGTGACACGGGACGGGCCAAGACGCGAATGCGCTGACTATTTATTTGTTGACAGTAGGTACTTAGTTTTGCCTTAGTTAACTTCCAGACCCATTCACTTCGCTTCTTTAACTAGAAAAAGGCAGAACTAACGTCGCGGTTGTTAAGGACAACGATGTCGCTGTTATTGGCATATGCCAGCAGTGGCACACCTTTATAGAAAAAATGCTGCATGACCATTTTAATCCGACAGCTCGAACTATATTTTCCAACATAATTCTGAAAAAATCACGCGACAGTAACCTCAGGTGGTGGTCAGCGTCATTCTACATAGTCGTATTACTTTTGAAGCAGATCCAAATTCATGCATCGCGGCATATAGGGAACTTCTTTTCGAGTTGCCGGAAGCAGATGTTAAAGCGAAACAGAGGTATTTCCAATGTTTGGTTTACTGTGACTATCTATTCAATGGTAGATCTACAGCGACACTGATTAGATCCAATCAGTTCGTTCACGGTGGGCTTGAGTCATTCACACAATACGCCCAGTAGTTGGCACATATTGCACGGTCACATTTTTCTACTAACTAAACTAAAATTCCAATTAGCCGAGGGCTTCGACTTCG
Organism: Anomoia purmunda; assembly: GCA_951828415.1. Taxonomy (NCBI): domain Eukaryota; kingdom Metazoa; phylum Arthropoda; class Insecta; order Diptera; family Tephritidae; genus Anomoia; species Anomoia purmunda. Next base: position 65,326,965 of record OX639997.1, read on the forward strand.
TCTTCATTGAGTGATACCCTTAAGTAGCATGAACAAATGTCCCCTCCATAGTTTGAGTGTACTCTGGATGTCGGTCATCCGGTCGCCGTTGTTATTCTTACAGGATATTGTCCGGCTTGAGACCTTCTGTAAGCCGCTCTACCTTCTGATGAATTTCCGGCAAGCATCTGAAGGTCCTCCTTCATCGCACCATTCTTTCTTTCATGCTCGCTGAAAGCCAATGACCAGTTTGATTTCGTGTTTTTCCATCAGGAGATAGCCATGTATCCTTTTATGCTAGAACCTGGTACTACATACTACCATGCTTCGGGCCCCGGCGAAGTCGATCAGCCTCAGTCCGTTAGCGGATGTTTCGTCCTGTAGGCTGAATTTACTGATTGTGGGACCAATCACATCTTCCCTTCCCGCCTTGGGATTAAAATTGCTTAGCACGAGGTTTTTATCGTGACGGGGACAGCGTTCATACGCGGACTTACATATATCCGACCCCGAATTTGAGCTTTTTTGCATCGCAGCTGTAGTAGATGTCGCAAAGTCCGATTGTTGTTGTTGTTGTAGCGGCTAGTCGCATCTTGTTCATTGGTTACCCCGTCGTTCCTACCACTAGGCTGGCGGTGATGTCAGCCTTTGCAGAGCAATCTTCGCAATTAAGAGTCTAGACAATCCAGGTGCATGACCTCAAATCAAAGTCCTTAAAGCATTCGCCGTGGAAGGTATTATCCGAGGCTTACCGAAATTTTTCATGGGAAGCTGTTTTTGCTTAGTGGATAGCTAGCTCAGCGCGAAACCAGATTCTGAAACATTTTTGGTTAAGGATACATTTCTAGAGCGAGCCGTTTATTCCAGACGCTCGCATGCTCGCCTAAAGATGACGCTGCAAAACTCTGGTGAGTTCTTAAACCGACAAGGCGGGTGTGACCGTACCACGTTCGCCTTATCACTTTCGCTCACTCCCAAATGGATGTTCGGGAGCTACCCAGAAGACACTTAGGTGAAATCATCCGGAAGCTATAAGCTGCTTCAACCGCATGCAGATTAATCGTTCTGGCCACTCCCAGGTGAATGGCGATCAGAGACTTTGTCCACTTCCGTGGACTTCTAAACACGTTTCATTATTTCGTACTTCCGGGGTTTCTTTTCCTAAGTCACCTAAATTACCCACTACTAATGTCTTGTATGGTTCGCAAAAAAAGTTTCAGAAATGTGGTGTGTACTGTCGTTCACTCTGGTGGGCAAATGTCTCTCCGTAAATATAATTAAATTAAAGAAAATCAGTTGACTGCACATTAATCTTTTGTTTTAAGCTTTTTTGTTTCCATGGCCCGAAAAAAAATGAAAACAACACTGTTTTTATGTTTGCTTTGTTACCTTTTCTTTCTTGTCTTGTATGGTGATGTAGTCAAAATAATTCCCATAGAAATTAATAAAAAAAAATATTGCAGTGCACACAAATAAACAAAAATGCGGCAATAGTTTTATCACAGTAATTTAGAATTTTCCCATTGCACCCAATTCATAGACCAATCAAATAGAATTACACAAAGCATTTGCCTCAGCTTCCTCCGGTTGTATCCATGTTTGCATTTCATACAATGACATAATTTATTGCATACAAAAATTTGCCGCAACAGCAAGGGAATTAAAAAGAACAAACATAAATGCCTGTATGTATGTACGTAGATGCAAATACTTGTGTGTAGATATGTATGAATTTACAATAAGTGCATCGTCTATGCCGAAATGCCACAGAAGAACCGCAATATGCCAACAACGATATCTATGACAACTTGAGTGGCAAAAGAAAAAACACTTGAACTCTGCACATAAATACCAAAAATTAAATTTTTTTTTATACGCTTGAGTAAAATTCTTTGAAAATCTTGTGAAGTTAGAGAAGTGAGTATGTACATATAAATATATGTATGTATATGTACATATGTGAAAAAATGTCCACTTTGGGGCTTAGATGAAATCCCTGCGGTGTCAACTGCGGCGTTTTTTGTGGCCTGCGGCGAAAGCAATTCGAACATTGTCGTTCCTTTAGGCTCTTCCCTAGGTTCATCTTCTCTGTTTGCGCTTAATATATTTTTGTATGTATGTATGTATATATGTCTATGTATGTATATGCGACTTAAATCTTTATGCTGCAAATATTTGATGGATGGCTTTGAGTTCACAAGTACAAAGCGACAAAGATGGCCAGGTTGTTCACTAGAAGTAACGGTACTAGGAGTGTTTGCCGCTTCTCTAACTGTAACTATGTACGAATCAAAGTCTGAATTGCTGTGTACATTTCTGCCATTAGTCTGCATGTCGGCTGGTAGATTTTTGTTTTTATTTTTATTTTTTGGTTTTATTTGATTGCTGTTACTGTCACTATGGGTTACTGTTGCCGTTTGCATATTTTTACGTTTTATAGGTTTCTAGGGAATGTCACAATCGTGTTGCTGTTGGTTGTTGCCTCTACCACTGTTGTTGATTACAAAAATGATGCTGATGGCATAGTTGGCAATACTGGCGATGATCAACGAGCAACATCATTATCAGCATTAAATTTTGCTTTGGCAACAGTACTTCAGCCGAGTTGGTTTACGACAAGCCATTTTGGCGAAAATGTAAAATCCAGCATCTGACAATTTAATTCTGAATACCAAAAACTTACTCCCTGTGTGCTTAGAAACTCAACTAGTTCATATTGTTCTTTTTTTTTATAAAGAACTGGTATTTTTAGTGTGGCAGTACCCTACGAAGTATCAATAACTTACCAATTAGCAAACTAGTCAACCTTTTTATCAGCATCTTATCATTCGATGAAGCAGTTTGAAAAAGAATAAACAGATAACTAGGAATGGTTAGCTAAATTAAATTAATTGCATTGACTGAGTATTTAAAAAAAAAAAACGATTTACACGCATCGAATTTACTGTTTCGACTAATCGAATCATTAATCTTACGATTCTACAATAATTGTAATAGAGACTCTGACAAGAAAATGTCATTTCAATGTTTGTACACAAAAAATTATAAAACATTTTAAATAACATGCATACCCATGATTCAATAATGAAAGGTTTGATACATAAACAGCTTTGCTCCTCACTCTTCACATGACGTCTCCTTCTTTGAAAATTTATGTATGAAGCTTATCAAATATTTTTAAATAGTAAAATTCAAAAAAAAACAAAAAATTGAATCCGCTGATATTTTTCCTGAAAACTGAGACATTTTGAGTAAGTATTTTATAAAAATATAAATTTTCTATATAATGCAAATATGTGGTTTTATTTGAAATTCATTAGGTAATTTGTGCATCTAAATAAATCGTGATTGGTATACTGAGTGATCGTTTCCCTGCATCTTAGCTCGTTAAGCTCCGTGTCCTAGTTCATTTTTATCTCCACCCGTGTGCGAGCGTGAGTTAGCAAGACCTTTTCTGTTCGCTATCTTTTTTATAAGATTTCTTTCCAAAGCCCATTGCTCGTTGTGATCGTATCCCTACTCTTTTTCACCTCCACCCCTGTGCCATGGCTTCCTTGCCAAAGTGAGTGGGCATTCCGAATTTCGAGAATTTAAATTAGTATTTAAAAAAAATCAAATATTCTAAATCAAAGTAAGAAATATATATCTTTATTTAGGACCTTAGAGTGAGTATGCCAATAGAATAGATGATAAGCATTTCTGCCCAAGTGAAATGTTAGTATAAATATTAGTTGTTTCTTAGTAGGTTGCTAATTACTTGTGTTCCCGAACTTCGCTGTCGCCGTTTTGGAATAGTTGTCTGCCCAATTCTATCTATTCTATGTAAATTGCTGAAACGTAATCCTGTGATTACATAGTTATTTATGGTTATGTACTTTTTGTATCATATGTACATTTCTCTGTACGAAATATAATTTAAAAAAAGTACTTATTTTGTTTGAAACCATCAATAACCTTGTTTTTGTAATCATGTGGAAGGCTAAAAGCTCGATTTATGCCGTTTTGTCTTACGTCGCGATTTTTCAGAGCCGACCAATATGTAAATCAAACGTATTAGAGATGTCTCAACAATTGGGACGTGGGGAGTTTGTGTGAGTTTTGTTGAATAAATTAATATGGCTCACCTCACAATATTACATGGAGTTCAAAACAATTTATGTTGCTTGGTTTTTACAAGAACAAAGAACTATATCACATGTTGTTTAATTGTGAACTACAAAAATTTGACTGTGCCAGAAATTTCATATATTTAGCACTAAATGTATAAAGCTCAATTTTATTTACTTATAATAATGATATTTGTTAATTAAAATCAATATTTGCATAACGAAAGAGTTTCCAATCAGAAGAATGCATCAAATATTTCGTAGACTACAAAACATATTTGGATTTTATGCAACTTAAATTCTACAACTAGTTGTATATTTTGCGTACTTGTTAAAAAATTTTTTACAAAAAGGGATTACATTCCTCCCCTTTTCTACTTCCTTCGCAAATGCAACCTTTTGTACGGGAGAGCTAGAAATTAGCTGTCATTATGTATCAAACCTTTAATAATTGAATCATAATGCATGCTGAGCTACTACTTTATTTGAAAAGTCTTAACGCGGCTGCTTTACGCTGCGCACAATTTGGCAGGATGTTTTTTGGTGATAAGGTTTTTTGAACTGTCTTAAGATATAAAAACGATTTTTTAATAATACTTTCTTTAAATATCCAATAAAATTTTCACTATAATTTATATTTATACTTAATTATGTATATATATATATATCAAAATTTATTATTTTACATAAACCTACAACAATTACTGTTGACCCAAAGAAAACCAAAAGATAATACATTTTCTTGGTCAATCTGAGTTCATATTCTTTGGTGAAGCTCAAAATCGTACGGATTTCTAGATTTCCCACAAATAACACATATTTTTATACCCCGAGGATTGGAGTTTTCTTTGTGGTAAACTTTGCATTAAATAATAAAAAATCTTCATTGATGCATACGTTCCGTTATATTGGTTCATGAAAGCACCGATTTTTCATCGCTTTAATTAATGGACGTACTTTTACAAATTTATCTCTACAATTATTTGGTAAATTTAAATTTTGCAGAGCTCAATTGCCTCAATGTCATAGTATTTCAATTTCTTTTTTAGTGATCTGGCCAAGGCATAGAACATGGTCTTTTCAACATGGGTTGATTAAAATAATATAACGAAACCGCATGTTACATATGTATGCGTTTATATTTCCCTAATAGAATTTCACATACATTCAAGTAATTTCTGCAATATATTAAACAAATTATTTTTCTACACTATATTGTACATTACTTTTGCATGCCATTGCACAATATATTGTACATTATTTTCAAATTGATCAAATAATTTTTTAGACGATTTTTTGTTTTATTTTAAATTTAAATTTGTATTGATCAGAGAAAACTTAACTTACACTCGGAGTTGTGCAGCAAGCGCAAACTTTGCAGCAGACTATTTTTTAGAAATCAATTGAAAATGAGGAATGATTCCTTCTTGAGCTAAAATTTGGCATTTGAAAAAGCAAATCATAGTAGATTTGAAAATATTGAACACTTACAATACAAGAAAAGGGTTAAAAAATTGTCATGGTTTATTAAAAAAGGTGGCTTCACTCAAGGCGTGGTGATTGTGATTTCGAAAATTTCCGCATGCCAGCCTTAGAGAAATAGAAAGAAAAATGGAGCAGTTTTATTACTTGTAACAGTTTTGCCAAGAGAGAGATCATTCAAAGCGAATTCATATAAGGTATAGTTATTACAGCTTTTTTAATCACCTAAATGTATTTTGTTTTTGCTTTTGCGTATGAGCTCTCAAAAGCCGTAAAAGCATAAACAAAATGTATGTAAATTTTGACAAGTATTACGCAACAGCAAAAACATAATACATACATGAGAATTTTGCAGTTTTACTTATACGAGTAACACCACCTTATATGAATTCGCCTCACGGTGTACTGAATACTGAAGGTGACGCCTTTAGAAGTACCGCTACTTTGGTTTTGCCGGGTTTGACAATTCTCAACTTCAACTAGACAAAGCTTGTTTCACAAATTAAGAAAAAGAGACACTTTTTTTTAGTATTTTGTGAATTTATTTATTAAATGTCTGCCTATAAATTCATACTTTTACACTTTAGAACAATTAGAACACGTTTTTCAATGAAATATTGGAAGTTGTTCAATTTTCTCTCTCCCGTATACTGTTCTGTCATTTCACCGCGGGAAGGCGCAATCTTGTATTCTATCATTCTTGAATTCGCCTTAGTATCATTGTTTCTTGGCTTTTGTTTTTCTTTCAGAATTTGTTTAAAATTTATTGGAAATCAAAATCGTGATAAATGGGAAAATTTTCGTCAATTTACTGAATATCTTTGTTGTTAGTTGACTATCGCATATTGAATAACAAGGAGATTACAATTAGTGATGACTCCAGCATAGATTTCAACAATTCCGGTCGTAGGAGAACAATATTTCGATAAAGACGTGTTAGAAACACAGATCATGATTATATAGCACTAAGAGCAGTCACAGAAGATGACGGTGGCGCGAGCAGTGGATCACGACGCTGCTTCGATATGAAATGCTGCGAGAAAGATCTATGCAAGCCCAAAACGCAGATGGGGAATTAATATGGAAATGTCATTGCATACGAACTCGTACCACCCGATCCGGTCGCTGGCTCTAACATAGAAATATAGACTATTGTTGAAGTAGAAAATGTGTATTTGGTTTCTCGATCACCACCTAAAGAGCGTACGCGCTTTAGTAAATGTTCCACAAAATCCAATACCCCTCGCATTAAATCAAATACTGGCAGTGGTGAAGAAGGCGATAAGGAGACGTGGTAATGACCTGCCCAGTTTATCTGGACAACTGGGAAGTGTTGGGGGAAAACCGTTTGGCATCACTGCGATGCAAGTATCTCTTGGCGATGCATCCATTCACCGTTGGCTGGTAGAGAGTGAAATATTAAAGAATACCCTCTATGCACAACTAACGTTAAAAATCGCGATATGCACTTTTTGTTATATATAAAACTGACTGCTTTTATTGCACAAAAATTACCGTTTGTTTAAAATAAAAATATGCTACAAATATTTAAACTTCGATTGCACCAGAACGTAGACTCTTCCCTACATGTTTTTTGATTATTTTTACTATAACCGGTCATTTATTTTGAAAAAGTAGAAATAATGGCAATTAACCATTAAGGGGATTTTTAAAAAAGTATTAATTTTATCAATTAACAATAATTATTTAACAGCTCTGCCGAACCGGACTCATTCACATTTGACGTCGCAAAAGAGTGCGCAGAGACTTTTCCCTGACTATGGCGTGGGTTCCATTGGCATATCAATTGCTTGGTATGGAAACCACAAACAATACTTTTACGTCGGTTGATAGATTGTCGAGAGGTGGGTTAATACTCGTAAACTAGGCGCTTTTGTAAAGGAGTTATTATCTCTGGAAGCAATTTTTATAAAAAATTAATGCGGACGAAATTGATTGTGATCAAAACTAAATACAATAAATACTTAACGCCTCAAAAGCTTCCCTCATGCCGCAATTTTTTTTATGCAGAAGGCATTTTCGTACCAAATATTTGAATAAATCTTCAAAACACTGGAAATAGTGGCCAAAAAGTTATAAAAACAATACTAATTGTTCCCCCTTTTTCTACTACCTTCAAGTGCATAGCCACAGTCGGCATGCAGAAAAATTGAAAATTTTGTATTTCTTTACTCAGATTAACGAGGACTAGATAAATAGGAATTTATTTTAGTTTTAGAAAACTTGTCATATGCACAGAATAGGGGGCAGAAGTAGTTTTCTAAAAGTAGACAAATGTAGGCGAAGTTGAATGTGGAAGCAAAAATGAAATTGAAGTGCTTGATTTTTATGCGACTTTTTTTGTTCATTACAGAAATAGAAATTTCTTTTAAAATGCATCTATACACCTATACGCTGACGATACTCGGATATAGATACTATTCACATCCAATTGGCCATGGCGAAGACTTAGTGTTTAGACTAAATGATGACCTAAGAAGAATATCTGTCTGGGCCAAAACAAATGGCCTTTGTTTAAATCCGTCCAAAACGCAAGCACTACCTGTATCGCATAACTCTCTTGAACTGGCTAGCTTATCGCCAATTTTGCTGAACGAAGCAGAGATAAAATTTAAATCAGTAATCACTAGCCTAGGATCTAAAATAAACTCACGTTTGACTTGCACAGATCGCGTTTATTATGCCATATCAAAGATATATTATATACTAAGAAACTTGAGGCACACTTGTTATTCTCTACCGATCGGTACAAAACTTAAACTTGTAAAGACCCTTGTCGTTTCTCAAATATCATACTTTGAAGTGGTATATAGTAATTTTGATTAAGAATTTAATTTAATAAATTAAATCTAGCTCTAAACAATGCTGTAAATTCATATATTTTAAAAGAAAGTGTGATCACATTTCGCTATATACTAAAAACATTTATGGACTTAGCTTTGGAAATTATCTCAATGTTCGCAATATTTTATTTATATTTAAAATAATTAGATATCGTAAGTCTGACTATCTTGAACTTTATTCAGTCATCTCGCACACATAACATTGTTGTTCCAAAGTATAAAACATTAACTGCCTCCAGATTATACTTTGTTAATGTAGTCAGATTATGGAATTCCTTACCAATGTCAATTAAATTTGCTATATGCTTCAAAACGGCAGTCACAAATCTTTTTCTGTAGAAACCTTTATCTCAGCTTTTCAAACTACCATTTTATTTTTTCAATTTTGTATTAGTTCTTTATTATTATTATTTTTAGCTTAACTTTAACTAATTTAAGTTTCATTTTTGTAATTTAGTTGTTAAATATGTACATCGAAAAGACTTCGTGCCTTACTGTACTACTGAAATAAATAAATATTAATTGGAAATTGTATACACTCGGCGGTTTGCCATTGCATGCCGAGGGAAAAAGCTTTTATATAATCGCAGATGTTAGTTGAATACGCTCCACACAACGGCTATGGCGACCACAAAAGAACTAAGGAAAATAATTGAATAGTTTTTACATTTTTTGTTCATTTTCAAAAGTTTTAATTTAAAATCTTTTTTATTTAAATTATTATTTTTTTGTTTTTTGTTGTGGGCCTTTATCCAAGAATTTCAGTACAATTAACAAATAATGAATAATAATAATTTCCATCTTATTGTATGTATGTATTTAATATTAGCAAAGTATCTTCGCCGTCGCACAATTGGCAAGTTTATTACATTTTGCATATGAATCAAACTAGACAATAAAATAAGTATTTTATGAATATCTGCCTCACTGTGCCATTTAGAGTGTAAATTTTTCCCCAGCATATTTCTTGCAGTAAAAATAGTGCAGGGGTATTCCATTTAAATGAGGAAAACTTCATACATTTTGAATTTTTATCTATTATGCCATTCAGAAGTTCCCTTTATCTAAGTGACTGTCCTCGTTGATCTGTTGCAAAATAAAAAATAAAAGTACTAGAGTTTTTGAAAATTTGATATAAATTTGCTCTTGCTTTTATTTATTGTTTAATTTTTCTATAAAGGATATATGAGTTTAATTTTTAATTTAAAAAAACTAGTGTATGAGTTTTACAACACAGTGGCTCACCGACATTAAAAAATTAGTTACAAAGAAGATAGAAATTGTTTGGCATTTTTTAAGGACTCCTATATGCCGGACACACTACAACGTAAATTACGTATTTTCATCCAATTTACTTCGTATAAACCATGTGCGTTCACACTTGCCATTCCTACTTTGAATTGAGAGCTCTATAGCCACAGGGTTGCTTAGTCCTTAGATCAAACGAAACAATGTGAGGGATTGTGTACATTGTTAATATCCATAAGTAAATTTTAATATCATAATATCCTTTTTTTAATTTAGGATCATGAAAAATAAAGGAACAGTTGAGTGAAAAGCTAGTATTTCAAAATGTGCCCGCAAGTTTGGTTATGTGAGAACACACTTTTTGATTATTATCGATAACATTTAGAGCCGATACTATTTGTTCGTGATTTCGTTCTTGATTTATGATAAAATATTTCATTTTAAATATTATGCAATCTTTTTTTGCTTATGCTACTAGGAACCCAGTGTGTTTGATTGCATAATATGATAGCAAGCTTTGTGCAACCCTGTGTTAGCTGTTATTTCATTTGAGACCAAGCAAAAAATTTGAGCGCCAGTAAGTATTTGACACATGCATGCTATGAACGAACAAAATTAATTCTCAATTCGATGCGTACCTGTATAACAAAAAAAATATTCAAACTAAAAAATAAAAATTAAATCTAACTTTGTTTGGTATACCCTATTATTATTATTATTATCTATGTCCATCAGTACTTACATACATACATACCAGAGACCTGCACGATTAAGGTAGGCATCGTACGATTACGTTACTAAGTAACACTTCTGACGATTACCACGATGCGAAGGTAACATTGCGCATCGGCATCGCGGCATCGTGGCATCGTACGATTACTATCTGGTATCGTCAATGGCAAATGAAACGAAGTACATACATACATAAAAGCAAATTCTTGTGATTTTTATTTCGTATTTACCTTATATTAGGAAAAAATTAATAAAATTCTCTTCATTTAAACATAAATTAATTCAATATAACATAACATAACACAACATAAATTAATTCAATAAATAAAAATAAATTAAATATATTTCGTTATTTTTGATCAAAATAAGCAACGAATTAAAAATAAAAAATATTTAATATGAACTTAATTTTTTTGTTGTGAATGCAAAAATAAAATGGCGTCCAGACTAATTTTATAAACACCACTTTTAATACGTTGTAAAATTTCCATTATATAGATTTAAATAATAGCTCAAATGCAAAAACTTTGCTAATGCGAAAATGCCAGTTCTTTTCTTCGCGCACAATACTAATTGAGTAACATGTTAGTAATCGGCGATGCCGCGATGCCGATACCCACGATGCCGATGCCCACGATGCCAAAGTACCGTTACGTAGCGTGTACTCGCCGCATCGGCATCGCCGCTTGCTAACATGTTACTTTTTTAATTACTCGTGCAGGTCTCTGATACATACATACATATGTGGCTTGGGGATATTTTGGCAATAGTTCAGAACAATTTGAGGACAAGTTCTGGAACGTTTCGGCACTTATTTCTGGGCCAGTTCAGTAGTTCGAGACTGTTTTACTACTAACTACAACTACTACTCTTAATTACTAGTACCGCTACTACTCCTACAACATCTACTACTGCTAACTACCACTAAAAATAATTACCACTACTACTAATACTACCACTAAGTACTGCTACTATTACTACGTCTACTACCATCACCACGAATACTACTGATACTACTATTGCTAATTATTACCACTATTTTTAATAATGCTACTGCTAATTTTTACTACTATTTTTACTAATGCTACTACTTATTAATACTACCTTTTACCACTTCTTTTTACTACTAGTATATTTACTAATGTTACCTCTAATTACTATCACTGTTTTTACTAAGTTCTACTACTATTTTCCCTAATTTCTACTATTATTTTTACTGATACTTCTTCAAATTGTTACTACTATTTTTACTAATTTCTACTACTACTTTTATTAGGTCTGCTTATAATTACTACTACCTCTTTTTGGTGATTTTTGTTACTATTTTTACTAATGCTACTTTTATTTACTATTAATATTTTTACTTATTTCTACTACTATTTTTACTAATACTAATTCTCATTTTTCTACTAGTCTTACTAGTATCTACTTCCAATTTATTAGTTGCACTTTTTACTAATTTGTACTACAATCTTTATTAATGCTACTACTAATTATTACTCCTATTTTTACTAAATTCTACTACTATTTTCACGAATGTTACTACTGAGTACAACGAGTACTAACTGCTTTTACTGCTTTACGCTTAAGGAAGAAAACAAATTATCAAAAAGTTTTTTTTGGCAACCACATACAAAAATAATATCTAAACTAAATATGTACCTACACGTACTAAGCATACTAACTGCGAACATATCACTATACTTCTCATTCATATGGTCCTATTAACATGCTCTTTATTTTACTTATTTATTGTACTATGCCATGTAGGGGTCGGCACCCCTACATAATATAAAACGACAACAAATCTCTTTACGAAAGGAGATTTAAAAAGTGTCGAAAAAGACATTAGTTTATTCATTCCTGCCCTCTTATATGTCCACATGCGCTGCCCTGAATTACACTGCGGAACAAAATTTTGCGGTCGGAGATTTTTAAGTCGATTTAGGGTAATTTGGGGGCGCTGATTACGAAAATAATATCAGTTTTGTCGAATTGGCTCTAGTTTTTCAGATAAAGACTTTGAAATATTTCACGAAAAAACCTAATTAAATGTACCAATATGGATTTAAATTATATTTTTATTGCGCGCTTGTATAAAAATATTACAAAAATAGAAAAAAATATTCTTTTCATTAATTAATTTAAAAAAAATTACAAAAAACTTTTCGTGTAGGACCTCCTATGATGTCGTGTCATGTGGTCGTCACATCGACCTTGGTATCTTTCTTCCATTATTTTTATGTCCTGGTGGAACCGTTCACCTTGTTCCTCACTGTAATCGCCTAGGTTGTCCGGGAATTTGTCCAAATGACTATGTAAATAATGTAATTTAATGATCATTTTAGCTTCTAGTTTGCGAAAATTGTGAAGCATATCAGCAACTAGTTTTGTATAGTCTGGTGATTTATGATTTCCCAAAAAATGTTTGTGACATATGGTTTAAGAATTCAGTGCCTTTTAGAAGGGTACGAATTTGAGGACCATCGAAGACTCCTGCTTTTAATTTTTCCATACTAAGAACTGGACATTTTTTGCACACATATTCGAAACAGTCACCTGTCTTATCAAGGGCTTTGATGAACTGTTTCATTAGACCAAGCTTGATGTGAAGTGGTGGAAGAATGATTCTTTCTCGGCTTACCAGTTGGTCATGAACCACACTTGCTGTTCCTACCTCCATATTTTCTCTCACCGGCCAGTCCTTTCTAATCCAATGTTCATTTCTCGCACGACTGCCCCATAAACATATAAAACAGGGGTATTTAGTATACCCACTTTGTTGGCCCAATAAAAAATTCACCATCTTTAAGTACACGCATACTGGAGTCCACGGAACTGGGTTATTAATTTTTTTTCATTAATTTCTTAAGTTTCGTTTATCTCAAGAGCTATAGCCAATCCAAAAAAAGTAAAAACACAGTTCGTAAGCCTGCTACTAATGGTAATAAAAACTATTAACAAAATCATGACCGCAGGTTTTTTTTTTAACTTTTGTTGCGCAGTGTTATCGACAATTTATGTCATTTCAATTGACCTTCGCCCAAAATAAAAACATAAACATTCGTTCTTTTCAATTGTCTCCTCATGCCTCATTTTAGTAGTAGTAGTCTAGGTCAATTAGCGTAGTCCTTCGGATGTGACTGGATATTATATGCATCCTTATATATTTACATATGACAGCCTATAGACTAAAAGTAAATAGCTGCGAGTAGGGTAGCATTACTAAATACTTTTAACAGCGATCTGTAAATGTGTATGTAAATAGATGCATTCTTACATACATCTAACCAAAAGCATTTATTGGGTTTTGTCTTGCTGCCACTATGTACCTATTTCTTGTACTTCTAGCGTTGATCCTTCGCCTTTGCTATCGCATTGCAGCATTTCTCATAAATGTCACGTTTTCCTACTCAAGTTGACATTTATCAGGCTTTGAAACACTTCTACCACTTTACGCCTTAGTAAGCAATATCTTTTTTGTAATGCTCTTGCAAATTTGCGAATGAGTTTGCTTATTCAGGATTATTGTTGTATATTCACTTTAGTTTTTTTTTTTTGTTTCAAATTTGAAAGCATCATCTAGTACATTGCAAAGCAAGCAACCTGTCACGGAGACCAACATTATCAGTCACAGCATCATCATCAGCAGCGACATCAACAGCAGCGAAATCAACAGCAGGGACATCAACGGCTGCTTTTGTCATCAATTTTGCATTTTAGCAAGCATCGCAGATATAAGCATGGAAACTTGCAGCATCATGTATACATCTATCTATATCTATAGATATATTTTTTGCTATACTGGAGCATACCTTTCCGCCCCGGTTTATTTTATACTTAGCGCGCGTTGTTTTATTTAAATAAATATGCAGTTTTCGTTTCTTATCACGTTCCGAAATTAGCATTCTCCTTTGTGAGCCACCAATTCTTTGGGATTATAAATATGTTAAATTATGCATTATATATGCACATATGTATATATGTACATAGAGGTGTGAGTGTGTGTTATTAGGCGTAGTGTTTGAAACCGTGCTGAACTTTTTTTCCAAGTGCTAATAGTTTGAAATATTCAAATCATTTCTAACATTAACTGGGTTTCTTAGACTTTTCATTTCGTATATGTTTATAGCCTATAAAAATTTGAATCAACTGTGAAAGTTTTAACGCTTGTGCTTTTTGAAGTATTGAAGTAACACTTCTTTAGCGGAATAGGCCGTGTCGATATCGCGATATCACGAAGTCAACGACATGAACTTCGTTTACATGAAAAAAATATGAGGTAGCGATTACCACTGCTATTTTTACTAATGCTACTACTCATTACTACTAATGACACTACTATTTACTACTATTAATTTTACAACCACTGATAACTACAACTATTTTAATACATTTCTACTACTATTTCTACCAATTCTACTACTAATTACTGCTTCTAATTTTATTAATTTCTACTATTATTTTAACAAGTGTAACTAATAGCTACTACTACTACTTTTACTTACTACTGCTTTAACTAATGCTACTACCATTCTTACTAACGCCACTCCTACTACTAGATTCAACTAATGCTACTTCTAATTACTACTACTATTTTTACTAATTTCTACTACTACTCATACTAATGCTACTACCAATTACTACTTCTATTTTTAATCACTTCTACTCCTATTTTAACAGGTGTCACTACTAGTTGCTACTACTATTTTTGTTAATGTTTCTACTATGAATAACTCATAACTGATTTTACTACTAAGTACTACTATCCACTATTACTACCACACACTAGTCATATATTTAACTCTCTATCTCTGTATGAAGTCTGCAAAGAAGTTTTACTTCTGACTCGCTGTTTTAGGTCCACGAGTTTTGATTTGTTGTTTTTGCTCTTGCTACTAGCACTGATAATCATGGAATCCATTTCCGTACGATTCCAGCTGATTTCTTTGTTGAACGAAATCCGAAATTCATATCTCCTCTCACGTTTATTGATCCATTTCTTTTTGTATGTCTCAAAATATGAGATGCAAGAAGCTAATTCACCCTCTGATGTTGCTGTACGTGTAGCACTGAAAGAGATTGTAGAAATACAATAAGATAATAAAATAAATGCGCCACCGAACAGTTGAACATTTGATCGCAAATCTTTAAGATTCCAAAAATGCGTTTCAAGTGATTTCTTATGAGTCATGGTGCCTTCGTCTCAGACAAAGATATTGCAAATTTTCAAAATTTAGTGATTCCAGTAGCGTTAGAAATGTTACATATTGAACCTGCGCTGTTCGACGGCCATCGAATAACTTAAATACCGCAATACATGAAGAAGCAACAGCCAAAGTAATTTAATTTTGAGGTCGAATGTTTAAGGTTCAAAATTCTGGACTATGGTATAGATTCTAAGTACTATCTTCGGTGTCAACCTTATGGCCTCGATGCCTCAAAGATATCGTTAAAAAGTATCGATACTACTGCGCGCCAAATTATTGCATTATTACAGCGGCTGTCGTGGCAGAGTGTATACCGGGTGTGCGCTTTATTCGGTTGGTACCAGGTTAAAATCATGGCAAGGGCAAGTAACATCAAAAATTAGAAAAAAGTTTTTTCTAATAGCGGTTGCCCTCGTCAGGTAATGGCGAGTCTTCGAGTGTAGAAATTCAGGTCTTTCAATTTGTGGCAAAACATCAAGGCGCACCAAATCCTAGCTTATCATTATTAATTTTTCAAATAGTCGAGTTTCGAATTGTGGTTCTGCAGATCAAACAAATTTATATATATATATATATATGTATGAATATGTTCATACTTATAGTTAATGAACGACCGAACTTCGGCTTTGGCTTTGGTCATAAATGTTCAGTTTGGTTTTTGTTCGGCTCCGGCCAAAAAAGCCGAAACTTGGCCGAACATTTGTAAATTTTTATTAACAAAAGTAGAAATATCAAATTTAAAAAAATTTTATAACGAATTAACTAAAATTATTTGCAGATAATGATGGTGTTAAATGGAGCTATACGGGAGTATCTCCCAAGGACGGAAAGTTCAGCAAAATGTAAGAAACTTAGCAAGATATAATGTGCGTGGCTTCGCCTAATTCAGTGAAAAAATTTATGCCTCCGAAACGATGATACCAAAGCCAACCAAATTTGATACACTCATTGCATTTCAAGTTATCCAGCAAACTTCTGAAAATTTAAAAACTCGGGCAAAAACTACGCCCACCTTTCATATAACGGCAATTTTCCAAAATAAAAAACGCGATATTTAAGTCAATACACATTTCATTTCAAGTCAGAAAGCAAATGTTTTAAAACGGCAAAATTCTGACAAAAACCATCCTCTCATATAACACTAAGTTACAAAAATCAAAAAAAAATTGATATTTCAATATATTTTCTTTTTCTTAAGCCATCAAAGCTGTCTTTTGCAGTTTTTTACCTGTTCCCAATGTGACACCCTTGTTGTTGTACAGTTTAATCGAAAGTTGGCTTTAGCGTCAACTATCAATTAAGATAAGTGTATCTCCTATTTACGGACTATTAAGACATATCCACGACAAAAGTAATATTTAGCCCAGAAAAAGGCAGTGGAACTCTAATATTGCTTTATATTGATTCAGATACAGTTTGCTGTATTTTACGATGAATAAAATTTAAAAAACAATTAATTTAACCTCTTTTTGGATTTTACCAAAACCCATATTCAACCTTATCCTAAGTTTCACATTCGCCCGACATGTTCCACTTTCCAATTTCCCCTCATTATAAATGTTTCGCTTCTGATTTAATTTCGAGTCAAAAGAGAGATATTTGCACTGGATTTTTCACTTAAATCCCTTGGTAAACAGATAGATTCAAAATGTAAGGAATGGTTTTATTTATAAACTTACAAACCGGCTTTTAAGTACAATGCAGAAAAAATCTGACGTTTCCTGGAGATTTTCGGAAATGAATTGAGAGAATGTGACAGGGTTGTGGAAACAGCTGTCATTGCAGCGGAATTGCGCTAGACCAACTTCGAAATCTTTACCAACATCATTTTGATAGCCACCCTCCGCAAAACAAATCGTAAAGAAGCGCTAAGTTTGACGATGGCGGATTACCAAATTTCTACCTTGAGTTTGGTAGCGCATTGGTAATAGACTTGTAAATATATCATTGTTTAGTATTTAATATCCTCTAAAGCTCCAAGGGAATCCAACTGCTTCTCAAGTGTCTCCGAGTTACCCGTCTGCATTTTCTCTTTTCTGACATTGCAATAGAGTTCATGTTACCTATATATGACTTTTATTGAAAGTGATTTAAGCAACATGACCTGAATGTTTTATTTATTATTACTGGCTTTTCTCAACTTTGCACTTTGTAAACAAAACACCAAGTTGTAATTTCCATGCTCGAATTTCACTTGAAGTTTCGAAGTTTACTACGGGCGGGTGAAAAAATTACAGGTGAACTTTTTTAAGTCTGTGCAAAAGTGTTCCTACTTCCGTTATGATTAAGGTAATTTAAAATAAATTTTACAGAAAACAGAGCAAGGTAATTGAATACTAAGTATTTACTTTATTTGTAGAGATTTATTTAAATCACGGGGACTTAAATTTATAGGTAAAACATTAAAAAATCCAGCCTATGGTGTTTACGGAGATTAGAAATCTAAAGTCGCCATATACGAAAAATAATTCAAAATACATATTACATATTTACTTTATGATACATAAACAGTCGTTATTTAACTAAAAGTGTGACATGAAAATAAGCTTTTTAAATTTTTATGAATTATATTTCGTATACCCGAAAAGCAACCTAACAAAAATATCCCCTTGAATGACTTTTCTAAAATACTTACAATTTTCAATGTCGGAAAATCATTATATAATAGTTCGACCCTTACGAATTTTTCACCACTCTCTTAGCAATTTTGTGAGCACTATTCGCTGGCTTATGGGTTTTCTTCCCCAATACAAATTTTGATTGAAATAATGATTATTGGAGGGTGCAAAGTACGAAATTGGGAGTCTTAGAAAAATATTATCCATTTCATACCTTTTTTATTAAAAACAAATTTAACATTTTCTTATTTTTCTATTATAAAAGCTGTTGCCCAAAATAGCACGGAATTTGGTGCCAGGAAAGGTTTACTAAGTCTAAAAGCTTCCACTATTACATGGGGTTTTAATGTTTTCATACTCAAAAATTCCGAATACAAGAGAAATATGGGCTATTTAATAAAGTAATTGCACTTCGCGTCCCATATAAAAAAATTTTCCAGGATACTCCACCAAAAACAGGGTTGCCCCTTTCAATACAGAACGTTGCTACAAACTGGCATTGTGTGCACGCTTTACAAGTTTTCTTATTCCATTTGTTTTTACTTTTTTTGAATGTGTATTTACAACAACAGCAAACATATGCACACAATAATTATTTCCGTATGAATTCGTGGTAATGCATGTGCGGCCACTCCAAATTATGTACCTACCAATCTACTCAGATTGCGGTCCAATGACGACTGAATGGGCATCGCTTAAGGAGGTCAAGTGGTCTCATCTATTGTGTGGAATCTTGTCGTGCATGGCATTGTGTCACTTGGTCTCTATACATAACAACACTTGAATATATGTGAAGCAAGGTTTGCCTAAAAGGTTTATCGATTAATTTTTGATAAACATTTCAATTTGTTGGTTTTGCGCGTGGTTGCATTCATTTGACTTTTTATTTTAGCAAAATTAAAAACTAACTTAGTCTTTTTGATAGCCGTTTATATTACATTCTTCATATAGACTAGGACATAAAATATTAAAATATGAGTGTCAAACTATATTTTTGATGGGGTTGTATGTGATATATGTGACAGAAGTCCATTTTCGGTTACACAAGTAAAAACCAATTAATAAATTAATATAGAAAAGATAATGCACGCCGATTTTTTCTAGTATGTAATAATAATAATAATAATAATAATTTGACGATTACACTACATCTTAATGTTTGCCCGAACTTCTACCATTTGTGGTGTGTATTGATGTTGCAACATCAGTTGAGAGGAATTGAGAGGCCTACAGTTTGACGCTAATTTTTGAGGTTACTTCATTCGGCCTGGATTTGAACCCGGAACCCACGGAATGAAGCGCGTACACGCTACACACGGGGCTACGGCGGCCGCCAAACTAAAAATATATAATATAAACCAAAATACGATTGCAAAACGAAAACTTATAGCAACTTTGCTAAATTTTCTTTTTGTTTTTTTTTGGGTTTGTAAGCAAGCCAAATTGTCGCATTGGGGCTGCGAAAATCCCAGAGAAATAGACGGGGCACCATAGTTCGTTGCAGTTTTAGAGGCGGTAGTGACAGGTTTTTAGTGCATATATGTATGTGTATACATAAATAGCACTAACAAAGTGAATACAGTTCTACATGTTTTAAAATTCCATTCTTCTTAGGTGTTTGGGACCTACAGTTAAGAAAATAAAATCGAAATTTTTAATTTTCATTTATTTATTTGTGTTTTTTTTTTCTTTTTATTGAAGATCAGAAAGCATATGATCCAATAAACTTTCTTCAATCATCCTTAAAAAGTCTAGCCAGAACGCAACCTGACACGGCACAGAAATATTTAAATTTAACGATCGTAGACCACCTCCTTTAAATTCGTGCGGCTCTTTAATTTTATTTTTTAAATTATTTATCTACTTTTTTCAGTAGCATCAACAGCTAATTCAACATTTCGTCACGTTTTGATGTGGATATGTAAATTTTATCAAGGTTATGTGCAATTTCAATAAAAGGCGGTTGGAAAGGAGTAACAATCCGGAAGTATGGCAAAGATGGCTCAGCCAACTATCGAGTGGGGAAGAAAGCACAATGAATGAAGCAGAGAAGTTCGAGTTTGACGTAGATAAGGATGTGAATGTGGATGCTGTGTCCATGAGACAGAATCGGAACCAGAAGGTTCAGACTATATCAAAATACTGTCAACTATAGATGGCAAGCCTAATCAATAATCTATTAAATGGCAAGCTTACTTCCGAGCAAAAGGTTGCAAGATGAAGAGAGGCTAGCGAGGAGTTTCGAATAGCAAGGCGAACGAACCAGACGCACAATTATTTTGGTTCGCATTCTTACTTTCAAAATATCAAATAAAATCAAACTCGGTTATATTGTTAATTAAACGGTTGTGTTAATCATTCGATACCTTCACAATACCTTCAGATGATTCCGGTCAATCTCATCCCAAAAACATTTATCTTTTAAAGGACAATGTTAGTGAATGGAATAAAACATTGCACAATTTGCAAGTTCGTGTTCGTTCTCACAATATCAGTAATGCGCGTGATATTAAAGCAGAAATTGGATGCCTGAAGTAGTTTGTGAATTATTCAGTTATAAGGATAAAAACTGTTCTAAGAGTTAATAACATTTTTTGTATTTTGTGCGATAGTTATCACTTTTTCGACTCGTAAAACACTATCCCTTATCTGTATCGCATCAGGAACCTCTAACCAATCAGAAATACCATAACAAAATGCTTCACGAAAATCGTTTCGTAGTCGGTGTAAACCTGTAGGTACCTCAATTTGTGGTACAACGTGAAGACCCACCTCTCAAGTTATAGGAGAAGAATGGCTAAATATCGAGCTATATGATGTAAGCGGTAAATTAATATTAATATTCTCCAAGTATCTTGTTTTTGTATTGCTAACTCGTCTTCATGCATATTTTTTCATATTCATGGTCACGCTGAGACTTGATAGTTTGATTTTATATTTTTCTTTGTATTTAATGGAATATATGTAATTCGAATTCCTTTGATAAAAAAAAATTCTGTGACGTTTATGTTTTCGAATTATTGAAGTAAAACTTCTTTAGCGGCATGAGAGCTACTTTTTTTTGCTTCGCATAAAGATCGCGTGTTGATATCGCATAAAGGAGTCACCACATGACGCTAATACGGGGTAGCGACATATTTATTTATTTATTTTTATTTATTTATTTATTTATTTAAAGTCGACCATAAATCGCTGTCGACTAACACAAAATGCAAAGTAAATTAAACTTAAAGATAAATACAGATATAAACTTAAATGAAACTTAACAGATTTATGTAACATTACTTAAAAAAAAATAAAAATTAAAATTAAAAAGTAAACTTAAAATATCAGTTTAGAACTAGAAGTATTGCATTATGCAAGACAGCAAGCGAACATTCAGTACCAATACATTTGTACAAGTCATTATAGTACGAGCACCAAACACGCAAAGGATCACTTTTCACAAAATTTAGACGACAAAGGGGTAAATGGAAAGGAACGTAGTTTCTGGATGCCCTGGCCGGAACTGCAAAGTTTAGACGGCCAAGCAGCACAGAGGAATCGACCTCGCCAAGAATCAGCTTATGCAGGAACATTACCCCGAGCAATATTCTCCGATTTTCCAAAGTTGGCAAATCAATAAGAAGAAGCCTGCTTCTATAAGATGGTAGACGAAGATTTGGGTCCCAGTTAAGGGCCCGTAGAGCAAATAGCAAAAATTGTTTCTGCACTGACTCAATGCGCTTTATATGAGTAATATATCCTGGACAACACACACACGAGCAATACTCAAGTATTGGACGGACCAACGAAGTATAAAGGACCTTGGTAAGGTGAGGATCATTAAACTCTTTAGCCCAGCGTTTAACAAAACCTAGAATACCCATTGCTTTATTAGTAATAGCAGAAATATGCGAATTGAAACTCAGTTTCGTGTCGAACAGAACACCTAAATCGTTAACCGCAGATATGTATACGCTCCAAAGGAGTGCCATAAAGTACATAAGATGACAGATCAGGCTTCACGCGGTGAAATGTCATAAACTTACATTTAGAACAATTTAAAACTAGTGCATTTGTTGAGCACCAACGTTGAAATGAATCCAAATCAACTTGAAGTAGATTTAAGCGAGAAAAGTCTGAGGGCAAGTATGTATAACAAATTTTTACATCGTCCGCATACATTAGAGCTCGGGAATGAGACAAGATCTGAGGCAAGTCATTTATAAAAAGGGTGAAAAGCAGTGGGCCTAAGTGACTGCCTTGAGGTACACCAGAAGTAACATTAATCGATTTAGAAATAGTATTTTTATATAGCACCTTTTGAGTTCTATTAGAAAGATAGCTTGTGAGCCATAAAACCAGATTCATCGGAAACCCTAGTAAAGCGAGCTTCTGAGTCAGAAGTACATGATTGATCGAATCAAAAGCTTTACTAAAATCAGTATAAATCACATCAGTGTTTATCCGACCGAGGTGGAATATAAGAACAAGTGATATAAAAGAAAAAATTGGGGAACAAGAGCTTTACAGCTAAAAATTCAATATCAAGCGTGTTGTCGTAGTTCAATAACTCAGCAGAAATACAGGACGACACAGCAATCAGGACCCCACCTGCTCTTGACTGACGATCACACCGAAAAACGACATAGTCATTTGAAAATAACTCAAAATTTAAAATATCAGGTTTTAACCAAGTCTCTGTAAACGCAATCACTTGCGCTGAAAAATTAAAACTGTTAAGGTAAAAAGCAGTCAGCTTAGAACGTAAGCCACAAACATTCTGGTAATGAATGGTTACTTTTGTGTCATAGTTGCATGGTTGGTAACCAAGTTTTTTGAACCACTGCGTATGGGCACGGCCTTTGACTTTGTAGTGAACAAATCCACAAACGAATGTACAGGCCAAAAAGATTTATGAAGAACCTTGTCAACATACTTATCAGGAACTAATATCCTAAAAGATGAAAAATCCCTATCAAAGTTAAAAACAAATTTATGTACACTAATACTACTAGAACTATCAAGATCAAGCTTATCTAAAATATAACTAACAATATCAGCCTCCGCCAAAGATGGAATCAACCGTGATACGAAAATTGCTCGACGAGGCGGCACGGCAGAAACCAACATGGGACCAACCGAATTCGTAGCATTATCATCCAAATTACCAGCAACAGGAACATTATTAACATTGTTAACAGCATCAGCATCTACAGAAACGGCAGAAGAATTAATAACGATTGCAGGGTTCTCAATAACGTCATTAGAAGATCCAGCATTATCAACAACTTCAACAGCAGCATTCGCAACAATTTCTCCAGAAGTATTAGAATTTTTATTTATTGCAGGAGCAACTGCAGTGTTCCTAGCACTGGTCCTCTTACGTACGTCTATCAGTACATACATACATATGTATGTAACTTGGGACCACTTCGGCACTACTTAACTCAGGGTCATACCTAATCCGCTTTTATTTGCATAGGATTTTTAAATATATAACTACGTCAACCAAAAATTGTTTGAATAAATAAATTTTCCATTCTTAAATAGCACTAAGCCAATCGCATCTTTCCAGCGAGCAAGTCGGGTACAAAGAAACGGGTCTTAGGTTACTTTTTAGTTAAACTTGTTAGTTAAACTAGGAGTATGAATACTTCCATTAAAAACATTTACGGATTTTGTTTGTTTGATTTGATGATTAAGCAAAATAGATATATATCCGTGTCGAAACGAAGGATCGATTTTAAGTGGGGGAGGCAACATCAACGAAATATGGCTAAATCTAGCCCACAACAGCTAATTGGAGCCGGTCATCTGACATGTTCAAGAACTACACTTACAAAGGTGTTTCACCGTTCAAAAAAATTAACAACGATCACATGTCTGAAGTTCAAAAAACAATCACGCCACATACCGCTTCAATATTTAAATGATAATAGTTACGGCCTTTTTTTCACTTGTACTCGTACTCTGTTTTTTTTAATCCTTTTAATTTAAAATTTTTCTGATTTTTTTAGATTTGCACAAGGTTTGAAACATGGCTTTTGAATGAACTTTATTTTTATAAAAACCATTAAAATAAAATAAAGAAAAACGAATAGTAAAGGGTAAATGTGTAGGGGTTATAATTTTGCAATGGGCCATATAAATTGTGTTTTAATCGTACACGTTTATATGGTCGAAAAGTTGTGAGCGTAATCTTTAACTCTCCTAAATTTAATTTATGAGTTGCAGTATTTTTTTAATGAAAGTGGATCTCTTGCTTTATGCCAATTTGGAGCATATTTTTATTTGTGTACTTTTTCTCGAAGTTTGTTAATCCCCTTTAAGGTTTGCTAATCTAAATTTTTTTACTCCTTTGTACTAAAAATGGAAACTTAAAATATACCACTTTAAGAGAAACTTGCCAATTGTTCTTCAATTATGCCCTAGCCGACAATGGCGGACTAGGCGATCTAACAGAGGATGGTGTAAGATTTGAAGGTCGTTGGGGTAACGGCAGCAGGAGGCTGAGTTTAGGTTAAAGTCCCACACTGACAGGGGTAAAGGATTTGAAGCTTTCTCCTCGTAAAAGAAAAAAGCTAAGTAACATACCGCCTCACATCTAGCCGCTTTGATCAATAAAAGTCAGACAAAAGCAGCACGCGTCACAAAACACCATTATTTAATAGTAGTTAGTTTTGAAGCTGTGAGAAATCTTTCCACAACGCAATTTTTGAAGCTTTTCGCGTAAAACTAGTAGCTGTAGAGCGTGCGAGTGCTGTTCATAGCCAACAGCTGCTCGATCAATGCCTTGAAATTTATTAATAGTTTTCGATAATTGAACAGCAAAAATTCCACAAGCACTGGAATTGATGGGCGTTGAGCGATGCTGAAATATGAGTGCCAATTTTCAGTATAACAATTCAATACTTATTCCTAAACAACCGAACAATTTTATATAAGTATGTACCATGTGTTTCTTTATATTTAAAGGTGCAGTTGGTTACCACTTTACAATTATCAAGCATTCAGTTCTAGTATTTCAGCTTGTTGGCACTTAACAAATGAAACCGAAAACTAACAACGAAATTCTGAACCGAGTTTTTGATATTTACCTACTCAAAGCAGACAAATTGCCACCATTGTTGCACACAGTAGTCTCGTGGCAATGTATTTGGTGTTGTTGGTGGCATTTTTATAATATCCACATACTTCTTTATTGCGCTTGCCATCGTTAATTTGGTATTTTTGCCTTGGGGGCACAACCCACAATTAACGCCTGAGCGCTATCGGCTTGCGCGTTTGGTAGCTAAAATTTTCATGAATTTTCCTGCACACTCCATTTCTTAAACTTATATTTTTTTTTGATTTCAATGCAAAGTAGCAGCAATGTATAGCATTTATTGTTAAGCACTGATTTTTTCTAAATTAAATAAAATACATCGTCTCTACCAACCACTGTGAAAAACTTAACACGCAATTGTATGTAAAGAGATTCAATGATTTTCTACCTTAAAAGTAGAGAACGACCGATCGTCGGCTTAAGCCATTTTCGGCAAATAAATCTGTACTTTGACCGTACATTTTTAATATTTTATTAATATAAAAATTTGACAAAATTTTACTTTTAGTAACGGGTTTTTCAATAGGGACGCTACAAAAGTAGACCGATAGTGACAGCAAACGACGCCCGAAAAAATTATGGTTTGGTGCGGCTTATTGGCCGGCGGCGTCCTTGGGCCGTACTTCTTCCGTGATGATCAAGACCGGCACGTTACTGTGAATGGGAATCGCTATCGCTCAATGATAACCGAAAATGTTTAGTCCAAATTGGATGCTATGGACTTGGACAATATGTGGTTCCAACAGGACGGCGCCACAAACCACACAGCGAATGTCACAATCGACTTATTGAAAGCCAAGTTTGGTGTACGTGTAATCTCACGAAATGGCCCAGTCAATTGGCCGCCTCGGTCGTGCGATTTGACGCCGTTAGACTATTTCCTGTAGGGCTAAGTCAAGTCTATGGTATATGCCAACAAGCCAGCGACGATTGATGAACGTGAAATTTTAGTAGTATTTAATTTAATTTTTCCAAAAATATGTTTTCAAGTCGATATGTTTATGTGATGAAGTGAAATAGATGTCATATAAACTAAGTAATGTATGTACCTTTTCTATGTCTTAAATACAGACGTCCGGTAGTTTTTACCGGTAGGTGGTTTCAATTTTTTGATTTCGGGGAATCCTCTGTACTTTCGAGTTCATGCGTTTTCAGCATTCAGTATAATTTTTTAAGCGAAAGTATGCACTGTGGTGTGAAATTGCATTTATTCATAGTTTATCAAATATTCTTACAGGTGAATATTACCGGAGCTCTGTATTCGCGTAACTATTTTATTATTTCGCGTAGTAGTATTTTTTTTTTGTGTTTACTTTTATCTTTACGACAATAAGCGAATATTATAAATATTATTTATTAACTTCGCCAATGTACGTGACGAGCGGCCGCCGTAGCCGAGTGGGTAGCGTGGGCGCGCTTCATTCGGTTTGTCACAGGTTCAAATCCAGCTCCGGGCAAGTAACATCCAAAAATTATCGAAAAGGTTTTTTCTAATAGCGGTATTTCTGCCATGAAAAAACTTCTCACAAAAAACATTCGCCGTTCGGAGTCGGCGTATAACTGTAGGTCCCTCAGTTTGTGTTAAATCAGCAGGGAATATTATGTACAGGACCGGACCCAGAACACTGCCTTGCGGTAACCCGGCGTTTACGGAGTATATATATACATATGTATATATATATATTAGATGTAACTTCAGGACTTGAAACATAAAACTTTCGGTTACTTAGATATGATCTTAGTAATAAGAAGTAAGGAGCTGGAACATTTTTTTAAATTTTGTATAATATTCCTTGGTGACACACTCGATCGAATGCCTGCTGAATATCTAGAAAAACCGCTGTGCAAAATTTTTTTTATTTTCCAGTGCTTCTTTAACATCATTGACAACTCGATTACATTGCTCTATAGTGGCATGCCCTCTTCTAAACCCAAACTGATGTTCCGGTATTATACCAAACTGCTCCAGAACTGGTAGCATTTTTCTCAACAGTACTCTTTCAAATACTTTAGCGAAAGTTACCAGTAAGATAATCGGGCGATATGACGGCAGGCTTATTTAGCTTCGGTATCATAATAACTTCGGCACATTTCCACTGCGTAGGATAGTATCAAGATTCATAAATGGACTTTTAAGATGACTTCTATGATGATATGATGATGTTGAAGGTACCAACTATTTGTATGATAAAAATCGTTTTAAGGGGTCGAACGATCCTGCAGTACCTAAACACGCCAAAACATTAGAACAAAACATCGTTGTCCAGTGCCCCGGCATTAAAAAACAAAGTTCGCGTACTGCTAATCTTAAGGAAGGTTGGAAGTTACTCTTTGATAATGCAATTCTAAATCGCATCTTCACTCAACCAATGAAAGAATTGTAAAAATAAGGTAGAGATATAAAAATGGCACCAATCACTCTTATCTCAGCGACTTAGATCTTGTAGAATTAAAGGTTTTATTGGAATTATTGATATTAACGTAAATTTTTAAATCAAGTCACGAAAATATTCGATAAATTTTCGCTACGGATGGATCTGGTCGAGATATTTTTAAATGTCTCAGAAATGGTAGTCGATTTCAAATAGTTCTTTGTGGTCTAACGTTCGATGATGCGGAAACCAGAAGCGAACGGGACAAACAATATACTTTATCCGGTAAATCAGAAGTCTTAAACGCATTTATCTCGAATTGTCAATCTGTATATGCTGTCGGTGAAAATGTTTGCATAGATGAGATGCTTATTGCTTTTCGCGCTAGATGCGAGTCTAAAATGTACATGGGGCAAGCAAAATGTGGATCAAAGTTAATGACGCTAACCAATGAAAGGGTAAGGTACCTCTTCAATTCCTATATTTATTACAGACAGGATTCAGACGGATATGACCTCAGTTAGGAGAAGATAAGTTATTACAGCCGATAATTGGTTTTCAGCTATAGAACTTGTGTTAAACACCAAAAAGCTGACCTTTGTCGGGACACTAAAAAAAAATAAAGCTGAAGTTCCACCTTCATTTCTTTCGGCACAACAAAGAGAAATTGGCTCGCCTCTGTATGTATTTACAAGTAACATCATGCTACTGTCCTATGTTCTAAAAAAAAATATAAAGCGGGTATTGCTGGTTTCGAAACTACATCATAATAGAAGCAACATACATGATATTTATGCATAGTGAACATTGGCAAATTACCGAGAAAAGACATACCCTGGAACCACCTTAAGTAATAATGGGAATTTATTTCTTAAATTTGTATTCTGTACACATTGTGTTGAACTGTAGTTTTATCGGAATATCAACTTTAGGCTCACAAAATTTTCAATTCATACTTTTGTAAAACTTAAGATGGAGCCAACGTGGCTATGAATTGGGAGCACTATCGGTAAATGATTCGTAACCTTTTGGTTTCCTTCCATATCAATCGTCTAAGTCCTAATTATTTCAAGTAGAACAACAACCACAACAACAACAAAAATCCCTATAGCGTGGATCACTTGGCCTGCTAGGTTACGTGATTTTACTTTTGTCGGGGGTGCGCCAAGTTAATGGACAACGCCGATAAACCACCGACGACCGGCCAGTTGAAAACATGCTATCCAACGCCGGATTCCCGAAATTGCGTTCAAATACCAAATACTATAAAATTTGCGATCTAATACAATCAAAAATTGGCTATTTAATTAATTTGTCTACGTTTTATTTGAAATTAAAGCTACATATGTATATACCTCTAAAAATGTTCGTTACAGATGTTTAACGTAGCCATATCATCGCCACCATCCAAAAATGAATGTAAACCAAATGTGTTTTCACATTTCGTTGAAAATTAAAAAAAAAAAAACAACAAAAAATTTCGTTGAAAAAAATTAAATTTTATTTAAAATAATGCTGATTCTAAATCATTTTTATGAAAAATTAGGATTTTATATTTAGTATTTATGTATATATATATATATATCTATATATTCCAAAGTACACTATTTGTCAAAGTTCACTGAGCATGAATGTCTTGTTACGTTTAAAACTGGCATAACTGTTAAACTCTATGAAATTTTATACCTCTAAAAATACTCAAAACAAGTAGTTTTTCAAATGTCGTTTACAATACGAAATTTAGCCTGATAATTTTCTATAGAATCCGGAAGGTGTGGCAGAAGCCGAGATATTCCAAAACTTTGTAGTATTTGTGGTTCAATTTTATGATGTTTTACGTTATGTACTGAAGGTATAAATTTATTGCTTAGAATTATTTCGTAAGCTAATTAGAAGAAAATTTCGAGCGAATCAGCGAAAGAAAGTATTATAAATAAGCGTAAATAAATAAAATTTATTGAGGAATATCTTAGGATGCTCATATTTTAATTATGGTTGCAACCGTAGTAAAACTAAAAATAAATTAAAAAGCTCGTACTTCACGATAGCTATTCCATTTCTTATATCAAATCTTAACCCACACATAGCTTGGGTTAATTACCGAAAGGGCGGGTCTTTAACAAGAATTTTCATTTCAAATTTCTTACCACTTTTTATCTCTCAGTTAAACAATTGACAATAATTTGTCATGAAGTCGTCACTTTTCGAAAGAAATATTCTCAGTGAGGAAGCATATTTGCATTTATTTGAGTATGACAAAATTGCCCTATTTGATGTTCCAAAAAAATATCGTCAAACAGTCACATGATCAACAATAGCTTTGTGCAGTATTTAGGTCGGCGGTGGTGTTATTCTATACTATATACCTAACATTGATCACTTACTTTTTAACTCAGACTCGTCTTTTTCTTATTGCCTGGTGTCCGTCTGGGCCGCCACCAAGAAACTTCGGAAATCGTCTCCCTAATGTGTAAAGTTGCGCCAATTATTCACACCGATCGGAAACAGATCTTTCTCGACTTGGTACTTTCAATGTGTTAGTAAGCGCCCTTGCTTTCGTTCTCGATTCACGAGTGCCAACCCAAAGGATTGAAGTCGTTGCACTTTTCGCTACCTGCTGTCCTCGCGGACAAGGTCATATATCTTATGTATATTAGCCCTCTCGAAGCCTTCATCTTCAGGCTTGTGTACCATATAAAGGGTGGTTAAATTTAAGGGCCGATGTTGAATGTGAGCCACACCTAAACGTCAAGTTGTTTTCTGCATTTCATTTGACATTTCTCAATTTTAGACTAACTTTATTTGAACATGGAAAGTACACAATCGAGCGGCGTGTTAAAGTTATTCAGGCTTATTATGAAAATGGGCGTTCAAATCAAATGCATATCGTGCATTTTCGAAGAAAATCATATTCAGTAATGAGGCACATTTTCACCTCAGTGATTGTCGATGTCAGTGGATTCGCCAATAAGCAGAGTTGCCGCATTTGGGCGAATGATAATCCAAGAGTGATTGTCGAAAAACCAATGCACCCACAAAGAGTGACTGTTTGGTGCGGTTTATGGGCTGGCGGTGTTGGTGTTCGCTATCATGAGATGATAACGAACTTTTTACGACCCGAATTGGAACATATGGATGTGAACGATATGTGGTTCCAACAGGATGGTGCCACTTGCCACACAGCCAACGAAACAATAGCTCTTTTGCGCGACAAATTCAATGGGCGTGTTATCTCACGTAGTGGCGATGTCAATTGGCCTCCAAGATCATGTGATTTGACGCCGTTGGACTACTTTCTTTGGGGTTATTTGAAAGAAAAGGTGTACGTTGATAAGCCAGCAACAATTCAAGAGCTAAGGGATGAGATAATTCGGCACATTAACGGCATAGAACCTCAATTATGCCTCAGCGTCATCGAAAATTTGGGCCATCGGATGAAGATGTGCCGCCGAGGTCGCGGCGGACAATTGGCCGATATTTTGTTCCATACATAATTGAACCACACCATATTATCATAATAAAAAGAAATTATAATGATTTTCGACTTCAAAGTTATAACTGCAAGTATAGGCGTGTACCCTAGCACCCGAAGACTCTTTGTGTATTGCCTGCAAGTACCTTGTTTTGTTCTCATTCCCCGCGCTACCAACCTCACTTTCTTCTTGGCGTCTTGTAGTTCTTGAGACAAATTATTGCTGTTCTGTTGTTGTTGTCGACGTCTTGTAGTTCTTGAGCCGCATTATTGGTGTTATGTTGTTGTTGTTATTGTAGGGCTAGATACACCCTGCAATATCGTTCGTTCAAATTTATCTAAGGGAAGGCCCAGGGTTGGACCATAAGGAGAGGGTTTGTTAGGGCATGTGAATAAGTAGTTGGTATCGTGTGGGGATTCTCCACATGCCGGACATTCATTTATGATGTAGGGGTCGAGTCTGGGTAGGTAAAAGGTGAGCTTACTACAATATCCAGATCTTAGTAAGGCCAGAGTTACGTGGAGTTCTCGAGGCAGGCTCTTCGTCTGCTAT
The DNA here is from genome assembly GCA_951828415.1 of Anomoia purmunda. NCBI lineage: Eukaryota > Metazoa > Arthropoda > Insecta > Diptera > Tephritidae > Anomoia > Anomoia purmunda. The sequence goes on from OX639997.1 coordinate 65,358,691, forward strand.
AGGTTGTGGTTTGACTCCAATGACAGCCTCCATTCCCAAGGAATGACCCGGGTTCCACCTGGTCAAGGACTGTTGTTTCAGCGACCTTGCCCTGTTTAAGTCAGCCAAGCCCATATTGCAGTTCTCTCTCCTCTTGGAAGACGCGCAGGGACGTAAATATCGCCCCTAAATATTTATGTATCTGGGTTCATCTTCCTCAAACCTGCCAGTTTTGCAATTTAAACTTAAGATAAAGCTGTTTATTGCAATAGCGAAAAAAATTAAACAATTAAACAGGCCAAAAACGTACTCGCACGATTGACTATACGATAGATGTCGATTTTCCAAGTTAGCGTTAAAAGTCAAACGGAGTGTGAAAGGGAGTCATTGGAATGCGTCATTTGCACTTTCCTTTGAGAATTGTTTCATCGATGGCGTTGCTCATCAGCTAATTCACGGCGAGGCAGGTTCCATTATAACGATCGAGTTCGTTGATATTTTTTAACAACTCTCTAAAGACTTTATGCTCCATTGCTGCAAAACTTAGGCCATCGAATAAGTCTTCAAGATATTGCATATTGAAGTTCCATTCCATTGTATGTTAAACCTTAACTTGATTTCTGAATGATTTGTTCGACCAGCTTCCAACAAAGTAGCTGCAATTTTCGATAAAGCAAGTACAATGTCATTCTGCGTTTCACGATATGGAAACAACTAATGTGTTTTTTTAATGCCTTTTAACGAAACCATAGCATCTCGAAGACCACAATTTAAAATGTGTATCATTATGGAGCAACCGAAATAGCAACATATTGATTTTTAATTGCAAGTTTATATAAAACTGTCTCGCGATTGGTTTTTGTTGCCCAATAACCGCCCACAAAGAAGTTAGATTACTAAGAAGGTGCATACTTTCACCGGATATGCCATCAGAATATTTTAGCTTATTCACCATACCAGAACCAATTTGACGTTCACTGATTGATTTTAGAATCTGATTGGATCCAATTAATTTGTGGTGTGATGAAGTAAGCTAACATTTCTTACCACAGGATAATTTCACTGATTCAACTTCTTCGTCATCTACGTTCTTTGTCTCCCATTAATTGTATATCATTATAGAACTAGTGATGTTCCTCTACCAATACTTAGAAGTCAATGCTCGAGTTGTTCTACCAAGTACTTAGTATTTTTTGTACTTCGATACGCACCCACAAGTACTCGGTGGTTATCGAGTACAACGTACAAGTGTATACTTGGTTGCAAAACTAGTGAAAGTGAATTTGAAATATGTCTGAGTTTTACTAGCCCCGCAAAATATGAAACGGCTAATTATTTCACTATTACACTATTTTTGTGAATCAACTTGTGCCGAAGTAAATTTTATAAAGTTCATGGTAATTTTTATGCAAAATCGCAATCAATTTAAGAAGTGGTGAACAAAATAGTAGTTATGTATTATTTTTGGCCTTATATTTATGAATTGTCTGTATAATTTATAGGGCTTGAGGCCAGAAACAACAAGATAGATTTGCAAAGCAACAATGCCAACCACGCTGTTAAGCACATAGTGGCGAAAAGTCACACGTAATACGTAGCGGTATGGTTGGAGATAGGGATAATGAGAAAACAAGCAATTTTCACACGGTTACCGTGCCTGAGTGGTTGCGTGCTCGCCTAGCAACTCCGTGTACCATGGTTCAAAGCCAGGTAAAGTCTAGAAAGAAAGAAGTCTGATGAGGAGATGTGGTGATCTCCGAAAAAGCAGCTAACACTTCTACCACTTTGGAAAATTGTTCTTTCTCATATTATTCCCTAATACAAACCTGGCCTCAAGTAGTTTTTTTTACTATAAACTTAAATAATGTTCTTTTAAGTAATTTTGATTAGTAGTAGGAATTGGTCTATGTTCGGTTCTATTCGATTCGACCGTAAAACTCGATGTTCGGTCATTCTCTACATATCATATTCGTTCAATAATGATGAAATATAATGACATATAACCTTTTATTATTTTTCTTCTAAGAAATTTAAATATATACTTTCAAAGTATTTGCATATAACCAAATACTAATGTTACATAAATGAAAGTAATCGCTGACGTCCTAAATTAACATAGCTAATCTATATGACCATGGAATGTTCCGTAAGATATTCAGATATTGATTTTGCTAAAACACAGTCGTATATATCGGTAAGTGTCCTTTTCGAACTGACGCACGAGCGCAGAGTTGCAATTTATGGAAATAAATAGTTGCCATGGTAGGTGACATATTTGAATGTATTTACATAAAATATTGAACGAAAAAAAAATATTTAGTTATAACTTTTAAAGAGCCATTTTTTCGTGTTACAGATATTACATATATTGGCTTCCCTGGGCGAGTCTAGTGTTCGAGATAACGATTGCATTGACATATTTGTGATTGTTTCAAACATTAGAAAAGTATACTTCACGATGTTAATAGTCTAATTTCAATCTTATTATAAGTTGAAAAAATTAGCTCTTTCTAGAGGCCATTGGAATAATCAGTTATAGGTGTATGTTAATTTTTGTTTCAATCAGTTTTTTGCGTTAAGCAGCTGGACATTTTATTGTAAATTTTCCAATCCTATTGCCTAGCAAAGGCGTTTTTTATACTGCTTCTATTTATTTCTGCTGATGTTGTACACGTGCGTAGAACAGACAGAACTTAATCAACACATCATCAATAACAGTGGGGCATAATTTATTATTGTAAGAAAAGAGCGTTGGATTTAAAAAGTGAAGGCGTCGTTGATACTCGTAACAACAAGAGGCTTATCTAGGCGCACAATATATTTCTACCAAAAGCATTACAACTCAAAAATTGCTTAGATTCACTTTTACCCATAACATAATTCGCAGCGAATCCATTATTAAGATAATTATTTTTTTCTTCATGTTTATCTTCATTGACTAGAAGGACAATCATCCAGTTTTAATTGCTTTAATTTAATTCTGCATGGTCAAAAATAACCAGTCTCAATTAGTTTTTTATAAAAATATAAGTAGTTCTTTCTTTGACAAATACCACACACATACATAAATATGGATTTCCAACTGTGAGCTAGTTTTAATAAAACTAAACAGGTTTTTAACAGAACCTTTGCCACGTTTTTGGAAACTTCAAAACTTTTTAGTCTGAATTTTTGAAACAAATTTTTTTATACCAAACCTTTTTCAATTCTAATTCAGAAGGTTATAATTCATATTCAAAAACTTCAGATTTTTCATTTGAAATTTCAAAGAAAGTTGCAATTCTAATTCAGAACTCCAATTACAGTTCAGAAAATTACAATTCAAGTTCATAATTTGCATTTCAAATTCACAAATTCTCATTTCAAATTCAGAACATAACAATTCAAATTAAGAAATTTCTAATTTAAGCTCAGAAAATTTCATATTCAAAGTATGATTTAGAGATTTTTTGTTGTACAGAAGTGCAGGCGTGCCACAAAGTGTTTTAATTTTTTATTTTTCATCAGTACATGTGTAGCAACTTGGTGATTATATCGGGTCTTGCAATATGAACGCTACAAAAGTTTTTTTAAATAAAATAAATTCATTATTCCTGTGAAAGTACATTCGATGCCATTATGTATGGAACTCGATTTCTTTTGCATGGGCACCACGGGCACGCTTGCAGAAGTCCAGACGCTGAACCCAATTTTCGACGGTTTTCAAGCATAAATCGGCCGATACTACTGCAATTTCACGTGCGATTTTCGTACGAAGTTCATCAATCGTCGCTGGCTTGTTGGCATAGACCATAGACTTGACGTAGCCCCACAGGAAATAGTCTAACGGTGTCAAATCGCACGGCCAATTGACTGGGCCATTTCGTGAGATTACGCGTACACCGAACTTGGTTTTCAATAAATCGATTGTGACATTCGCTGTGTGGTTTGTGGCGCCGTCCTGTTGGAACTACATATTGTCCAAGTCCATAGCATCCAATTCGGGCCAAAAATATTCGATTCCCATTCACAGTAACGTGCCGGTCTTGATCATCACGGAAGAAGTACGGCCCAATGACGCCGCCGGCCCATAAGCCACTCCAAACCGTAATTTTTTCGGGATGCAATGTAGACTCATTGAATACGTGTGGATTGCTGCCTGTCCAATAACGCATATTTTGCTTATTGACGAAGCCATTCAGCCAGACATGACGACGACCATAAATTGGACGTAGCGCTCTTAAAGTTGAGGTCATTGACTCCGAATTTCGGTAGGAAACTTTAATAGTTTCGACTCGTTGTTGGATCGTATATCTTTCCATGATGAAATGGCAAAGCTTACTGAAGAGAAATGTCAAAAGAGCGGGGAGAAATATGGCGTCGTTTGCTGTCACTATCTACTTTTGTAGCGTCTCTATTGAAAACCGCTTTACTTATGTGATAACGCGCCTTGTCACTCAAGTATTGAATCTGCCGAACCAGATCTCTCGAATGGGCAGGCAAATGTCCTTCGTTTGGGACCATATTTGCCAAAGCTAAATCCAGTAGACGCAATATTTTCTTCGCCTATTCCAATTTTACATAGTTCAGTTCAGTTGCAGTTCAGAACTTCCACTTTAAATTCAGAAAATCACCATTCAATCTCAGAATTTCAAATTAAAGTGCAGTAAAATTTTCATTTAAAATTCCAACTTAAAATTCGAGTTCATAATTCCCATTTCAATATCAGAATTTTCAATTCAAATTCCGAAAACTGCAATTCAAATTCAGAAAACTGCAATTCAAATTCAGAATTTCCAATTTCAATTCAGAAAATAAGAAACTTCCATTTCAAAGGCAGACATTTTGATTTCAAAAGTTACAATTCAAATTCAGAAATATCTAATTTAAGTTGCGAAAATTGTATATTCACTGTATAATTTGGATATTTTGTTGTTGCATAGAATCGATTGTGTCACAAAGTTTTTAAATTTGTCTACCATATACTACAATTTTTCTATTGCTATAGTTGATTATATAAAAATAAATAATAACATTCATACATACATACAATATACTACTTGCATAGAGCTGAAAACTAAGTGATAAACTTAGTCTCCGTACGAACTGTTTAACTTTAATATACATATGTATGTACATATACATACATATGTATATATAAATTGTAACTTCCAGAATTTGAAATGGAAATTCTGAATTTAAATCGTAACTTTTTAAATTTAAAATCGGAATTCTGAATAAGAATTTCAACTTTCTGAATTTGAAACTGAAATTCTGAATTTGAAATGTAATTTTATGTATTTGAAATGGAAATTCTGAATTTGAATAGTGACTTTCTGGATTTAAAATCGAAATTCCGAGTTATAACTGCAACTTTTTGAGTTGGAAATGGAAATTCTGAATTTGAATTGTAATTTTCTGAACTTCATTTGCAATTTTCTGAATTTGAACTAGAAATTCTGAATTTAAATCGTAACTTTTTGAATTTAAAATCTATGTTCTGAATTAGAATCACAACTTTCTGAATTTGAAGTGGCAATTCTTAATTTGAAATGGAAATTCTAAATTTGAATAGTGACTTTCTGAATTCAAAATCGAATTTCTAAATTAGAATTGCAACCTTCTGAATTTGAAATGGAAACTCTGAAATTGAATTGTAACTTTCTGAATTTGAAGCAAAAATTCTGAATTTGGCATGGAAATTCTGAACTTGAAATGGAGCTTTGTGAATTCAAAATCGAAATTCTGAAATAGAATTCCAACTTTCTGAGTTTAAAACGAAATATTCCAAATTTGAATTGTAACTTTCTGAATTCGAATTGTAATTTTCTGAACTAAAACTGAAAAAGGTAAAGCAAATATGAAACAACATCAAAAAAAAAACTATCAAATGAAATTTTTGAGCCACTTCAAATTTGTTTTTTTAGTAGTATATCAAAAATTGCACACAAATAAAATTGCTATCACAAAATTCTTTTAAATATTCTAATTAAAATTAACTGTCATTAAGTTCTTGGCGTATAATTATGATACGCACTAATACAAATAAACGTAATTGAGAGGTTCAAGCGTGCCGTTTAGTCAGCGAATTCAGAGCTATTTGTGTTCAGTACCAGCGCATACGCATTTTAAATATTTCAGTATATGACGCACGAAGCCCACGCACTCAGCGGGGTGCGCCATGTGCCTTCTTATTCCCACCTTCTACTTCTCGCTCACATTGTACAGTTTAAAATTTCAATCTGATTTTGAAATCAAATAAATTGCACAGATTGGCATCTTTTGCTACGACGATTGTTTGGCTTATGCAATGGGCCGCTTCAATGGATGGCTCAAATGAGCGCCTTCGACGCGTCAACATTAATCATTTGCCCAAATGCTTGTTCGCCCGATTGAATGACTCGGCTATAGTAGAACTTTTACGCCACTCATTCGATACCTCGATCGTGTCTGCTCAGCCAGCCGCGCATTGGAAAATGTTTGCGATTTTAGAGTGGTATGCCACTTGTTATTTTTTTTTTAATATATTTTTTTTACGAATGATTATTTTCGTTTTCTAAACGTATCGCTTTTGTGATGTGTGGCGGTGTGTAAGCAAATTTATACGAACTATATGTATTCAATGTATTGTTTACGCATATCAAATATTTTGCACTGTTATGATGTTAATGATCTTAATCTTCATCACCAGCTGTGCTTGAATAGTTTTCCACAAAAGTTTCACTTATTTGATTAAAAAGTGGTATTTGGAAAAGAATTTTTAATTTAAAAAAATAATTTTTTTTTAGCCGTTTTAGATTTGGTTGATTATTTTTTAATTTGCACAAAGTTTGGGACTAGATTTGTTATGTTTCTTATAAAAAATAATTAAAAATAAATGGTTATAAAGATGACATTTTTATTCTCAAAATTTGTAATCAGAATTTTAGACAACATCCAGCAAATAATTAAAAATAAATTGTTATAATTATGAAAATTCTATTCTCAAATTTTTGTAATCAGAATTTTGAAAAATGGGTTGGTAAGTAGTTTCTTACATAAAAAAAATCGGCATGTATTTTTTTCATTCTGATATTTTTTTTTTAATTTGCACAAAGTCTGAAACTTGATGCCTATGTTTAAAAAAAAATAAAAAAGAAATTGTTATAATTATAAGAATTGTATTTTCAGAATTTGTAATCATAATTTTAAACAAAAAGCAAAGAAATCCAAAGTTTGGAAGTTGATGTGTTTTATGAAAAAATAATTTAAGGTAAATTGTTATAATTGTGAAAATTGTATTTTAAAAATTTGTAATCAGAATTTGAGCCAAAAAACTCTAGCATGTATTATTTTTTAAATTCTGTGCGCTGCGACGTCAGGTAACTCGATTTTCCTGTACTCGTATTGCCGAGGCGATCTGAAAGGACAGATTCCAATCCGCTTGGCCATTGTACACTACCTAACCTCACTGTCCAAACGGTTGGAATGGCATAGTTTCCAAGCCGCTGCCTGTTGGAGGACTAAACTCGAACTGTAGAGTCTGGTTGACGGAATGGTCGAAATGTCTGAGGTTCCGATCCATTTCCTGTCGTAGGAAGAAAGTCCGAATCTCCACACCTACACCCTCGAGGGGACGAGGCTAAACTGTTAGTGAAAAAACCACGAACTTTTGTATTCGTCGTTTTTTTTGGTGGCATTTGACGCAAGTCGTCGAAGCGTCCAAGGTTCCGATACATTTGAGTTAATATCTGGAAAGATATTAAAGCGAAATACGTATACATTTTACATAATAACCAAAAATAGCTTCCATATGATATAAAAAGTAGGATAAAAATTAATCTTATATCCATTCTCACTAATCGCCTGGGGTAGTATTAAAGTTGATGTACATTGGAACGAGTTTTGGTCATCCTTTGACAAGATTGGTGTGGAGACAAACCAAATTCGGGGTTGTGCCATCTTCTTGCTCAACCTTTTTGGAAAACTGCCTTAACATTTACTATTTTACTATTAGCATTGAAAAAATTTAGAAAAAATTTTGAAAAAACCAAGCAATGTTGGGATGAACTCACATATACATCACATTTTATTTGCCCCATCTAGTGACTAAGTACTAGGAAAACTTTCAACTGAAAAGAGTGAGAGAAGAAAAATTTACCACTTCTAGGTTAGGTTAGGTTAATGTGGTAGTTCCCGCAATAGGAACTCACTTAGCCATAGAAGAGTCCATTGTGATACCACCTATTAAATGAACGGTAACTAAAATCGGAAAACCAAGAATGATTAACCGGAGAAACGTTGCGTACCGCGAATGAAGTCACGCAAATTACCTATCTCCACCCCAGAAAGCTCTTCTGGAGTACTAAAGAAGTACGAGCCTAGGTACTTGAACCTAAGTCTCGCAAATAAAGGGCAGCTGAGAAGAGAATGAAGAGATAAATCCACCTCATCCTCCTCCATACAGCTGCCGCAGAAAAGGTCAGAGATTATGTTCAGCATAACCGCATGGATACCCATCGTACAATGACCAGTCAAAGCACGTTCGAGGGTCGAGAGTTGCCGCTTAGTAAGCGACCTCAGTTCCTTTGAGCGCCCACGGTCCACTCTCGGCCAGAGAGTCCTTGCAATTTTGCATGTCGTGACATTTTCCCAGCGCTCGCCGAGACGACAGAGAGCCCATCTGTTCAAGAGAAGTCTGTAAGCACCCAAAGGAGACCCCACCCTCTCCCTACATGGAGTAATAACTTCCAGGGTACCCTGCGAGCGAGCTCATCAGCCATGCCGTTCCCTGCAATGCCGCTATGGTCTGGTACTCAAATTAGTTTAATGTCGAGAGACTCCGAGGCTGCTGCGAGAGAAGTCAGGCACTCCCGACAAGTTTTGATCTCACCAGTGGCGAACCGAAGGCTTTAATAGCGGCCTGACTATCAGCTTCTAACTTTCACATCTTCTGTAAGATGTACATATTTTTGTGAAAAGTTTATCAACTGCATAGTATGAATATAAATTTTTGTTTTGCATTTAAGCGCCTGTAGCTCAAAAAGTACTATCCCGATTTAGAGAAAAGAAGCTGAATGTACCTTTTTACTTATATCTTGATATCGCGTCAGCTTTAAATTAAACTCATTTGCATGTTCAGAATCCCAAAATTAATCCAAAAAGGCGCATATAAATGAGGTCCCCCTCGCTAGCCGATGCCGGAGTCGAGTTATTTATAAAAGTCGTATTAAAGAACCAACAGACTTTACGAACATCTCCTACGATTTGTGTACCTGGCTTGATGTTGCACCATAAATTGAGAGGCATGCAGTTTTACGCCGGCTTCGAACGGGTAAGGATTTCGGTGAGAAGTGTTTTCATTGCGGAAATACACTCGGAATTTTGCCATTGCCCGTCGAGGGGCGAATGCTATTAAAAGAAAGTTTTCTCTAATATTTGATGTTTCTTGCCTTGCCATCATTTTCGCCATTATGTGAAAAATTCTGCCCACATATATAGAGAAACCATATTTAATCATTTCTCTAGTCCAATTCCAGATACAGTTACTACTGAATTGAACACGTAAAATACCAAACTAAATCTTAAGTTTATTACAACCAAAAAGGCTGCATAGTTTGAAACGGTAAGCAAATGTTCAAAAATATTATGAACTGACCGCAAATGCACTTCAAATGACAAAAGCATTAATTATCAAAAACACAACAAACCTTTTATAGTTTCTGGTGAAAGTAAAAGCGTTGCTATCTAAGCCATTGCACTTTGTTTACGCAAAAATATGTAGCTTACTGAGTTCAATGTTGCTTTCATTTCCATCAACAACTCTGGTTTGTGGTCAACATTTTGTTCATCAATTACTTTTATTCGTTTCATAATGATGTATTATCATCCAACCAACAAGTAGAAAAAGCAGGAGGTCATCATCGCATTTTTTATTTTTTTTGTTGAGTTGGGCTTTTTATTCACACCTTCTGATGTGAAATGGGTTTAATTATTACTGATTGGCTTGCCTTTGTAAGCAATCATTAGGCATGTATCATGTACAATTGGATATACTTGCTTTAAGGTATTTTCTTTTTAGAAATATTAATATCTACGTTTTAACACTGTTTTTTTACATAAGCGAAAATCGACAAATTTTTTAGGTATCGCGACGCACACGCATCGACCGCTAGCACTTTGTGGTCAGCCAATATATTCCAACATATAATTTTTTAGCTACGTAATTTAGCAATTGATATAACAAAAATAATTAACCCCCACAAAATGAACAAATTATATTTCCAATAAGAGGATAGTGGGATTTTTACACATCCCTGTCTCACAGCAATATCAGAACTTGGCTGCTACAGCGAAATTAACAGGAAATCTCTAAATTAGGCTATGGACCAGATGGTTTAGGAAAAATATCTGTCTCCTGAAGAAATTAGCTTACTACAAACTTTGTTATTTTTATAAGAGCTGTACTGCGATCCACTAACTTTAACCGATCCGACAATCGAAATTTTAGTCGAGAAGATTTGTCGTTTGCTCTAACGATTGGGCCAAAGAAAACCTGTAAAGCTGAGAAATTAGGTCTTCAGACAAGTCTGGAGTTAACCGATACAGCTTCTGCAATTCTGTTGCATTCAAATGGAAGGCATCGTCAACATCCCGGAGTAAACATCGATCTACTGGTGGAGCCCTTACTTCTTCGTTACTTTATGATAAATCATATGCCAATTATTCAAACGAATTTAAAATTTATCTTTTATTTAAGTTGAAATCGCGAATTTTTCCTTTCTCGATTGAATTAATAACATCGAATTTTTTGTCGTTTAGTTTTCAATAACCGATAAGTTACCAACAACTGCTGATTCGGCGATAGCAAAAATCGTTAAAAAATGGCTGCTGAATAGCAACATCTTTAAAATTTTCGTTAAGATGAGTTGATCATACGAATATTGTTAGAATAAATTAGTGAATTGCACTACTGGGGTAAAAAATTATGTAAGGTTAGCCAGATCTGAATAATTACACCTGCAAAAAAAACTTTACATAAAACAATATCAAGAAACGGGTGTACCCAAAATATGTATTCATGAAAAGCACGATTTAATTAAAACCGAAAGAAATGCTGTCAAAGGTTTAAGATATTTAAAATTCGAATTGAAACTGCGTGTGCCCGTGATGCCAAAGTACAGGACAATTGAGAGCTGCTTATTAAGAGCTATAAATTTACCTACCCTGAATTGGGCAGGCAAAGTTTGCATATAATCAGAGTCAGGTATTTAATAAGGCCTTCAAATTCTCGAAATTGATGGAGAGCGAGTACTGCTTTCTCGCGATCTTCTCGATACTTAATTTCATTGTTTTTGTTACTTTGCACTTGTGCTTCATGTCTAATTTTTTTTGATACAATTAAATAAAGTAATTTCGATAAATACTCGATAGGTACAGATTTTGGTTGTAAGGAGTAATCATGTCTTCGTAAAAATTAACATATTCTTGGTTTGGTTGATCCTCTGATCAAAATTCCCTTGAAATTCTTAGGGAAGGAATATGTCGAATGGTAAATAAAATGCAATATACCACCGTAGTAGACCAGACACAATTTTAAGACCTTTAAATATTTTTATAATGGAAACACCTCAGTTGAAAACAAGCTAAGCTAATTTCGGGCTAAACCAGCGCATATTTTATTTAAAACAAGCAGTCATTCAAAAAGTAGTACCCAATTCCTTATAACTCACAACTATTTAGCGCATTACTTTGTGGAAAAGAAGGCGGATCCACAACCCCGTTTAAAAGGAAAAAATACTAAGCCATATGTTCCCATAGTGAAAGATATAAATTTCATATTTGATACACACATATTTCCTTTAGATCAAGGTATAACCAAAAGGTGTCACACCTTAGGAAAAATCCAAATTCGTTAGCACTCTCGGAGATGCCAAAACACATATTGTCAATCAAAATTGATGCGCCTTTAATTCTTCTATAAATCCACCTCGATTATGCAATGGAATTCCCGATATCATCAAATCGAGAATTCTCAATAATAACAAACATAATATAAAGAAGTCACACGACAGAGATTCACCCTGTCTAAAACCTTGTTAAGTATCAAGTGGATCGGAGAGGTCCTTCCCAGTTCTGACTGAGCTTTTTTGCTTTTGCAATTATAGCACTTTGAGGTTTTTGAGAGTATTTTTCTCTAAGGAGCATACGTCTAAAAGCCACCTTGAGACTTCTTTGCTCGCATAATAGAATAGCGCGTATACTTTGGCCAGCACTCAAACAGCGAAGAACACGGAGTCTGCTCAGACTTTCCATAACTGAACGGCAAGCATCTCATGGAACTACTGATAGAACACCTTCTCTTGGTCGCCAGCTTTAGGAGCTCATATAATGATTTATATAGGAACAGTAGAGATGAGTAAGAAATAGAGTATATTTAGCACTTCTTGTGTGAGTATGGTGCATTATGGCAAATGTGTTTTAGAATTCTGTCAACCCATTTCTTTAAAAATATTAAATCGAAAAAAAAAACTTTGGAATGATCTTTTTATCAATCACTCAGATTGAAATCACCATCGATGTTGATATCGTCATTGCTTCAGTCATACAATAGCACGTGCATAATGAAAGTGTAATATTGGTTCTTCGTGATAGCGCTTTTCTACGCTTTGAGTAGGCAATTACTAAACCCTTGGGAAAATTGACCTGTTTAATTATGCAGCTTGAATCATATTTTAAACCTGCGGTAATTGGTGCATGCATTCGTTCGACCATATTCTGAAAATAAACTGATGCATGCGCCTTACCAGCTCTTCGCCCGATGCTTGAATAACTCGCCCAGCTGGTAACCCATCAGCTCCAGCGACTTTGTTGTTCCGTAGCCCCGTTATCGGTATTTGAACTTCATCGAGGATGGGTGACGGGGCGTTAATGCCGTCATCAGCGAGTTGGTATTTTGCAGTCTTTGAAGTCTAAAATCTGGTGCTATAGACTAGTATGTGTAGAGTCCCAGCAAAGTCGATCAGTCTCAACCCGTTAGCGGAGGTTTCGTCGTAGAGACTGAATTTTCTGACAGTATGACCAAAGATCCCTTCCTTGGCATCGACCTCGCCAAGCACGATTTTGATATCATCGAAGGGGTATTAGTAGGTCCCACGTCCCACGCGCACCCATATTCATGAAACGACATTGTGCTGAAACTCAGAATAACTATAATATAGTAGATAAGCCAAGTCTAAGGTAAAGAAATACAAAATCGAGCAAACTTAATTAGAGTCTCTTTCCGCATGCTCTTATAATTATAACTAATAAGGTTAATATTTTATTTGCAAAATATAATTGCTTAAGCAATAGTGAGATCCAACAATGAACGTTCCTTTCGTGTACTATTTTGCTGCTCAACAGTAAGTAACGACTTATTTTATAAAATACTTGTATTACTTTTTCAGTTAAAAGTGAGCGCTATAACTAAGCAATCTCTCTTAAATTATATAGAAATATTTATATCCAACTTTTATTAAACAATGTTGTAATAACATAACTAGATACAGTTATACGATTCAAAAAAGCGAATTGAATAACTCGTGTCCAGCTAACTGAATCCATGTTCAACAATGCGCCATCTTTAGAATCATGAATCATTCCCTAATAGTTTTCCATTCCAACCACAGCTTTCATTACCATAAATTTAATACCCATGTTTGTATCTATTTTTTTTTAAATTAAATAAATAAAAGCCAAAATAACGAACTCTAAATACGTGTTATTGTTTCCAATAAATAGTAATTTTTATTTAAAAAAAATACAGTTGGTATGTTAGCGTACAATTAAAAAGTATTTTAGCGTACTTTAAAAAGTAATTCAATTTTTCGTACCAAATTTGAGCAGACTTGCTACATGAGTAAAATATAGAATACATTGATTTTTTGAAAATGAAGTTTATTTGAGAGGTGACCAGAGGTGGTTTCCGACTACAGAATTATAGAAATCAGTTTTATAGTTACCAAAATAGGGAATCTTTGCCATTTTTCTTAATTACCGTTACGTGCGAGGTGGGTGGTTTTGATATATTTATGAATTTTCGAAATTGAATTCAAATCAAAAGTGTGTATCAAGCTGTGTTGTTAGGTTATTTCGAAGAGGTGCCCGGACATAATCCCCACGGACATAATCCCCATTGCAATTATGGGGATTATAACTTCTTTTTTTTCGGCCATAACCCCCATAATGGAATGGGGATTATGTCCGCTTCCAAAACGGACATAATCCCCATGGGGAGTATGACCGTTTGCTGTGGGGATTATGTCCGAAAACAACTTAAAAAACTACTTTTTTTGGTTAAATGAATAATAAATTTATGTACAACGGAAATATGTCGGAATTCTTAACAAAAAACAAAATTCTAAAATAAAAAATATTTCAAAACTCTTAACAAAAACAAAATTCTTAACTAAACAAATTCAATGTACCAATATTAAAATGCCACACTTAACTAAATAAAAAACTCTTCAACACTTCCAACGATCTGCCTACAAAACGGACATAAAGTCAAAGTCCGGGTTTCCTGATGCTGTTTATTTATTTTGTCGAAACAGGATCTGCAAATTTTCCCGTGCTTACATGGTTTAAATATTGTATTTTTTTTGTTTTTGTAACAAACTTCACAAAGCAGGCCATCCGCAACCGGGGTAGCAATTTCTTCTTCGCTTCCGGATTCAACTTCCTCATTTAAGTTTAAAGTTTCCTCGCTTGGCAGTATATTATTTTTTCGGTTTGTAATGCTCTGAAGAAATATCGACAAACTTATATTTTTGTTATCAAGTTTTACTGTCAGTTCCCTTATGATGTGCGCTTGATTTTTACATTTTTTCTTGGGTCTTTCAAATACATCGAAAACTCCATCTAGCGCCAGTGACAATTCATTGTGCTTCTGGAATTCTTCCTGCTTTATAACTTTTAGGAAGTCCCAGAAGCTGCCATAAGTTGGAATTAACGAAGAAAGATAGCTGTTGTATCCTTCCAATGCGCTCGTAGTTCTAACATTATTACGGGGATTATGTCCGCTACTTTCTGGGGATTATGACCGATTTTTTTTGGACATAATCCCCATTCCATTATGGGGGTTATGGCCGAAAAAAAAGAAGTTATAATCCCCATAATTGTAATGGGGATTATGTTCGTAAACGTGAGCATTGTTCTAATGTTAAATATGTTGTCAGTAAGAGAACTCGTTGAATAAAAAGTAAGAATAATGTGGTGGGTACGAGGAAATTGCTCTTTGTCTGTATAAGTCTCGATATTCAATCACAAGCGGATAATCCCACTGCAAATGATATTTTTTATGAAAACAAATTTTATGAACTAGATCACTTGCAACAACCACCGCTAATGTCTACATAATATGGAAACAATGTTCAAAAATCGCTTATTATCCATATATTCCCTTCAAAGGCAAATATTTGACTGCATATTATAACCAACAGAAAACTTTAGGTGAAAGCCTTCTAAGGGGTTGAGCATTTTAGAGGTAAAATTAAAACTAAGAACCAGCTCTCACCATACATGGTTGCTCTTAGAAAACGCTACAAATTGATATAATAATTTGTTCAAAAAGTTATAATATAAGACACAGCATTTTACGTAAGAGCTCGTTGAATATCTTATAATATAAATAAAATAAAGTATTTATCGTAAAATTTCGTTTCTTTCCATATTTATTATCAAATAAATTTGGTTCGCGCTGCCACTAAGAAAAATTGTTACCTGCAAATTCAGCCGTTTTAGTCTTTATTACCGAAGTTTCAAGAGGTGAATTCATATAACTTAGTAATCCCCTTCTAATAAGTGTCAAAATGATGCGTTTAGTTATTATCATATATTATTTTTTATAAATACATAAATATATCACGAACATTTCTTTATCTTCAAAAGCTTATCTGAGTATAGACACCATTTTAAAAATGTGTGTTAATTTTGTTTGACTTTTTCTGGTTCGGCTACCATTGCCCAGAGTTGTATTTAAAGCAATTTCTCAATGAGATATTTAAAATTTATCTTCGATCACATCGTAACTAGCTCAACTAACTTTTGGCACCAACTTCATTTTATTTAGGAATACGCCACGTAATTTTTAATGGGCTATCTATCAAATTAAGCTTGAACTAACTTTAAAGTCGATTTTTTCTAATTATGACTATCCGTAATTGAATCGAATTAGATTCTGTTTTTCATCCTATCATGTTTATGAAGGTTTCTACTTCTGCCATTTATATTACTTCAGAATAAGAATTTGCTTATCTTATTTATTTTGTAACTTCTATGAATTATTTTACGCTCATCCAACAATTATTTATTTTCACATGAGATAGTTAATTTCAATACATTTCGATTGAGTATATAATACAAATATGCCGAATCTTTTATATAAAACAGCTGGTAGCGGACAACACGTGGGCGATATTCAGATTACGAAGGAGTCTCCAAAATGGAAAAGTTATTTGCTGCGTTGGATTGTTAACAAAAATCTTTAAAGGCGACAAATATTACAATTTGTTTGCAACTGAAACCCTGCAAGCTCTGCATTGGGGTGAATTTCTCCAAAATTACACCAACAAAAAATAAAAAATCCAAAAAGGTTTTCTACTGCTCATACTATGCTTGACAGATTCACTTCAAAGGGGCATGTCTCACTTTGTTCTGAGTTCTTCTACACTCGTATTTCCATACTACCGCATCGCCATCAATCTCTCTACAGCGGGATTTCACAATTCTTTTTTTTTTTTTTAAATGCACGCCGATTGTTGGTGTTTTTGTGATGTGATTCTAGCCGCTTTACTCGTTAAGGCATCCATCCACTTTGGCTTAAATATGCGTTGACGGTTGGCATACGTTTTGCTGTTCAACGCAACGGACTCTGAAATTTTCGAAAAGTACACTAATACAAAATTTATAACTTTTGGCACAATATACCAATATATTGTTCTCAATTCATAAATTAATCTTCCAGTAAACACTGCCGAAATAATATGTTGTTGTAATTTGCTGTACAAAAAATACAACTGCTTGCAATTGGCACTACCCTGGAAATTTTTTACCGAGGAAAATTCGCGTTAGTAATACAAAAACAAAATACATGTATATTTATATATGCAAAAACAAAAATATACATGTATTTTGTTTTTGTTCTGCCGCTTGGACTGCCAAATTATTGCAAAAGATTATATTGCAAGCCAATGGGAACAATCAGAATATAAATAAAAATTTGAATCTGACTGTGAGATGGAAAGAACCTGAAATCCGCTTTTCTAGTCACAACGCCTTATATGAATTCGCCTTGGAATTTACGAATGAGATATTTTGACTTAACGCTCTTTTGAGAAATGTGCGTGATATATGTATGTATATATCTATATGTGTGTAAGTATATAAATTTATACAAATCTACGCCATTTATTTGGCACGCTTACTCTTAACGCAACTCATTCAGCTTTATCCGTCTCGAATGCGGCCCACGCGCTTTCGTGTTAATTTATAGCAGCGCATGATGCGATATTACGCTGATATTTTGCTGCTGATTTAGTTGAACACGCGCTGGAATTAAATTTATTTATGAGGCTCGCGGAGTTGTATGAAAATCTGAATTTCAGCCACAATGCATGCAGTGAGGGATGGGGTAAAATAGTTGAGGTACACGCGCCGCCAATGCACTGGTAATGTTAATGCGCGGGCGTAAACGACACAAAACGACGTAGACGGTGCCGGTCACAAACGGAGTCACAACTTGGTTTCACTGCAACATTGCGCCAGTATGTTGCATGCACCTACACAATAAACTATTGTTGTTCCTCTATAACATCCTCCTACATCTCTCCGCCAGATATCAGTGGGTTTCGTCTGTTTTGATTTGTCAACTGCAGCAGTAAACGGCGGCAAATGATGCGCTTAACTGGTCAAATGTACGCGGCTCTATAAACAGGGCATACATACTTACTTCCCCTACCCTTTGCCTGTGCAAATCTGTAAAATTAATGATTTTATTAAAACACACAATGTGGATGGGAAATATGCATTCAATGACACTTTTCAACAAATGTTTGTATTTTTGAACAAATATTATGATAAATAACATTGAAGAAGGTATCCTCTCATTTTAAAAGTTCAAAATATAATAACTTCTGATCAAAATTATGACATTTTAAATGAGAAATAAAAGTTTAATAAGAAACCTGAGAGGGGTAAAGTGTTGAAAAAAAATCAATTTGCACACTCCTTGCAAATTCTTTCGGTGCACTCCAAACATATTGGTATCTTACATACTACGCAGATATGAGTGGTTTTTCTTTCCTTTTCGGAAGAACACCTTCTGCAGGTTGTTGTTGTATTATTGATAGGCAGAATTGCTCTCATCTTGGAGGAGTTCGTGTTTGTAGTATTCGCTGCAGAGAAAGCCGAATGCCGCGGGAATGCGCATATTTTAAAGCCTGCGTTTCATTTCTGGCATTACCAACATCATTCGTAATTATTTGCCAAAACTATAACGGCCCATTTTTTGTTATCTCGATATGGTTGATGAGTGTTAAGGGCGTTCACAGATGCTATATCTATAAGCCTATTGGAAATAGTCGTGAGTTAACGGCGGGTCCTACGACCAGAAGTATAAATACTTCATTTTTGATCCTTTTGTTAGATTATAATATTCTATAATCTCTGGATTACTAGTTTGAACATCGCTCTTTTTATTATGTTGCATTGGATCATAAAACAGTAGCATGATGTTACTGGTAAATCCATACCGAGACGAGCCAATTTCACTTTGTCGTACCGGCAAAAATGAAGGTTGAATTTCTGCTTTATTTTTTTAGTGTGCCGACAAAGGCTAGCTTTTTGGTGTTTAACACAAGTTCTGTAGATGAAAACCAATTATTGCGATTTGTATTACAGATATGTCTAGCGAGTTTTACCACAACCTGTGTAGGTTTCGAGTATCTAATTTCCTGCTAACTAAGGCATACTCAACTGAATCCTTTCTGCGATAAATATCGAAATTAAGAAAGTATCCGCCTTTCAACGTTTTCTTCAAAACTCTTTTCTCCAATTTTAACCCTCTTTGGGGGTCCAGCATTACTCTGGCCGTCCATTTCGGTATTTTGCAACTAAAACACAGAACAATTACATAAATAAAATCGGTTACTACAGAGTTGTTTGTAAATGCGAAATAATAAAATAGTTCCAGTAATTTTTACCTGTAAGAATATTTGACAAACGATAAATGAGTGTAATTCCAAAAACCTCAGCGCATAGTTTGGCTAACAAAGTTTTACTGAACGCTGATAAGGCAAGAACGCGAAAGTATAGAGAATTCCCCGAAATCAAAAATTCTAAACCACCTACCTGTAACAATTACCGGACGTCTTTAGTTAAGGGTTAAGAAATAATAAAGAGACGCGTTAAAAATGGCATTTTGCTGCGCATAGCCAGTGCAGAGCTATGGGGGAGATTTACTCCAACGCATTGAGGGTTCCACCACAAAAAAGAAATTTACAATCAGTTAAGGTTTGATTTCAAGTCACTATGTAGGAAGTACTCAACCTGAAGTTTATTGAAAACTACAAATTATCTACAAACAACATTAATATCTCAATTTATAATTTTGTTGTGATTCATTGCAGGCTCGTGCACAGGATTTACTATGGGGGGGGGTTTCGTTATATTTAACAAAATAAAAACAAAGTTGGCAGAAATTATTCAAGGAAAACCATTATTCTATTAATGTGAATACAAATTTATTTCACTCATAAATAGGATTATAAGTAAAAGTTACAACACTACAAAGGAATTATTCACTTAGTGAATTGATGCGTCCAATGCTGCGTTTACATTTACTTTTATGTCTCGATAAATGTTAAATGCAGCCAATCATTTTAGTTGATTTTCACTTACGATAGAAAGCAGATAATTTTTAAGTTGACGTTATGTTGTTCGTTGCAGGCGTCAAGTACTTTAATATAATAGTGGATAAATTTATCTAAAATTCGTCTTCACCAAATTTACTTCTTCGACAACTTAATAAATGGTCTTGTTTTTAGACGTTTGGTTTTCAACAAGGGAAAAATATTTCGGAGTTGGTTTTTTCGACAGCTGTTACTTGTTTCATACACAGTGTTTGCAAATCGTGCAAATTTATTGCACAAAAAAAAGGTTCGGTTCAGTTGGCTGCGTCCAATATTCGGTCGACATAATCGCCCAGCAGAATGGGTAATTCGGGAAACCATGGATCGGTTTCGCACCACGTTTACACTAGTGGATAATGCGCATCTTTAGAGATGTCGCACAGTGCGTACCGAATATGCTATTGTTGTTGTGGAGCAGAGTATCGTAGAAACCCCCGGCAACAGTTGGAGCTGCACCTATTCACTTTATGGAAGATTTTGCGGAAGGATCTTGGTTTGCGGGCAAGAATTGAAGCCGAACGACCTTCAAGCGCGTCGCACGTTCGATGAATAAACCCAGAACGAGATGGCCACCGATCCCGATTTTCACAAGAAAATTTTGTTCAGCGAAGAAGCTCACTTTTCTTTGAATGCGTACGTTAATAAACAAAATTGTCGCATTTGGAGTGTTGATTAGCCACAAGCTAGTACTGAGACGCCGCACAGTGTCGCGAGCTGCACAAAATAGAAAAAAGTTGATGTTGGATTTAAATTGGCAATGTGCAGCGGATACCCACACTTGGCCAAGTCTAAAATATTTTTGAAATTTTTGTAGTATGGAGGTTCAAAACAGATGGCACTTTTGTCAAAAATACTAGCTTTATTTAGATTATAAACTGTCGTATTTTAGTTGTTTTCTCACGCATTTCATTGATTGATAAGTTTTATGAAAGCCTAATATATTTCCTGCAGGGTACTTTTTGTTTGGTTTCACTGCGTTTCACATTTACAAAATACCGTTATAAAAAACGAAACATTAAAGAAAAATAACCAAGATTAGCGATTTTAAAGTTCGGAAGGGTGCGAAAAGTTGCAAATCGTTTCAGAATTTTTAATAAAAGTATATAGGAAAAAGTATGTACAATCGAAATCAATAAGATTTTTCTGCAACTTTCTGCAATTTAATTTTTCGCGTTGGTTTTTGTAGTGAGGCCTTTAATAAAAATTAGCGAATTATTCGATGCTTGGTGTGCAGCGGCCACTACAAATAAGCAGTCGCTTGTTGATTTCGACGCCAATCAGACGTTTCATTGATACTTTTGACTTCCCTTGCTATACCTGGCAATCACGCGACACAATTCGTTTCGGCTTAACGTGAACAACAAAACTTGTGTGAAGTGTAAACAAATGAAAAAAACACTCCATAAAACTCTTAAAAAAAGAAGAAAGGTGAATGAACCACCCGATCTTAATGCACCTAAATACCTCATAATGTCGAGGGCTAACAGCACCGAAATTTTGTTCAAACTCTCGAGTTGCGGTGGTGAAGTGCACCTATGCAAAAAACTCAGAAACGGAAATATACTAATTAAAACTAAAACATATAGCTAAGCTGTTATGTTAATAACTCCAACATCGCTTGCCCCAACAATACATAAGGAGTAATATACTCAAATGAACTAAGAGGAATACCTGAAGAATTAATACTAATTGAACTCAAATCGCAAATAGTTTGCGGAGTCAGAAAAATTATGAAAAACAAGAAAATAATTTAATAGAAACTGGACTGACAATATTTACTTTTGATAATCCTACACTACCTAGTGAAATTCTTATCGGCTACGAAAAAGTGAAAACAAGACCTTTCATTCCCCATCCCCTCCACTGTATGAACTACCTTCGCTATGGTCACTCAGCCGACCCACTTTTCAACACACAACACTCTCACCCACATTGACCTTTCATTTTGCTCACCTGAACTTATAACTCACACGAAATGGATAGCACTAGACGACTTAAACGGTAGTGACCACTTCCCTATCATGATTACACTATTTCAGAATACAACAAATGCAAAATCCCACCTCAAACGAAAATTTAGAACCGATCTGGCGGACTGGCCATTATACAACAGAAAGTGCGCTCTACTTGATTCTACTCGTACAGTTAATGTAAACGTAAACGCTGAATCCGCCAACTTAAAAAAAAAATAATACTACAAGCAGCAAACGAGTCCATTCCTCAACCACCAATGCCTAAAAACAGTAATCTGTCTCGTGGTGGAATAGAACCCTAGACAAATTAAAAAAGGATAAAAATAAACTATTTTATAGTTTCAAACGAAACATGACCCAGGAGAACTTGTTATGCTATAAAAAGGCAAACATTGCTCTAAAACAACAAATTAAAAAAGCAAAAAGCTTAGCACTAAAAAATTTCACATCGCAAATAAGTCCGAACACTCCAACAGCAAAAATATGGGCAAACATTCGTTGATTTTGCGGATATAAGCTTTCTCATGGAATCCTCTGCCTGCAACCCCGTAGAAACCCAAACCAAATCTTAACGTACGACAAAGACATTGCAAATGAATTCGCCAACCACTGGAGTGAGCTCGCAGTAGACCAAAACTTTCCACAAAATTTCCAAGTACAAAAAACAGAGTATTACACATCATACCTAGTTATAGCACTTCACAGCAAGCTAAACAATTAGAACTTGTTCTTGTTAACCTCCTAGAATTTGAATCTGCATTAAGGAAAATAAACGGTAAAACACCAAGTGCCGACAGAATCTCTTACCCGATGATTCACAACGCCTCCTTCACAGTCGAAAGTCGCTTAGTAAACCTCTATAACTCCATTTTAAAAAGTAACATACCTCAAGTATTCAAATACAGTATAATTTCACCAATCTCAAAGCCTAAAGCAGATAAAACTAATCCTGAATCCTACAGACCTATTTCACTCAACTTATGCATGGCTAAGATCCTGGACAAAATAGTTGCAAATCGGCTTTGGTTTTTTATAACAAACAACAAACTACTAGATAGCCGACAAATGGGATTTATGTAAGAGAGGAAAATCGACAGCAGATAGTCTACTCCTGATAGACTATCTACCTGCAAACAGCCTCTCTTGCAAAAATCACCTTACAATCATATCTTTGGACTTCCAAAAGGCATATGAAAAATTTGGCTTGCACACAATAATCGACCAGCTCATAGCATGGAAAATAGGTCCTAAAATCATAAGGTATATAACAAACTTTTTGACAAGCCGAAAAATCACGGTCAAAGTAAGCAACCACTTCTCTGACATAAGACCAATAGATAACGGTATGCTCCAGGGATCTCCATTATCGGTGGTTTTATTTATTATCACATATAACCAGACCTGTTAAATCTGGATTAAAATTAAAAATCAATTATATTAAACTGCTCTATTAATTTAATTGATTAATTATGACAATCGAACATTTTTAGAATAATTAATAGATTAGGATTAAAGTTTGTGTTCGATTAATGAGGATTATTGAGGATTTATTTCGTTTTCAAATTTAATCCTAGGATTAATCAAATTAATCAAAATTTCAATTTGATTAAAATTTTTGCTTAATTGCGATTAACGAGGATTAATAACAAATTTTAAATATTTCAATATTAATTAAAATTAAAAAATTTTACAATTTTGTGTTTTTTTTATAAATTCATCAAAAAAAGAATTATATACTGCCAAATGATAAAACATATTGGCAAATTATTTTCATTGTTTTTGTTCTTATTTACAAGAGCGAAAAAACACTTGTTGTTGGTTAATGCATTCATTCATTATTGCTTACACGTGGTACTACATAAGTTTTTGCAAATAAGTCAGTTTTGTTAATTGTAGATGCCGTCATAGTGTTAATTGTAATAAAATTAAAGTAGAATTGAAACTTTAAGGTGTAACATATATCTAAAAGTGAAAATTATAACTTATATTTATATATTGACGTCTAATATTTGGAAAAAGTGGTAAATCTCAATAATTTTTGTGCCCGCATTACAGTGTTGTTTTTGTATTATTTATAGAACTTGTGTTTTTTAGTTAATATGGCTGGAGAACAAGATTCATTTGAGGAAAGCGAAATTGACTTCTCTGCTGATGACGATATAGCCCATCCCACATTCACCGTCCCAAAAGCCTCAAAAAGGAAAGGGAGTTTACTTTGTGAGGTTGCAATTAAGGAGCGGCGCACAGTGGCATTTCTGCGAAAAAATAGGATTTTTCAACATTAAAAAAAGTAACAGAAGTCAACGGAAATTTATTCAATGAAATTAGATTAAAATTATTTTTAAAATGAAGAACTTTTTTTTTTGTGTAAGTTAATAGCAATGGCTTTTGTTTTATTTTTTAGTGAAAATATAGCACTTACTTTTTTATAAAAAAAAATTATTGAAATTGGAAAAGTAAACTAATTATTATAATTTATCAAAAATTATACTAAAAAATATCAACTTTTCTCTTTTTGATGGAAAAAACTTTATGTGCTTTGCCTTGCTTAGCCCTCTAACTATAAAAAAATGAAAGGTCCGAGTCTGTTCTTTCAATTAAGAAAAGTAGAAAAAAACGCCAAATACCGTCCCTTTTAGTAACATCGATTTTAATTTCAATAGTCACTTCCAATATTTCATACAAACGGTCAATAATACAAAAAATTGGGTATACTTTCAGGCATTCGGGAATTAAAGCTTGAAACGATTTATAAGTGAAACATTATTTTTGTTTACGAATATGTAGGCGTAATAAAATTGAATGACATTTCAATCGAAATAAAAACATATAGTTTTCACGGCTTAAAATATATTAAATGTCATTCATATACTTATATACTAGTTCATATTAATATGAGTACTTTTTCGTTTTTATACAAAGAACTAAGCGAGGAGCTTATTAACCCTCAAACCCACAAGACCGTCTAAAGAAGGCCAACCATTTTCCACCTATAAATCCAAATATGCAAATTTTTTTTTCGCGTCAAGTTGGTTCGTCTGTTTGTAGAGAGTTCCACTTAACGTTTCTATCTATACTTTTTAGGTGATTACGACCACGCGTTTGAGTACTAGAGCCATTTGAGTGCGAACATTGTTGAAAAACGCGTCGAAAATTATCCGCATTTGTTTGTGATTTTCAAGTGAAAAAAAAATATATTTTTGATCAAGTGATTGAGTTGGGAATTTTACGGTGAGTAACTGAAATACTTTTTAAGAGATTTGAAATATAGTTGAGAAAAAAAATTATTGGAAACGTGCCTTAGATACTCAAAAGTGAACACAGTCTGTAGACGGTGCTGTGGGTTTACGTGTAAAAAATTTTACCCGTTATTATTTTTTTCTATTCTCCCTTTTGTGCACAGAAACACATTTATTCACCTATTATTTTAATATTTGATACCTTTTTTGATTTTTTACGGTAAGATGGACTCTCCTAAGCGTTTTCTAAGAAAAAAAAAAATCCATTTAAATAAATTCTCCGAGGAACAGCTGCTGGAATTCATTAATTCAGTGGAAAGTGATGAAGACGGTATCGATAGTGACGACAGTGTCATTGATCCAGACTATTTAGGGGATATCATTGAGCCGGAGGACTCAGATGAGGTGGTCATCAATGAATGTTTGGAACAAATGCAAGCAGCAGGGTCCACAGACCTTTTTATTGAAGCCATAAATACGTCGTTGATAATTAGCGAAATTGAAAATCAACTTCCGTCGGCTTCTTCTACATTAGTTTATGCTCAAATTCAGAATATTGCTCCGATCGAAGATGCGGTAACAGTTGAAGAAGCGCCGGTGGTGGAAAAAGAACAACGCTTCAAACCACCCAAGCGTCCCCGATCACCATTACCGCGAGTCGAGTCTTCGGGATCTACAGTACGACCAAACAATGGGGGTTTCACCGGCAATGGTGAATTTTGATGCAATTAAATATAATTTACCGTTATTTACTATCATAAACTAGATTTACACAATGAATATCGTCTATTTTTTATTCACAGCATTGAGTGAAGTGTCGAAAAACTCAAAAGATTTGGACAAATTGATCTGGCGCAAAAAGCCCATGAGTTTACATGTAAACGAAGTAGCCTTCCGAGGTAATTCATCACTTCCATTGTCGTTGAAACAGCTGAAAACACGGATGGAACTGTTTAATTATTTCTTCAACGATGACATCATTGATGTGATTGTTACAGAGACAAACCGTTGTTCGTTGGTAGAGAACATAAACACCACGTTCAGAACAAATCCAACTGAAATCAGACATTACATTGGAATATTGTTGTATATGTCAATTTACCGTTTTCCTAATTTGGTAAGCTATTGGGGTCGGAATGCATTCGCGGCCATTCAGAATTGTATGCCATTCCGACGGTTTGAAACAATCAAACAATTTCTTGCATTCCAAGACGAATCACATCGGAAGAAAAAAGGCGAACTTGGCTACGATCCTTTGTTTCGAATTCGTGAATTGGCCACCAAACTAAACGAACGATTCGATTCTGTTCCAAAAACGGCGAGACTTTGTATTGACGAACAGATGTGCACCACAAAGACAAAACACCATCTTAGACAATACATGCCTAACAAACCACATAAGTGGGGCATAAAATTATTTCTGTTGTGTGATTCAAACGGTTATGCGTACCGCTTCGAGATCTACAATGGTGCCGGCGATAATGTTATCCTGCCAGACTGCCCAGATCTCGGCGCCACATCGAATGTAGTCGCTCGTTTGTCACAAACAATTCCAGATTTAGTTCAACACATCATCTACTTCGACAACTTCTACACATCGCTGCCATTGTTGGTCTACCTACGAGCCAGAGGCATTTACAGTTTGGGCACAGTGAGAGGTAGTTTTTTATTAGTAGCATTAGTTGCAAAAAATGCATGTACTTTGTTTTTATATTATAGCTAATCGTATACCAGGGTGTAAGCTGCCAACTGATAGCCAAAAGAGCAACGAAGAAAGAGGATATTTCGTTGAATACATGACTTCGATTCAAGGTATCGATGTGAACACCGTTTTATGGAAGGACAATAAGTGGGTACGCCTAGCATCAACATATGTTGGCATCGAACCATTCAAAAGGGCCAATCCCAATGAAAAAACCCCCAAAGCACGTCGCTATGACAGGAAGCAAAAGAAATTCATTCACATTGATTGCCCGCAAATCATACGAGAATATAATGCGCATATGGGTGGAGTCGATTTAATGGACGGTCTGATGGGCCGTTATCACATTCGCGCCAAGAGTCGTAACATAATGACCAGACTATTCTACCACTTCTTGGATATGGCTGCCACAAATACGTATATTTTATACAAACGCATCCATGCGGATAAAGATGGTGAATCAACCCCCGAAGAAATTCAACTTCTGCAGCTTCCGCAATTTCGCGAAGAAATTGCAGCTGGACTGGTTACGTATATGGAAAAACGAACGGTAGGTCGACCATCATCGGCCCAAACTGATAGGCCAGTTACACCAGTGGCAGGATCATCAGGTATTGGAAAGAGAGCGGTCCATCCAGTTGCTGATGACCGTTTTGATGGCCTAAATCACTTTCCAATTTGGGTTGATCGGTCAGATAAGAAAAGGTGCAAACACTGCAAAAAATCTGATACCCAAATCAAATGCAGCAAATGCAAACTACATTTATGTGGTAAAATCGACAAGAATTGTTTTTTCGATTACCACCACTAAAAATAATGCTTTTTATAACTTTTTTCTATCTTTTTTCATAATAAAATTCGTTTAATAAAAAAAACTTTACCTGGATACTTTTTTAGTCGTAAACCCAAACGACCGTCTAGAGTCCGTCTTCACTTTTTTGCACCTGCGGGTTAAACCGTTCGTCCAAATCACTCATGGATGTTTTTTTTTGGCTTTTTTAAGCCATACTTTTTCTAGGAAAAAATTATGGATATTTTTTCTTTAGGATTTCAAGGTTGTGGGTTTGAGGGTTAACAGTGCTCGCAATGTTGATTCATTGACTGAATATAGAAAATCGAGAAATTCAGGTGTAACTGATGAAGATGTTGCATATGTGAAAAGAAATATATCGCAGCGGTTTTTACCTTTATTTAATAAAAGGTGGTTTGCCGCAACTCAAAACATTGCTCGTTTTTTTGCAAGCAATTCAGTTTGACTTACAAGTGAGTTTTCGGGTAACAAGTGTAATAAACTATCTTATTATGTTTTTTTTCCTTAGAACTAGATCCCATTGTTAAAGATATGGTTCTTGAATAATATTACAAATAAAAAAGTTTTCATATGATTCTAGACAGGGAAGAAAAACACCTACATCTACAACTTTCAATGAGCGTAAATTCTAAAGTAGGTGTGGCATCCCCAATATGTTTAATTTTTTTTCA
This sequence comes from Anomoia purmunda, assembly GCA_951828415.1. Taxonomy (NCBI): domain Eukaryota; kingdom Metazoa; phylum Arthropoda; class Insecta; order Diptera; family Tephritidae; genus Anomoia; species Anomoia purmunda. The sequence continues at coordinate 65,386,973 of OX639997.1, forward strand.
TTAGGAGAACTCAATTAAAAAGTGTCACGAATTTCAAGTCCCTAGGTCCAAAAATAAAAATTTTTGCAAGTGCAGTTATATGGGAGGTAGGTGTGGAAGTGGGCGGTTTTCCAAGATTTTTTAAAAATTTCTCAATTTAGCCCAGAGAAGTGTTTCTGCAAAATTTCATTGCTGTACGACCACTCCATCTATTTTTTTCCAAGAAATGTATGGGGCGGTGCCACTGTGCGGCGTTTGGATTCCAACTGGTCTTCAAAAATAATTTTTAAGGCTGATTTCTATACAGATTTCGTGAAAGTATGTTTAGGTCAGCGTTGCCAAAAAACAACAAACACTTGGAGTTAGTCATTGTGTTTGTTGTTGAAGTCGATCCTGCTATTATGTGTATGGTTGGTAGCTACCGTGTAGTAAAGTTATTGTGTTGGAAACAGACCAAATTGATGTAGAACGCGTGGTTTCCGATCAATTTTACGCGAACATCAGTGATGTTTCTGACGGACCAGATGTTTGGGAGAGATGTCCCTTGTTAAAGCAAGCATCAATATTTTTCAATACACCTCTAACCTCTTCAGAACCGGTAGAAAGACTGTTCTCCTTTGCCGGAATAGTAAATACTCCACGGCGTGGATCTTTGAAAGGCAATTTCTTTGAAAAGTTGTTCTTACTCAAAGCCAATGTAAAATTTAAAAATTAATTGTTATTATTATTGTTTTTATTTATTAAGTTTTTATATATTAAATGTTGAAATATTTAAAATTTGTTATTAATCCTCGTTAATCGCAATTAATCAAAATTTTTAATCAAATTGAAATTTTGAATAATTTGAATAATCCTAGGATTAAATTTGAAAACGAAATAAATCCTCATTAATCCTCATTAACCGAACACAACATTTAATCCTAATCGATTAATTATTCTAAAAATGTTCGATTGTCATAATTAATCAATTATTACAAAAATAACAAAAAATTTAATTTGATTATCAATGATTAAGATTAATAATCATTATTTAACAGGTCTGCATACAACAAACTTTGTTCTACTATAGCTTTACACAAGGAAATAGAATTCTGTTCATACGCAGATGACTTAAACATTATAATTAAATCGAAAAAGGAAAGAAACCCGACAATCAACTTGGATACCATTTTTGAAGACATTCAGGTGTGATGTAACTACTCAGGAGCGATTCTGTCACCTACGAAGTGCAAATCCATCCACATATGTCGTAAACAGAATTGCCAACCAACAATCATGTCAAATAATATTGCATTATCTCCCTGCGAAGATATCAAAATTCTAGGAATAGTAATAAACAGAAGATACAGGTGGGACTCTCATATAGAGTATCTATGCTCGGCTTTAATTACCCAACTTAACGTCGTAAAATGCCTTGCTGCCCCGAAATTTAATTGTGACACCCAATCCCTTACATCAGTAGTGAGAATGTTAATATCATCTAAGATAAATTATGAGCTGTTCCTATTTGAACAAGCACCTAAGTCCCAACTGAACAAAATCAAAACCATCCTCAACTCAGCCATCAGAGCGGCACTAGTCGCCCTTCGATCAACTCCAATTAAAAATATGATGTTCGAATCTAACATTATCTCAATAGAAAACCAAAGGGATCTTTCTATATCAAAACTTTACAATAGAATCGTTACCAGCCATGACAACTCCCTTTACAAATATGTTAAAAATGCACAATAAGAAAAACCATATTCAAAGTACAGCCAGCATTAGGCACCATAATCAAACATTGTTCCAAATTAAATCTACCAGCAGAAATAGCTAAATGAACAACATGCAAGTATCCCCCTTGGACTTTAAACCGGAACTCCATAATAACCTCCCTACGGGTATTCACTAAAGATAAAACTAACTCAATACAATACCAAACAGCCTTCGAAGAAATAACAAAAAACACAAAAAATATAACACCATATATACCGATGGGTCTGTTAGCAACGGAAACGCAACATACAGCGTTATACATAAAAATGAAGTAGTAAAGATCTCAAACCTTCCTCACTACAGTACAATTTTCTCTGCAGAAATTATTGCCTTGCACGAAGCCAACAAGTGTGTTAAAAACAAACCCCAGTATTTCCTAATTTGCTCCGATTCCCTATCCGCTCTTGATGCCATATCCAATATTAATTATCAGGATTACTACACCTCAGAGATAAGGAACGCACTCATAGCAAATTACCCAAAGGTTATAATGTGCTGGGTGCCTGGCCATGTAAATATACCCGGAAATGAAGTCGCCCATGGACACCACATGAACAACTCCAATCCTCCAACAATTAAGTGTTTGTCAAATAACAGAACACTTGGATTATTTTACGATCTTAGTCTATCAGTGAGAAAATATAATATGCTGCGATCCGTTGTTAATAGTGTTCAGAAAGACTTGTTTCCTACCTATTATGCTTTGTCAAAATATAAAAATTAGTTATTACCTCGCCCGTTTATTGTTTCCGAAATATCAGCAGAAGTACCTTTACAAGAACTTTTAAACAAAACTGCTGAAAGCTTATTGCAATTATGTAATATTACTGACCATATTGAAGTTACTTTTTATTGCAAATTGGGCTTCGACGACAGTTTTTTACACAGCATATATAAGCAAAGATATGAAGACAATGATCAAACGGACAAATTTGTTTTTATAACCGCTTTAGTGCCTTTAAAAATATTCAAAATAGGCAGTCTAATAAAGATTTGGAGTAACAAGTCGCCTTCTTCGATGCAATACTGTCGACCGATGAAATTTATCTTCATGAAGGAAAATCCTACATTAATACATCAAATTGAAAAGGATTTCGCCAATTAAAGTGAAAAACTCTGCACATTTTCCATAAAAATAAACAGTTTTCATGTAACTGTATCATTCAGAATGGATTTAACGATGATTGATGGAGCAGTGGCGAATGTTTTTGCCGAAAATGGGTCCAACAGCAATTGCTATCTTTGTGGTGCGACTCCAAAAATTATAAACTCATTCCATTCAACAGTGCTGCTTATAAATGATAACTTTTTAAAATATGGTCTATCAGTCTTACATGCGCAAATAAAATATTTTGAATGTGTTATACATTTGGCATATATATTGCCTTTAAAATGTTGGCGCGTTACGGGGGAGTAAATATCACAATTTTTAAAACAAACAAGGAACGAATTCAACAAGAATTTAGGAAAGAAATGGGTCTCATTGTTGATGGAATAAAAACTGAATATGGAACATCCAACAATGGTAATACTGCCCGTCGTTTTTTCTCAAATATGGAAATGTCTGCGAAAATTACTTCTATAGACATAAATCTAATAAAAAATTTCAGTTTAATATTAAGAACGTTAGCTAGTGGGGAAAAAATAAATATACAAACATTCTCAGACCTATTAAAGCAAACATAATCAATTTATATTGAAAATTATTCATGGTATTTCATGTCAATGACAGTTCATAAAATACTTGTTCATGGGTGCGACACTGTGCGGCATTTTAGCATTCCCATAAGGTTCCTTTCTGAAGACGCGTTGGAAGCTAGGCACAAGGAGTTCCGAAAGTCTAGATTAGAAAATACTCGAAAGAATTTTAGGGAAGCGTCCAATAGTGGCCTTTTAGCTCATTAATTACTTACGTCTGAAGCTTTTATTTCCGCTGTGCGTAAAAATTATAGCCAAAAAAAAGAAACGTGATAGTGATATCAATCAGTTTATAGAAGTGGAAGCCGAAGAAGAAAGTTTAGAAAATTTAGAAATTATTTCAAGAATTAATTACGATGATTTAATTTCTTCAGATGATGAATACTCTGAATAAAAAAAATTCGGTTATAAATAGTTCCGATCTTATTGGTTTTGTCATTCATTCAATTTTTAAATATGTAGCTTAACTTTATTACTGTATTATATTGAATAAACCGAATTGTTTACAAGTAAATTTTCCATTTGTAAATTTAATTAAATTAAGTAGATGGCTGTCTTTTATTAATGCAAAGTAAGTGATTGTTAAGTTTCAAAGAGCAGCAAAAGTTATTTCCTCAAAACGTCGAAAAAATTTACCATACAAAAAATACAAGTGCGTTATACTCAAATCAAATATTTTTACGTGTGGTGGGCGTGTCTGAAGTCCGATCTCAACTAAATTTCATATTTTTACTTTTTTAGATAACATAAAGCTACAAACTAAATTCAATTCAAATTTTAGCACTTTTACTTTTACCGCCCACTAGCGTGCATGGTGTGCCAATTGACCAGTTAGCACCATATTTTGAATTTCTTCTTTCTACGACAAATGAGGCACTTATAATGAATTATACCAAAACTGGAGCACGCTAACTATTTTTGTCCACTGTACTGAGGAGCGAATTATCTTGCATCTTGAGCCTGTGGCGTGGCTCCACAGGGGGTTTTGTGAAGTCGCTTCTCTACGCGGATAAGCCCGAGACGATTGGGCCTTGGAAGAGAGTACATATTCGGCGCGTTATTGCTGACATACAGCCCCAATTGCTCCAAAGAGTGGTCGAAAATTGGGCCTCTCGGCTGGAATTAATCGAGCCAGCCACGGCGGTCATCTGTCCGAAATCATTTTTAAAACAAAATATCATACCATTTTCTTTATAATAAAGCTAAATGTTTGGTCATAACATTCAATTTTATACGTTTTATTTCCTCTTGAAAACCACATGTCTTAAAAAAGAAAACCCAGCACAGTCGCAATGCAAAATCGCAGAGTATTTTTCAAATAATTGCTTGGAGGATTCTTCATCTACATAGAGTTTGAGTTTTCAATAGCAAAAGGCACACTTATGTACATACTTAGTTTGTGCTTTTTATTTATATATAATTCTTGCATATATTTAATCAATTTATTAATTGCTAAGCTTGTAGTCTTTATATGTATTACAAAATGTACTTACTTTCTGTATCATTTATACTAAATAAATTAAATAAACATATGTATGTACTATGTATTCTATCAGTGCATACATATGAACATATGTTGCTCAGGATCACCTCGGCTCTTGTTCAGGACCGCTTCGACACTATTTCCGGTCTAGATATTTCGGGACTACTACTACTACTTTTTCTACTACTACCAACTACTTCTATTGTTATATAGTCATATAAACTTTATTTTAGCAAAGTCAAATATAATTCTAAGTTTCGTACGAAGAAACAGCCCACAATGTTCGGAGCCTTGTACCCTTAAACAGCTTTTTACACTTTTTGTACGTTCTAGGATGGATATGCCGCTTTTATTTGGAGGCCTTATTTCCAATTTTCTATCAATAGGATTGAAAATTTTCCAAATGTGTTCGGTCATCCTCTTATCAACCTTCATTCACTTGAATCAAGAAGATCGATTATCTCGCTTTCTTTCGTTTTCAGCATCATTAAAGGTGCAATTGATTGTCCGTCTTTGCTATAAAGAATTCATTTTCTTGTCCCTTTGAGGGCGTTACTTACATTTTATCGCTTCTACCTGGAAAAGGTTAGAACTACTTATGCGAAAAATGCTACATTGGAGCGCGTCCTGCGTGAATTTAACGAGATCTTGAATTCTGTCATTTTAGATTTATCTTTTACTAAAGATGCATTTCAATCTCTGTTATGTTCGGTCCATAAGTGTTGATTAAGTATTCGTGTTATTTATTAATAGGTAAAAAAAACATTTCGCTCATAATAATTCGCTGTAAGTAGTGAGCAAGAACTTTGTTTTGTTGAATTAATGAAATAAATAAATAAATAAACTACTTCTACTACAACTAACTAGCACTAGCACTACATTACAAATTACTGCTATTATCACTACGACTACTACTAATTACTACTACTCCTTTTTATAATTTTACTACTGCGTACTAATGCTACTAATTACTACTGCTACTACTAATTACTACTACTATTTTTTATAATTTTACTACTAATTACTAATTATTAATGCTACTAATTACAAATTCTACTATTAATTACTACTACTATTTTTTATAATTTTACTACTAATTACTAATGCTACTAATTGCTACTGCCACTACTAATTAATACTACTATTTTTTTAAATAATTTTACTACTAATTACTAATTACTAATGCCACTAATTACTAATTCTACTACTAATTGCTATTACTTTTTTATAATTTTAGTACTAATTACTAATGCTACTAATTACTAATTCTACTACTAATTACTACTATTTTTTATAATTTTACTACTAATTACTAATTACTAATGCTACTAATTAATAATTCTACTACTAATTACTACTATTATTTTCTATAATTTTACTGCGAATTGCTAATACTACTAATTACTAATTCTACTACTATTTAGTACTACTATTTTTTATAATTTTACTACTAATTACTAATGCTACTACTAATTTCTACTACTATTTTTACTAATTCCACTTCCAATTACTACCTCTGTTTTTCTAATGTGACTCCGATTTAGGCAAAGGAGCTTCGGTTTAATGAGTTGGATTTTTGATGTAAACTATGGTTGTTGTTGTTGATACTTGTTGCAACAACAATATTTAGTATTCACCTGACAAGGTGGGCCTAAAGAAGCTTACCTCCCGAATTAAGATTGAATTAAAATATTGAATTGACTTCTGTGCGTTAATCCATTGCATTAAATCCACATTCAGTAGCATAGGAAAATAATGAAAATGGCTGTCAAACAAGAAAACTGCCTGATGCTTTCCTCAAAATAAAGTTTGCTCTACATAATAGGCCATCTCAACACAAATAGCAGTATTTATGTGCAGACAGCTCATCGTTTTATATGCCGCTCCTGTTAGAGCTTTCGTCGTTGACTGACCTATTTTATATTTCTCCTCTAGTGAAGCAAACATAGAGAATATGCCAATTTGTTTTCTTTCGCTTGTATTCATAACTTTTCTCATATGAAATTTCATTAGTTTTGTGTAAAAAGGAAACCCAGAGTTGGGATATTCATTATGCGGATTCCAAGGAATAAAGATAAATAATTTGGATTCTCTCATACTGGCTCTTCGCGCTGCTTACTTTCAGCTTGTCGCACAAGCTTTTCATATTGTCATTGAGTTGAGTTTTTCTTTACGAGTAGAGTTGCAGCAGAAAATATATTAAATAAATTGAATTACATGCCCTACAGCCTTTGAAAGCGAATATTTGTATTCAGTCGGTCAGTGAGCCAGTTCGTACATATATCGCCCTAAAATAAATATGATGAGATGCTCAGGATACAGAAGTTTTTGTGTGGAATGCATACGAGGAGGACTAAAGCCCCTCTAACTCGTCGACTAGTTATGTACTTTCGTTGTCTGTTGCTATTATTAGATATTGTTCTCATTGTTACCGTTTTGTTGTTAAATATAGTTGAGAATTTTCCGTAATGTACCGTTCATCGACCTTGTTGCCAATGGCCTCATTTTCCATGGCGTCTCCAACTGCAACAATGTTAATTGGCAAAGCAACAACAACCATACATAAATTTGTAGAAATCCATATTAGCGATTGGTAGCAGCCACACACAAATGTGGCATGTAAGTAGGTACATTAGTTGCTAGTGAGAGATGCCGCTTTTGCAGTAGCCGTAATGGCTCTCTTTATTAGCAACATTTTTTCAGCTACAGCTCACTGATAGCTAAACGATATTGGGGCCAGCCAAACACTTTATCACCAGACGCTTTACGCTTTCCTCCTGCCATCTACCTACCAGCTGCTGTCGCCACGGCGCACTACTTCACACAGCATGCACTTCTGACGATGCTAATGCAGTGATTTTGCTTTCTACTGCCACTGCCATTGCCTCGTTCTCATCGTCTTTGTTTTTTTTTTGCTTTACATTACTTGCTTTCTTACGAAATAAGTGCAGTTCAATTTTCGCTTGACGTTATTACCACAGAGTTGTGTGTTAAATTTTTTTCGCCTTCTGCTACTTTTCCCACTGCCGTATGCCACTTCACTCATGACTTTCGCACATGCTTTCAGTTTTTCGCTATTTCTTTGTCTGTGCTACAAATATTTCCTTTTTGGTACTTTTTTGTTCTTTGGTTTTTGCTGTCATAATTTTACTATCACTTTAAGTGTCGCATTCACTTTCTACAAGGCTTTGAAATAAATTGGCACCATTTGTAACTGCATTAGGGACGTCCTTATTATGGACAATTATAAATTGACCAAGCTCCAGAGGGAGACCGTTTCAAGGAAGTAAAAATGTATCTAAGTTTAGGAGAAAACGTACTTTAAATGTCTTGATTTTATTTCAAATAAGCAGCAATTGTGGGGTGCGATAAAAGCAGCTAATATAATACTATTAGGAAAACATGGCAGACGTTGTCCTAGATTTCTTTATAACAAGTGACAATCCTTCCAAAACTATAGATATTCACCTTGTCCTTACCTAGTTTGTCACTCATGTTTGAATATTTTATATTTAATATAAAAAATGTATATAAATATAATTAAATTAAGTTTTTTAAGCAGGGGGCAACCTTTTTTAAAATATAGCTAGCCCTAAATATTTTCAGCCCAACGAACCGTTTTACACCCATATTTTACTAGTTCATATAACTAGCGTATAATTTAATTTAATTCGACTTTCCAAGCAGGTGGCAATCTTCTGTATGATATAAGCTTTCGAACGAACTCCTTGACACCCCTATTTTAAAACATCATATTACTTGCGAATAATTAAATTAAACCGACTTTCCAAGTAGGTGGCAACCCTCTTCAAAATATAGCTTATCTTTCTACCCTCTTCTCAGCGAAACGAGCCGTTTGCTACTAACATTTTAATGATTTATATGCTCGTGTATAATTTAATAAAATTTCAAACAGGTGGCATACCTCTCCAAAATATATGGATGAACCTTCTTCTCGCCGAGTTAAACCGTTGAACACCAATATTTTGATACTTATAATTTGTGTAAAATTCAATTAAACTTAACTTTTAAAGCAGGTGACAACCCTCTTAAAAGTTAGCTAAGGGCCTTCTTTCCAAACCCAATAAATTGGCACCAATATTTGAATAAAAGGCATGTATTGTAATTAAATTTGAGTTTTCAAACAAATGTCAACCCTCTTCCAAGCATATTGTATACTTTACGAACTACCGAATATATGTAAATACAAAATATAAACTACATTTTGAAAAACCTTAAACGCATTTTATTTATTTAAATGAAATTAAAAAAGGTATGCATTTAAAGTCTCTTATAAATATTCCTACCAAACTTGAACGAATTTAATGTATGATTTAGAAAAATATCAAATATTGTATTTTTTTATTATAAATTATCATTAAATAAGAGATGGGCGTGGCTAGTTTATGTTTTCTATAATTTTACAACTGTGCTTTTCGACTTAAAATGTAAAGTGTGCACAAAATTTGGTACAGTTTTTTTATGAAGTTTCGGAGATATGTATAACTTAATGTTTCATTTTGACTGAATTTGTCACATTTTTTTTGTATTTTTTGGCTTGAGCAAATTACCGTTATACGAGAGGTGAGCGTGGTTTTTGTTTAATTTTTAGTTCTTTCGAAATCATGCTAACAGAGTTCAAATACAAAGTGTTCCGGAAATTCGGTAGAGTTCGACAATATATCTATGATATCTTTTTGACGCGCCTATTGTCTAACACGTTTGATTCCACGTATTTTGTTCTACAACCCAATCATGTGTATTATAGTTTTTAAAATATGTATTTTTTTTATTTAGTAAGTATTAAAACATGTTGGTATTTGAAAACCAAAAAGTTGTATAATTAATAAATAACGGGTTTTAGTAATTTTTATTTTTTTACGGTTATATGAGAGGTGAGCGTGTTTTTGTGTGATTATCTACATCTCAAAATTGTGTTTGTAGTGTTTGCTATTTTGATCTGTAGTGGGTGGTCCCACGCCTATTTCCAAACAAAAAAATTAATTCCGTATATTTTATTTTTGACCCATTCCTGCATATTAAATTTGAGAAATTACCTCTAACGGTGACTTAAATATATGTAGGTTTTTTTTGATTTATTGTAAATTACCATTATATGAGGGGTGTTCGCAGTTTTGCCCGATTTCTACAATCTGAGTTAAAATGTGCCAAATTATTAGATATATAGACGGGCATAGAGTAATCGATTTCTGTTATCATTTTGAACAGTTCGGTATACGTCTTTTGCTTTACGACGTTACAAACAATCGTCAGGTAAACAAAGCTATAATAAATATCCAGGGCACTAGTGCGCTCTGGTATAAAAATTAAGTGTAAAACAAAAAATCGACAATATTAACTTTTGAACTCATGGCCAGTAAAATATTTTTATAATTTCCACCGCTGACTGTTGCTGCCTTTTCTCCAAATACTCTCCTTATTGTGGGCATGAGCTTGAAAATTAATTTTTGTCGATTTAAACATATATATGTATGTAAAAAAAATTAAAAATGGATCACGCCAACAAAAGGTTATGAATAATCTTAAAAATCACTTTCTGCAAAAATTGTCCATAATTTCATGTGAAATTAAAAAACAAACTAGAGTTTATGATAATTTAGTATCACTATATATAAAGAACAAATGTTATTTGTTTTAGTTTTGCTCAGATTTCCAGTTACCCCCAGAAGCAAGAGACTCAGACATTTCCCACCCTCTGTTGTAATGCTTTCAATCAAGAATGATAGAATACAAGATTGCGCCTTCCCGCGGTGAAATGACAGATCTCGTCTTTAGTAAACAAGAATACGGGAGAGAGAAAATTGAACAACTTCCAATATTTCATTGAAAAACGTGTTCTAATTGTTCTAAAGTGTAAAAGTATGAATTTATTGGCAGACATTTAATAAATAAATTCGCAAAATACTAAAAAAAGTGTCTCTTTTTCTTAATTTGTGAAAAAAGCTTTGTCTAGTTGAAGTTGAGAATTGTCAAACCCGGCAAAACCAAAGTAGCGGTACTTCTAAAGGCGTCACCTTCAGTATTCAGTACACCGTGGCTTTCAATGCTTTTTTTTACAATAGCGGTGGTTGTGGTTGCTGCGCTGCGTTTTCACTCATTTCAGCCCCATCGAGCGATCATTTAATGTTTGTGTCAAATACTCGTATACCTACCTTACTAATATACATACATACATACATACATATGTACATGCATACATATGTAAGCTTAAAGTATATATTGTACCATATATTGGATTTATTGTTTCCTGCATATGACCATAGATCCATTGGAACAGGCGTACTCAACAACTTGAGTAGACATCAAGCCTGCTACTGGACGATGACAGCGCATGTTGCTGTAATCTGTTTGCTTGATACAAAGGCCTGGCCACTCAACCGACAGCGCAATTATGCTATTTGACATAATTCATAAATGTTAGCAGCGCCAGGGCATGTCAATTGCATAGCATCTGCTTAAACATACAGACTTAAATTTATACATACATATGTATGTTCCTCGAACTACATATTTGGGTAGGAGTGTGGATTTAAGCGATTAATATGTACAGGTAATTACTATGTGCCTGCAACAGAAGGCATCAATTCGAGTGGGAGTGGCAAACAGGCCAACTATAAATGAGAACAACAAAAGCATCATTGGGCAGAATACTTGGCACAAAGGCAAATACCTTAATATTATGGGTCATTCCATGCAAAATTTACACTCAAAAATTTTTTTGGAAAAACATATTTTTTTCGCGTTCTATATTGGAAAATAATCGACCCGTACTTCTTTTTTTAATATGATACAAGGCGAATCCATACGAGGTGGTGTTATAAATACAACTACAAAATTCCTATGTATTTTGTTTTTGTTTCTGCATAAGAATTGTCAAAATTTAAATACATTTTGTTTTTGCTTTTACGGCTTTTGAAAGCTCATACGCAAAAACAAACACAAAATGCATGTAGGTGAATAAAAAAAATTCAAATCAGCTGCTCTTATGCCATCACCTTCTATAAATTCGCCTTGATATGATACTTAAAATTTTCGAGAAATGAATTTTCGAATTTTTGAAATCTTGAAAAAAGACGCTTGTTCAGTATTCAACAGTAAAAAAATTTTTGGTCATAAAAAATTCTCCCTGTACTGAAAATTTGCGTTATTCCCCTATCTTCGCAACACAGCTACTTAAGTAGACGTTCTGTGAGTCTTTTTTTTATAAAAAATTAGTGTTTTTTTCTAAACAATTAAACTTTTTCCAAATTTGGGACTAAGTTTTTTTACTTTTTTATTTTAATATGATTGCCTGTGATTACTCTATAAGCTGTGAAAAATTTGCGACGTAGTAATGAAAACTTCAGGAGTTATGAATTACGCGCGCTTCGCCGCTAGCTAACGAGCGACTCGCGCTACATGTCCGTGCAGGTCCAAGCAAGTTCAGAATCGGAGTGCACTTAAGATCATTAAGCAACCAAAATGCTCAGAATGAAATGCGAATTTGATAAATCGATGTCAGCATGCCCGTCCATCCATAGGTCGGATAACTCGATTAAATATTGAGATGTCTCAACGAAATACTATGTTACACACATTGGCCCCGGTAGGTTGGTATTGAAAATGGGCGAAATCGAACAAAAAATCACGCCTACAAAACGGTGTTTTGTGAAAATCAAAATAGTGCGTTATTTCAGTAAATCTTAAAGCTAATTTGCTAAAATTTGATACACAGCATTGGGCTGGACGATAACCGGGGACATTTGTTGTTTTAACACTAAACCTACCGACATATTATATATACCTATTTCTACCGAAATGGCGGTAAAATGACCGCTTTTGAAATAAAGAATTATTGCCTTTTCCAGTTGATTTTAGTTAATACAGAATTTAGCATAAACAATAAACACAAAATAATTATCATATAATAATTAAAAAACATTTATTCGGGCTTTAGGAGTACATTTTTAGAAAGAAGGCTCGAAACGGAAAAATTATATGTTTCTTCAGTAATTTACAAACATATCCTTATTCAAACTCAAACAAAATTTATTCGTTGTCGCATTTTCCACAAACATATTTTTTACATATAGAACAAATATTTATGGCTTTATTTTTGTTTTGCAATATCCAATCTGACACGTTTTTTGTCTTTCAGAAATTGTAGTGGAATCTGCTGAGGTTTTCGTCATACTTTCTATTTTTTCTTGTTCATGTATATCGCGGTATTCGGTGGCAAGTTCCTCTGCCAACTGAAATAAAAATCCTTGTCTCGATATCCCTTTTCCAGTTGTTTGCTTATATAAGCATTTATAGCAGCTAAATCCAGAATGTTGAAAATTACCTGGACAGACCGTCTATTATTAGATTTAGATTTTGTGCTGTACTTTCTAGCCATTCGATTCGTCATATCCACGCCAAATTTGGTATTATTATAAAAGCAATAGTTTCAGGTATACATTTACCAGTTTCTTTAATCTTTATATATTTATGCTTCGAACTTAGTAAGAGAACTTTTTTGTTCGGCTTGCTTTTGTAAATTTTTAGAGTGCAAATATTTGATTTGTAAAGCTGCGTTGAAAAACGTGCCATTTTGTCTTTCTTTTTTTGCAGGTTTGGGTAATTCGCTCTTATTCGCCCGAATAGTTCCTACTAAGGTAGTTCTTTTTGATAAAAGTTTTGTTGCTAAAGATGTGCTCATAAAAAAATTATCAGTGGTTATATTTTCTTTGAAAACTACTGTTTTTGTGTTAAGTTTGAGATTTCAATGCAGATAACTTCATAGACTCTCATTATATATTCTAGCGGTCAAATGACCGCTCAGGGTAGACAACGGTAGAGTACATATTATTATTAAAAAAAACGAAATAAGAAGAGAAATATATATTGAAAAATTAAACAGCTATATATTATATGTAGAAAAAGTCATGCAGTAAGTTCAAGAAAAATTAAAACTTGGAATATAGCAATTTTGATTATTAGTCTCAAAAGCGGGCATTTGACCGCTCTGGTAGGTTTAGTGTTAAATGGGGGTGGCACCGACCTCCCTAGAGAAAATAGGTGTATCTCAGAAATAAACTGTTGCAAATTTATTTCACAGATTGCTTTTCAAGTCAGTAAACAAAATTTCAAAAATTGATAAACTCGGAAAAAACAACGTCCTCCTCTCATACAACGGTAATGTACAAAACTGTGGTAAATCTTTGAAAATAGGCGTAGCAAAGTTAAAATATTACCGATACCAAATTTAGTACTCGCCTTGAGTATCGAGTTAGTAATCATAATTTCGAAAATTATGTAAATCGGATGATAAGGCGACTGTCGGTTCTAGGATACCGGAACGACCCTGATTTGTATCCGGTCAAGGACTGTCACTTCATTAGCATTTCCCAAAATTGTATGCTGTTACAATATTATATTTATAATATATTTATAACAACATAAAAGGTGGGCGATCTCATATAACGGTGATTTACAAACAAAAGGGACATTCCAGTAACAATAAAAGATAATTTGCTCAATTTGGATATACTCAATTGTGTTAGAGATCACAAAACGGGGTTATAAAAAATATAGAAATTGGTGTGGCGCTTCCCACTTTAGGTATAGGTATATTTCCAAAAGTACCTGAGTAAACTCTACCAAATTTGGTACACACTTAATTACATACATACATGTATACTTTGCGTAAATCAATAAACACAATTTTGAAATTATAAGTACATGTCGGGCAAAAGCCACACCGATCTCTTATATAGCGGTATATTACAAAAATCAAGGAAACACAATATTTTCACAAATTTACAATATTTGTTTTGTGAATGAAATTCATAGAATAAAAAAATGTTGCGCTTGGGCGAAACGAAATGGATATATCTCCGAAAATGCTTTGTCGAATTCAACCAAATATCGTAAACAATTTGCCTTTCTAGTCAGATGGGCGCAATTTGCAGACGAAAGAAATCGGACGAAAACTACGATCACCTCTCATATAACAGTAATTGACAACAAATCAGAATCTACTTGCAAATTTGTTACGAAGAATTTAATTAGGGGAAGAAATACTGAAAACATTCAAGTGAGAAGATGCTGCCGATTCTGGTGAGCCCTCAAACCGAAAACGTCGGAGTGACCCCACCAGATTCGCCTTCTCACTTTCACACACTCCCAAACGGATGTTCGGTAGCTACCCAGAGGAGACTTGGATGAAATCATCCGAAAGTTATGAACTACCTGAACCGCATGCAGAAAAATTGGATCCAGAAGAATAGCAATCAACGACTTTCCCCACTTGCATAGACACTCGGTTCCATACTCCATCTAGTTACATAAATTTTTTGTGATGTATGTATATTAAGTAAATATTTGCAAAATGTTTAGAAAAAAGGCTTACCTGCCAATAACATAAGGCATTTTTCGTCAACAAAATGTTATATGTGTTAAAAATTGTTAAGACTGTAACAGGGACCGAAAATAATGATTATTTTAAAATTTTCAAAGAAAAAATAAGAATATGTTACGATTTTAAAAAATGTTGAGCGATATCTCTGAGATCTCTTTTTCCTTAGATCTTGATTGTTATGTACCAAAATGGAGTTTTTCTTCACAATTAAATTCTGTATTATAAAAGAGTATAATCTAAATGTCGCTTTAGTTAAAAGTAGCCAGTAAAAATTAAAAAATAATGGTATACTCAGTCTTATTTTTTTGATTAAAGAGAAAACTAATTTTTCGAGTTTTATTCCAGTGGGAGAATAATAATTATTTGATAACTTTTATTTTTTTCATGAGAAGTAACCAATATTTTTTTACCTTGAGTCAAGGCTAATCATATAAGGAGTAGTTACTATAGCCGCCGATTTGATTTTTTTTATTCTACCTACATACATGTATTTTTTTTTTGTTTTGCGTATCTGTTTATCTGTTTTCAAAAGCCGTAAAAGCAAAAACAAAATGTATGAAAATTATGGCAACTTTTACGCAGTAGCAAAAACAAAATAGATTGGAATTTCGTAGTTGTATTTATAACACCACCTTATATGGTCAATATCGCGGGAACGAGGAACGCTAATTAAAATTTTTTTTTTGAATTACGCACTTAATCATATATATTTTGTTTATACACATGCTATAGCATCTATAAACCTCTAAGTACCTCTAAAGAAGGATATAAATAGTATTCCTTGCGATTTCTATTGATATAATGAATGTTTCATTTTTTCTATGCCTCAGTATGAGGGAATATGTATTTCACGTTAATTGATGCGTTTTATCAACTTCGTCGATCAGTGTAATGCAAAGATTTAAAAGACACTGCAACGAATAATAAATATTCGATTTTCTACGTTTTACATAGTGTACAATTCTTTTCTTGTCCCAAATTTACCAATTTTTTTAAATCAAATCGCAATGTAACCTTAAAGACTTCTTTTTGTAACGTTAAAGACTGCACATTTGGATTTGCAAAATTGTTGTAAGGAAAGTTTTCTCTCAAGTTGATACTTATATCATTTCTTTGAACCTTGGTCTTGTGAAAATTACATTGTTTTAAATTTTAGCTCTGCACTTCCAAAAAATGTAACGTTAAAGACTAGATAAAACTTCGCGTATCTTTGAAACTGCTGGCGATGGAAAAAAAGTTTACACAGATGAAATGTAAACCTTGTGGCGTACTTTAATGTGCATTTGAAAATTTTTATATATCATTTAATATTACGGATATATGAACGAAAATATACGTGCGACTGTAACGTTAAAGACAATGATTTTGACCATATGAATTCGCCTTGAGCTAATTCGCCTTGGGCTTATTCATATAAGGTGTAGTTACCATAGCTGCCGATTTGATTTTTTTTATTCACCTACATGTATTTATTTTTTTTTTGGTTTTGCGCAAGGCGAATTCATACAAGGTGATAGCATCCCATGAGCTGAATGCTTGTTCTTCTTTCCTAACTCGCTGGGTTTTTTTTATTTACACAAACAAAATACATGAGCAAACTGGGCGAATTCGGTTTATGACATTTCACTCGCAAAGTTACACTAACAAAATACATAAGCAATGCTGGGCGAATTCAGGTTTATGACATTTCACACGCAAAATTACACAAACAAAATACACAGCGGATTCGCTTTATTTATCTTGCTATCACCTTCTATAGATCCATCTTGGTTTTGCGTATCTGTTTTCATAAGCCGTAAAAGCAAAAACAAAATGTATGAAAATTATGGCATCTCTAAGAACTCGCCTTGCCTAGAAATAAAAAAATTTTAATTTTATATTTTTTAGCAGCTCGAAATGCTCTAAACGTCGCACCTCGTCAAAATATCCCAATAATAAATAATTTTTAAAATTTTTTTATTGAATGATATAAAACAAATTTAGATGATTTTATTCATGAAATTTTTTAGTGCTAGCAAATCTATCTGAGAGTCATTTTCATATATCGGCCAAGTTCGCAACTATCGAGTTTCTTCCTCCATGTCAACTTTTACATATTTTGCATATATTACAAGAAAAAGTAATGACACAATGAATTTTTAACAGCTTTTATAAACTAACATTCACCAACTTAAAGGTAAAACTAAGTATTTTATCATATCACCTCCATGCAATTAAACTGCGGTTTCCTTAGCGTAATCTTTAAAATTTTCAGCATCTTTTTCGTCAAAATATAATTAATTCTATAATAAAATTATATAGATTAAACAATTTATAAAAATTTAAAACAAATGCAATTTTTCGAATATTTCCTAAATATAAGTACTAAAGATCTACTTTAAATGACTAAGGCTCCCTATAATTTTTGATAATTTGTTTTTGATAATCATTAATTGAGGAGATTATTTAACGAAAAGAAGTACCATAAATGATATTAGTGACAGTTTCCTTGGCTCACAGTCTAGTACACCTGAGTGGGCGCGTGCTCAAAATTTCGCGCCATTCCTTAGCCTCGAGCCACATTCGACTGACCAGTTTTTCGATCCATAACAAGTTGATTTGTGTTTGCTGCAAAATTCCAAATTTGTGACAGACAGAATGGTAAAACAAAAAAACCGAAAACCACGCGTGCCGCAATCGAAGTCGTTAGCAACAATGGTGGGTGTGGTGGCATGCAAATAATAAACGAAATGCTGCCGAGACACTTGTGGTCACAACTGGTCGGTGGTTGTTCCGTTGGTGATCAAAACGGTGGTGGGTAGTGCAGGAAATGGGTCTAAATAATTCCGTGCGCAATGCAGCTGCGAAATATTTATTGCACACTTGCAAGCAGAAGTGGAAAAATTAACTGCATACTATAGGAAAGCAACTAAACTGTGGTAGATGTGTGATTCGTAAATTTCACTGAAATTCTGTTGGCAGCTATGCGACGGACTTATCACCGATATTCAAAAAACAAATTATATTTATAGTTATGGGTATTTTATTAAAAAATCAAGATATCAGTAAATAATAAAATAAGCTTATTTTTTTCTGTAGACCTTGCGAATTTTTGCGCCTCTTATTTGATATAGGGATCAATTCCGAAACAATTTCTTTATAATTCTGAGCGGCTTGCTGAAAATATCTAAAGCAACTATACATAGTAAGTAAACAAACTGAACGACATATCCGCTCCGCATTTCACTCGCGTGTGATTTTTTTTGTGAGCATAACTGCACAACGTGACTAAACAATGGCAACATTTAGAAGTATCATTTTCATCATTAAATTTTCTCAATGCAATGCATGATAGCGATATACATGTAGGAAAATGATTATAACACTGAGTTATATTAAAGAAAGTTTAATAAAATGTATTAATTACGAGTATTACAGTAAAGGAAAGTTACTTCAAACAATAAAAATCAAGTTTAATTAGAAAATTAGGATGTAGTCTTCGTTCGCCGATAATTTCACGACCGCTCGATGTTACTTCTTTCTTCGGACTGACTCCCATTCGCGAAGAAGTGGCACATGCAACATGAAGATAATGCGGGTTGCCAACTGGTTTTTAATAGAAACCCCATTCCCACACTCGGCCATCCTGTTACACATTCGCCTCGAATGTACTGTTGTTGCTGTCGTCATCTCTAACCCATAGCTTCATATATTCGGCACAAGATGTCGAGCTAATAGGTCCTTCGGTATTTCCGACCTTTACCACATCGTAGGAGTTGTTACCTTTTACTTTCGTTACTCGATATGGACCCAGAAATTTAGGCTTCAACTTCAGCCCACTACCGAACTGCGTACGTTTGATAACAACCAGATCATCGACCTTATATTGGAGTGCAGGCTTACGTCTGAGATTGTATGTTTTTCTGTTTTCTTGCTGAACTTCCAGAATTTGTCGCTTTGCTTGTTTTCGTAGTTCCTCTCGATCGTTATTAAAAGATGTTTGTGATTCTTGCTCAATAAGTTCTCTCAAGTGTTGATCTTCTTTTGTTCGCATTTTCACCCCTACCAAGAGCTCAAAGGGAGTTGTGTTAATACTTCTCTGGAACGTCGAATTAATCGCTTGTTGAACCTTGTCTACGTGTTTAAACCATTTCGTCGGATCTTCTATACTCAGCTTCGACAAAACTGAGATGATAATGGAGTTCAATCTTTCGATTTGGCCATTTACTCGTGGTAAGCCCGTCGTAATTTTGGTAAGCTTAATGTTCTCACTATCGCAATACGCTTGAAAATCGTTTGAGGAAAATGCAGCACCTCTGTCAGAAATGATGTTTGAGGGATTTCCGAAGACCATGCTTTGATTTCGAAGCTTCGTGATTACTTCATGCGTCGTTGTCGATTTTGTTGGGTACAACCAACAAAACTTTGTAAATGCATCAATAACTGCAAATATGTGCTGGTACATCTTGTTCGTTGACTCCAACGGACCCAAAAAATCTACATGAAACGTATGTAGAGGCACCTCTTCTTTTTGTATAGGATGTAGTAAGCCCTCTTGCTTGCCCGACTTACGGTTACTGAGGATGCAGGGTATACAGCACGCTATATGTTTTTTAATTTTTTCGTCGAGATTTGGTATATGAAAATCTTTTAAAATAAGCTCTTTTGTTTTTTTGATTGAAAAATGACCCCTATCGTGAGCGCTGCTAATAATTTGTTTCTGCATGCTTTCAGGTACTACAATTACCTCGTCGTCCTTGAATAGCTTATATAATACATCGGATTTCAGAAAATAGTCATTGTAAGAGTTATTATTTTTGAGAATATGTCGTATCGGTTTAAGTGCTTCGTCTTCTAATTGCGCCTGTTTAATTCGTGAAGTAATGTCATCGCTGCATATCATCATAACTGGGTGGCGGCTTAGGGCATCGACATGCTTCATTCGAGTACCCGCCCGGTGCTCTACAATATAGTCGAATTCTTGAAGTAGCATTATCCAACGAGCTACACGTGTACATAGATTCTTTTTCTCTAAAGTTTTTGTAAATGCGTTACAGTCCGTAACCAATTTGAATTTTATACCGAGCAAATAAACTCTAAACTTCGCTAAAGCCTCAACTACCGCTAATATTTCCAATTCATAACTAGTAAACTTCTTTTGCGCATCGGTAGTTTTCCTACTCATATAATATATAGGATGTAGAAGACCATCGTGAGGAGATTTCTGCAACAGTATTCCGCCGAACCCTTCAATAGACGCATCAGTATGTAACTCGGTTTCGTAGTTACGATTATATATACCTAATACAGGATTCTTGATTAGCGCGTTTTTAAGCGAATTAAACGCTTCTTCTGCTTGTAAGTCAATATTAAATTTTACATTTTTCTTAGTCAAGTCTGTCAGAGGTTTGGCAATAATAGAGAAATTTGGGATAAACTTCCTAAAATGCCCTGCTAAACCCAAAAAACTTAGGAGTTGCTTCGGCGTTTGTGGAATTTTATAATTTAATACAGCATGTATTTTTTCCGGTAATGCGCGGATTTTGTGATTCTCAATTACGTATCCAAGAAATTTAACTTGCCTCTTTAAAAATTGGCATTTTTTAACATTCAGCTGCAAGCCATAATCACGACAGGTGTTTATTACTTTAATCAGATTTTGTACCGCTTGCTCTTCGTCTTTTGCTGGAATAATAACGTCGTCAATATATGGTAATGCAATACCCTTTCGCGTCAGTTCTCGAAAAATCGCATTGATATGTCTCTGGAATACCCCTGGTGAATTAGATAATCCAAAAGGTACCCTACAGAACTGGTACTGACCACTCTGGGTTACAAATGATGTATATTTTCTGCTTGACTGTGCAACTGGCACGTGGAAAAACCCGTTCTTTAAGTCGATAGTGCTGAATATCTCAGCATCTTGTAGGCGGTCAAGTTGGTCATCAATCAAGGGAAGGGGAAAATTGTCTTTAATTATTACCTTGTTAATACGCCGGAAGTCGATGCACAGCCTGGGCGAACCATCGCGTTTCTTTACTAGTACCACCGGGCTAGTAAATTCTGATGTTGATTTCTCAATTACTCCGCTTTTAAGCCATTCGTCGATTTGTGTATCTACGGTGGCTGCTTCAGAAAACGGTAGACGACGTGGCCTCGTAAAAATCGGAGATTCGTCATTTAGTGTGATTTGCATTTCCACACTCGTTGTTAAAGTCTTTGCTGGCTTATAATTTGAAATTAGTTTAGTCACTTCTTCTTTTGCTTTGCTACTTGCTTGAATACCAATGTCAATTTCATTACTTTCAACTATTGCATCAATTTTCATTAACACCACTTCATCGTTCATTTCATTATTTGTATGTATTTTTTTTACCTTTAAACCGTCTTTGTTAATTGCTATTTCAGCTTGCATACACAGTTCTTCACCTAGCACAACTTTAACGTCCATACATTTCGTTGACACCACGTAAAATTTCAAAATAAAATGTTCATTGTCTATTCGTACGTCGTGCTCGAAATAACCACTGGGTTGAATTCTGTTCTCAATTGATTTCGCACCAAATCCAATAAGAAAAATATTACAAGCATTCAGCTTTGGCCTATTCAAATTTTCATAAACATCTTGCGTTACAATATTAAACTTGCTACCAGTATCAAATAATGCCACATAACATTTACCACCGATTGTTATATCTATGCTGGTTAAATCGTGTTTCAAAACCACTTGTCGAGTATTTGCGTTTATATTATTTTTATCTTTTCTTTCCTCATCACAATTAGCTGAAATATGTCCGTACCGGTTGCACTTAAAACACTTTTTGCCCCTCTCTTTGTTCTTACAACTACTCGCCACATGCCCCTTTTCACCACAATTGTTACATTGTATTTCCTTTCTTTCGTTCTTGGGCACACTTTGTTTTGTTATCTTCTTTACCTCTTTGACCGTGTTGTGCATACGCATCATTTCGTAACATTTCAGTTTCTCTTTAAAGTCAATTAATTTTTTAGCGCCATAAAGTATTGTTTTATTCACCGTCAAATCACAAATTCCATCAATAACATATTGTATTAGCGCATCCTCTTCAATATTACCGCGATTTGCGATTTCTCTCATACTATAAAAATATTCTTGTATGTTTTCACCGTCTTTTAGTTTACGCGCACACAATTGTTTATGCAGCAGTGCACTATTGGTTGTAGTTTTAAATTCGGTTATTAACGCGTTTTTTAATGCCCGCCACGAGTTTAAACCTCTTTCATTTAAAACAAACAGTTTTGCTACGCCTTGCAAAGATTTTTTTGCAAAAACTAATTTCTGAAGGTCGTCCCACTGCATCAACATGGACTGCTCTTCAAATTCTTGCAACCAGTTTTCAATTGGAATCTTACCAGATCCATCAAATGGTCTAATTGAATCTTCTATGTCTCTAAATGTCATCGCAAATTTCGTTTCGCGCATTGTTTTTTGTTTTGCACACCTTTCGCTTCTCTCATTTTCTTCGCCACCTTTCTCATTCACAGCCTCTGCAAACTCATAGTAATTCGTTGTTTCACCCTGATGTATCACGGTGTACTGAATACTGAAGGTGACGCCTTTAGAAGTACCGCTACTTTGGTTTTGCCGGGTTTGACAATTCTCAACTTCAACTAGACAAAGCTTTTTTCACAAATTAAGAAAAAGAGACACTTTTTTTAGTATTTTGCGAATTTATTTATTAAATGTCTGCCTATAAATTCATATTTTACACTTTAGAACAATTAGAACACATTTTTCAATGAAATATAGGAAGTTGTTCAATTTTCTCTCTCCCGTATTCTTGTTTACTAAAGGCGAAATCTGTCATTTCACCGCGGGAAGGCGCAATCTTGTATTCTATCATTCTTGCTGATGTATGCTGCTCTCGTCATTTTTCTCCGTTTCATTGTTCCCGGCGTCGTTTTCATCTTTATCATCATTGTCTACATCGTCTTCATTTTCGCTGCCGTCGTCGCTGTCGTCAGCTTCATCATTACCCTTCTCGGTGAACAAATGATTGCGTCGTAAGTTACGAAATATGTGCAGCTTCACATCGGCTACGTTGTAACTGAGTCCCATCATGTTGCAAATTGTTACCAAGTCACGGTCGTTCAAATTTAAATCAACGTATTTTCTTTTTCGCGTGTATTCTTCGCTGTTCTCCTCGTAATCAAAGCCATGAAATTCTCGAAGTCTACGCCGGTTACTTCTATCGCCTTCATCTTCAAAAACATATTTATGCAAAGCAGCTACGCTGGCTTTATTGCAATTGCGCAGGCTTTCACAGATAAAATCATTAAGACAAGACATTTTTGCAGTTCTTCTAAAGATTCAACCGGCACACCCGAAAACACGTTTGAACTTGCCTTTATGCTTTAGGTTGAGCCCCCAAATTATGTAGGAAAATGATTATAACACTGAGTTATATTAAAGAAAGTTTAATAAAATGTATTAATTACGAGTATTACAGTAAAGGAAAGTCACTTCAAACAATAAAAATCAAGTTTAATTAGAAAATTAGGATGTAGTCTTCGTTCGCCGATAATTTCACGACCGCTCGATGTTACTTCTTTCTTCGGACTGACTCCCATTCGCGAAGAAGTGGCACATGCAACATGAAGATAATGCGGGTTGCCAACTGGTTTTTAATAGAAAACCCATTCCCACATACATATATTTTCAGAAATAATACTGAACGAAATTATTCATTACATAACGAATAGGACACTTTTCTTAATGAACTGTCAATAAATTTCGATATTTTCGATTACTTTCCGGAAGCCCATATTTCCTAACTAAAAAATTACAATATCTGTCTGTTCTCTCATCATTTGTATTTAATAGATAATTATTCAGCGCCGCAGGTCAATCTATATTTTTCACATCAGAATATAAAATTATTAAATTTTGAGCAAAAAATTTAAAGCTTTTCATTGTTATTTTTAAAAAAATATGTATGTATGTATAATTATGGCATGAAACTAATATATGTATTTTTTTAACAATAATAGAAATCTACAATTTTTATAATTCACTCGTTCCCTAGAAATAACTGTGTGGTACCTCGCAGGTTTCCCAATACCTTTACAGCTTAAGAAAAATTAAAAGAGTGAAATATGTGAAAGTATGTGTTGAAAAAAATCTTAAATAATTGCAGGACATATAATAACATATTTCTTTTCAAACTCTATAATGGCCCTTTTTTATTTTTACCACAACTTTAGTAACGGTCATTCGTCTTGGACTCACAAGAAAACCCCAAATCAATATGAATGGTGAACTAATAAGGTTCTAGAAATGTGTAATCCTCAAAATCTATTAAAGTAGTAAGTGAGGAATGTCAAATAATAATTTCAAAGTAAATGATGATGTACCTACCGAATCAGAATATTTTTCTCCGAACTTGGTTACACATCGAAATAAGGAATTTGGTGACAGTAAATTTATTATAAAGTTCTGAGCATGAGCCCTCGCTGAGGAGCGACCGCGGTCTTCTTCCTTTCTTTAATTTTTGTTACTAGCCCCGGCCGAGACTTAAGACCGGGGCACACCGAATGAAGCGCGCACACAGAATTTCATTTAAGCATTTAAAATACATTTATTACCAGTTTTTCGAAGACTGTCATCAAATAAGTGGTATTTAGTTGTATCGGGTGTTTTTTTTACAGGTTTGTTTTTCGAATAGAGATAAAACTGGCATTTTGTGGTCAAATCTGGCAACTCTAATGTCATTTATGTTCAGTTTGGTTTGCCATTTCATCATGAACAGGTTGACAAAAGAACAACGCTTGCAAATCGTGCAAATTTATTTCGAAAATAATGGTTCAGTTCGCGAAGTTTACCGCGAGCTCCGTCAATTTTATGGTCGACATAATCGTCGAGAGCAATTAATTCGGTTAACCATGGATCGTTTTCGCACTACGTTTACTCTATGTGATAATACGCATCCGCAGAGACGTCGAACAGTGCGCACCGAAGAAACAATTGCCGCTGTAGAGCAAAGTGTTGAAGAGGACCCGAATGAATCGATTCGCCACCGTGCACAGCAATTGGAGCTTTGTCCATCAACTTTATGGAAGATTTTGCGCAAAGATCTTGGCTTGCGACCTTACAAGATCCAGCTTGTGCAAGAATTAAAGCCGCGAGACCATGCAATGCGTCGTGATTTTGGTGTATGGGCCGAAAATGAGATTGATCTCGATGCTGATTTTCATCGCAAAATTTTGTTCAGTGATGAGGCTCATTTTTGATTGAATGGCTACGTCAACAAGCAAAATTGCCGCATTTGGAGTGAAGAGAATCCACATGAGACCCTTGAAACGCCATTACATCCACAAAAACTGACTGTTTGGTGTGCTCTATGGGCTGGTGGAGTCATTGGGCCATACTTCTTCCGCAATAATGCTGGAGAGGCAGTTACCGTTAATGGAGACCGGTATAGAGCCATGATAACCGACTATTTTGTTTCCGAATTGGATGGCATGAATGTGGATGAGTTGTGGTTCCAACAAGACGGCGCTACATGCCACACAGCGCACGTCACAATCGATTTATTGAAGGAAACATTCGATGAGCGCATAATTTCGCGGAATGGATCTGTAAATTGGCCACCAAGATCGTGTGATTTGACACCATTGGATTATTTTCTTTGGGGATATGTGAAGTCGCTCGTCTACGCCAACAAACCAGAAACGTTAGGGGAATTGGAAGCCAACATTCGTGGCGTTATTGCCGACATACGGCCCCATATGCTCGAAAAAGTGGTTGAAAATTGGACCTGTAGAATTGGCTTTATTCGAGCCAGCCGCGGCGGCCACATGCCCGAAATCATATTTAAACATTAATGGCATAAAATTATCCTTCCAATAAAGCCAAATTGATGGACCTTAAAACGATTTTCTTGTGTTTTATTTCAATTCGAAGTTCTATACCCCTAAAAAAAAACACCCGATACAATTGGACAATTTGATATGAGATTTTTTCTCTAGCATGTCCGTGGGTAGCAAAGTAACTAAAGTAAGAATATTTGCAAAATTTTTTTTCTCTTCCCACCACTTTCTATTTGATCCAGCATTTTCTAACAAGTAGTTCAATTTCTTCTCTGCTTTGCAAAGAGTGGTCGGCGCAACTTCCGGTAATATAATTCGTCAATTTGCTGAATCTTAAAAATATTACGTGCAATTTTAATTATTCTTTTTATTTTTCTCAAATTTTAGAAATCATTTACCGTTCTACGACACGCTTTGTTGGCTGAACTGAAAAATACCACATTACCACCATCAACGGGCTGTTCGAACGTCATGCCGGCATAATAATCACGGCTGTCAGCCGCCTCCGCATCGTTTTGGCTCACAGCCGCTGAAAGCAGTCACGTTGCTTGCCTGAGGTGGAAGTCGTCAGCAATTTGGATAAAACCGAATGTGTCAGACGCGTCGGCATTGTTGACATTCAAAGTGAACTTAATTTAGCAATTAATTAATTTTCATAATTTATGCGAATCTCATCGTACTAGTTTATCATTCGTTGCGTGAACTTTGAACTTAAACATGAAAGCATATTTTCTTTTTTGAGCGAAATTTCGTTTATAGTTGTTTTTCTTCGATGTTAATACATTGCCTAATTTTCATAAACCCGTTTGCTGTTCATCGCCTTTTTGAATTTACATATCTTTTTATTGCATTGATATTCAATTTTGCAGATGTTCCAAAAACAAACTTAAATATTTATACTTAAAATAGTAAAAGTATTTAATCGAACACTTTTTAAACGGAACAAAAATTACTAGAATTTTTCCATTTAAATTAAATTATATTTGTTAACTATTCAAAATTCACATTGACAACATTTTAGAACATTTGTCATTGGGAAATAGTTCGGTTCGCTTAGAAACTTTTAAAGTTAAAAACCAATTTTTTTTTAATTTAATAATTTTTGGTTTTGCGCATGTAAAATAATGAATAGATCTCAACCGTCTTAATAAGATCGAACTTGTAAATATGTAGATAAACATAAATAGTTAGCTTTATTTTTGGTTAGCATAAACAGTATACACTATGGGTTGCTTTTAAAAACACCTGTGGCTGTTGTCGATGGTGTATTTGTGATGGGAGACAGACTTTGTCGGTAAGTACTCTCGTTCGCTCCGATCTACGAGCGGCTCGCCACGATTCACATCAATTATGGTTTATGATTTATGTTCACGCTCCGATGGAAGGGAAGGACGATGTGATCAAGGATCACTTCTATGAGCGCCTAGAAAGCATCTACGAACGCTGCCCCAGTTACGATATCAAAATCGTACTTGGCGACTTCATCGCCAGCGTGGGTAAGGAAGGGATCTTTGGTTACACGGCCTGAGACTGATCGACTTTAATCGAAAAATGCGAAACCAAATCCATCATAATGCCATAGACGGAAGGTATGTTTCCAGTCTATAAGACGTACAGTGGCTGAAAGTATTTTTGTTATGAAGAAAATAAAACGAGCGATTTTATTTTTGATTTTTTTCAAGCTAATTGATAAATTATGTATTAAATTCAATAGAATATCAACTCGCAACTTCGCTGGAACTTCATTAACACAAACAAAAAAAAAGAATTTGTAACTCACAAAAGTATTTTGAATTCGACTAAAAGTGGGATATAAATACATAAATGTAAAAAATATCTAGTATTTCGTATGAAAACCGCTACTTTGAAATACAGCTTTCAAGCGTTTTGACATCGCTTCTACCAACTTTCGACAAAATTCAGGTGGTGTTTTTCCCATTCTCTTTGCAAAAGCCGCTTGAGCCTACTTTTTGATGAAATTTTGTCTTTACGCACTCTATCCTCAAGGTATGCCCAAAGGTTTTCGATAGGGTTTATGTCAGGGCTTTGAGATGGTGTTGAAAAATGTTTTGCGTTGAAAAGTAACCACAATTTAACGTCCTGAGCCGCATGTTTCGGGTGGTTTGTCATGCTGAAATAAAACCCCGTTTCTTGCCTTATGCTGTCTATAAAATCAAGATCTACAACTACCTGAGCCGACATACACCCTCAAACCATCACTGAACTTCCGCCGTTTTTAACAGTTGCTTTGAGGTTTTATATGCAGCTCTTCTTTTGGTTTCCGCCAAACCATACGACGCCCATCCGATCCAAAAATTTTATATTTGCTTCCGTAGCTAAATATTACCGTTGTCCAAAACTCGAAACTTTTACTTTTGTAGGTGTTGGCGAATAAATGTTGCTTTTCTTTAGTAATATTTGAAATAAATGGTTTTCTTCGAGCTACATACGTGAATATTATTCGTCCTGACCACTCTGCGCACTGTCTCATCAGAAACTTGGGTAGTGTAGATCTGCGAAGCTATGTTACAGCTAGCGCTGGCACCAGCGTAGTCTTACCCCAAAGTGGGGAATCAAATTGTTTTGGTTTGTTTGTTTTTTTTTTGTTAGTGTTAAAATTCGTCTTGGTCATACAACCACCTGCACGACAAGGCGAGCGCATCGGCCTGAGTAAAACAGGTGGGGAATGCAATGGTACACCATGACAGCGACAGGAAGGTGCCGTTAAAGTACAGCCGGACGTTTAACCCCCTGGCTGCAAGCCGGCCAATGGGCACGGTATCGCCTAACCCCCTTGATTAGGGGGGGGAATTGGTTGGAGGAATGGCAAACAAGGGAGGGATAGAACACAGGGGAATGCCTTTCCATTAGTAGAATTTGATATGATTACCCGGTTTCCGACCACCTGAAAAACGTAAGCTTTGAAAAAAAAGTTAGGTTGGGCAAAACTCGTGATATTTTACGCCTTTTACGCGTAAACTGGGGTGAATTCCAGAAAAAAACCCGTGACTTGCGTAATCATGCGTGCAACATATTTGGTTCTTCTTGGAAGTCTTTCGTGATAAATTTTCCATTCCGTTGAACTCTGCAACTAAAGAAAGCGGGTTTTCTGTATCAGTCAAAATTCTTGAAAGGATAAGTGCGCGACTACTGGATGTTTGTTTTTGTCATTTTTTCTTACGCAAGAGGTAAGGCAGTAAATTTTTGAAGTTTTTGTTTATTATTATATTGATTTTGCTAGTTAAATATATTCTTACTTTATAATTTCAAAATTAATCAATTTTGAGTTCAAAACCTTTTGAAGAACGACACGTACTCTGATATCGCTTGAGTATAATTACTCCACAAAAAATCAACAAATGCACAATTACAATGGTAGGCTCGCCATCAATGACCGAATGAATGCTGGCAGGCATGTAATTCTAAAATAGAAGCGCAATCATAGCGAAACATGCAGGAATATAATCTTGCGTGAATGCATACAGTTGTTCATATTAACATTCATACAAATTTATTTACCTTGGTGCTGTATTCCTACATACTTATGTACATACATATATAACGCCTGACAATCTAAGCAATCAACGCAGCCGCCCATTAGTGCCACCGACGCACTGACCAAACCGACGTCAGTGCATGCCATAACATTGTAAGAAATAGTATTGTGTTATTTTTTTTTTTAGTCAGTAGGCAATATATTACATTTATATTTGTATGTGTTTGTTTATGAGGTCATTGAACCTAGAGTTTTTATATTCATTTATGGAAATCCCAGTACATTATACATGGTATTATATTTTGCATATGTATTTTTGTGTATGTAATTCTGTGATAGCGGTTTGCGGGTTTTCCTTTCAAAATAATAATACTGGCAAATCCTCGTTTTGCCGATAAACTGAAGTTATTATTGGCTTCAACGAAGGAGGAAAATCTCCCATCGCATAAGCAACAATTAAGATGGGAATGAATTATTAAATTAATTTGATCAAATACACTTAAGTGTACATATGTGCATTATACCGTAGCACGAAGTATGGCGTTAAAAAACGATGAAAATATGTACTTACTCTGTAAAAACAGCTAAACCGAATTCGTTTCGATGAGAAATTCCAACCCGAAAGGACATTGCGCTTTATACAGATAAAAACCATTTCTATTTGACTTCTGCCATCGCCTATTTTAATGGCAAAGTAATAAATACTGCAAGAGCATGACTCCATCCTCAGGGTCAAAGTGTTTTACGCGAACATTAGACAAATACATTTTGAATAAAAAAAAAACTAAAAAGACTGCTCCTTCAACAATGGCAAATAACCAGACACCCACTAGACAAAGCTAAGCAGAATGAAATGACGAAAAAAATACCTACTAAGAATCTTAACCATGCCGTACTGCATCAACCACCTATTTGAAATCCGGATGGATGCTGGGCCAGACGTAATGAAGAAAAAGCTGACATCTTCGTGCGACACTTTGAAAATACCTTTACAAATCCACTTGACCACCAGTAAATTACATTACCACATGTACACAAAATATCGAAAGCCTTAAATGACAAAAAATATTGCGCTGCTGTGTATTTAGACATCTCAAACGCATTTTGCAAAATTTGCAAATCCTATTCAACGACATGCAGAGGTGGTTCAACACTTGGGGAATTCAAATGAACGCACAACAGATGGCACTCTTTATCAGAAACTCATAGTCTGCACGATAGAAGAAACAATTAGGAAAATCAGCACGAAACATATTATAGACCTGAAAAGCCACTCCAACAAGTACAACAAATACACCTAGCGGAAGAACGACGTCACAGAATGGTCAAACGATTGACAACGTCAGACCTACCATCCAGAGAGTGGCGGGCGTTAAGTAGAATCACCAACTGAAACCCTTGCCATCTGGCCTTTCTAACGCAAATAATGCTCCTTTGCCAATACCTAAGGGTTTCAATGGTACAAACGGCAAATCCTGTGAACGATATTGGGCGCCAAGTAGTATGCGATATCTTCGTCTATAGCAGAATTGATTTTGGAAATTAGATTTAAAAAAATGATTTTAATTTTTAAAGAGTTTTAGACCCTGTACGACAGACCTTAACTGTATCCAATTCATGTTTGACATCTTCAACTCAAGTAGTGCAGAAAGTAGAGTTTAAGGTTTAGATAATCAGGCGTAAAAATTGGATTTTTACATTTAAGGATCATCGTAATATACAATACATATATAAGAAGATACTTAAATTAAAAACTATTAGCTTTGGGATATACTTACGAGTGTAAACGTTTTTGACTGAAATTCGAAGCAAAATTTTTCGTTGGGTCAAATATGCAAGACCCTTTTTGTATCAAAGTGGTAGTCAAGCCGGCATCTTGTAGTGCAAAGTAAGTAATTGAAAATGAATTCAGTATTTTCCGACTTAAATCTTTAAAGGGGCATTTTCGAGTTATATGTAATATGGTCTATAACTTAATCCGTGCGGGGGTTTTCCAAAATTTTAACGTTTAGTTAAGAAAAATATGTACAATAGTATTATTCAAGGTATTGCCCATCTGAAGCTATGGCTTTTTCCCATCTTTCTGGCAATTTTTGGATCCCATCCCAAAAGAACTGCGCCGGCTTGGCAGCCAAGAATGAATCAAACGAACTTTTAATATCCTGCTCCTGATGTGAACCGTATTCCAGTGAGGGCGTTCTGCATCGATCGGAACAAATGGTAGTCAGAAGGGGCAAGGTCTGGGCTATAAGGCGGGTGGAGTAAAACTTTCCATCCACTGTTTTCCAAATAGTTCTTAACCGGAATACCAACGTGGGGCTGCATATTCCGGGCGTTTTTCGGCTACTGCTCTCTTCTAACGAATTAATTGTGTTCGGTAGCGTTCTCCATTGATGGTTTCACCCGGTTCTAGCAGCTCATAATGCAGCACACCCTTCTGATCCCACCAAATACAGAGCATTACCTTCGCGCCCTGGATATTCGGCTTAGCCGTTGATTTGGCTGGTTGACCGAATTTCACATATGATTTTTTGCGCTTTGGGTTGTCGTAATGCATCCATTTTTCATCACCATAACAATCCGATGCAAAAATGACTTCCTTGTGTGGCGTTCCAGCAGCATTTCGGACAAGCAAAACCACCATTCGACATCTCTCGGCTTAAGTTCATGTGGAACCCAATTTTCTTGCTTTTGAATATATCCAGCTGCTTTTAAACGTTTTGAAATGGCTGCTTGAGTGACAGCCAAAGATTATGGGAGCTCTTCCTGCGTTTGGCAACAATCTTCATCAAGTAATGCTTCCAGTTCTTCATCTTCAAACTTTTTTGGTTGCCCAGGACGTTCATCGTCTTTCAAGCCAAACTCACCACTTTTAAATCGTACAAATCACTTTTGGCACGTTCGCTCAGCTAGAGCATGTTCACCATAAACTGCGGACTGCGCTCTTCGTGTCGGTCGGGCAGGAAAGAGGGTAACCGTTGTGTTTATTAATACTATTATTATTATCATTAATTATTTTGCTCCAAGGTTGAACCCTTTTCGTTATTATTTTAGTGATTAGAATTTCCCAATGAATTCAAGTGCAAAATATTAACCATTTCTAACTTCATATCCCTACAAGTTTCATGTCAATGATTCTATTATCTAATATTATCTAATCGCATTAAAGCGAGATAACGAATGAGCAATTTTTTTTTAATATGGAAGAAAATTACATTCTATGAGCAAAAAAATTCGCAAAGACCAACGCGATTTTTATGACCCTTCAAACATGCAAATCATTACCCTAGAATTCAGTTGACTATTAAACTGTCTAAGAAAAGTTTTCTTAAAATATTGACAAAAAAATTAGCTAAAAATTAACTAGAAATAAATTAAGTGACAAAACTTGTCAATATGTCACTTCCGTATAGTTATGATAAGCACAATAGTAAAACTAATAGACTTTAAAATATTTTCTTCTAAGTTTTTCCAAAAAAGCTTTTTTATATTTCCAATTTTTTATTGTTGCAAAAGTTATATTTGCTCTTTTTTTTAATTTTAATTGAATTTTATACAAAAATCATCTTTAAAGTAATTCTATAAAATCTTGAATCGGTTGAAAAAAACCAACAAAGTGTAGTAAAAATATTAAAGACAAAATATATAATGAGGTACTCAATAATAGTAAGTATTGTTTACCTTCTTCATTAAAAACCAGAGATCGACTGAAGTCTGTGATCAATTTCAAAGCTCTCTCAGCAGCGTCATTAACGACAGTCAAATTAAAAATATTCACTCTCCTTGCTTATATTTTATTTAATCTTCTCTTTCTTGCCATGATGAATGATCCTATAGCAAATAACTTGATTCCATTCCTATGTGGATAAAGAATTCTTTAGTTTTTGATGAAGCAAAATTATCTTTATTCTTGCTGCCATAGTAAAGTATAACTTGTATTGTTGGAACAGTATCATGCTTTTGGTTGTCACTATTAATACTCGAATACATTTTGTTAGATTTTATCATAACAAATAGTACAATTTTTTATTTTGAGTAACAAAGCGTTGGATACTTTTTTTATCGAAATAGGCAATCATGTTTCGAATAAGTTTAGGGTCGTTTTGTGGGGCATGGATGCATGTTAGAAAAATACAAACAAAGAAGTAAGTGACTTTATCATTTATGACACATTATCACACTTTGTGAATTACCCAAATATTCATAAAATTAAATCAATGAAACAACACGGAGTAGAAAATTTATAAATCATTTCGTTGGCTTTCTGTATCTTTATTTTTCTTAAATGTAACGTTACCCCGTGCTGCATTACTAGTTTGCTAGCGAGTAGTTACTATTAGCTAGTAGAACACAAAAATACATGAAGAAATGCTTCTATCTTTTTATGTAAAAAAATCAACCAATATTTGTTATTATTTTCTAAGTTTATGTTCACACATAGGGATCTCAATAATAAACTTATGGTTTTCCTCATAATACAAATATTTATAAGTTAAAAACGCTGAGAGCCAGTCTGAATATTTTTAAAGGTTGCTAACAATTTTCAAATTCACATTCTCATGGTGGAATAAAGAAGGCGCTTTCACTTACTTAACATCACTTTTTTGGTAGCCCCATTTCGGCAACGCATATAAATGTAGTAAAAAAGGGGAAAATTATCGGCCTTTTTTACTCTTTTTTTAATACTATTTTTAAGACGTATGCATTCAACAAAATATTTTATTAAACCAACATAAAAATTATAAGTACCTTAATTCAGTTTTCATATCCTGTAAACAGTTCTATAATTTTCTAATTATAACACGATTTTTATAACTTTATTTATTGTTATTAAGATAACACCATAATAATTTTTGTAATCCCAATCACATCGCAGCTTCAAGCCTGATTCAATTAGTTGGGTGCGCGACTAAATATTGGGTCACGATCCCGCCCAATCATGGTTTTTCCTATTTGCCCGCGGATGCCGTTGGTTCCCATATTCATCACTGAATAAAACTCACTCGAATTTAAAATGGGTTTAAAATAATATAATTAATTTATTTAATAAACTCTGTGTAGCAAAAAACTTAATTATTTTTCTGGTATGACGCCCATGTGGAGATCTAAAAATTTTACTCTTCATAGAAACAAAGAAATATATGAACGCACCAGAGAATATAGAAATTACAAACAGAAAACATTTGACGGATGAATAATAAACGAAAACCAACTCTGACGTAATACTTGAGCCTTTAAAACGTGTTTAGAAACACAAAAACAAGAACTTTGCGCCATCACAGATATTAGATTTACACATAAGATAGAAATAGCAGTGAATTAAAACCAAACCTGTTGGTTTCATCCGCGGATAATCATAGTAAATACGGATCAGTAAATGTGAACTGAAATAGGAAAATTAACACTTAAGATGACACTGCGCCCAAACCAGGTTTTCTCCAAACCAAACTTGATAAGAGATGATGGAAATTTTCTCCAGTATTTAACATATTTCCATCCTGTCGCAAAAAGAATAAAATAAATAAACACATAAAACTTGGTAGCATTTACGTGTTGCAATATACGAACCATAGATATTTCTTAAACTTGTATTTCAGCCTTACCATATAATAAAAAGGCACATCTTCCAAAACCTATTGTTGAAAACAAAATCATTTATTGTTAATTTTCAGTAGACTAATTGGAAATTCCCTCCTGAAATTTGCAACCAAAATAGCACTCGTATTGCAATAGGAAATGAACACAATTCACAAATCTTTAGGTAGAAAACTTAAATAATATTCAAAAAAATTACCTAAACTTGCAGCTACTATTTTAAAAAATACCAACGCAAAATAATTATTTATACGCTAAGAAATGGTTCACACAAAACGGAAACGTCAGTGATTTTCACTCTATCTTTTTAAGCAAAATACGTAAAGGGAGTGTTTCTACCACAGTTTATATTATGTTTTGTTCAAGAGAACATCAGTCAAACGGGGCTAAATGAAATAACCAGAAGTCACTTACATAACCTCACTTTTTCTGCATACCGACTGCAGCAATGCACTTGAAGGTAGTAGAAATAGGTGGGAAAATTAGAAATTAGTACTATTTTATAATTTTTTGGGTACTATTTGCAGTTTTTTGAAGATTTATGCTACATTCCCACTGCACGGAAAACTGAGATTTCGATCTCGAAATCTTTAAAATTTGTTTAAATGTTTCTACTGCACTTTCTATAGATCTTGTTGACATTTATCACTTCATTTTTCCTGGAACGACAAAAGTCGCCAATATTGTCCTTCTCTACATATACAAGCGATTCTTTAACTACTAGTGCTCGAGTTTTCCCCTTTCTAATGCTGCTTTTAATTTTTTCTTTTTTACTCACTTCAAAATCGTTTGAGTGCTTTTGTTTATACAGAGAATTTCGACATTTTATTGTAAATGAAGCAGTCTAAAGCGTTGCATATACATACATATTATTATTGAAACCTGAATGAAACGCAACTAAAACAAACACGATGCAGCGAAAACAAGGTGACGACAAAAGCACTTCCGTTACTTTGTACTTGCATCGTTTGACAGAATGACGTAGCAAGATGTTCTGAGTGTTTGTTTACGAATACAGACTGAGAAACACAGATTGTGCTGCATGTTGTTTATGATAAATGTTAATTTTGAAATATTTGTGTAAAATTATTTTAAAAATAAAGAAAATGAAGTGCCGCGTATTGAATTGTGCAAGCAACAGCAAAAACAAAGATAGAAAGCGCAGTTTTTTTTCAAATTTCCCGCCGATGGCTGTGGCTGTGTGTGTGTGCGTGCAATGATTTCGCAAATTCTTTGTAATTGCTTTGTTATTGTCAAATTATCACCCTCCTTTTTTCATTATTCTTGGCAGAGGATTTCTGTGACGTGTACGCTGCCGGCGTTGTCGTAATCTTGTCTTCTATCATTCTTGTAAAACAAATCATGAAAACATGTAGGTCCGAATTCTAAATGATTGACGTTGTTTTTCGGCCTCTAAAGGTATGAATATTTTTTTGTTTGAGCAAAATGAATTTCCAAAGTTTTCACGAAATCTCAGATTTCAGTTCAGTGGCTATGGAGTCTTATTAAAATATTTAATACAGAAATGTCTATGCTAATGGGGCACGTTATGCCTTCGTCTCCTTACCATCCTCTTCACCGCTGGAAGTATGTGGTTTAACTGGCCCAGAAATAAATATAATCTTCACTTTAAGGCTGGCATGCCGAAATTTGCGAATTCACAACAACTACCCCTTAAGTGAATTCGCCTAATTTTATTACATAATGATGGCCGACGAATTGACCGAACGGTTTTACTCAAGATGGATCTATAGAAGGTGATAGCAAGATAAATAAAGCGAATCCGCTGTGTATTTTGTTTGTGTGTAAATTGTGTAAAATGTCGAAATCTGAATTCGCCCAGTATGGCTTATGTATTTTGTTAGTGTAACTTTGCGAGTGAAATGTCAAAAACCGAATTCGCCCAGTTTGCTCATGTATTTTGTTTGTGTAAATAAAACAACCCAGCGAGTTTGGAAAGAAGAACAAGCATTCAGCTCATGGGATGATATCACCTTGTATGAATTCGCATTGGTTTTACTTTATAATGTTTGCATTATGGTGTGCCTATTGTCTATGAGAACGTCGTATTCCATAGATTAAATTATTAATAAATAAATAATAAAATATAGTACTACCGTTATGTACAATTGCATGCCTGTTTATTTACTTATATTCATGCCATTGGAATCTTTTGCATGCGAATCGCCTCACCACATTAAACGATGCCTGGCCTAAGTCTTTTACTAGCCTGCTCACAAACTCAAACACAAATTATACTCGTTTCTTCTACAACTCTTAATGGTTATCTTTTTATGAATTTTTTGCTTAAGTCCGTATTTAAAATTCTTCTTATCAATTTCCGTTCCATTAAGATGTCAGCGTTTGAGTTGCCGCATTGTCAGCATCAGTGTCAGTGTCAGTGTCAGTGCCAATGTGTCGAGTAATATTGTAGATATGTATATCTGTATTACCGTTGTGCCCATTAGTCTGATGAGAAGATGGAGTGTGCGCCTTCATTAATTGAATTGCCTCTATTTATTCCAATACAAGATGTTGTACTTTTATTTCGCTCATACTTACAGATACGACATAAGCGAGCTTCAAAATGATTTGCTTAATTCTGTATTGGCAGAAACATTGATTCAGAAATATAGTTTTTTATTAGCTTTCATACTTTGTAGCGGGAATGCAAGGAAATGTAAAAATAAAAACTTACGCATTTTTTACACTCTGCTGCTACTTATCTTTATTTTTTTTTTTGCTTTTTTTGTAGAACTTAATAATAATGCATGATTCATTTATTAAAGGTTTTATACATAATGATAGCTAATTTCTAGCTCTCCCGCACAAAAGGTTGAATTTGCTAAGGAAGTAGAAAAGCGGAAGAATGTAATCCCTTCTTGTAAAAAATTTTTTAACAAGTACGCAAAATATATAACTAGTTGTAGAATTGAAGTTGCATAAAATCCAAATAAGTATGTTTTGTAGTCTACGAAATATTTGATGCATTCTTCTGATTGGAAACTCTTTCGTTATGCAAACATTGATTTTCATTGTCAATTATCATTATTATAAGTAAATAAAATTGAGTTTTCCACATTTAATGGTAAATATATGAAATTGTTGGTACATTCAAATTTTTGTAGTTCGAAATTAAAAAAAAAACATGTGATATAGTTCTTTGTTCTTGTAAAAACCAAGCAACATAAATTTTTTTGAACTCCATGTAATATTGTGAGGTGAGCCATATTAATTTATTCAACAAAACTCACTCAAACTCCCCACGTCCCAATTGTTGAGACTTCTCTAATACGTTTGATTTACATTTTGGTCGGTTGCGAAAAATCGCGTCGCAAGTCCAAAAGGCGTAAATCGAGTTTTTACCCTTTCACATAATTACAAAAACAAGCAACAAACATAACCATAAAAACTATGTAATTATAGGATTATGTTTCAACAATTTACATACAAACGGGGTAGGTGATAGAATTGGGCAGAAAACCACTCCAAAACATGGACAGAGAAGCTCGGTAACACCAGTTATTAGCAACCTACTAGGTTAGGTTAGGTTGGAGTGGCAGCCGCCTTCAGCGGCTCACTTAGGCCAATATTTGGCCCATTGTGTTACCACAAGAAAAGTTTTGTACCATCCCAAAAAGAAAAATTACCCCTTACTAAACCAGTTTGCCTCATTGATAAACTTCAACAGACAATTTACCTCGGTGCTAGAAACCTTACTAAGGTCATCCAGAAACGGTGATCCCAGATGTCGCATCCTGGTTTTACACAGTGCAGGGCACTTACACAGTAGATGCAAGATCGTTTCCTCCTCCTCGTCATTCTTGCAGCTCCTACAGCATCTTCGGAAGGGCACTCCCAACCTTTCAGCATGTATACCTATCAGACAGTGCCCTGTTAGAGCCCCGATCACATTCGAAATGTTTTCCCTTCTTAGAGAGAGAATGCTGCGCGACCGTTTCCGATCCCATTTAGGCCACGTCTGCCTTGAGGTTCGACAGGCCGTATTTTGCCTCCATCTATTGTCAGCTTGTTTATATGTAAAATCTCTGAGTAGCATTTTGCAAGTGGCAAACGGCATACCAATGCGTTCTTTATCCTGAAGAATCTGCTTGGTCGTACCTTGTCTTGCAAGTTCATCTGCCATGCAGTTTCCCTCTATGTCCCGGTGACCGGGGACCCAAATGAGGTACAGTCTGTTCTGCTTAGCCATCTCCTGTAGAGATCGGCGGCAGTCCAGCGCGATATTCGAGTTAAACGTGAGAGAGCTCAGAGCTTTGATTGCAGCCTGGCTGTCACTAAAAATGAAGATGTCTCTTCCTGTAATCCCGGTCCCTATACTCTTCACCGCTTCCATGATAGCTGAGACCTCAGCCTGGAAGACGCTGCAGTGATCTGGTAACCTAAAGGAAATTTGCAGGAGAGGGTTTCGTGAGAAAACGCCCCCTCCCACCTGATTATCGAGTTTCGAGCCATCTGTATAGATGACAATGCTCTCAGGTGGAGTGTGAAACTCAGGTTTCCACTCCTCCCTGCTTGGAATTCGTGTAGTAAAGTTACTTTCATTTACCGATGTCCAAGCACACCGGTCCGTGCTGCTCGGAATAGAGCAGAACTTGTTCAAAATACTAGAGTGCCCTTGGCATTCAGGGTGCCACTGGGATGTCTCTCTTAGTCTCAAAGCAGTCATCGCTGCCGTCTGTTGTCCGACCAAATCTAAAGGAAGGAGGTCTAAAATGGCGTTCAAAGCCTCATTTGGCGTGGTTCTGAGCGCCCCGCTTATGCAGATCATACTAGATCTTTGCACCTTGGTGAGTAATCTGAGGTTAACCTCTTTGTCCAAAGCAGGCCACCATACGATCACCCCATATAGGAGAATTGGTCTGACGACCGCTGTGAAAATCCACCGACAGATCTGGGGGTTAAGACCCCATTTCCTGCCTATGGCTCTCTTACAAGTATAGAGGGCTATGGAAGCCTTTTCATGACGTTGAACCAGGTTCTCTTTCCAGTTCAGCTTCCTATCTAAAACAACGCCTAAAAATTTGGCACTTGTAGAAATACTTAACCGGGTACCATTTAGTACCGGTGGGGTCACCGAAGGCACTTTATACCTTCTCGTGAAGAGTACGAGTTCCACTTTACTTGAGCTGACCCTGAGCCCGCATTGGGTGGACCACTTGGATACCTCCCGAAGCGCTCGTTGCATCAGCTCGCATAGTGTCTGCGGAAACTTTCCCCTGAGTGCGATCGCGACGTCATCAGCGTACGCGACAACTTTTGCGCCACCCCATACCGTATCTCGCAGTAGCGTATTAACGGTGAGGTTCCACAGAAGTGGGGATAGGACACCTCCTTGTGGCGTCCCCCTCGACACGTGCCGCGACAATTCGCTCGCACCCAGCTTAGACCTTACTACTCTGCAACTGAGTAGCTGGCCTATAAACTCAACCAGTGAGCATTCGGCTCCTAGATCCCTAACGGCGCCAGTTATGGCTTCTGGAAGCACATTATTGAAGGCGCCTTCAATGTCCAGGAAGGCTACAAGACAGAATTCCTTGGCACTGAGAGACTTCTCAATATAGCCGACCAAGCTATGGAGTGCAGTCTCAGTAGATTTGCCTTTGCGGTAGGCATGCTGGTCATTAGACAGTAGTCGACTGTCGATGGTATCGGACAGGTGGCAACTAACAATCCTTTCAAGTGCCTTAAGAGCAAATGATGATAGACTGATAGGCCTAAGATCCTTTGGATTAGTATATGAGGCCTTACCAGCTTTAGGAATAAAAACAGCCGTGACATTTCTCCATGCCAACGGTATATGATTAAGTTTGAAACAGGCTCTGAAAATAGTAGAGAGCCATTTTGCAGACACCTCCAGTGTCTTAATTAGCTGAGCCGGTATTATCCCATCCGGCCCTGCAGATTTGTATGGCTTAAAGCTTTGAATAGCCCATCTAACCTTTTCTTCCGAAACCGGTATGCTGACGGGGTTGGAAGAAATAAACGGAGGAGTTCTTTCCTCCGCAGTTGTGTTCCCAGGGAAGTGAGTATCTAGTAGCAGTTCAAGGGTTTCCTTTCCCGTGGAGGTCCAGGAACCGTCTTGCCTCTGCAAGAAACCTATCGGGTTAGAGGATCCTGAGAGAATCTTCCTTAGCCTGGCTGTCTCGGAAACACCCTCGATGCCGCCGCAGAAGTTTCTCCACGAAGATCTCTTTGCCGCCCTTAAAGCTTTTTTATAGGTCTGGAGAGACTTTTTGTACTCCTGCCATACTAGTTCGAGATTAAGTCTTTTGGCTTTGTTGAAATTTTTCCTACAAGATTTGCGTAGCGAGTCCAACTCACGTGACCACCAATGGGGTTTACGTTTGCCCCATTGTTTAGATTCAGGGCAAGCCTGCTCTAGGGCATTTGAGCAGGTCATCGTAAAAACGTTCACCATGTTCTCTAGATCCCCGTTGCAGTTAGGTTCAATAAGAGGTTCGCTGGTCAGCCTATCCTCAAATAACCTTTTATAAGAGCGCCAATCCGTGTTTTTTAGGTTTTTGCGCACTTTTGGGCTGGTAAAAGAAAAGTTCAATACGATTTCAATATAACGATGATCAGAGAAGGAGTGTTCGTCTAGAACCTGCCAACTCTCGATCAGTTCAGATAGATTAACACTACATAGAGTTATATCCAAAACTTCTTTACGATTCCTAGTAATGAAGGTGGGATCCCTACCTTTGTTGCATATAAGTAGGTTAGTAGTTAGAAGGTAGTTGAAAAGTAACTCACCTCGATCATTAATGTCCGTGCTCCCCCAGTTGACATGGTGAGCATTAGCGTCGCTGCCGACCAACATGTGTCCGCTCTCATACCTGGATATCAAGTTCCGAACCATAGAGGGAGGAGGGTTTTCGGCTTCGTACGCCATGTAGGCCGATGCAAGCACAATCGACATACCCCCTAACTCCGCGAGAATTGCCGTGACGTCGCCATCACTGTAATTAGGTAGAAGAAAGATATTTAAATCTGCTTTAGCCAGAATACAGGCTCTAATTTTACCTTTACCACGCTCCACGAAGAGCTTAAAACCGGTGGCACTCAACCCACATACCCTTGAGTTGCAAACCCAAGGTTCCTGAATGAGTACCACCGTAGTGTCGCCTTTGCTTAGGCGACCCAGGAGAGCAGCTGAAGCTGTTTTAGAATGATGGAGGTTTATTTGCAGCACCCTCATGCGAGACAGCCGCATCCTCCCCTCCAGCTACAACGGTGACGTCAGCTTCACCCTCCCCGTCACTGAGAAGCAACTCCTCCTCCGCAAACAACCTATGCATTGTTGGTGCAAGGTTCGTCTGGGAGGAGACGCTGCCTTCAGCGTCGGAGAGTTCCGGTTCCGGCTCCAGTTCGGGTGCCTCAATGTCAACGTCCATTGCTTCACCCGACCCGGAGGCACGCTGAGCGTCACCTCGGTACACTTTGATAATGACCTCATCGAGGCCATACGAAACGCGGCCTTGCCTCTTCTCAAGAAGCCCAATAGACTCCTTATTAAGGGACAATACCACTTGTCTGGAAGGGCCTTCCGCGTCCTCGACACGGACGACCCTCCAATCACTTGTCGGGAGGGATGGGTTCATCACCTGGAGCATCTTAAGGATGCTTTCCGGTGCCGATGGTGTCACCGGAACCCATACCCTCGCCCGTGGTCTGACTGGAATGTCCTTCCAGTCCACCACCTCCAACTTAGCCCCTGGGTAGACAGGGCCCACCTTTGCAACGGCGGCCTTATACAGCGCCACCGATCTCTGGTCCTCACAGGCTACCACTTTAATATGGCCCTGGTACCAGCCAGCGTCCTTACAGGCCGGGGGGGTTCCGGGGTTTTCCAGTAGAACGTCAAAAATGACGTTCGCCAGAGCTGCCTTCACCCACCTCCACTGGTCTTTTGGTAAGGACCCGAGCTCGTTGCCTCGGTCCAGGACCCCAATAAGGATCCTATCCTTCGCAACCTCGGCAAAACTAGGCCTGCCCACCCAGGAGTGCGGCCGGATTCTTTTCGTCGCCGGAGTTTGGTCCTCCGCCGATCTTTGTCGTTTAGACGAAGGCACCCGGTTTTCCACTGAAGCCCCAGTGACCCGGAAGTTAGGCAGCAGGGCTTTCGCCCTTTCCACCGCTTCCTTCGCGCTCTGGGGCAGCGTTTCCAACGGGACCCCGTCGTATCTCCTTAGCGTCTTCGCGGCCTTTCGCTTGTCAGCGAATTTGAGCCGGTCCGACTCAACCTTCAGAGGGGCGTGGCTCGTAGTTTCCATCGCTGCCACCCCCTCCATAATTTCATGTGTAGCTGCTTGCCGCCTTAATCCGCTCGGGCCAGGCCGTGAGACCTCTGCCTTCGCAAGATTAGGCTCGCAGCCACGCCGGTGTTTGGCGGGCCCCTAGTGCCTACCGCCACGGAACGATCTGCCGTCTCCAGCATAATCCCCGCAGCTTTGCTGGTGCTAGGCCCCGCCATAACACCCATAATCACGGGCCGGCGTGCAACCTCCAGCCCGGAAGAGCCCCTGTCGGAGCGAAGCGGCGCTTTAGGCGCTTGCGCCTGCGCATTCTTACCCCGAGATGGGGAAGAAGAAATTTTTATGCTAGGCGCTCGCGCCTGCATAGTCTTACCCCGAGATGGGGAAGACAAGTTTTTTTGAATTTTTAGTTTGTTTGTGCTCATCTTGTTCGTACGACCACCTGCTCGACGAGGCAAGCGTAGTGGTCTGAGAAATATAAGGGGGAAAAAGGGGGGTACACCACGACAGCGCCCCTTGCCGCGGTAAGGCCAAACATACTCCCTGAGGTGGCCCGGTAGCAACCTACTAAGAAACAACTAATATTTACACAAATATTTCACTTGGATAGAAATGCTTATCGTCTATCCTAATGGCATACACAAATCTTATAAAAAAGATAGGGAACAGCAAAGATCAAAATTAACTAGGACACGGAGCTTAACGAGCTAAGATACAGGGAA
The DNA here is from genome assembly GCA_951828415.1 of Anomoia purmunda. NCBI lineage: Eukaryota > Metazoa > Arthropoda > Insecta > Diptera > Tephritidae > Anomoia > Anomoia purmunda. The sequence goes on from OX639997.1 coordinate 65,431,212, forward strand.
ACTATGCACAAATTACCTAATGAACTTTAAATAAAACCACATATTTGCATTATATAAAATATTTACATTTTTATAAAATACTTACTCAAATTGTCACAGTTTTCAGGAAAAATATCAGGGAATTAAAACTTTGTTTGTTTTATTATTTTTTTGAATTGTACTATTATTTAAAAATATTTGATATTTTAATATTTGATACATAAATTTTCAAAGAAATAACACTGTTTTAGCTAAGGGAGACGTCATGTGAAGAGTGAGGAGCAAAGTTGTTTATGTATCAAACCTTTCATTATTGAATCATGATAATAATGTATTGGAGTGACAATCTGAAAATTATAAAAGGCACACACTCGTATGACTATGAATGTTATATCCAAAAACTGTTTAGGTTCATTGTGCTAATTCGTTTGTTCACTCAAAGACGGCGATTAATATATTGCTCCAAACATTAGAAATTATTGATGACAAAACTGATGGGTTCTGAGTTTCTGATGAAATTACCTTGAATTTAGAAGCTCTGCGCAAAAACCTTAACTAGTAATATGGACAAACTTCGTATTCAGTTTGTATAGTCGTATCAGGAAGCAATCGTTGTACTTTATGAGTAACGCTTTCTAATTCTCTAAATTTGATTTCTTTTGTTTCGTAGGCACGACAAAGGACTGATTCCAAATCCCTGCACTTCTTTTGGAAAAATGATGCTAACATTTTACTATTATTTATAGCAAAAATCTGAAAGACAAGAGTTTACAGAAAATACTAAAAATATAATACAAGAAATGAAACGGAAATACAAAAAATAAAATGACAGTTTAAACTATCGTAAATATAGCGCTGAAAACAGGCTATGTTAATTATCTGTCAAATCTTGGTCACGTAGAGAAAATAGTTTGAATGATTGACGCAGTCGGCTTCACAACGTTAGGAAATGGGCGCGAAATTAGATTTTTCACAGAAATATTTTTTGAATTATTCTAATATTAAAGAATCTTGAAACTATTATAGAATAAAACTATTAAGTTTGAGTGAGAACGACGTGTGAACAACTATACTCAGAAGAGCTCCTCCAGAAGACGAAAAGTTTGATAAAAGCCATTATGCATACAGTTCAAACTATCTATTTATTGACAAGAAAAATTTATTGAAAAAAAACACGCTTTTTGAAGAAAAAATGGCTGAAAAAATGTACCTCTTGTTTATTGTTATGCAAATTAAAATCACGAAATTCGGCTGTTGTTGATAATTCGGCTATGAACACGTAACGTAGAGAAAATAGTTTGAAACAAAATTGTTAAAACCCATCAATTTTTACCAGATTTATGCGAGTTTCAAAAAAAAAGTTCCCGCGAACCACAAGAAAAATCGATTTTGAGAGCAACAACAATAACTTCGAAGAATGGAAGAAAAAAAATTTTTTCAGCCAAAAGGAAAAATATACATATGTATGTGAACCAATTCAAACAAATCAACCAAAAACCCTTACATTTAAGTTTTATCAAAATACAAAATAACGACCCGCGCGGACCGATTCTGAACTCTTGATCCGCCACTGGCAGCAGTACTTTGTGTTCGTTGGTAGAACCGCGCATGCGCACATGGTAATGGTGGCGTTTTTAGCGCATAAGTATCGCCTGAGCGTTCATTATACCACCTTATTGATAATAACAAATGCTTTAGATGCTGCTTAACGGGCCCGGATGTTATGTTAGCTAATGTTCGTGCAACTACCAACACCTTTGCGACCGGGTAATAGCTGTAGATGGCTTCTACTTCACTCCACCTGTAACAAGCTGGAGCTAACGCCAATCAGAGTCGTAGGCAAACGTAACGTCAATGGTATATCGGAAGGAAAAAGGAATCAATCCAAATGCAAATCAAATTCCAATAATGTATTATTTATTGTTGTCATCCTTCCCTCCGACATTGTAGTTGCCTTTTATTGGAATACACTTTTTATTGTGTCTGCCGGTTTACAGCCGTCAAACGCTTTTTGTAAGCATTCTGAGCATGATTGCCTAGATATCGCACAGAGCAGGAAGAAAATTATATTATTGGCATTTGACATGCAATCTGGCAAGTGTTTGGATACATGTTTCCCAGATTTATGACTTTCTGCTTTAGTCTAGGCACAATCCAACAAGATTTGCTTCTTTGTGAACTTTTGTTCTGCACTTTAAGTGCAATGCAGTTCATTTCCTTTAGCTCATTATAAATACGATACAAATAAATTATGCTACTGAAATATCGAAGAACAGTTCGTTTGTAAAATATACATATTTGTGTAAAGGAACCAAGCAATGCTCATGCTTAGTTCCACAATGTTAGATAAAAAAGATGTAATTAACGATCACTCCTTTTATCACTGTACCCATTACAATATGACACTCATGCTTAAAGGTTTTAAGGTCTTGGCGGGGAAACTCGGTTTCCAAAAACATGGCAAGTAGTCGGAAGTACCAGTCTTCAGCATAAAAACATACACATATACATAAAGCCACAAGGCTGTCTTAGACAGAAAAATGATAATTGAAATTGGCATTGGTGTGGTAAACGGAAGGCAAGCGTCGATTTGCTCGGAAGTCCGCACTCCTCAAATTGCATATGGACTCGAATGATTCTTTTGTGACACTCAAAATTTGCACACGCCACTGTGTAGTAAAAATGCTGTTTCCCTTTACAGAAGGAAAGCTTTGCACCAAGAAGCTGTGATCACAACAGACAATTAACCACTTCGAAAATTGACTTGCGCTCACCAGCTTCTTATTCTTCATAATTGGCGCTATAACCGACTAGGCGATTTTGGCCGATTTCTCAACAGAGACACGGAAGCCAAGACCCGAATGCGCTGATTGTTTATTTAATGGCAGCCGGGATTTCGCCCACGTTCACATCCATTCGCTTCTTTTTTTTATTCAGTTCGGAAAACGCAAAACTAATGGCGCGATTGTTGAGGCCAACGGTGTCGATTTCATTGGCATATGCCCAGCACTTTCAAACTCTTGACCGGTTTAATTCTGCAGCCCAATTCTGGTACCAAATTCAGACGCCTCGGCTTATAGAAAACTTCTTCTCGCAGTGTCGAAAACCGATTTAAAGCCGTCAAAGAGGGGGTGTTTTGATCCTTTTTTACGGGGATTTTCCAATATTTAGTGTATCGTGAATATCTTTCCGATGGTAGATTTACCAGGTCTAAAGCCACAATATGCTCGAAAGAACCTTGAATGAAATGTTAAGGAAACTAATCCCGTAGTTCACCTATATTACAGGTACAACCTTCTTGTGAATGGGACAGATCACACTTTAATTTTCTGGAAATGAGCTAGTGCATGCACCTTATCAGCTCTACGCCACCAAACTTGAATAACTCAGCTGGTACCCCTTCAGCTCCAGCGGCTGTGTTATTCCATAGCTACATTATGGCCATTCGAACTTCATCGACGATTTGCCGTCATAACCAGGTCGAAATTCTTGTTCTTACATGAATTTGCCTTGGTCATTCCGTAAGTCGCCGCTCCTTTCGGCAAAACATGCACCAGCTAGTTTGCAGAATATAGGCGGTCCAGCAATCAGCGCCAAATATGCCATTAATGTAAGAGATGAGATTCTATTGATTGTATTGTCTGAAAGATCGAAGCCCACCGTTACAGATGGGGCATTATCACTGAAACTTTAGGCCTCATAAATCCACCTTCCACGATACGACACACCTCGTGGGAAGAAAATCAACACGTTTCATTTAAGAATTTAAAGAGTCTTCGACTGCCCAAAAAGGACTTCCCTATTTTCCATGCCGCCTATGAGTTCAACCTTCCCCAAACTGGGCAAAGAAGCGAAATGGATATGTAGGTATGGAAATCGAAGTATATCCTTATACCTTATTGACACATTTCATAATGCCACGCTTTTATTATCGGTATCAGAATCGACAAGAGAGCATGAGCAAAAGGTATTTCAACAAAATGTTTTATTTTACAATTCGCGTAATTTTTGTACTGCCAATACAACAACATGCCATGTGACAAATAAAAACTAGCCCAACAGTCACTTCATCAACAAAAATTAGCAAAGAAAACTGTTGCAGTTTTAAATAATGGATATCAGACTATGCTGAATTATTTATTTCGTTTTGCTGAAATTGGTTATTTGGTTGTGGACCACGTTAGTTTCTAGCAGGATGGTACAAAATGCAATAACATCAGAAATAAAACGTGATGCAAATTTTAATCAAAAGAATAACAGCCCGTAAAAAGAGCCGAGGTGTATAATTTGGCAAATATTTAGGCTATTTTCGGATCACCTGGTCATGTAATCAAATACTATTTTATGACAGTTTCTAATAACAAAGTAATTTCCATAAAGGTAAAAACTCCTCTTTATCTGGAAAAATTTAAAACCGCGATAACCATGGAGCGAGAATGCCCCAATATTTTTTTCCAAACTTTAATGCTTCTTTGAGTTTAAAATTAAAAATTTTGTTGGAATATATATATATATTTATTTTCTACTTAGCAGGATGTTTCGATAAAACTAGAATGGTTCTCTAATTCGACGAAGCAAAAAAACAAAAAAACTTTATTCAAAATTATGTAATACATAGGTTTTGTTTTCAATATGTAAAAATATTTCATGCTAATGTCGGAAGATTTCGTTATATTATTTTTATATTTATGTTAAATAAAATTTTATAACAAAAACTTGAATTAATCAATTCGACTCAAACTACATGTTTCGAAATCTGAACAGTACGGAAACCAGTCCTCAGTCTATTTGAGTCGTTCTCCGTCACTTGTACTGCCGGTAACCGAGCAGTGAAATTAAAACTTTCGTCAAAATATCTGTGATTCTTAAAATGTTGTCTGGATGAGGGTTCTGGACAGTTATTTCTGACATTTCGCGGATTTTCTAGAGAGCTCTAAATGTGAAAAATAACACGAGCTTTAATCGAATAACTGCTTAACGGTATATGTGAATCAACAGTATTCTATAACTTTTTGTTTTATTAATATTTATTTTTCATTATACGTACCTGATAGTAAGATGCCAAAATATGATCCACACTAATATATATGCATATTTATATATCCACAATTTAAAACATATTTATATACATACATAGACTCTCTTATCTGCTACATACAGAGAACATAAATTCAGGCATAAGTATGTATACTTTATATGTACGTACGAGCAATAAATGAGGAATTAAATTTCGATAGACACTAATAAAGTTGTATCGGCGTTACAGGCGTTTGTGATAATATTGCGAAGTTTTATTGGCATTTGCGTCAATAGGCAATTATCACGTCACGTACTCCATAGTAGCTTCCAGCAGTAGCTCTGACCGATTCGCCAATATTGTCTATTGTCAGCAATGGTAAGTTGTAAACAGCTGTATACTCATAAATACTTTCTTACACTACCCACAAAAGTGTCATGCTTGTGCAAATTGAGCTTCCGCATTGCAGATTCTTCTACGTTCTGTATATTATACATATATATATAAATTCATTATATTTTGCAGCAGGGCAGTGATGAAAAATTAGGTGGTATTGTACCTTTTCCGCCACAATTCAAACAAGTGGTACGTTCGACTCAAATTTCTTTAGAACAAAATAATTTTAATTCAAAAGTCAAAAATGCAAAGCACTTCGTGAGTTATAAATCCAAGCAAGATTTGGGGTTGAGTTAAAAGTGAGAAGTGACTTTTGGTAGACGCATCGAGTTTGAATTCAAAGCGTCTTTACATTAAATCAAATTGCTATATACTCTTCTGTAGTTTGGTGGCCGAAAACTAATACAAAAATAATCTAGAATATTTAGTAAAGCGCCACATTTGAAATCATATGGGTTTCAGAGCATTTCTTATGAGCAATTAGTTTTCTTTTTTCGAGATATTCCAAATAAAACTTTCAAAAATTTTGAACAAATGGGTCGGCCCAAAGCTGAATGATATTACGGTTACCCTTGTTACCAAAGTTAACTGAATACAACTCTATGACCACCGGTGGCGTCATCAAACCAACATCTTCAAAATTTCTATCAAAAAATAATAATTATGTTAAGGTGCTTTAATGTTTGTGTTTTATTTGAATAACTTTACGTTACATCATTTTTAAGAATTTGGAAAAGCATGTCCAATTTGGAAAAAGGGTTATGAATCTTCTGTTTTGTTCAGATGAGCTTCTTTCTTTGACCTGCAAAAATTTGTTCTTGAATTGTAAATTAATTTTGCGAAAATCTACTTAAGTATACTACATATAATAATGTCAAGGGCACACTTTAACATACGTACATAATTAGTGAATTAGTGTTATCCTCAGTTCCGTAAAAAATAGCCTAAAGTTTTCTTTGCTCCTTGGTGTTGGAAAATCTGAAGACATGTATGCTGGACCCCAATATCATACACGAAACACAATAGATAAGTTGTCGCACATACAAAATACTGTAAAGCGGCTGTAGCTGGGAGGTAAATATAATGGTGATATCTTGAAAACATTACATCCGATAAATTTGTTTCATGGGCACGGGTTTGGTTTTTTTTAGTTTTGAAAGGGGAAGGTATTATTACATTTTTTAAAGAAAAATTGCATCTTCTCTTCGAATTTTTAATCAGTATTCCTTAACAATTTAGCTATTTAACATTTTTGGTAAGCGTTTTATATTATTTAGAAATTATGCCCGGCCCAATTTCAGTCCACTTTTCCTGAATATAACGTCTTTTAGTTTCGAATTAATTGAAATTAAAATTTTGTTTTGATTGTTTACGCCTACTGCGCTCTAGAAATAACGTCCAGTATTCGACAATATACGACATATTTTCTTTCGATACGCTTAGTTGACAACAGTTTGGTCATTACATTTAAAAGAAAAAAATATTTCGAAAACTGAAAATTATAGATTGTAAAATAAAACTAAGGATACTGAAACAATTCCGGACACTTGTGGCTATGCAACACGGCTTACAATAATTGGGCAGGTATATTTTGTGTGCCGACGGATGTGGCCGAGAAAGAGAAATGGATGATTGCGTTTGATATCCGACTACCGCATCATCCAAAATTACTTCTGGTTGGCCTGTTTTTTTTATTATTGCTCTAGCTAAAACCAGTGGACGCCTCTCTGCTTTAAAAAAATTCAAGGAAAAAGGAATAAAGGCAAATATTGATGTCATTGAAAAAATGAAATTGTATTGAGAAGAAAATGACTCTAAACCAAGGCGAATTCATATAAGGTGATGTTATTAAAACAGCTGATGCCTTCTTCTTCCGCAATATTTGTATTTTTCTATTACCCATGACATCCTAAAAACGAAAACTAATGGCGTCCATTCTTCTATTCTCTTTTATCGTGGCATCCTAGAATTGAAAAAATTCATGCGTGCGCACTATGCCAACACCTTATGTGAATTCGTCTTGTTCTAAACCACTTCTACGATAAATGGTCCATCGTTTAATATTTTGACAAGATTTATCCTGGGTTATGCCCGAGATTACTGTGTAGTCAGCTTTGAAAGTCTCATGTAAATCCAATGAGTCACCATGAGAGGACTACCACACCAACAACTTATGTGCCCTTCGAATATTTCTTTACATAGTGTTAAAGTTTCTTTCCTGAATGTGTTTTAATTTGCTAAAACATAATGATTTTATATACATTAAGGCTGGGACTATCCGCATCGTTGACACGGATGGTGTATGGATATCCGGATAATTGCAGCAACGAAGATTCGGTTAATATTCGTGTATTCGGATATCCAAAAAACATCAACGAATTGATAACAGTAAAGATGATCAACAAATGTTTTTCCTAAATCATTTTTTGATGTGTGCTATTCCACGATTTAACTGTTAAACGGTTTGTAGAATTCTTGGTATATATGTTGGATATTTTCATGGCGTATTTTTGTACCTATTTTCACAAAGATAATAATCTTTCCAAAAAATTACACCAATAATACCGAAACCTTTTGGCGTTGCGTATTACCCATTTATTTATTTTCCCCATGTTGCATTTCATTAACTTCTGATACGCTTTTTTTCGAATAGCCGTATTTTTTGTTTAAGTTTCGGATGCCCGAATATTCGGAATATCGGTATAGTTGAAAAGTCCGGATGGAACCGTACTTTAACAAAAGACGGATAATGTAAACAAATATATGAATTGTTTAGGGTTTGATTTTCAAATAAGCTTACGTCAAATATTGATTTCACTTTGTTGTATAAACTTTGGGGTTGCGGGGTATAGAAACATTTCATTAAACTAAAAAAAAAAATTAAATTTATATATTTTTGCAATCTCAAATATATTATTAAAGTGCAAAATGTTTTAAAACACGTTTGATACAAACTCTTATTAATCCTTTACAATTGTTTTATCAGTTTATGGATTGTTTAACAAAAAAAAAGCACTTTTCACTTAAGGCGTATAATATGTAATAACTTATTGAAAATAATTTGGCAACGTACTCATTTGAACCAACTTCGTCTATAACCATAGGATTTGAAAGTTGTTGTTACCTTGCTCTCTATCAGTCTTGGGTTGCTACGAACATAAGGTTTCAATAAGACGATTGAGTCCATCAGCAAAATACAATTTTGCAACTGTGATGGTTATGTCGCGGAAAGGAACTAATGAGCTGTCGATGAAAGAACTGACATCTCTTAACCGTGGTGAACTCGCGCATCGTAGAGCTGCATCGATTGTTGTACCGGAGCATTTTGCTCGCTTGAGATAGCAATGCAATTTTTCGATACATTTTTATTGTTACGTAATTAGCTGTTTACGTGTAATATTACCGAAGTTCTAGTATTGCAATTGTGTATTTATTTAATGAATTCAAATCAAAAAATGAGTTTAATTCACTGAAATAAAACATAAGCAAAAAAGTCGGGTTCATGCCTTAGTAAATTAACAAAAATATTTATTAAAACAAACTAAAAAAATAAATTTCAAAAATCAATATTTCCGTTATATATGTTACTTTCGAAGCTAGTTGGACAAGTATGCTTTATATGTTCACTACGGAGTAATTTGTATCCTTTTTTCGAACGCTTGTTTTTATGTAACTCAGAAGAGTCGGTCTTTTCTGGCTGGTTTTATAGATCGATTGGTAGTGCAAAGGGTTTCTTAGAATCCTTTAAATCATTTTCTCAAATTTCCATTGACGGTCAATTTGAAATACTTGTCTATGTTAACTCAAAAGCAAGTCCCTTCAGAAAAGTTATCCTCTGAGTAAAATTCTCAATATTTGTGAAATAAAAAAAATGCTTGAGCAAAATGCTCTTGGTGCGTGTTCACGAGAATTAAATTGGTGGATAATCTCAGAGCAAAGTAATTACTCTTAGGCTGCAGGAGGTTTTTGTAGGCAATGCATTTTAGAATTTCTACATAAGCGGGCATCAGGTGATACCAGGCTAAGATATATGTAGGTTTATTTATAGGCTCACACAGATGCTACATTTTTTTAAGAACGCTGAAAAATCTTTGCATATTTTCTGAGAATATGTAGGCACCAGTTAGACTATGCCAATTTATTGTCCCCCGATTCAAATACATTGGAAAAGTTAAATTTTTAACTAAAAATATGCAACTGAATTTAGACAAGGGATTTTAACACTTCAAAAGTACACCAATCTTATTTCTGTTCTCTTCCCATATAAAATGAAGTATAGTTTGAAATTTTCATTTCCCAACACTGCTGCAGTTTTATTTATTTAATGCTCTTGACCGCATCGTCTCGATTTTTATCACCAAATCAATGCTTATTACCTTAAAAACAACGGTAGTTAAATGGCATATTTAGTAATCGACTTAGATCTAACACAACATAGATTAAGATATTAATATCGGAGGAGAGCTGTACGTAAGACAATTAATGGAGTAATAATTATGTATTTTAAGTTCGAGCGTTTAATACGCCATAAACACCTATGTGATATGTGTGTACAATGTACATTAGAGTGGCACTTACTTATTTAAAAAAAATAAAATTTCATTCATTTCATGAGAAAAAATATTTCGAGATTTTTTTAAGAATAAAAAGTTAAACAGGATCGGTACAAAACTACTAACTAGCGGATACTACAGCCTGTCGTAACATAAATTGAGAACAGCTATGAGCCAGAGTTTCCCATCGTAATAAATGAATATTAAATTTTGTTAACATTTCAACCGGATTATTCGTAATTTCATTGGAAGAATTTTTTTTGTGGTAATCGAGATAATTTGTTTGGTAACTGGACACAATTTGCAAGTGAGCGGCTTCTGATTTTAATCCGTAATTAAGTTTTTGTTATACTAAATACTTCGCCATGCTGCATCACTCACAACTTCTGTGTCGTTTCCGCAAAGAGATAGAGAGTTAAATATGGCAGTAGTAGTGGTAGTAGTCGTTAGTAGTAAGTAGTAAAAGTAATAGTAGTAGTAGCAGTTGTAATAGTGGTTGGTAGTACTTAGTAGTGCATGAGTAAAGATAGTAGTAGTAATTTGTGAAGGCATTGGTAAAAATAGTAGCAAAAATTTATAAAAAAATATTAGTAGAAATTAGTATAAAAAAAGTAATAGGACTATTTAGTAGTAGTATTAGTAAAATAGTAGTAGAAATTAATAAAAATAGAAGTTGCATTCAATAGTAGTAAAAATCGTAGTGGTAGTTACAGGTAGTAATAGAATTTGTAGCAGTAATTATTAGTAGTGGTAGTTGTTGTTGTAGTGGAAGTATAAGAACTAGTAATTAGAAGTTGTAGTGGTACCACCACTATAGGATCTTGCAATAGGGACGCACAAAAGTTGACCGATAGTGACAGCAAACGACGCCATATTTTTCCCCGCTCTTTTGACATTTCCCTTCAGTAAGGTCTGCCATTTCATCATGGAAAGATATACGATCCAACAACGAGTCGAAATTATTAAAATTTACTACCGAAATTCGGAATCAATGGCCTCAACTTTAAGAGCGCTACGTTCAATTTATGGTCGTCGTCATTTCTGGCTAAATGGCTTCGTCAATAAGCAAAATATGCGTTACTCGTATTGGACAGGCAGCAATCCAAACGTACTCCATGAGTCAACATTGCATCTCGAAAAAATTACGGTTAGGTGCGGTTTATATGCCAGCGACGATTGATGAGCTTCGTACGAATATTGAACGTGAAATTGCAGCAGTATCGGTCGATTTATGCTTGAAAACCGTCGAAAATTGGGTTCAGCGTCTGGACTTCGGAAAGCGTGCCCGTGGTGCCCATGCGAAAGAAATCGAGTTCCATACATAGTGGCACCGAATGTACTTTCACAGGAAATAAAGAATTTAATTCATATCCCAAACCGTTTTTGTTTTATTTAAAAAAAAAACTTTTGTAGCCTTCCTATTGAAAACCCCGTTAGTAGTAGTAGTTGCAGTTGTTGTGGTGAGCCCGTCCCGAACTACGGAAAGGTATGAAATTAGCCCGAACTACATACATACGAGTATGTATGCGCTTAAATACATACAGGCATATCCAACAGACTCAGCATGGCAGTTGTTGATTGTGTCACATCTCGTTCATTTACTGCATCCTCTGGTGTTCCGCAGGGAAGCATTCTTGGAGCCCTTTCTTTTTTATTGTTTGCATTAATGATATCGGTTCGAGCTTTTGGTGTGTAGAATACTTATTGCATGCGGATAACCTTAAGATTTTTGCTATTGTTAATAACTCTCATGACTCTGAAAAGTTGCAACATGATCTGGATAAGCTTCATAACTGGTGTTGTTCAAATCGTTTATCATTAAACATAAATTAATGTTTCCATGTAAGGTTTTCTTAATTAAAAACTACTTTGTATACTTCCTATAGTATTGCCGGCTCTGCCCTGAAACTCATTGATGAAATTAACTATTTAGGCGTAATTTTTGATTCTACTTTAAATTTTATGTCATTACTTGGTCATATTCGATGTTAGCTTTCCTATGGCGCCACCGCTCTGTGTTCAGTAATCCGTATACTCTCAAAACATTATATTGTGCGTTTGTTAGATTGAAGCTTGGGTCTGCCGCTTTTATCTGGAGGCCTTATCAAATAGGCTTCTCCGATCGTTTTGAGAGGGTTCAAAAAGTTTTTATCCTATTTGCACTTCGATCAATGAGCTTTGCTGATCCTTTGCCATCTTACCTATCTCGATATCTATTGCTAGGTTTAAATCCCTCGAGGGCAAAAGAGCTATACTGCCGTGTTCGTTTGTCATTGGTATTATTAATCAATAGTCCTGGCTATTGTTGTCCTACGCTTCTAAGTAAAATTCAGTTTAATGTTCCATACCAGAATCTCAGGTAATTTAAAACCATATATGTACATTGATTTTCCCAGAACCAATTATGGAGTGAATGCCACTATTGATGCTGATTTCACTTGGTCGTATGCCATCTTAGTAAACCATCTTAGATATTTTTTCTCTTAATTTTTACCTATGCTCTGCATGAATTTGAAATTTCAAGCATACACGTAGGATACATACACATACATACACATTGATTTGTCCCTGCCTCAGTATGTATGTTTGGTTTCTTCATATAAACGTTATGTGTTGACTTCGTGGCGCGATACCGACGCGATCTTCGTTACGCGATATAAAAAATCACACTCATTCCGCTCAAAAAGTTTTACTTCAAAAAATATTTTCGTTTCTGGTCAAAGAAATTGCTAGAAATTGTGGTCATAATTAATTTATGTGGACCCATATCTTCTTCTTGTTCTTTTCGGCATCTTCTCCTTAATTTCGAAGAAAATTACATCATCAAACATTGAGCAAAATTTCATTGCTTAAGCAATTAAATACCATAAATGGAGACTTTTAAGGCGCGTATCTTTTCCAAATTAAATAAGTCCAGAGCGGGAGATTTTCCGGGGCATATAAATTTAATCGGGCATCTAATAAATAGGAAAGTTATAGCTAAAAACGCGATTTAGCCGTTTTTAGAGGGTACTTAGAACAATTTTTTCTCGACATACGGTGGCGAGCAAAAGTGGTCGAGCTAAGGTTTTTCAAGAAAATTTCTTCGTTAATTTAATATAAAAATATAGTTCATTGTATAACATAAACCATGTTACCTAATGTTTCAAGCGTTAAAAAAAATCTATAAAACCAACAAATTTTCATCACAATTTTTCCATTCTTTAGATATATGTATGAACATCTATTTGGTATGCATTTTTATAGCATATTTAATTTCAATATAATAAATTACAAATTTGAAGTGACAAGAAACAGTTTCTAATTTTTTATAATTTTTTTTAATTTCATATTGGCTTTGCTTAAAATAAATGTAATTGAATGGGCGGTATATGAAAAAAAAATTTAGCCTTGGAAAAGAAAAAAATATAAAAAATTAAAATTATTCTAAAATTAAATAGAACACTGCATATCCAAAAAATTATCTAAATATAAGCTATTATTTTTGCGTTCAAATATAAATTGATTAAATTTCGAGCATTAAAAATATAATTTGCGTGTTGTAATTATTACAAAAATATGTATGTCTATGAGATAAACTAAAACGGATGTGATTTAACCTAATGTGCCCCTTTTAAGAACAATAATAAAATCCGAAATTTTTAAAAAGTCTTTAATTATTTATTATTTCAGGCTTTGAAAATGTTCCCATCGATGTTCGGTCGTTCTTTACTGATGTGTCTAGCATTGGAACCCGTCATTGGAAGCTTGTTTAGAAACTCAAAAACCTCTTAGCAAAACCTGCGTGATCACATCTCCAACAAAATTAGGAAACTTTTGAAAAATCACATACACACCCTCAGTCATTACAAAATAAAATTTGAATTATTATTATTTTTTACTCCTACTACCTTGAGAAGAATGAGGGAGCAGTCCAGTGGGGAAAATTTTGCATGTAATAAGGGAATGCAAAGTCTTAGCAAAAAACATCGTTTGGTGAGATTTTTTTTTCCGACATTTTCTCAGACATTTTTCCGGGTATGTTACCGGTAACGTGACCGGAACTGTTCTCGCTAGGTTCATCCTACCAATATTATAAATTTGAAAGTTTGTGTGTGAATGAATGTATGAGTATGTTTGTTATTTTTTCAAACACAAACAGCTAGACGGATTTGTAAAAGATTTGTTACGTAAATAGCCCATAATCTGGGTTCGCATATAGAGATCTTTATTTAAAGAGAGTTGCTTCCTTCTAAAAAAGCTACAGTAAATTAAGTAAATAAATAAGGTAAATCACATATTTATAGACGACGACTGGGCAGAGTCTACAACGATGGGGGGGTAGCTGCCTTTCACAAACGTTTTGAATTTATATGGTAATTGAAATTCTACTATACTGGTGTAAAGATAGAGCTGTTTATTCAAGAAACATATTTAGAGGGCGTCGTCACCTATGTAAAATAATTAAATTAAACTTATGAGTTAAATGAAGCATTACAATACTGGATTGAACTACTAATTGTTGAAGTAAGCTTAGTCTCGAAAAAACCCGAACATTTTTAAGCTAAAGGTGGAAAATAAGATATCAATGAATTTTTAATAAATGTTCTAGTTAATAAAAAGGTTACCTAAATTTATTTAATACTGTAATTTCAAAATAGTAACCTATTGGCATTTACCCCTTTCAACCGATTTCGTATATCGGTATAAAGCGTCAGCACTAAACACTTACTCACAAGACACACTCGGTGGAAACCGAAAATGTGCGCTTTGATAACAATATTCAAATATGTTAAAATTTCTTGACAGGAGGTCTTCACCAAAAAAATGTGTCCAACCCGTTATGTAACGAATAATTTATTTCACTATTATTATTTCAAATCATATCGCTACCATGTAAATCTGAAAGTCTGGTTTGAATTGTTTCCAAGGATAACATATTAGAACTACTACTTTATATTAATTTTCAATTCATAAATATCGACAAACGTTCGGCTTTTTTTGGCCGAAGCTGAAAGAGTTGCCACTTAAGTTAAATAAAGTATAATAAAATTAAATTGTTATAAAAAAAATATTTCAATAGAATTGGCACCTATAATTAATTCGTTTATGCACTTGTCAAGCGTCGCCAATTCCCAATTACAAGTAATATTCCCAATTTCAAGTAATAAGGCTCAAATCTAGCAGGAGTTGGTGTTGTTCTAAAAGATGATTGTTTTACGCGTGCGTAAAAGTAATTCGAAAATCACAAAGTGGATCGTTGAGAATAGGTGCATTGGCAAGGAATAATATATAGATAAAATATGTATATACATAAATATCTAATGTACATATATAAAATCCTTGTATGAATCAAAAGCTCTATGAATAAGTTATACGTATACGCGATATGTAATCAGTGCTCGGCATTTCATAGCAAAATTGTAAAGGGTGCTTTTTTTTAGACTGATACAACTTTAAATTAAAATAAAACACATAAAAAATGAAGGATGGTGCCAATTTTATTTAGTTTTATTTGAAAGATATTTCCATGAAATTAAATATTTAAAAACGATTTCTGGCATATGTACGCCACGACTAGCTTTGGTGAATCGCCAAATTTCTCTTTCAACAAATCGATAGTTCGAGGCAGTATGAGGCGTACCACCGTCTTGTTGGCACCAAAATTCTTGCAGGTCGATGTTATGCAAATTTGGAAACAAATAATCGGTAATCATTGATTTCTAGCGATCACCGTTGACAGTAACATTTGCTGCAGCCTTTTTTTTTTAAGAAATAGGGACCGACCAACAGTTCGACGAATTAGCTGTTCTGATGCTCGATTATGTGGACCATAAAATTCACGAAGTGCTGTATAAGTTTGGCGAACAGAACACTGATTTCTAAAGTCAATTTCCAAAATTTGTAAACGTCGTTGCGGCGCCATTCTTTCCATGATGATTTTTCAATGCTTACTGAACAGAAATGTCAAAACGAAATGTCATTTACCAGCTGTCAAGTGACAGCTTTCCCTTCCGAAAGTTCTATCAGTCTAAAAAAAACACTCTTTACAAACTCACTTCACATGGAAAAATAATGCTCGTATTATACAATAAATAAATTTAAGCCATTATTTAAATGCATTAATTATAATTAATAAATTTTAGTGCCTTATGTTATTCATGCACTAATAACACTACTCGACAAATTTTGATCAACTTTAGTCTCCAAGAATAAAATAGTCCTTTCCTAAAGTGAAATTTTCTCGTGATTCCGAATATGACTTCCTATTTCTTGTGGCAGATCTAGTTTCCGAGATATCGGCGAAAATATGAAAATTCCCATTTTTGCAGAACACTACTTCATATAGGTACGGCAAAAATTTGCATTTTTCATTTTTTCGTTTTTAACTGTTGAATTATGCATTATACTAATTCCCATAAAAATTTCTTGCCTTCTTCGCCCTCAAGTATCTTCAGTAGTTTGGCCACTATGCCAAAAAACGTTCAAAAAATGTTGAAAAAAAAAACGAAATTTTTTACACAATTTCAGATTTAACCACTTTAAAATCGGAAAAATTCTATTGACGAAAAAAAGTTAGCCCTCCTATGTTGTAGGTAATTTAACTACGAAAATTTTAAGCATACCAGTACAACAATCGGACGTGCCATTGAAACTATAGCCCCGTTAACTTGCAAGCGTCTATCCTACAATTTTAGTATTACTCTGATAAAATTGGCGAGACATTTCATTTGGTCACTCTACCTTAGGGTCTAATAAATTTAAAAAGACATCAAGTATTTAATTGTCACTACTGTTTGTTGTAAATTTTGTTTTGCAAATTGTAGTGCAAATTTATACATACTATATCGGTAGATGTGTTTACGAAATGGCTTGTTGCAAAAGAGATTTTAAATGTAAAAATAATCCGGATGATTTTTGCTTTATTTGCGGACATTATATTTTCGGAAACTCAGCTCGGAAAATAACTAATTCTGTCAGAGATGCATACTTTCATTATTTCGGTTTCCGTGTAAAAAATCTCGATAAATCTTGGACACCTAATTTTATTTGCGCCTCCTGTAGATTAACTTTAATGAGATGGGTATCGGGTAAAGGTCATAACATGAAGTTTGGTGTTCCAATGATGTGGACTGAACCCTTTAACCACGACCAGTGCTATTTTTGCGTGATAGACCTTAAAGGTAAAACGAGAAAAAAGAGGAAATTAATAAGTTATCCAAATGTGGCATCAGCTAAAAAACCAAAACTACATGACCATACCTAGACCGCCTATAAGTTTTGAAGCCTCAAGCGAAAGTGACTCCGAAGCAGATAATTCAGAAAGTGGACAAGAAGGAGAGATCCCACATCGAGTCTCACAAGCCGAACTTAATGACTTGGTCAGAGATTTGAAATTATCGAAATTTGATAGCGAAGTTCTAGGATCTCGTTTGCAGCAATGGGGCAGCCTGGGCCCTTCGACAAGTACTTCCAAATTTCGAAATAGACACAAGACTTTCTCTTCTTTTTTTACTAAAAGTGAAAATATTTGCTACTGCAATGATGTTCAAGGTTTATTTGAAGCACTAAAATTAGAAAATAAAGTGGATGATTGGCGCTTGTTTATAGACAGTTCAAAGCATAGTTTAAAAGCAGCATTACCAAAGAAACTTATTTAAGCATATCAAATTTACTTGAGCTCATTCAATATAAACAATTTAATTGGAAAATTTGTGCGGACTTAAAGGTAAGCAGTTTCGGTGGTACAGTTTAAAATAAATAGTATATGAAATACATCCTAGGTTGTAGCTATAGTTCTCGGACTTCAAGGAGGTTTCACTAAATATTGCTGTTTTCTCTGTCTTTGGGACAGCCGTGCTAGAGAAACCCATTATATTCAGGAAAACTGGCCACCAAGAGCTGAGTACGAACCAGGTGCCTTCAATATCGCAAACCCGCCTTTAGTAAATCCCGAACGAGTTATTTTGCCAGCACTTCACATCAAATTAGGATTAATGAAAAATTTTGTAAAGGCTTTAAATAAGGACGCGCCATCCTTCCAGTACCTAACGAAATTTTTCCCTAAAATAACTCAAGCCAAATTAAAAGAAGGTATATTTGTTGGTCCGCAAATTAGAAAGTTGCTGAAAGACGAAAATTTTGCGAATCATTTATCATCAGTAGAAGCAGCGGCTTGGGACAGCTTTAAGCAAGTCGTTAGTGGGTTTCTTGGCAACAACAAAGATCCCAACTATAGAGAGATGGTCAAAGCCTTGTTGAAAAACTACAGTGCTATGAAATGCAACATGTCCCTCAAAATGCATTTTTTGCATTCACATTTGGATAATTTTCCCGCAAACCTAGGTGCTGAAAGTGATGAACAGGGTGAAAGGTTTCACCAAGACCTCATGATTTTTGAAAAGCGTTACCAAGGTTTTTGGAATGAAGAAATGATGGGAGATTATTGCTGGACAATAATACGGGAGACAAGCCAGTACAAGAAGTACCCACGTCCCTCACTATTGACCACCACGGTAAAATCGCTCAATTTGACTTTTTTAGATGTAGATATGTATGTATTTAATGTTGTTGTCGTTGTTGTTTTTTACTGAATTGCTGATTTATACTCATATTACTCAATTGAATACAGTTTAACGTGCAAACATATGTCTATAATAAAACGTTATAAAAAAATAAAAACCTAGTTTGAATAAAAATTTTCTCTATAAAAAAATTGTAGGATAGACGCTTGCAAGTTAACGGGGCTATAGTTTCAATGGCACGTCCGATTGTAGTGCTGGTATGCTTAAAATTTTCGTAGTTAAATTACCTACAACATAGGAGGGCTAACTTTTTTCCGTCAATAGAATTTTTCCGATTTTAAAGTGGTTAAATCTGAAATTGTGTAAAAAATTTCGTTTTTTTTTCAACATTTTTTGAACGTTTTTTGGCATAGTGGCCAAAGTACTGAAGATACTTGAGGGCGAAGAAGGCAAGAAATTTTTATGGGAATTAGTATAATGCATAATTCAACAGTTAAAAACGAAAAAATGAAAAATGCAAATTTTTGCCGTACCTATATGAAGTAGTGTTCTGCAAAAATGGGAATTTTCATATTTTCGCCGATATCTCGGAAACTAGATCTGCCACAAGAAAATGAAAGTCATATTCGGAATCAGGAGAAAATTTCACTTTAGGAAAGGCCTATTTTATTCTTGGAGATTTTTTTTGTCGAGTAGTGTAATTAATAATATAATTAATTCTCTGGGCATACATTTTATAGTAAACTTCCAATAGTAGTAATTGTAATTCACTGTTTAAATAATTTGGTTTATTAACGTGTTCTTACTTAATATTTCAGTCAAAGTTAAAATGTAATACATTTCAACTTAAAATTAAAGTTACATATTTCGACAAAGAGTTATTTCTATCGCTTTAACAAAAAGTTATTGCATATACATAACTGAACTTAACTCAAATAGCCGTCAAAAGAAAATATTGTTTTTTAAGTCCGAAATAATATATAATATAATTAGTTCTAAATGTAAGGCTCTCCTGTCTTGCCTGCTGGGCGAAGCAACAAAATCCTTCTCTGGGCTCAACCGGCGCTCTCACAGTCACATCCTTATTTTTTCCGACCACTGGACATATTCACACCTACATACATCATCATAATGAGACTTGTAAACATGGAAAAGATTTACAAGCCACTTACAGATGTACAGTTTCTGGTACTCTTGGTAGGATAGAAGATCAAATCTCTATGATTATCGAGGGTATTCTTCACCTCTAACTAACTTGCTTTGCGAAAAATGTGGTGTGCACAAATTTGAATTAGTTACCACAATTACAATTAATATTAGTAATATCAATTCAAATACTTACCGATGACTGTGTTAATACTGAATAAACAGAATCTTTTTATACACCTTTTGGTATTATTGAATATTTTTTAGGATACTCCTTCTCTCTCTGCTCAGACATTAAATCTCGCTTATTTCTAATTATTTTAGAAGTACAGCGCCATGGGACATTTTTTTTTATTATTATTTACTTATAAAAAATTATTACAATTTAAGTTATTTTGCATTTGTTTATTGAATTTTTTTTCTGTGAAAATATTACAAATAACATACAATTAATTAGTGCATTAATTATTTCTTAGCTGAAATACCCATAGTTGGATAGCGTTATAGAATTGCCTAGGATTAAATGAAAAACTTTTACAAAAGAACCTAAAAGATTCAAAAATTAAGGAAATTGGTTTTAAAGTGGTCCCCAAAAAAAAATGTCCGTCATATTATGCAGAGAATAGCATCACAGTTTCCTATGTCGCTAAGACTGTGCCGTTCTCAGTACCCAAAAATGAAAAGTGTGATAGTTACCGTTCGATTCGTTGGAGCAACTCGGGGCCATCAAGTTCAAAACCATTGCCGCTTGGATGTAACTTCTACCGCTTTGGCAGTTGTTGTTTTTGTATTAGGTTTACCTGGCACAAATATCCCACCTGGAAAATCTATCAAATGTTAACCTCTTCAATCCCGAACCAAAAATATGCTGGAAAAATAACTTTTTAAGATTTATTTTTACTAAACAGGGTCCGAGCAGCTTATTTGGAAAAAACAAATTTTGAAAAAACTTTTTCAAGTAATAGTATTTTAATGTCCACATATGTGGACAACGGTTGTTCATGCATAAAAAAAAATCAAAACCTATTGTGTTTTTCATTTTAAATTTTATTCAACCAAAAATTAATAATGCCTTTATAATTTAAAGAAAAAGATAACTCACTTTTTTTTTTTTGAAAAAACATAAATCAATATGTAAAATGCATATCTACATAGGAATTTATAAAAAAAACATTGGACATGTGGTAAAATATGAAGTTGTGGTAAAAAATTATTTTATATACTTATATATTTCTATGTTTTTTGGTGGTATTTTAAAAAGCAATTGTTACCATTAACGCAAATTTACAAATTACATTTCGTGCACATTGTACGAGTTCTTGAAGTGCAACCTGAGTTTCGACATCTAGACGCATTATTTGATTCAATGAATTTTGGAAAATGTTCAAATGCATCGAATCGGCTTCGAGCACTCCGCCAAATTATGGTTAAACTGTGGACTTACATACGTCAGAGTTTGTACGCTTTGACGCACACGCTTCTCTAGCTTTGCTTGAAAACCCTGCCAATGCTTTTCCTACATATAATTTATAATCAAGAAGTGACATTTTCGAATTCTTTTGATTTTTTTGCTGCCTGTTATACATTATCCAGCAGTTCACAATGATTAAGTCCACGAAATGATTAAATGCTCGTACAGTCCACTTTTTAGTGCGCAAATAACAACGGTACAATGAAACATAACGGTCACAAAGATCTACTCCGCCCATATACATATTTATTATACATGCTGACAACGGCTGGTTGCTGTAATGCAATTCTGGAAGAATGTTCCTTAGACCACCGCTGACATACAACTTCTGGCTGAGCTCCAACATACGAAGAAATAAGAATGACACTTTTGTTGTCCTTCCATTTGACCGCGGTGACCTGATCATCTTCTCGTACCCATTCATCCCACTCTCCTCTTTTCAAAAGTTTGTCGTCTCTAAATTTGTTTATAACAGGTCCAATGCGATTTTTCATAACTGTGCCAGTTTGAGATATATTATTTGTTCTCAGTACTTCAAGAGTTTTCAAGCTTGTAAAAAACCTATCTGTGTATACACAGCCTTCATGTCGTATACCATTAGTGAGGAGCTTCACTATAGAACCTCCTAACCCAAGTTGTTTCATGTCGAAGTTTTCTACAGATCCTTTACCAGTACATATATGAAAGTTTAAAACTAAATCATCACTTGCAGCAAGAACGAAATTTTTCAGACCAAGCGGATTTGGGTTTGCAGGCATATACTGGCGAAATATGCATCGGCCTGAAAATGGGATCATCTGCTCATCTAGCGATGTATGATATGGAATGGGCAATGTCTTGCATTTTTTTAGAATATGTTCAAGGAATGGTCTAATTTTCCAAAGTCGATCTGGCGTGCAGCTATCATTTTCTGCAGAAAATCGGAGAAATCGCCGAAGCTGACAAAATCGGTTTCTCGACATGCTATCAGCAATTTTAGGAACACGAAACACATTTTCCCAATACATCGTTAATTGAGGATATCCCAAGCATCCCATTAGTAAATGACATCCTGTCAAATGAAGAAGCTCTTCTGCTGAAGTATTTAACGAATGGTGGTTTAATTCTCCAAATCAAAGCCGGTTTGTAATTTGTGCGGTTTCCTCCCAAAAAGACATTCCTAAATATTCCATAAAGGCATCTAAAATAGATTCTGGAGTATCTTCATCATAAATAAGTAAATCGTCATTAGCAGGCCGAATTAGAAATCTAATAAAACCGAAGATATCCTAACGCTGTAGAAATAAATATACTTAAAACTTCGTATCTTTACCCTTTTTTAAGCCATTTCAAATTTCGTGACTGAGAAGCTGCATTAACTGATGCACAATTGGCAGAAGGCAGAGGTTTCCGCAAGATTTTCGTCATCGAGACCAACTTCAGAAGTATCATTCACCTGATGAACAATGACGCTTTCTTCAGATTGCTCAGTACTACAATCTTCGAAAGAATCTTGTACTTGCTGAAGAATTGCTTCGTAGTTATAATTTTCTTCATCGGACAGTTCAGCATCGCTATTATTTAAAAAGTTTGCAATTTCTTCGTCGTTGAGTTTCTTGGATATATCTACAGTTAGGTTCAAAAATAAAATCGTTAGGAATAATTCAAAGAAAACTGATTACAAAGTGCCTATTTTTGCTTGCGTAATCACCCAAAGAGCACATACGTTGACATGGCGGACACAGCGAATTTTCACTTTTGAACACACAAACACCACATATGTGGACATGCTTTACTGACTGGTTATTTTCATAGTTTTCAGTAATTTTTTTTATTTCACAGCACTCGTATACAGTGTTGTTTATTTTTTAATAATCTTTCCTTATTTTCAATAAATTCATTGTTTATTGTCCTTTTTTTACTTACCAAAAAGAGTAGCTTGCTTGCACGGTGTACTGAATACTGAAGGTGACGCCTTTAGAAGAACCGCTACAAAGCTTTTTTCACAAATTAAGAAAAAGAGACCCTTTTTTTTAGTATTTTGCGAATTTATTTATTAAATGTCTGCCTATAAATTCATATTTTACACTTTAGAACAATTAGAACACGTTTTTCAATGAAATATTGGAAGTTGTTCAATTTTCTCTCTCCCGTATTCTTGTTTACTAAAGGCGAGATCTGTCATTTCACCGCGGGAAGGCGACATCTTGTATTCTATCATTCTTGGCTTGCTTGCGCGACATATTTACAAAACGTGTACGAAAAAACGCACCAAAAAACATAAACAGAGAAACTAAAAGAGTAGTAAAGAGAGAACAAAATGTTCTCTTTCTACTGCCACAACATTTGAAAGAAATAACGAGAAATTAGCAAATATTTAACTATGAAGAGTTATGTCCACATGGACATTAGCCCCGAAGAGGTTAAACAACATGTGGGCTACTGAAAAAACCCCCAGATAAAAGTCGAAACTTTTAAAGCAATACTACTCATAATAACTATGATCCTACTTGCTTAGAATTTAAGGCGTATTTAAAGAATGAATACGCATGAATTAGCATTTTGATATTAATATTGAATACAAATTTGTAGCGCAAAAGATATCAATGATTTTAAAATATATATATATATATATATATATATGCATATGTATACATATGTATATAGAGCTTCTGGGAAACGGCTGCCCCTCGGCATGCCACGAAAAAATATCTCACAGAAATCATCTGCTGTTCGGAGTCGGCGTTAAACTGTAGGCCCTTCTTTATTTGCTGCCCAACATTAAAACACACATCACAAGAGGTGAGAAAATGTCGGACAATCATCGAATTATATGATGTAAGCATCAAATTAGTATTATTGTAAGTAAATTTCACAGCACAATGTTTTAATTATTTCGCATAGAATATTCGAAACTTCTGTAATTGTAATTTTACGTATAGTCAGTGTTAGCAAAAATGTGATAATTCAAAGCCATTTGGCTTACTGTATTTCAATAGTTGTACAAATCCACAACCGCCAAGCTCAATACAAAGTTATCGATAGGCCAAACTGTCGGATCGTAGCAATAGTCGTAGGTCAGTGTTGGTTGGCATGTTCAGCAACAGCAATTGACACAAATCACAAATAAACAAAACAATCCTAGATTAAAATACGAGGTTCAACCAATAGGCATCTCATCTAGTAAAGATACACATTTTTCATATATTTCTCGAGATTTTCTCTTCTAGTTTCTGAATTATGTAGTCAATTTTTATAAGCAGTGATATCATGTTTTCCATCTGTTATACATTTTATGAAGACGAGATGGTATTATGACTTTGGTTCAATGTTTGCAAGTATGAAAAGTAGGGCTTTGATTTCTGCTCGTACATTCTCGAGTATTTCGATATACGAGAAACTGAGAAATTGAGTTTAGATTTTTATTAAAATTTTTTTAATGAATTAAGTAAAAAGTTCTTTAGCGGCAGTAATTTTGTACATCGCGTCGTATACAAGCATATGTAGCTTGTGACCATTTCGGCACTAGTTCAGGACCATTCAAGTACAAGTTCTGGACTGTTTCGGTACTATTTTCGGACTAGATATTTCTGGTCCATTTCAAGACCTTGCAGTAGTTCGGGACTGGTTTACCACTTCATCTACTACTCCTACAACTTATACTACCACTACTAATAATTACTACTACCACTGCTATTTACCACTACAATTACTAGTTATGACTACTACTGCTACTATTTGTACTAATGCTACTACACTACTAATTTTTACTACTATTTTAACTTGTGCTGGTACTTACTACTACTACTACTTTTTTACTTATTTTATTACTAACCTTACTAGTGCTACTACTAATTACTGCTACTATTTTTACTGATTTTTACTACAATTTTTGCTAATTTCCACTACTATTTTTACTAATGCTACTAGAAATTATTCCTACTATTTTTACTATTTTCTACGTTAATAAAAAAACTACCTTTCCACAAACATAAGTACATATTGATATACCCTCGTAAAGTTACTTGCGAGTGCATATGTACCCGTTATTCCGAGATTTTCTTAAAATGTATCTACAATGAAGCGTAATAAAATTAAACGCTGCAAAACCAAAACCAGTATTAACCGATATCAGTGTAGTTATATTTACGATCATATAGATACATGTTTGTATGTTTGTAAGTAGGTACTCAAGTGTGTTTTATTTTTATTGAGCGTACTTGGAGTATTAATGTACTTAGTGCTCGGTACTACAGCGGTAACATCTTATAACAGCAATTTCTTTACATTGTAAACATTGGACAAGACATTTGGAATCCTGTAGTTCTGTTGGGGGCAGTAGAAGAGTGTGGGTAGGGGCGCAGAATTTGCCTTCTCCCACCAAGCTTTTGCCGCTTTCTTGGGACATGTTAGCGATGTAATGATAATTTGTTTCCAATTATCTCTAATAAAGCATTTCATTGGGCCCGTTTTAATGTAACCTAGTTGCAAAAAAACACTAGGTAGGATAAGAAATAGCATGTAAAACAACAACACTAACTCGGAAAAATATGCGAGTTGAGCCAACTCGGTTATATGATATCCGACCTGAGATGTAGTGTTGTGAAGCAAAAAACCCGCTCTATTGTGAATGGGCTCTGGAAAAATACTTGGGAAATTTCATTCAACTGTCAAATTTTGTTTGTTTTATGGATACATAAACAAAACAAATAATAATGGAACAAGGGTAAGTAAAATTGCTTTTCGTATATTTCACATAAAATTATGAATTAAAACATGTTTGTTATTTCAGAATGCAAGAAAAAAGGCCAAAGAGATGGTCATGTGAGGAGATAATTGAGTATTTGAGATGCTAACTCGCCCGGAAAGCGGAGTTGGAGCACCCAAAAAGAAAGAGGTCGGCGAACGTGTTGGAAGACATGGTGTCAATGGCGATCACGGTAGGTTCAAGAAATATATGTTTGAACAAATTATATTTATTCACATCATCCACTTCCAGGACTTAGAAAGGACGCCGCTGTGTTTGGAGTCGAAGATGCACAGTCTTCCCCAGGCCTATAAGACAGCACGGGACAACAACAGCAGAACTGGCGCCAGCCCGTGCTTTGCCCGCTATATGGAGCAAATGGACGAAATATTTGGAAGAAGTCCGATTATTTCAAACGACCACTCGGTTCATGTGGGTTACATGTGGTTACAGACCGTTTGAAACACTTTCGGTAAATGTGCTGTCTGGAAAAAATAGCTAACAGAAATTACTCTGTCTAGCAACAGCTTTTTAAAACGTTACAGTGAGATTCAGTGAAAACCTTTTAGTGAATTTTTTGCAATGTTTATGATGTAAATTCTTCGTGCTCGTTTTTAGAAAACCCTTATACATGCGGAAGAGCATCAACTTAACAATTTTTCAAAAAACATCGGTAACATTTTGCGGTACAATGTGCAAGGGTTTTATAAAAGCGAGTACGAAGAATTTACATCAAAAACTTCACTAAAATGTTTTCACTGAAACTGGATTTTGTTTTAATTTGCTTTTGGTTTTTATTTTACTTGTAATTAGAATAAGAAATGATCTGAATTGAATTTTATATGTGATACTCCTTGTGAATTTGTTTTATTTTGTAGATTTTAAGTTGAATGAAATGCAATGAATTCTTGTAAATATTTTTATTAGTGAATTTAAAGATATAAATATATATGTACATATAGGCAGTGAAATTTTTAAATAATATTTTGTTATCTTAAATAATTAAAAAGGGTTTGCCTTCTCTCAAGGGCTGCGTCTAGGTTTCATTCTTCATAACCTTCATCCAGTGCAAACGTATTTTCATCACGCACATCGTTGATATCGCACAAATTTGCTAGTTGCCTAAATGCCACTGTATTGCTGACATACCAAATGTACATATACACGGATTTTTTGTGGTAATATATGTACGCGTTCTATCCCCACCAGATGTGGCAGGTGCGCAGTTAAGACTCCGAATACTTCACTGAAAATAAAATAGCATTAAGTTTATGTACATATTTCTTTTACACACATTTAGTTATTACTTGTTAGGTATTCCACCGTTTGGCGTCTTAGCCTCATGTGCATTTTGAAATCTGCCTCACTAATTGCATCGAGTGTACCTTCAAAATTGGAGCACTTCTCATGTGCCGCGTTTTCACTCTCCGGGTCTTCAGAAGAGCTGAAGCTGGCATATATCGTTTCCAATAATTCTAGTACTTTTCCAATATCGTTTCCAATAATTCATCATCTACAAACGTAAAAGGTTATTTAATGCATTTATTTAATGTTTTTAAATAAATTTGATAACTTACCACAGAATCCTCAGAATTGCTAATTTTGTATTGCTTCTTTAAAATTTCACTAAACAAATCATATGTTTAATGACAGATTTTGCCAGTGTTGTGAAGTAATTAAAAGGAAAATTTATCCGAGTTGGAGTGTTTTTTTGCAACTAGGTTACATTAAAACGGGCCCACTGTTGATTGGACTGTTTGGACTGACGTTGAAAATAATACATGGTAGCAATGGCACAATTGTAAGCGTAAATATGTTTTATGTATTTTCAAAACATTTTTATAATAGGGTAATTTATAAAATAAAAATATTTTAGTTTTTGTAAATCACAAAAACGGAATACTTTAAATTTATAATTGTAATGCAATATAAAATACATACCAGCGTAACCGGTTAGCTCTGCTGAGCCAATAAAGACATATTTTGTTTCGGATATTGGAGATATATTTTTGAATCTTTGAATCTCAAATATTCTACATGCATATATTGATTTAAAGTAAATATGTGTGTACCATTTATCTACGCTGGAAAAGTACGGTTCACGGTGGTTTCCTTCCAAATGAGGACGTTGGTGCCAATTTCCCAAAAAAAATATACAGTGATATATACGGTCTATATACCAAATATTGTACATCAAATAGTGGCGAAAATATGTATGGCGCGGGAAGCGGGACCCATGGTACTAACTTCACCATGGACCAATGGGAGATCTCAATAAAATTTTGTACGAATTTTGGACAAAAATGTATTTCCAAAAAAGAAAATGCGACCGCCTTTAAATGCGATAATTTTCCTCTGTAATAGATAATCCCACAGATACCAGTAATGACAAAGAGCTACAAATCCTACTAATGCTATACGGAATCGTACAAAGCGCAAAAATAGCCAATACCTATAGCCAATATTTTATTGGTCTGTTAAAAAAAGTTAGGCTCAATTAAATAAATAAGTTAAATCGCATATTGCAATATAACGACTGTAAAGAGCTCTATGTGATTTGGCACATGTATAAACCGTTATATGGGTTACCATAGAGTCGATTTCTTTAGAGGAGTTGCCACTTACTTAAAATTTTAAATTTTATTAAACCAATGAATGAAATCAAATATATGGATATCAAACGAAAAATGATAGAGGCTTAACACAGCTTCATTTCCTAAATTTATTCAAAGAAGGTTGCCACCTGTTTAAATAAAAGTTAAGTTAAACTAGAAAAAAAATGGAATTGAATAATATGAGTGTCAAACTAAAACTTTTAAGAAAACCTTATTTCAAAAATACTTTTGGAGAGTGTTGCCACCTGTTTAAAAAATTAAAATTACTAGAATCAGATATTGAAATATGGGTATCAAACGAAAGTTTAAGTAAACTCTTTTCGATAAATGTAGAGGATTTTTTGCATTGAATTCACACTAAATTCAAAAGATAAATGAATCGTGAGTATTGATCTAACAGAGGTTTAGCAAAAATTTGAAAGTTAAATAAAAAAGAGGATATTTCACGTAAACGTAAATTTATATACTCACACAAACTTTTTAGAAAAATATTCGTAAAAGAGATTCCACGTTACCAAAATTAAAGAAATTCGTGCTAAAATAAATCCTACTAAGATTTTATATGAGAACAAATTTGTGAGTATATTCGACGGATTTGTTTGAATTATCGCATTTTTTTTATTTTTGTAAGTCACAGTTATATGGGATGTGAGCGTGGCTTTTGTCCTATTTCTGTAATTTCTGAAATCTTGGTTATTGTCTGCACATGTATGTATATCTATCCTTCGTTTTTTTTTTTAATTTTTTAATGAACCCCAGAATTTTCATTGTAGTTACGACTTCTTTTTATTTTCCCTCTGAATTAAATGTTATATCTCGTTAATCTTTCAGTTAATTCTAAACAATGGTACCTTATTTTTTTCAGGCCAGAACGTTCTTGGCAGAAAATGACTTAAATGTAAATAATTTCTTGTAAAATTGTAGAAAACGGAGCTACCATAGTTGAAAATTAAAAAAAAAGTGTCTAAATTTCAGGTTTTTTTCACAGATAAAATATTTCCTTGTTTTCATATGAACCAACTGCAAAAGCAATCGAAACAAATTTTTATAAAAAAAAAACACATTATTCAGTTGAACAAAAATGTCAATCCGTTTTAATCAATATTTTTTTTTTTTTAATGGACATAACTTCTCTAAAAACTGACCGACTTTGACATTTATTCTTGCAAACCCAAAAACACAAAGAAAAAAATGGTAATCATGTCCAAAAATCTTTTTTCAGAGGCACTCTTTCAAAATTTAATTTCTCGAAAAGTGTATTTTGTATTTTTCGCACTTCCCGAGAATTTAAATTTTAAAAAGTGCCTTTTTAATTTTTCGAAACAAAAATATGTACATGAGTTGGCAATTAATTTTTATCAAAATCGGTTAGTTTTTAGAGAAGTTATTTGCATTTAAAAAACAAGACAACATAAATTTCAAAGATGATAAAATACGATTTTCGCAGCGAAATTAAAAGTCAACTAAAAATATCGAACACAAATTCGTTCGATAAATTCGGTGTGATAATTTTGACCAAGAAGCATCATATTCAAGTTTCAGGGAAAAAGAAAAAAATGACTCGAATATACCGGTTGTCTTGAAATTGAGAGGCTATCAAGTATTGCGTTTTGCTGTATGAGGTAAAATCATTGAAATATAAGAATTCCATGTTCAGCCGCCTGCATTTTTCCGCCAAAACCCCACTGTGCACCATTTTATTTACCTTTTTTATGGAATTGCACAGAAGACAATTAGGGTATTCGAATTGTCTGGTTTTACAGTTCCCAATTAATTGGCTTACAATAAAAAATTTAACAAAAAAAAAAACAACAAAGAAGAGTTTTTGCTCTTCTGCAGTTCAGTTTGTTGTCGAAAGCTGTAAAAGTAAATAAATGAAATTGTATATAAAAAACAAATTAAGAACACTTTAATAAACGAAAAATGACACTGAATATGGTACATCGACGAAATCGGTATGTCTCCAAACCAAACTTGATAAGAGATGACGTTCCAATATATGTATATCATATATTCACCCTGTCGGTAAAATAGAAGCAGATCAAAAAGAAACAACACACTAATACTTAGATAGCCCGACTAGGCGGGCGGTCTTTATACCCTAAATATTTATTTTTTATAACAAATCAACCAAACAAATACTAAGCAACAAAATAATAGTGCAATAGTTGCATAATAAACACGGTTACACTTGCAATTTAAATATTAAATGATCCGCCGAAAAAAAGCACTGTATAAGTTTTTTAAATATTTGTATTAATTTAACCGTCGCTCTCTAGCCCCAAAGCTTTGCAACAGACGATGAACAATGACTTGTAAAACCGTATTGGTTTGGGCAAGTTGCCGATATCAACTAAATGCATTTTATTTAAACAACAATATTCTAAATTGATGATCGCAATAGAATAATATGCTAAATTTTATGTAACTTCATTTTCTGATATCTGGTTCCACGTTCCACTGCTCCCAGTATCTACTAGTGCACTTTCACTGTTCAGCCGAAATATGGTAGTATCTGGAGCGGGATTTCTTATCTACAATAACATCGTAAATTAATAATCATTCTATTAAAGAGCGTTCGTTACCCTTGGACTCACCGAACCCTCTGCCGCGACTTCGTTCTCTTCAATGTACCGGGCATTGACCAAACAAAGCTGCAGAATTGTAAAAAGAATCACAATGCTTATGAGTTTTTTAATCATTTCAATATTTTAATAAGTGTAAGCTGGTTTCTAATAATACTATGTAAATTAATTTAAATAAAATTATTTTTCAGCTGTAATGTAGCTTCTCGGTCTGGTGCTGTCAGAAGACTGGCTTCTTATTGTACTGATTTTGCAAA
The DNA here is from genome assembly GCA_951828415.1 of Anomoia purmunda. Taxonomy (NCBI): domain Eukaryota; kingdom Metazoa; phylum Arthropoda; class Insecta; order Diptera; family Tephritidae; genus Anomoia; species Anomoia purmunda. The sequence goes on from OX639997.1 coordinate 65,462,461, forward strand.
CTTTGCTAGTTACATTCACAAATTTATTAATCGCTCTCTGGGAATTTCTCGAAATTCATCATGAGTCATGTGAATATATATAACGCCTATATATATATATACAGATATAGTACAACTCGCATTAGACATATTTACATCTTAGTATTCAGTCTGTTTTTTCAACAGGCTTGCGTCCAACGCTGCTTATCACGTGCCAGTGCTATTGATGCTATGAATTCTATTACATACATACATATGTACATATGTATATATGTGTAAATTTATTTTAATATGTTTACCCGTGTACTTTCTTTCTCAGAGAAAGCAAGATCAGATAAGTAAATACCCACCCATTTCCTTGCGTTGAGGCCATGCCCTTACGTCAATACGTACCTTCTTCTTATTAATTGGCGATATGACCGCCTAGGCGATTTCAGCATAGCGCTCTAGTCGCCCCTCTGTTTTACTAATTGGCGCTTGTTAGAGGTCCCAGGTGAAGCCAGGTCTTTCTCTATCTGACCCTCCTTCGTAGGCCTTTTTCTTTCTCTGCTATCACCAACGTGTACCGCATTAAATACTTTCAGGGCTGGAGCATTTAATTCGATATGTTCAACTTGATCTATCCAGCGTAGCCGCTGAATCCTAATTCGATGTACTATGTCAACGTTCAGACATTGCGGCAAATAGGCAGCTTCGTCGCTATTGTCGTTTGAGTTTTGTCCAAGTCCGGTAACGGTACTTCGATTCTGTCTTCATGAATTGGAGGTACGGATTAATCATCTTCGACCATTAACAGCATGTATGAATGTTCGCTCCATTATTGTGAGTGTACTCTGGATATCGGTCACGAAGTCGTCGTTCTCATTCTTACAGGAAATTGCAGCGGTCTTAAAACCTTTTGTAAGCCGCCGTAACTTCTGAAAGAGTTTTCGGACAGTTTTCCCGTCTACTAGCATCTCTAGCGGATGTTTCATCGTAAGTGGGACCAAATATCCCTTCCCTTCCCATCTTGACGTTAAAATCAGCAGCGTTCATATGGCGCTCAAGGCGCTCTTAGAAGCGATCTTTGGTCACATCGACCTTCTCTTCCGTAGGTTTAGGGCGGAAATTAGCGAAATGTCACCAATTTAATTCAACCAAACCTTGAGTGATGATTTTATTGAGAATTCTTTGAAACGCACTGAATAACCAAGTAACATCCTTAAAACAAAAAAGTCTGTATTTTCCCCCACAACATGTTTTTTTTTAAATTTGTCTTATTTCGAGTGAAGCGAATTTTCCAAATTAAAATTTTTTGAAGTAAAACTTTTTTAGCAGCATTCATATATGGTGAATTGATCAAGCATGTGTTTGTTGTAAACCATACTGTCATTGTACGTATATTTTGTTAGTGAAAATTTTTTTTATTGTACTTATAACACCACCTGATATGAATCTGCCTTGATTAGCGGCATGATTGTGATTTTTGATATCTCGTAACGAAGTCACCACATGCCACTTACTTATATGAGAAAAAAACAAACGTACATACTGAGGTAGCAACGTAACAGTGTGTCCATAAGTATGTAAGTATGTACGTGCATTCCAGGACGATTTTCGGACTTCAACTTCAAGATTGTTTCAGGAATTTAACTCTCTATCTCTATCCCTTTGTTGAATCGGCACAGAGGTTTTACTTCTGGCTCGCGCACTTAAATGCCCACGTGGTTTATGTACAATATTTTAATTATGTTTTTATTCCTGATCTTAAATAACTTAAAGCAAAATATCTAGACTTCTTTTAATATGCTTAGAAAATATTCATCCGAATAAATGCACAGTTTAGTCAGGTGATAGTTGCACCTGCAGTGTCTTGTAAGAATTCCGTAATAACTTTTAGGTTGTTCTTTCATAAGCCAATGCATTGTAGAAAGCGCTTTAGGTTATATGGTGCAAAGAGCAGTTTGGAATGCCCCAGACCTGGTTTATTTCTCGCGGATAATTTCCTGGGCGTGTTAATGGCTTCCTCATTCCTATAACACAGAACGGTCCTGCGCAAATAAAGGGAGTTGACGCTCCTTTTTGGGACGCGAAATTGTCAGCGCTCTCATTTCTCTCAGTACCAGTAAGACCCAGAACCCAGACAAAAAATCTCGATTGTTTGGACCGAGTGTGTTCAGTTTGCGAAAAACACTTCATCCCCAGTTTAAAAGTTACGGGGAGATTTTAAGAGGCTTGATACGCGCTCAGCTGTTTGTCGATATAGCAATGTTCCGGTTGCGGTAGTAGTAGCTTTGGAATCCAAATATCTTAGCGCCAGACCATATGCACCTGTCATGGTACCTTCTTCATTTAATAAACCATCCATATTTCAGGCTATCATACTTTCGTTTAGCTTATATGTTCCCGATATACCCTCACGCTCCTTTTTGTTACTGAGCTCGTTTGTAAACCTTTTTATAAAGCTGAACTTTGGTCGCATATATTATATCTCTCGGTATTGCAAATTCAGGGTAGTATTCCGTAAGAGTTTTCATATTGTTGGCATTGTTTGTGTTAAATAAAAGAAACCAACTTTTATTTCGTCAGCTAATGGGCGGATGCTGTCAAATCGATGGAGATATGTAGGTCTCTCGATCCGCGGAAGGTGCAATCTTGTATTCCATCATTCTTGAGTCGCGTTTGGCTCAACCAAAGAAAGCTGAATCAACATATTCTACGTTCTTTGCATCAACAATGAAGAATCCTAGATCTTTCTACTACTTATGTAGTTTGATTTTGCGTACGCACGTAGCGATGCTGTATAGCGAACCTAAGAAAGCTTACACCTATCCAATTATTTAAGAAACGGCTGAGTGAATATTAATTTTAATTACTAATGATGCTAAGCCCGTAAATACTTATTATATTGAAAAATTGCACTTGAATAAAACTTTAGAAAAGTTTCGTCTGCACATTGAAAATTTCCTTAAAAAATAACCGAAGGTGATACAGGGAATGTGTGTAATTTATCGATTTTTTTTTTTGACTTTTCTGGGCAGAAACCTCGGACATAACAAAATATTAAAAATTTTAAAATTAATTAAATTAAATTAAAAATTGTTTATTCGAAATTTCTTAGAATCACGATGGGTATTTACTCTTTTTTGTTGATTTTTTAAGCCTAGCAGCGCACGCTTGGTAAAGCTAGAAATTTAGTAATTTAGTTTTGTAATATTTATCTTCCGTTTTTTTAAATTATCTTGCCAATATATGTATGTAGTTTCCTACGATTCCCTTAAGAGAATGTGGTATTTTCGTTCGACTTATCAAAAAATTAATATACTATACCGCAGTCTGAGATTGTCTACGAAAGAGTGATATACTTAGTTCAAAAATCACAAAAAAACGCAGGTGGAAATTTCAAGGGCAGTCCGAGCCTAATAAGCTTACGGTGGTGAGTCATGTTTAAAATGACCTCGGTAAAGAAAAACATAGATTGATTTTCCCTCATTTTCTGGTTACTGTTATTTGGTTATACACAACAAAACAACAACTTGGCTTATATTATTTTTTATTGATTTAAGATTATAATAAAACAGCGAACTAAGTAAATTGCTTACTTTTCGGTGTTTCAATTGAGACAAAGTTTGGACAACTTTCGTAACGGAATTCCCTTTGAAAAATATGTAACGTATGTAAGAGAATCCGACAGGGAAAATCAGAACGAATCGAACAAGTTTGTATGCTATTTGCGAAATATCGACGAAATTTAAGAGTGCAACAAAAATTTCTGATGCGGTTCAAATTTTGAAAGAAAGAGAACATAAAAAGAGAGAGAGAATGTAAAAAGATCGAAAGTAAATGAAGCTTTGCGATTGTCATCAAGTTTACTAATTTCTTTCCATTTTCGCTATTACATTGCGTAGTCACTCTCCGGGTTGATATTGAGTTTTGTTTTTTTTTTTTTTTGCAAATGATACAGAACTTTCGATTAAATTATTTAGTTTGTTTTCGTTGTTAATTTCTTCGCACTGAAAATATCGATGACATTTAAATTCTCATTTTCCAACGACTGTCAAAATTTTAACTTTGAACACTACATCCTTCATTAAAAATAAACAAGAAAGAAAGTCGAAATGTATAACTTTTTTGAGAAGGAGTTTTACTATTTAAGTCAGAAGTGTTCATTCTGATTTTTTTAAATATCAACAAATCTCTTCAAAGCAATCCAAACAGTCTTAATTGATTCATCTCGAGCTATACATCTTGTTGGAGATACGTTTTTAAGAAGCAAGTTTTGTTGTAACTATATGCAGGATATCGAAGAATTATTTGATAGTAATATTCACACAGCAAGGTGCCTCTACAAAGAAATTTATTATATGAGATTTAGAAGGCACATATAAGATGTTTCTATTATATTTTTCTAATAAATTTCATTACTCGCCAGATCTATTTATTGCCAAGTCGTAAGGTTGAAAAACAAGCTTTTTTTTACCGATAGATAGAAAGATAGCAATGGCCATTTTTCTTTATTCTTCACTAGATTTTACTCGCGGTTTTGCTATGTAGCATGGCATTAGGCTTAACGTTATGAACTCGAATCTAATAGAAAAGGAATTAAATAATTTCAACAAAGCTAGTAACTTTCAATACATTTTTAGTTTCGGATTTAAATTGTTTCTTATTTAAAAGAAAAACGACAACTACTTTATAACTGCCGATTACGGTTGGTTATAAAAAATTGTTTGGCATTGGCAACTGCGCAGTATGGGGTTTAGTGTAATATGATTAATTGTTACAAATCCACACGTTTTCTGAAGCGTACTACCTTTGATTCTCTTTTATTTAATTTATTAATCTAATTTTATTTGTTTTTTATAGTAGGTAGCAACCCTCTGCAAGGCATTTTAAACATAAAGCATTTTTAAAAACCCTTCATACAATACCCATATTTCAATATTCGACTTAGCTTATTATAGTTTCAACCTATGAGGCAACCCTCTGCACTCATTTTGCAAAATGATATTTATTTATAATTTAACTTAATTTGCACTTAAACAGGCGGCATCCTTCCTTCAAAACATTTTGATACCCGTATTCAATATTTGATTTTATTCATTGAATTCAATCTATTAAGAGGGTGGCAACTCGCTTTTAAAATTTAATAAGTAAAATTATACTTCTATAGGTAGATTTTTATCATTATTTATTGTTTTAGTTGCTAAAAATTATTTTGAAATTTACCTAAATCTCACTGTGTAGATTCCGGCTTCACATGTTTTCCACAAATAATGAATTTGACAACGTACTATTAATGTATACGTTACTTTTATAAAAATATAATTTACAGCTATTTTGCCTAATGTTTTCTCTATCTAATGTCATCACAAATATTTGGTTACTTAAACCACAAAAAATTTTTTGACTCAAAAGTGACCACGAAAAATTACTGAAGCTCAGTATGTGACCCCTTTATCTTTTTTTTTGGGTATTAGGCAGCGTTTCTCCCCATACTGATTCACCATTTTAGTGCTGCCGCCGAACCGTTGGTATTTTATGAGTTTTCGCTGGTTTACATTCGACAGCTTCAAATCTCTTGGAGGTTAATCAAAAACGCACTCTTCGGATTATGTGAAATTGTTGGTCCTTATTTTTTTAGGAATGAGAACGGGAATTAAATGGAGAGTTGACTGAATGCATCTTTTTTTTAACAGGATGGTACCATATGTCCCACACCCCGTTAAACAATCGACTTATTGAAAGAACATTTAGTGAGGGCGAAATGGGTCAGTCGATAGGTCATCGAGATCTATTTCAAATTTTCCGCCTCTAAAATACACCATCATAGAATTCATATGGCAACCCAACTGTACAGCAGACTATGTGGAAGATTCGCCGCGATGCCCTTAATGAATCCACGGAAAGGTTTTGATTTTCTCCCGCACACTTTCGGTAGTAAAGGGTGGTTAAATTTTAAGGGCAGATGTTAAATTAGAACCACACCTAAACGTCAAGTTTTTTTCTGCATTTCATTTGACATTTTTCAATTTCAGACTAACTCAATTTGAGCATGGAAAGATACACAATCGAGCAAGTTATTCAGGCTTATTATGAAAATGGGCGTTCAAATCAAAATGATGATGATCAGTTTTCGAAGAAAATCATCTTCAGTGATGGGGCACATTTTCACCTCAGTGGATTCGTCAATAAGCAGAATTGCCGCATTTGGGCGAATGATGACACTGCGTAATAAAAATTAAAAAAAAACCTGCGGTCATGATTTTGTTAATAGTTTTTATTAACATTAGTAGCAGGCTTACGAACTGAGTTTTTACTTAACGTAATAAACGAAACTTAAGAAATTAATTTTAAAAAATTATATGACCCATTTCCAGTTGTATTAATTTAATTATTCCTCAATAAGTTTTGTTATATAAATTATTAAAACAAGTAGTTCGTTGGTTTAAATATTTTATTTCCCTTGCAAGAGAGCAAGGGCAGCCGGTTAAGTCGGGTGAGTTAATACAACCTCCTTCTCTACAACCTGGTGTTGCTATTACTGCCTTTAGGAACAGAGAGCAACACCTTCTGCATTACTTCACCAAAGAAGACAATCTTGTTATATTGTAACAATATTTCTGGACTCTTGAGTGCTATGGCCATTCCCGAATATAATCCCGAACATTGGAGGCTTTTTATAGATAGCTCAAAAAGAAGTCTGAAATGTGTGTTGCTACACAATGGAAATAAACTTGCTTCGGTTTCAATCGGTCATAGTACCAAACTAAAAGAAGGATACGAAAATGTAAAAATTGGTTTAGCAACGATTTTTTATGCACAACATAAGTGGCCAGTATGCGTGGACTTGAAGATGGTGAATTTTTTATTGGGCCCACAAAGTGGGTATACTAAATACCCCTGTTCTATATGTTTATGGGACAGTCGTGCAAGAAATGAACATTGGATTGAAAGGACTGGCCGGTGAGAGAAAATATTGAGGTAGGAACAGCAAATTTTTGGGAAATCATAAATCACCAGACTATACAAAACTAGTTGCTGATATGCTTCTCAATTTTCGCAAACTGGGAGCTAAAATGAGCATTAAATTACATTATTTACATAGTCATTTGGACAAATTCCCGGACAACCTATGCGATTACAGTGAGGAACAAAGTGAACGGTTCCACCAGGACATAAAAATAATGGAAGCAAGATACCAAGGTCGATTGGACGACCACATGATGGCAGACTACTGCTGGAATTTAATACGGGATTGTCCTGAGCAACGACATCATAGGAGGTCCTACAGTAAAAGTTGTTTGTAATTTTTTTTAAAATGAATTAATGAAAAGAATATATTTTTTTTATTTTTTTATTATTTTTGTACAGGCGAGTAATAAAAATATAATTTAAATCCATATTGGTACATTTAATTAAGTTTTTTCGTGAAAATTTTAAAAGTCTTTATCTGAAAAACTAGAGCCAATTCGACAAAACTGATATTATTTTCGTAAGCAGCGCCCCCAACTAAACCGACTTAAAAATCTCCGACCGCAAAATTTTGTTCCGCAGTGTAATCCAAGAATGATTTTCGAAAAACCAATGCACCCACAAAGAGTGACTGTTTGGTGTGGTTTATGGGCTGGCGGCATCATCGGGCCGTATTTTTTCCAAAATGAGGCCGATCAGGCAGTTACTGTGATTGATGTTCGCTATCGTGAGATGATAACGAACTTTTTATGGCCCGAATTGGAACATATGGATGTGGACGATGTGTGGTTCCAACAGGATGGTGCCACTTGCCACACAGCCAACGAAACAATAGCTCTTTTGCGCGACAAATTCAATGGCCGTGTTATCTCACGTAGTGGCGATGTCAATTGGCCACCAAGATCAAGTGATTTGACACCGTTGGACTACTTTCTTTGGGGTTATTTGAAAGAAAAGGTGTAAGTCGATAACCCGATTCCTTCCCAAGAGCTTAGGGATGAGATATTTCGGCACATTTACGGCATAGAACCTCAATTATGCCTCAGCGTCATCGAAAATTTGGATGGAGGTGTGCCACCGAGGTCGCTGCGGACATTTGGCCGATATTTTGTTCCCCACATAATTGAACCACACCATATTATCATAATAAAAAGAAATTACAATAGTTTCCAAAATAATTTGTGTTTTATTCAAAATCAACATCGGCCCTTAAAATTTAACCACCCTTTAGTACATGCTATATAACGTGTTAGATTACACATATGTACATAGGTGTCTTACTGGGAACAATCTTGTTTCTTCAAGCTATCTTTATACATATGTACAAATGTATGTATTCATACCTATGCATGTAAAAATGGACCCTTTACGCTCAGCAGTGGAGCAAACCCCACTCAAATGTCGATGATTGTCTTATCAGTGCCCCACTGAAGGCACTCTGGTTTAAAATGCAAATAAATTGCTACATAAATTCTTTGTTTTTGTCAATGTTCTTTCTATGCAAATTAGCGAATGAATTTGAATGCAAAGCGGCATTCGCAGTCAATACACCCATTTCCCAGCTATTCGCTCATTCTATCAAGCTACAGGCAATGCTAGGCTAAGCGCTCGTAACTTTACCTGAGTGGCGCGCAATTCTCTGCTGATCGATAAGTCTGCCAATGAGAAAAAATCAGCACCAACAGAAATTAAATTGTATTCTTTAATAGTGTCACTGTGAAATGTAGTAATCAAGAAAAATCTTTTAGATGGACTCATGATTAGTACTTGATTTATTAAATGGTAAAGAGAAATTTTTACGCTAAGCGATTGCTGAACTACCGAAGCCTGTAATAAATAAATGCAAATACATTATACGTACGACAGTAATTGCTGATCATGTTGTTAAAACCCTAAAGTTCAAGAAGAAGTATGAAATTTGACTTTTTAAAATTAAAAATTTACCAATTTAACACATGTGTTATACGTCCTGCCCATGCTGTGAGTCAATCTCCACTGTCAGTTTCAAGCACAGAACGTCTTGGATCTTCGTATGTATCCCGCACTAAATCCGATTGGTGTGCTGAAAAAGAATTGTGAATAAATCCATTGAAGTCCACCATCGTCCCTTCATTAAAAGAAGGAATATTAATTTGACCAAACCCCCAATGGCGGGAACCGAAATTGAGTTTTCAAAGTAGGTGAAATATTTAGGGGTAACTCTGGTCAAAGCACTCAACTGGAACTCACATCTTACAAGGATTACCAATAAGGTCACGGGGGTTTTATTTGCACGTCAAAAGCTTTTTGGCAAACCAAGGCGAATATTACCCTAGACTGACTTATTGCTAATGCAACGCAAAGCTATTTTTCCGCTTACGCTATACAAATAGCATGAAGGGGCGATTTTTTAGAGTAAATGGGAATATTTATCCGATTTCTTAGGTATCCTGTTATCAAATGCTCGAACCTAAGCTTTTGTTTACTTGTTTTATTTTTATACTTACTATAATTGTAAAGTAGTCAAAATTTACAGTTTCACTCCTAAACTGCTGTTGGTACAGTCAAAACATAATAAAGGCTTTGCTAAAAAAACGTTGGACCATATTCCCAAATAAAAATGTTATACTGTCTGTAAGATCCAGCAATCCAACAAACACAATCATTTTCTTGCTTTGATGAATAATTATGTTAAGACTTTGGACTGATCTAGTGAGTTGAAGCGTTGCCGACTACCCAGTGTTGCCTAAATACATACATTATTATTATTGTTAATTTTAAATATGGATATACTCGCGCTGTGACCTGTGCTGACCCTTAAAAAAATAGCTTTAGGCTTCCGGAAGTAGATTTAAGCTCTTTGGGTAGTGCCGTATAGTATTCATTTTTATCAATCCAACCCATGGCTACTTTAAAGTTCAGCACTTTGGAGGGTTGCATGTTCCAGTCGCTCTCTCTAAGGTGTATAAATCTAAGACTGAATCACACAGTATATGCTCGTTTCGTCAGCTAACCCACAAAACCTACAGTTCGCTTCTTTAGCTAGCCCCATCTTACAAAGATGATATCTGAACTTACAGTGAGTGACCTGTGAGGTAACCCTTTGCTTTTCCACAGAAAGACAGACGTCGTTGGGCCCCAAGTTTTGCGAGACCACCGCCAGCCTTTGCATTGACTTCAACCCCTTCATGCCCCGGTACCCACCACAACGTTACTTTTTGGTTGCGGCTTAAAATTCTGATTGATTTTTGACTATTCGTTTGCTGATGGTGTTGGGGATTTTCCTTTATATAACGCATACAAAAATTTATTTCTGTATGGAGGAAAATCCTGCGCACACCGTCTTTAAAAAAAAATTGTCAGAAATCACCTTACAAATTGTACACTTTCCTATAGTAAAATTTAATAGGCTATAAAACTGCATTCGTTAAAAGTTTTTAAAAATTCTGACTAAAAAGTTTGAAATTGTTATGAAAAGTTTTTGAAATATGGTGAATTTTTGCGAGTTTCGTAAAAACTTTGAAACTTTTATTTCTATAGTTTATGTTACATAATGAGCTATACTTTTATAGAATATAAGTTTAAGCTGAAAAGGTCTGGATAAAATATTTAAAACTTATTCCAAACGAATCATAACAAGATTTGCGAAATGTAAGTTTATTTGCAACGAAATAAAAACATGAAAAAATACTTTTTCAATCGCACCTTATAAGTCTAAATCAGTCAATATTTGAATGAACTATTCAAGTTTTTTTAAAACCGATCTTCCGAAAAGACCAAAAATACTATCAAAATTATCTTTATTATGATTCTATTGAATTTTTTTGATAATATTTGCATGCAGACCTTTTTAGCTTAAACTGAGGAGGTTGAGTGATTGCGGATAAGTTAAAAAAAAACATATTTTAAAAACATAGTTTGATTTAACAAAAATCTTAATATTTGGAGGGATTTTCAAATCGCTGCAGCTCACGTAAATCTCGTAAGATAGATAATCATGGGAGTTGTTAAATGAAACCTACAAAAGCAACTTTAAGAATGTTCTTTAAATTTAATATAATTATCTATAGCATAATGATGAGTTTCGCTACCTAAGCACAAATGTACGTGTAATCTAGTCATATAAGAATACTTATTGTTTTATATGTTAGTTTTAATATCTTCTGTTACTTTGCTTTTACTTTAAAACTGTTGTACTATAAAAGATCATTTTAATTCTTATTGTACTAATAATTTTTTATCAATAAATGAAAATGAAAAATGAAATAAATGAAAAATAATTTCAACTGCTTAACTTTATTAAGCGTTCAATATACGCACAACTCTAGTTAGAACTCTTACGTAAACTTCACTCTGTAACTAATTATCAACTTATCTCGGCAACTCTTTATTTACAACTGATTGATCCTAAGAGCTTAACAGTTATAATTGTTATTACAAAAAAAGTATGATGCAATTGCTATTTTGTGATATTTTTCGATCACATTTATTTTTGAATTCATTTTTTCGATCATACCTTATGCAAAAAATGTCTCGGCGATGCCAATAGTAGCAACAACATCAATAATGCGATTTATGTTTTATTATCGAAAATATAAAAATCACAAAATATCGATCAAATTTATTTCCACGATCATTTCTGATATAAAAAATAAAAATTAAGAAACACCTACCAAATTAAATCACAAAATATCGATAAAATGTAATCGAATAAATAAAAATCAGTAAATAAGGATTATGCAATAATTTAATATGGCATAAGGATTAGACGATATTTTCGAGTTTTGTTTAGAACGAACTCTTCCCACTTTTTTATCCGAAAAAATCAAAATAACGACTATTTTGAATTCGCGGATTGATTCGTGCACTATGGCAGAACCTTCTATGCTAGTTTGTTGCGAACACTATACCTTCTCGAAGACTCTGGCAACTCTGATTTGTACTGCACGAAACTTCTATCATATCTACAATAGTATTTCTCGCCATTCGGAAACTTCTGGCAGCTTCGCACGTCTTTTCGTTATTTTTTTTTGGCTCCCTATTCGTTTTCGTCGCAATATAAATGGGGATAAAGCATAAAGGGAGGTAACGACACAAATAGGTGACAGAGGCCAATACTGTGAGATCTCCAAAATGTGGGATAATATTTTGTTTTACGAAGTATCTATGAGGGACGTGAAAAGACTTTTGTTCCACTAAATTTCAAAATGTCGTTGAAAACGCTGACATTCCGGATTTTTCGAAGTTTTAAAAGGGCGCCTCTTAAGAAAAGTAGACATAGGAAAAACGAAGGTCATTTGCGGATTTCAAAGATCATGTTACCTATATAGGGATCTACATACATCGGGATAGCCGGTAGAGTTTCCCCATTTTCGGTATTTTACCGACTGGTGTTAATCGATTTTGGAGCCTGTTTTCTCGCTTAGTACTGGAAAAAGATAATGTAATTTAGCTGTGAACATATTTTATTAAAATTTTTAATATGAACTTAGGCATAAATATTTTCAACTACATACATGCAAAGAATATGTATTGGCATAAATTACATTGGGTTATTGATTTCCACATAGCTTTTCAAATATCCGGGAAATTCGTAGAACTCGGTAAGGTGTTCTCACCTCAATTTCTATTAACATATATAAGTATACCTTTAAAGTTTTAAAACCTAAAAGTGTATACACCGCCCACTCCCCAATTCGGTGGAATATTTCCATAAGGTCCACCCAAATGTTGCGAATATTGGCCTGTCGCATCAAAGGCATGCCGTCCATTGTCACTCTGCCAAACCGGCACACGCGTGTCAATACTTAAATCAATACCCTTACCGGGACTACCTCCGCCTTGAACATTCAATTGCCGATAAAAGCGTTTAGACTCCATCTGCTCCAGCGGTTCGTGCGAAAACAACGAGTCCTGTGAACAAATTGTTTAGACAAAATGAGCAATTAGACCTAAATGTGCAAGAATCGAAAGTATATATTTTTTTTTATTATATACAAAATCACTTACATCCTGCCATTCCCTCAACGCCGGTTCCTGTGGATAAGCATAGGGATAAGCGAATACAACCCCTAAAATGCAAATTAAAAGAAATATTTTGTCAAGCATTATTTGAATTATTTCCTTCGAAGCTTGAACGTAGACTAAGTGACTGTTAATTCGAGCTCACCTATTTTATGGATTAAGCTTCCTCATATTGTGTGATGAAATATTCAATCTTACATGATTAGGTATTCTACAAAATCCCCCAACTGAAAATCCCCTTGATAAGCATATTGTTCTTATTAACAAATGTATGTACTCGTAAAAAGATATTTGTGTTATCAGTGCTTGCCATGAGCGGTTAAATATTGCAAAAAAAAGTTATTAAATTGTCACTTAGTTATTCCCCTAAAGATGAGTTAAATGTGTAAGCCTTTAGTTTCTTTATTTTTGTAACGTTTGACTCCCACTGTGTACGCATACCCATCGGTCGGTCTGGGTTCATTCCCTGTGGCATAAATGTATGGATACCACATAAAAGATGCATGCAAGGAGAATTTCAGATTAGTCCCTTTTTAAAACATACACTTGGCCAAAAATGGGAATGAATTGTTTTTGAAAGGGATAAAAATCATTGTTTTAATCAGGGACCGAAAATAATAGTTATTTTGATTTTTCAGACAAATTCCTTCAAAGCAATTTTCCAATGCACCGATCTAATCAATGTGCTGTCGGCTATGCAAAACTGACGTTATTTTTATTGAAGTAAAACTACTTTAGCGGCAGTGATTTATTACATCGCGTAACGAAAGTCGCGTCAGAATATCGCATAGCGGAAGTAGCGTCAAAATCACTTTACTACCACGATTTTTACTGACTTCAACCACTATTTTTTCCTAATGCTACTACTAATTACCACCACTACATTTACTCATTTTTACCACAATTTGTATTAACGCTACTACTAGCTTCTACCACTATTTTTCCCAATTTCTTCCATTTTTTTCCTAATTTCTACAACTATTTCTACTCATTTCTATCACTATTTTTAATAATGCTACTACTAATTACTACCACCATTTTACAAATTTCTACCAGTATTTTTACTTATTTCTACCACTATATTTACTAATGCTACTACTAATTACTACCACTTTTTTTTCTACCATTATTTTTACAAGTTTCTACCACAATTTTTTACTAATTTCTTACTGTACTGTTTAAAAAATTTCTACCAGAATTTGTATTTATTTCTACCACTATTTTTATTAATGCTACTAGTAATTACTACTACTATTTTTAACTAATTTCTACCGCTATTTTTAGTAATTTCTACCACTATTCTCTCTATTTTTACTAATGCTACTATTAATTACAACCACTATTTTTACTAATTTCTATAAACTGTGTTTAATATTTTTTTAATCAAATTTGATCGATACTTTGTAATTTTTATATTTTCGATCGAAATCAATCCTTAAATTTAAATTTTTTCTATCATATTTGATGGATATAGATCGATTCGATCATAAACCAAATTATTGTAATCGCCGTTAAATTAAAAATGAATGATATAATTGAATTCCGAATATTGTAATTTAATTTGAGTTGCGGTAAATTGGCATGTGTAATAATATCTTTTATTTTTAATTTATTAAGTTTTCAATGTATGTTTATATAAGCAAACTGAAAGTTGAATATGTAGCAAAGTTTTTAAAGATTTACGCCCATCTTCCTGTTTTGTCCAACACTTCCTCATCAACTTCTGCACATTCTGCTGGAATTATGTTTTATATCTTGCACAATATTACTCTGTGTTCCATAAATCTTAGATCAAGCTCTTCAAAATTCTAATCCAAAAATGAGATGAAAACCGACTGCTGATAATATTCTTCCACTTATCCAGTGAAGTTGTCCGACTTTTGACGTCCTGTATCCTGTATGCCATCAGATTTATTCTTCGACTTATCAATTTACTTTAGCGCGAAACAAATGAACTCCAGTGCTTCATGCAACAAGTCTTCCCAACAACACATAATATAGGAACTCATTACTCGAAGTCCATCGTAACCAAACAATGTGAAACAAATTCCAGTTACATTTTACTTACGTTCAAGAATATTTTCTTGGCATTCACCTTGCCATTTCACGAAGCGAATATCCACACCTAGTTTGTTCAAATGAAAAGTTCGTCAGCCACCTCTTCTACAGGGATGAAATTCAGGAAGCATTAGCTGCATCAGTCTTCTATTAATTAATTATGCGGCGAGTTTTGTACTCTCCACTGCAAAAGAAAGAAGTGCTCTAAAATTACCATCCTTTCTTTACTGGAATTTCCATGGGTAAATGGCTATAATCCCGACTTCCTTGGGGGGCAAGTCCTTGTCCCTGCAGTCGTTTGCGGCTCTAGGCAATCTCACTTCAGGTGTCATTCCACTTAGTTTCTAATATCAGTTCGAAGTTCTGCGCATCTTCTGAGGCATCCATACAATGTTGCTGTTGTTTAAAATTTGTTAACTCTTTTCTAAAATTATGTGCGACTTTTTCCACATTTTCAGAACATATTTTAAGAAATATTAACAGAACCATACTATTAAAAAATATATTTCCCCTTGTGAATATGAAAAAGCTTTTAAAAGTGTTAAAATTTGATAAATGGGATATCATTACTTTTCGAAATTGTTTGGATTTTATTTATTTTCTCGCGACTAGTAATACCGATTCCACTAATTTTTTGAACTCTTAAAAATTATTATATTTTCTTCATATTTTCACTTTTTATCTTTATATATAAATTACTCGGCTCTATCAACAAACTACACGGGAACAAATCATTCCCATAAATTTACAACCCAAACAAAAACAAAAAATACAAAATTGTTTTTGTTTCGCTTGTAAATTTGTGGGAATATTTGTTCCCAAAGAATTTGCGATGGGGCTGAAACATTCTCAGTCACTTTAAGGTCGATTTTTTAGCTAATATTGGAGTAAATTCTATTATAAATAAGTTTTACAAAAAAAAAACATTTATGGAATGCAATCAGAAGAAAGTTACTCACGTTTTTCTCTTGACGCGAAATATATTTTGAATATTATGACGAAATAAAAAAGGAAAATGCTAAGAAAAAATCATCATTTTTAAACGTTACAAAATGATTCATGACGATTCATTGGTTAACTCATCTTAACCAAAACTTTAACGATGTTGCTATTGAGTAGCCATTTTTTTAACGATTTTCACATTCGCCGAATCAGCGGTTGTAGTTAGCTGGTCGATTACCGAAAACTAAACGACAACAAATTTGATGTTGTTAACTCAATCGAAAAAAGAAAAATTCGTGATTTCAACTTAAATAAAAAAAAATTTTAAATTTGGTGATTTGTTTTCTTGAAATTAAAAAGGGAACATTAAATAATATCCTTTGAATATTTGGCTATAATTTAGCACGAGGTGACGAAGAAGTAAGCGCTCCAACAGTGGATCGAAGTTTGCTTCGGGATGTGGGCGATCTCTTTCGTTCGAATGCCACAGAAAGTGAGGTTTCCTATGACCCAAGCTGCTAAAGAAATGCTTGCTTCAGCGTCGTCACCCTTTGTGGGAGGCACTCTTGGGGCAGTCGATTGTACTCATATGTACATATGTATGTATGTATATCAATTTATCCACCATATATTCATGAGGAGGTTTATGCCAACTACCATATCTACCATTCAATTAATGTGCAAATGGTAATATCAAACTTTTACCAAAGATCCAAGTATAAAAACAGAAGTATAGTTTAGTTTTAATAATGAGGATGCATGGTGAAACATTGAATCATAGATTACATACATTGCTCACTTACGGGTCGTTGATAGCAGCCAGTTACGAATAATCTTAAAGCCGCTAGAACCTATCAATATAAAAGATAAATGATTCAAATTAAAAAATGTAAATATACATACGTTGGAGCACAACGCGAATTTTGAAAACGAAAACCATGGCATATTTGCAGGTGATTCCGGGCATTCCTTGGGGTCGATTTGATGACCATTTTTTTCAAACCACTCAGAGGAGAGTCCAGAATTCTGCTGCAATGGTACATTGCAATATATAAAAAGAATTATAGTAAACGTTTGTAGTTTGAAATAAATTAATATCTTATTTCTCTTTTATGAAATACAGTGCAACATATACGTATAAACGCACTCTTAGTTTTAATTTTGCCAACTTCTCTCTTTTTTTGCATTGTACTAATCACAACAAATTCTCTCTCATATTGTTTGTTAAACTAACGGAAATTCGCATTAAGTGCAAACCCCCACTTTTGTTGCTGTTGTTATATTTAAATCGTTGCATTTTAAATCAAATAGCAAAAACAGGCACATATTCATTTAAACGCATCTGATTAGAGAAGCCGACAACGTGTTAGTGATTAAAAATAAAAAAAAAAGGTTTTTCAATTAAATTGAAGATTGGTAAGTTTTCGTTTATTAAAAAAGTTCAACCTGGATGGCCCAGACTCGTACAGTTGTTACTGGCATGACTTGCGTAGCAATGCCGTCCGTATGTCAAAGAGAAACTTTGAAACTATAGTGTGGGCTGCTTTCTCATCGAGAGGAAAAGCAAAAATTTGCTTTGTGCCGCCAAAAATGAACTCAAAAATATACACGAAATTGTTGGACGACGCTCTCATTTCATTTTTGGAAGATAAAATAGATGAAGATAGCATTTTTCAACAAGATAACGCTGCCATTCACGTCTCTAAAGAGTCTCTGAAATGGTTTGAAGAGCACAACATCTCTCTAATGAAATGGCCTGCATGCTGTCCCGATTTGAATCCAGTGGAGAACCTTTGGGGGTGCATGTCGCGAAAAATCTGCGGGCAAAAAGATCAAGGACACCTCTACAATACTATGTACACTTGATCTCAAATTGGCCATTAAGGAGGCTTGGGAAGATTTGGACCGGACGCTGCTGCAAAATTTAGTGGACTCGATGCCACCCCGTATTTTTGAGATTGTAAACAAAAATGGAGGACCAATAAATTATTAAAAATTAAATAAATGTAGCCATATTAAAAATTAAGTTGATGCGTTTAAATGAATATGTGCCTGTTTTTGCTATTTGATTTAATATAATAATAAAAACGCTAAAATTTGTATTTGGCAGCTGGCATTCGTTTGTTTTTTCTCTATTCCTCTTTGTTCTTTTCACTTATTTTGACATTTAGTTTGACAGAGGTGCCACTCTTTACTACTTTGAATAAATACAACGAGACAGCTGTTAAGTGTCGTTAAGAATAAGTTAGTGAATCGCATAATCGTTAGTGCAAACGACAAATATTGCCGTCGAAAATTGCGATTGTCGCACCGTTTAAAGTTAGTGAATCGCCCTACAGAAGTGGTAATGCCAATCGCGATAAAATCAGTAAAATCCAATTCAATTTCAAAAAAATAATAATAGCCCACTTCACAAATTTTGCTCCTTTAAAGGCTCTTAATGATGATTTTTTTTATATTTACAAGGGGTAATAAATTTTACATAGTCGGTTAGCCGGTTATCTATAGAAATGCCAGTAGAGAAGGATGGTAATTTCAGTTACTTGAGATGAAATCAGTATTTGAAAGGAATCGAACATTTTGCGATTCTGGTTCGGTAGGTCCTCGAAGTTGAAGACAAACAAATAATTCGTGCAAACTTCCTGGATTTTATTCCCGAAGACGAAGTGAGTGTGGAAGGTCATGCAACTCTGCTTAAATGGCAAGGTGAATGTGAATGCCAAGAAAATGTACTGGGACGTAAAAAAAATTTAAGGGTTGCGCCGCTGTTGTAGGGAAGACGGTTTTGAAGGGGACGCTGTCGATTTTCATTGTCACTTAGTTTGTTTCATCAAAGAACGTAGAACGTTTGAATTTTACTTATTGATATTAGAATCTGATTAGATCCCATTGGTTTCTGGTGTGGTGAGATACGACAACAAAACTTTTTTCTTGAAACGAAACGCAATGTAACTTCTTTTTAATCTACGTTCTTTGGTTTCATGAAGCACTGAGGAAATTGATGAGTTGAAGAGTAAATGTGATGATGTTCAGCCTAATGTTTTGCTTTACATTACACTGACAATGCCGAAATCGATCTTCATTTTGAAGAAAAATCTGAGTTAAAATGTATAGAAAGAAGAATTTCTGCTATCGAAGAAGCAAGCTGACGACAGATATACTGCCATTTTTGAATCAGCAACTCAATGTGCAGAAGCGTAGCAAAGGTGCTAGTAGCTCCTCGACTAGCAGGACATCCGAAACTCGGGACAACGACATTGGATATGCTGAAGAATATTATCAGCGGTCCGTTTTCATTCGATTTTTGGATCAGTATTTAGAAGAGCTTGATTTAAGATTTAATTAATACAGGGAACTACTGTCCAAGATATAAAATCTAATGTGCAGAAGTTGATGAAGAGTTGGACAAAATCGGAGAATATATGCATTGTCATATATTCAACTTTCATTTTGTTTATTTTGTAACTCAACTCTGTTTTCGATCGTAAAATATATATCGTCGTATTATTGTCGCCGATAATTTATTTTGCGATTATTATGATCGAAAAATTTTAAAGCGAAGAAAAGCAATTATTTTTAAAGGAAAAAATATAAGTCACCAAGTATGGGTCAAATTTGATAAAAATAATTAAAATGAAAATATAGCAATAAAACCTGATTCAGAAAAAAAAAAAACTACAAAATATCAATTAAATCATGATTATTTTTTAAGTTATAACCGCTACTGTCCCTGTTTTATGTACCCAAGCAATTCTATCAAAATTTTCAAACGTTCTAACGATCTGCCGTTTGTGCACTCTTCTTCTTTAAAAAATTGTCTTTACTTTTTCATTCGATACGTTTAATTACGTAAATTTCAGTTGATGTTAGGGCGGAAGGCGGAATCTGTTATGTTTCCTATATTTCTACGGTCCGACGTAGCCGAGTGTTTGGCTTAAAGCTATTAACACAAGGCGTGACTCCGGTTGAAATCTCGGGCAAAGTAAATAATGTCAAAAGTTTAAGAAAAAGTCTTTTTCCAAAAGCATTCGCTGCTC
This sequence comes from Anomoia purmunda, assembly GCA_951828415.1. Lineage (NCBI taxonomy): Eukaryota > Metazoa > Arthropoda > Insecta > Diptera > Tephritidae > Anomoia > Anomoia purmunda. The sequence continues at coordinate 65,482,434 of OX639997.1, forward strand.
CGACTGTATTTTTGTCATGAAAAATCTTCTGCCAATAATTATGTATTTTAAGTAAACGCCAATTTATTGTTATAACGTGCTATATTTGGGGAAAAGAAGTGCTAAGATGTAATACTTAATATTTTTATTTGACCGACTGTTAGAGATGTAAACAGGCAAATTCAGTGCACATAACCTCTGGCTCTGACTCAGACATACAAGGATTTTGAAATACAAAAATTTACTTATTTAGCACAGAATTGAAAAACAACAATTTAGAAAGTCCTTTTCATGTCAAACAGTTTCGGTGATGCTTATAGTTGCTCTTGTTTTAGAAAAAAGTCGTTCACTCGGAATTGACGCCGCAAAGACAAATATAGTGCAAATATATAGAAACATGTTTACATACATATGTCGACCCGGAAACACATTTTTCATATCATCCCAAACTTCGATTGAATTTTGATTAATAGGAGGAACATCTGATCCAGGTTCTATTTGTAGATTTTATATTCAGGTGAGCTAAATTTTTATGATATTTCCAAATACCAAAATATTAATTAAAATTATTTAAATTACAAACTGTTTTACTTCTAGCCAAGGCTTTTAAATGTAGTAACTTTAGTCTTGCATCTAATGTACGAGTAATTGCTAGCACTGGAATAGAATTAAAAGGATTGGGTAAATTTTGAGTAAAATCTACATCAAAAACATGGATTTAAAACATCACTGCGAGTCATATCGGTCTTTAGATTCGAAACATCGATGGCAAATATTGTATGTTCTCTCACAAAGATCGATGCATCGTCTGAATCGACAGCATTACCAAATGTGCCAGAATTGCGATTACTAGAAGTGGTTAAAACTATCGGTAAAAAAATTTACTGTTAACAAAATTTTCGCTAGCATGCTGAATAGACCCGTGAGCCGAAGAAAAAGTAGTAGGACTCAAAAAGTAGTAGTAATCGCAATTGAACAAAAATTTATTTAAATGCACGTAATAAATATTTAGAAAAAAAGTACTTAAATCGAAAATCGAAAATAATAATTAGCTGACCAATAAGTTTTGAAAAACTCGTTCTAATTTTTGTAAGAATTATAAAAGTCCTTCCATAATAATTATGGGTGAGACAAATTTTATAATTGATTGATAGACTTATATAAAAACTTCTCATAATAATTATGAGTTAGTACAATTTCGTAAATCAACAAGAACTAAGTATTTTGTTGCGACTTATAATATAAAAGTATTTCCATAGTAATTATCGGTGAGATAAATTTTGTTACTTCTTTCAACATTTATTTTGAGACTTATATTAGAATAGTAATTACATATTAACTATGAGCTATATAACTTTGCTTAAGTCTTCAAAAGCCTGAACGCTTCGGTATTAGCTCGGAACTAAGTCGGAACTTCTTCGAAGTCATTTTGGGATGACCGTTCAGAACCGTTCAAGACTCCACAAACTTAGTTTTTTTTTGGTTATGGCGTAAACGCGTGACTGGGCTACATATGTATGTATATTTCGTTAACAACTCCATTTCATTAAATTTATTTGTTTCCCTTTCTTGCACAGCCGCAGTTAGTGACTAGTCCTGCAATCATCCCAAGCAGATCTCGAACTAGGCCAGAAATAATGCCGAACTGATCGCGAGACGATTTCGAACTGGTCCCGAACTAAGCATGAAGTAGTCATCATAAAGTTCCGTTCTTCAAGAGTTAAAACATTTTTCTGACTCGTAATTATTGTGAGAAAACTTTTACAATAAAAATCTCTTAATAAAAGCCTTTGAACATGTTAAAAAATTATCTCGCTGAAAACAAAAATGTACTGCAATAAAAATGTTTCTTAGACTCATTTATTTCTCCAAAGAAACTTTTTCGAAATAAGTATAAGCAAACACCCTTTTTCAGAGGTAACTTTGTAGTTATTGCCAAAAAAAAACTCCATAGTAGCAAATAACCCTAACCTTTATGGATATCGTTTTAAGGTACATTCTACGCCGATATTTCTTTTTTGTAAATCGGAATAGTACTGTTTGAGTAACTGGCGTCTAAATGCAAAAAACAAGGACATTTTCGAGCATTTTCGAAAATTATTAATTTTTATTCACTATTTTTATTGAATAAGGTTTGTAAAAAATACTTAAAAATGTCCTTTCGAAAATACGAAGCATAAAAGCTCTTAAATTGGACAAAATGTTAATTTGATGTATACTCGTATCTCAGTTTATGTGGAATTTTGTCCGGTGCTTCGGAAAATTCCCCCCAAAATTTATCCATCCCGTCGAGATTTAGAGGTACAGGGTGCTGGAGGTTTTTCATAGGTTTTCCCAATATAGGTTAACTTTTTCTCAATATTCTACAAGATTGCTTTACGAACCGCAATTCTTAAATCTGATCTTAATTTAGAATAAAATTATGACTCTGAAAATAGTAACGAAATCTTTCCGTCAGGTCTAGATTTTGAGATACACCTATATTTTAATACTTCAACTTGCGAATATTTTTTTATTATTTTTTACTTTTAACTAGAGATGACAACTCTCTTTCTAGCAGACACAACTGAATTCTTTCTGGGGTAGGAAATAATACCTTTGAAAAGTTGCAGTTTTAAAACAGTCGGCAACCCTATACAAACATATTGTTAAAATTAAGTTTATTTATTCGTATAAAATGCCATTTAACCTATTGATTAGACTTAACTTACGTTCAAACAGGTGGCAACCTTTTTTTTTAGAGATTTTGGAAATGAAGCTCTGTTTTGATACCTATGTTGTGCTTATTGATTTCACTGATTAATTTAATTGAATTTTTAAAAAGGTGGGAGCTCCTTTTAAAATCTGCTTATATGGGAACGAAATATACATAAATATGTACATACATATGTATATAGATGTTGCAATTTAGCAATATGGGATTTTACGCCACGTGTTGAGCTGTAATTAAAATTCAATTAAACTGAAATACATAGTGCGTGCCAAGAACGCAACCTGCTCAAAGTTTTTCGAATTACCTGTTTTCCTAAGCATCTGAACAAATCCCGATATAGATAACCGTTATTCTGGGATTTTTTTTCTCCGATCATATTTGATCAATATTTTTTGATTTTTATAAAATAAGTTTCAAATAAGAGACTTTGAAGACTTAAAAAAATTATCTCGCTGATAATTATTATGATAAAACTTTTTATTATATGTGTTTGAATAATAGTTATAGATTACTCGAAAAATTTGTGTCTTACAATAATAATAATTTATAGCTTTTCTACCAGAACATTTTTTATACCTGTGCCAAATTAAAAACGAAATACAATTTTGCACCGCAATGGCAGCCATGACGCGTATTTTGGGAGAAAAAATATTATTATACATAAAGATCGGCATGATACTCGCTCTCTCTTTTGTTTACGGAGAATGCTGAGAAAGCGGGCACAACAAACATCTGTTCAATTCAAAGTGTTTTGTTTATCAGCTGAGAAATGTCATACTGCACCCACGACAGTAACTGCACACCACCCCCAACAGCTGCCAAAGCAAATACGGCGAATGGAATTCGACTAGAAATGAAAACAAACACAAACAAAAAATAAATAAATAAATGAAATATAGAAAATGAAAAGTGAAACAAACATGCGCACAACAAATTGTATCGGAGAAAATGTACATATGAATTTATGTACTATATATGTATATATGTAAATATTTATCTATGTGCATACATATATACATATGTTTGTAGAATTTGGCTTTATAAACTATTTAACTCAATTTTCCGTCTGGCGCTTCAGTATAAAAATATAAGCGAAACAGCAAAGTACTACAAGTGAAAGTGAATTAGGCGTGAAATATTTAAATCTTAAATAAATATCAAAGTGTACGAACTCAGACAATTATAATACGCACATACATAAATATATAAATAAAATATATAAATAAATAGAGAATAATGAATGCTGTGCTACTTTTGGTTTATCTGGGTATTTTTTTTATCAGCGTACCACGGCAAATCGAGGCAGAGGCGGCCGTTGGCAATACGATTTGGTCCCTTATACGCAAACCTGGGGTGTGTATGTTTTGATTTTTTTTTTTTTTATATAGTGCAAACAGACATAAATATATTACGAAACATTGTAGCTATGCACATTGACTATAAATATGTACATATATAATTTATCGCTCTCAGGGAATACCACCGGAATCGCTAATACCTCGCAGTCGTGTGAAACGTGTTCAAAGGGATGCCTTCGATCTTGCCCCCAATCAGGGACGTGAATTTCAAAATGCCAGCGAACGCGGTAAAGAACTTTTCCCCGTTTGGAACGATGCGCAGGGAGAGCCGCTGTTAAATTAATTATAGTAAATAATGCGTGCTGAGTACAAAAAAAAATTAAAAATTTCGAATACTATTCTAGTTGTGATTTAGATTTGATGTTGAACTAAAAATATATACAAACAACATACATACTTATTTATGAAGAAACATGTGTGTATGTATTTGGTAAATAACTGCAATTAAAAGCTAAACTTAAATGCAAAATGTAGACTATAAACATTTCCTCACAGTTGTTGGTCTCATTTAATTTCAGCGGAGCTGATAAGTTTCAACGAATAATTTAGTTTTAGTAGCTGCCGCAAAAAAATATACTTATTTGTGAAAAGAAAACAATTAAAGGAATGAGTAAACTAGAAAAAAATCCGAAATCGTGAAAACTCTTAATTAGAAATTCATCATATACTTCCAATAACAACTACACTATAGTGCAAAACTATGTGCACATACACATGCATAGATCGAGAGAAGAAACTGTAGATCCAAAAATTGTATCGGGTGTTTTTTTTACAGGTTTGTTTTTCGAATAGAGATAAAACTGGCATTTTGTGGTCAAATCTGGCAACTCTAATGTCATTTATGTTCAGTTTGGTTTGCCATTTCATCATGAACAGGTTGACAAAAGAACAACGCTTGCAAATCGTGCAAATTTATTTCGAAAATAATGGTTCAGTTCGCGAAGTTTACCGCGAGCTCCGTCAATTTTATGGTCGACATAATCGTCCATCAGAGCAATTAATTCGGTTAACCATGGATCGTTTTCGCACTACGTTTACTCTATGTGATAATACGCATCCGCAGAGACGTCGAACAGTGCGCACCGAAGAAACAATTGCCGCTGTAGGGCAAAGTGTTGAAGAGGACCCGAATGAATCGATTCGCCACCGTGCACAGCAATTGGAGCTTTGTCCATCAACTTTATGGACTATTTTGTTCCCGAATTGGATGGCATGAATGTGGATGAGTTGTGGTTCCAACAAGACGGCGCTACATGCCACACAGCGCACGTCACAATCGATTTATTGAAGGAAACATTCGATGAGCGCATAATTTCGCGGAATGGACCTGTAAATTGGCCACCAAGATCGTGTGATTTGACACCATTGGATTATTTTCTTTGGGGATATGTGAAGTCGCTCGTCTACGCCAACAAACCAGAAACGTTAGGGGAATTGGAAGCCAACATTCGTGGCGTTATTGCCGACATACGGCCCCATATGCTCGAAAAAGTGGTTGAAAATTGGACCTGTAGAATTGGCTTTATTCGAGCCAGCCGCGGCGGCCACATGCCCGAAATCATATTTAAACATTAATGGCATAAAATTATCCTTCCAATAAAGCCAAATTGATGGACCTTAAAACGATTTTCTTGTGTTTTATTTCAATTCGAAGTTCTATACCCCTAAAAAAAACACCCGATATATTGTTTCACATGTTATGTATGTCTGACTTGGTTAAAACATTGTACGTTAAGGGCAGTATTCTGGCTATATTTTTTGCTGCAAAGTCTGCATAGTGGTTGCCTCTAATACCAGCATAACATTTATCTTCTAAGGGGAAACAATGAACGCGTCTCTAATACATTCAATTATGGTATTATTGCCGAGATGCATGGTCTAAACAGATCAGGAACTTTCCTTTAGTCTTTTTAGCGCGACCGACAACATGAAGGATTGCTGCTGCTTCAGCGGTAAAGACAGAACATATGAATGGGAGAAGCCAGTTGCAAATTATGTCTCCTGTGTGGGTGACCACCGCGAATGAGGTACATCGAGCCATCCGTAAATAATAACTTCCAGCCGCTGCTGGTATATTTGGATTCCAGTTCGGAATGGGTGTGTTGAAAGATTTCTTTAGAAGTATTTTGGTTAAACAACATCAGTAGCTTGTTGGGAGATATTTTCTCCTTAATGGTAGATGTCTTTTAGTAGTTTAAAGTCCTACATTGCGTAGAATATTGTTTTCTGTGGCAAAAATTAAGCACCTTGGAATAGCTGATCGCAGTCTGGGCAAATTTTCTTTTCCTCATGGCACGTGTGATTGTTCTGCTAAGTTGAATGTTGGTGTTCTCGGACACTTTCACAAAATGTTGATGCGTAGAATCGATAATTCTGTTTTTAATTATGGGCAGCCCAGATTCGGCAAGTATGATCTTAGTTAGGGAAGTTGGAAATGCTCTAAGACTGTGCCGTATTGCGCAATAGTATGGCGCACTTAACAGATTAATACTGCTTTTTAAGCAATCCCTATATAGGGGGTGCCCATAGTCAATTTTTGGCAGAAGCAAAGCTCTAACAACATTGACGAGCGTGTTCAGATAAACGAAACGATAAACGATTCATTAGACGAGAGATATGTTTAACCAAGTCATTAAATACTTTCTAACATACATATGTATATTATTTTCATTTAGAGTCAATAATTAAACCTAAAATTCTTAACTGTGTTTTACAATCGATGTTAGGCTAGTTGTGTGTTACTGCAATACCGTTACAATTAAGCTTCCTACATATAGGAAGCATATGTCATTTTTCTAGAGAAACTGAAGCTTCAGACTCCAGCGACTATGACTCAATTTCAGCCAGTATATTAGCAAATAGAGATTGAGCTAAATTATTTTCAGCAACATAATGTGTAGACTAAAACATCATCTGCTTAGATCTGGTGCTCAATTTCCTTATGTAACCATAACGACTAATTTCATCGAAGGCAATAACAAAAAAAAATAACTGAAAGAGGTGAGCTAAGGCGAATTCACATAAGGCAGATGATTGAATTCGCTTGGTGAACGTTAAGTCAAAATGGTGTGTTTGTTGTAAATCATACTGTCATTGTGCGAATATTTTGTTCGTATACATTTTTGTTTTTGTACTTATAACACAACTTCATATGAATTCGCCTTGAGGTAAGCATTGCGGCGTACCGTTAGAAAATTTATCATTTTCTGATCGACATTCCACTTTCTAAGCTAACGAATAATAAGTTGGGTTCCAATTCTGTCGAAAGCTCTGTGAAAGCCCAAAGATAGTACGGATACGTGGTTTTTGCTAAATAAAGCGTTACGTACGAAGTCGTCGAATAGACCTAATACGTCTAACGTGCCTTGCTCTTTTTTGTAGGCGAATTGATTCTACATACATATGTACAAGCTTCGCATCAAGCGATTGGCGACGATCTTTTCCAAAACTTTTTCCATACACGGGAGGAAGGAAATCAAGCTGTAATTAGCAACTTCATTTGACGATTTGTGCGGTTTAAGAAGAGGAATGGCACATGACGTTTTCCAAAATTGGGGGTAGGTGCCGGTATCGAATATTTTGTTGTAGAGCTTTACCAATCGAAACTTTAGACTTTTGGGCGTATGACTGATAATTGCTTAAGAAATTTTATCTTAACCCGGGGATATGCCCTTTACGATAGAAGCAACGAATTCAAATTCAGTGAGTGAAATGCTGATTTCTATTTGCCTAGCAGGGTGAAAAGTGTGGAAGTTTTAATGATTTAAAACTATGTACTGAATGAATTGTTCGAACTTATTTCAGAATGATATCTTGCGAATAACTCGGCAATTTCAATTGGGTTTGTTGACGTACCTGTTGGCCCCTTCACACCTGGGATGGTTGAGTTTCTATGGACTCCAGAAAGTTTATTTAATTATTTGGCTTCGTTTGTCTTTTGTATCAGATTTTTTTTTCGATACGACTTATAATGAGGTTCCTATACTTCACGTAATTAATTACAATCTTCTTTTTCTGAATTGGTGCTATAAAATGGCGCGCCACTCGCTCCTCTGCTTTGCTAACTAGCGCCAAGTCCTTTCCCACCTGGTCTTTTCCTTTGCTTCCTTTGCTACCACCAGCGGAATAATTTCTAGTGCATTTTCTTCTATACGTTATAACTTGGCATAGTCAACTTAGTTGCAGTTCCATTGCTCATTTCAAAACAAAGTTCTCTTCTCTCAACAGTGACGCGGGAACCAAGACGCAAACGCGTTCGTTTTGCCTTCGTTCATCTCAAGACCCATTCGCTTCCAGCATGAAAAAAGGCAGAACTAATGGCGCTGTGTTGAAGCCAATGATGTCCATTTCATCGGCATATGCCAGTTGTAAAAGTTGTTTAATTCTATAGCTCAAATTATCTCTTCCAACATAATTTTAAAGCAGTTGCACGATAAGTCGTATTTTACATGGTCGTATTAATTTTGCAGAGATATGGACAACTTTTTCTGTCCTAAACAAGTCTTCACCACCATTCTTGAATAACTCTGCCAATAACCCATTAGCTCCAGAGTTTTTGTTGTTCCATAGCTACGTTATTGCTATCCGAACTTCGCTGAGACCGGGTGACAGGGGGTTCGGCATCTTCAGCTTTCGCTGTCACTATTTGGCAAAGTGGAGAAGTGCTCCCACAATATCTCAATCATGTTTTGGACAATAATCGAAGTTCTTACTCTTATAGGAATTTGTCGTCCACCTCTGATATAACGGTAATTTGCAAAATTCAAAATCAAATCCTGCAGCAAATCCGCTCAAATTTGCTACGAAGAATTTGATAAGTGAAAAGAATATCAACAATATTTGGCCATTTTTAATAAGGAAAATTATAGAAAAAAAACAATGGAAAAAGTTATACCTATTTCGGAGATCACCAAATCGCCTCATGCGACTTCTTCCGAAGATCAAACTCACGCCTGCCATAGTCAACTCGTACCTGTACAACTAAAGGCAACGCCTTAACCACTTCCACTAAGTAAGCTGTGTACGCCTTGAGCTCATAAAACTTATTGTTAATACAAATAAATAGAAGGGAAATCTAATCTATGTAGGAGAAAAAATACGTAAAAATAAAGTCTTACAAAATGGAAGTGGTATGTTAAAATCATAATAATTTTATTACAATAACTAAAAAATCTTAGTTTTCAAATACTCCTCAATTACACGTTGTATAAACCAAGTACCTACTGTATATTTGAAATAAAAACATATGCCAGGTATTAAAATTTCGGTTTCAATTGAATTCAGACTCTAGATATTTTACTTGTGTGAGTTCGCTTTTTGTCAAGATATTGCCGGTTTGCAATATCCACATGAACAGGAAGTCAAGAAAGCCATAAATCAATCGGAGCTCACGTGAATTGGCTGAGATAAACAAACATATGGCGTAAGAATCTAGTAAGTAAAACAAAATAGGGTACATTGTAATAAAAAAAAACGACCAACAACTAATGTCTTCGATTGCACTTTTGCTTTGCGTGCCGAAAGTTTTTAACAACCCCGAAAACTTTGTGTACCAAACAAACAGAAAAGGAAAGTAATCATTGTGAAAATCAACACTTGTTTAACCGTATCTGCTTTTCGCGAAGCTAACCTATTTTGTGGATTCAGCTATACAACATACCCATACACACATACATATGTATAAGCAAATTTATTTGATTTGTTTTATGACACTTTGAACTATTTAATACGTAAGTTAATCACACTGCAATTTGAAATAGGCAAAAAAGTCGAAGCACGCAAGTAATGATTTATGATAGTTATAATCGGGAATAATAGATAATATTTTGCCAGCTGTGTGAGGTAGTTAATGTACCCTATTTAATAAATGTATGTGATTTTTTCTATTGAAATAATTTTTGGGAACTAGCCTACTATCAAGTCTTCGTACATAATAGCGGCATAAGTCTCTTAAAAGAGAAGCAGCTGCGTTGGCAAGTCGAGTGCGACTCGTGAGGATTAAAAATAGCATTTCCACACCACCAAATGCATTCCCGAGGAAATGCACATCTGAAGAGTCTTTGGCATTACTAAAAAGTAAGGTCCGTCTCCTCAAGCCTAGAACGAAGCAGTGCCTCTTACTCTCAAATTAACCGAAGTATCAGGTGAAATTGACCTTCAAAACGTGATGGATCATCCCTCATTGGGGATTACTATGTTAAAAAAGAAACTAACTTCAACAGCTTTTTTATCATATCAATAAATTTATATTATTATTTTCTTGCAAAAGAAAATAAATACAAGTTTATTTTTTAATTAAAGTAAAAAAGTAATTGCATTTTCGTACAAGGTTTTTACATCATCAACTATCGAACCATTGACATTTTTCAATGTAAGTGTCAAACTAAAAGTTTTAAGAAAGCTAAATTTCCAAAAAAAAATATTTTTGGAGACGGTTGCCAACTTTTTCAAAAATTAATTAAAGTTATAATAGGTTGAATCAATTAGGCGAAGTAGTTTTAATTATGTTGGAGTCATGACAAGGTGTGGTCAGTACGCATATTTCCAATGATGCCAACTTCTATTTTTACAACAAAATTAGTAAAATTACATGCATTTTGTTGCTGCATTTGATGAACGTAATGTCAAAATCGCCACAGCGTTGATTTGTCGAAGGAAAATAACAAGCGTAAATAATTATTGCAAGCGTTTAATTGTTTATCGGGTAGTTTGAATGAAATATTGGTCCATATAATCACGGCGGCACAAAATCTAACTCCCTTTTAATTGAAACTTCATTGGTGCAATTGGATAACCGCAGGTTCGTGCTCTCAGCTTTAGCAATGTAATGCTAGACAGAGGATGTGGCAAATAACGGTGGCTGCGAGGTGATCTCTTTCGATGGCACTCATTTTCGATGTTAATGTATTTATAAATCGAATGTTAAATTCTTCTATTTACAAAATGCGTTCTTGCAGACCCAAAAAGAGACGTTGTCATCGGGTGAATGACGGCACCATATGCTAAGCGATAAACCCTTTTTGATGGACTATCTGCGTTAATTAAATTATAATTCCTTACTTATTAAACTAATTTTAAATATCTTTATATGTATGTACATAAAAGTAAAGAATATGGTACATCTTTAATAAATGCTCCATTTTTATTGATCAATTATGTGACTAAACAATATTGGACTTCATTTTTACACTAATGGGCCATATTAGCGATGGAGCATGCGGAATGGCTTTAGGAAACTATTTTGCCATTTTCACCGTGTAGCCAATATCCGCGCGTCAAAAATGCCGTATAAATCACCATCCTAGCTCCAAACTAACGGGTGTTCTTTTTAGACTGATAGAACTTTCGATAGGGATAGCTGTCACTTGTCAGCTGGTAAATGACATTTCGTTTTGACAATTCTGTTCAGTAAGCATTGACCAATCATCACGGAAAGAATGACGCCGCAACAACGTTTACAAATTGTGGAAATTTACTTTAAAAATCTGTGTTCTGTTCGCACTTCGTGAATTTTATGGTTCACATAATCGAGCATCAGAGCAGCTTATTCGTCGAACTGTTGATAAATTTCGAACAACATTTACTCTACTCGATGAAAACCCAACAACACAAAGAACTGTACGTACAGAAGAAAATATTGGTGCTGTAAGTGATAGAGTTGGAGAAGATCTGAATTTGTATATTCGCCGCTGTGCTCAACAAGTTGGAAATCTTGCAGTGGTTCAAAATTGGACTGATCGCATCCGATTCACCAAAGCTAGTCGTGGCGGGAATATGTATGTATGCCAGAAATCGTTTTTAAATATTAAATGTCATGAAAATATCTTTCAAATACAAAAAATTTGCCACCAATCCTCCTTTTTTTATGTGTTTTATTTCAATTTAAAGTTCTATCAGTCCAAAAAAAAACACCCTTTACATCCAGCAAGCTCTGCTCTGCTCCTCCCGTTGCTGTAGGAGCGTGAAAAAATGGTACCTGTTCTCGCTTAACTCCTTTGGAACACAAAAGTCTTTTCCCCAGTAGCATTTGCTAATGGCTATAGTTTTCTAGTTTTGATGCTAGCGGCTGCGGTGGGTTTGAAACACCATCAATCCATAGAGCCACGGTAGTCTCTTGAGTCCAGTGGTCACCGAATCCTGTGCCTTGTCCTACGGAAACCCCCTTTGTATTGAAACTTCACTTAGCATATTTCAGTGATTCTTCGGCATTTAACTCCGTACACTCAAGTATTAATAGGAAACTTGGCATTTGCAAATTAAGAAAACCCGTTGTCTACTTTTTCTTCTGGATTCTAAGGTGTCTTGAATTCTGTATTTTCGCGCTAGAAACAAATTTATTTTCAGTCTAATTTTTCTGCATTTTACTACAAAAAGAAACTATATTTTTAGCAGCATTAAACGTAGTGTTTTTAACAAACAGTCAACCGTGTTCATTTTGAGGCATTTTGAAAAAGGGATATTGTCTCACGGACAGTCGAACTTTGAGCTGAATTTCGACCGCATTGGTCCGACCCAGCGTCTTCATCGCAGTAAATAACTGTATGCTATGAGAAGCACCTAAATTCAGCTCTAAAAATTATACTGAACGAAATGCTAAGTGCATAAGAATTACGGCATGTTACACAGGCTACCTTTAGCTTCATTAATTTTTATCAGTTTAAGTTATGTTACAAAACTTAACTTATTTTCTAATTTGGTTGAGGTGTGGTGTGGCATTCCTCAATAACATGTACTACGTGTTCGAAGCACAGTATGAGCACTGTGTTGTATTATAACCTTTAAGAATATGGCTGTGTGTCCAATCCGGAGACGTATAAAGGGTTTCATGTCGTTACGGGAGACGTTGTAGGAGAAACTGGGGTTTTCCCCTTCTGGGTTACAGTTCGCGTTATGGTGATGAAAATTTCGCTATTTTTGCTTCTGTGTGTTGGCTATTTATGTTAGTAACGGATTCAAATTGAAGAATATAGGTTTGCTGGTAGCGAGTTTTGCTCTTGCAATTGACAGCTTCATTTTCCACGCTGTCAATGTGGCCGGGGATCCACATAATTTTAATCATTCTTCTTTGTTCTATTAACAACAAACGCATAGATAAGGCCAGTGTGTTTTTATTCTTCAGGCTATCGCTACAGATGCAGTGGCATTGAATTGGACCACTGGAAATATTGCTTTAGCTGAACGGAATGAGGTTACCGGCGCGTTTTGTGTCTTAATTTTTGTCAACCACTGCAAAGTATGTATATGACACATCCACATAAATATAAGGATTTCCACCACTCGTTTTCCATACATGTAGCCGATTTTCCATCTGGTGAGTTGTCTTATGGCGATATGGATGTCATTTCTGTCGAGGGTGGTGACATGTTTTTTTTTTCGTTGCTAAAGCATCGGGCGCATTGTTTTCGAAAGTCGATAGCATCCTACGCTCTTGCACCTGTAGATCTCTCAAATTGTGTTACAACAAATGGTGTAGGCGCCAAAGTATTATTATTATTAAACATAAGAGCATACATCTTTATATATTTGTGCTTCTAAACACAAAAATTACGTATGTATCTTTCCATCTTTCATTTATGTATATTGAAAATGTCATATATGTAATACTTCTATATTGCTGGAAAGCTCAGAGTACATTCCCCAATATCAGAGTGCAGAAATATAAAAAATAGAATGAGTGATCCGATAATCGAATGTACCTAAAATGACCACTTCACTTTAAAAAATACATGAGCGTATCAAGCCTTCATGGAAAAATCGTTTATATTTACACGTTAAAGAAATTATTTAAAAATTGTTAAAAGCAAAAAATATTTACAAACCAAAATATATAATGGTGAGGCTATGCTTTGTGTGCAAAAAAAATACAGATAAAGAAGAACATCTTGATGCGTAAGTACATATGTACATATATTCCAATTTTTTAAGAAGCTAATAAACACATTTCCCATTCCAGTTTACCAAAACATCCAGAGCTTCGCAGAAAGTGGATGGATGCATGCGGTATCCAAGGCCAACACAAGCATGCAGTTTATATTTGCTCAAAGCATTTCGAAAAGAAATGTTACCACAGTATTGGCAGATATTTGAAGAAAGACGCTTTTCCTACACTACATCTGCACCCAAAAGTGCAGTCCTTACAAATGGAACTTAATTCTGATATCACGACAGTAAGCCCTCATCTTCAACCCTTATACCATAAGCCACCGCAGTCGTCAGTAGTGGGATTAAAGTCAGGTATGACTTTTTAAAATGATGTGCCTAGCTTGGATTTTGATTCTGATATTGATATAAGTAGTAAGCAACTCGAGCCAATCCTTACACTACGAGCGACAACAGTTGCCAGAACTTCAATTTAGTGCTGGTATTAATTTGGATATTGGCACTATCATCGACATTACGCCCGCAGTGGTTATTGACTCTGACATTGTAATCGTGAGCGATCCGCCTATCATGGATATCGATTCTAACATTGAAACAATGAATACTTCTCATCATGAGCCACCGGACACATCAGAAGTTGGATTTAAACCTAGCATGCATTTTCAGAATGGTAGGTATAACCACATTTTGTATAGCCGGTTCCTACGGTTGAGGTTCATCGAACTTAGAACCTTAAGATTAGGGTTTTAAATTCGAAATTGCCTAATTAAAATGCATCCAGTATATCGCAATATCCTGGATAATAAAGTTTGTGAAAGCTTAATGGTATATATCATGCGAGATATGCAGTCACCATCTGATAGGAATAGCTTCTGAGCCGCAGAATCTTCTATTCCCGATCCATGACCTCGGCAGTAAAACTGTTGTTCTTTAAGTCGCTGCACTATATAAACATCTGTAAGAGATTATTCAACCCATGATAAAATTTTCGGGATGGACCATATATTCTGGAAATATTTTCGCTCGAATATCAAAAGAGCCATCCATCAGCACTGCTAAAATGAGAGGCTTGTAGACTTGTATTAAAAAGTTGCAAGATAGCAAACGGTATTTACGGAAAAAGGTGAAATCTATGGAGGAGTTAGTTACGCATTTACGCGAGAAAAATCTTTTGAATTGTGATGCGGAAAAGATAATAGTAAAGTATATTTTTAAATTTTTATGGGTATTCACACCTGTCTCGTTAGTCGGTAGCCGGTATTTTTTACGTGTGCTTTGTTTTTATTGAACTGTCAAATAAATGTAACTTACCGACTAACGAAGTAAAGAACGAAGTTTGAATACCCTTATTATGTTAAGAACGTAACACTTCAAAACTGTCCCTAAAGAGTTCTTTGACTTGTCTCGGCGTGAGATGTGACGTTTAATGTATGCTTTATTAAGTGTAAATTTTGTTTTTAATACCCACTCGGTTAACATAGGATTGCATACCCGATAACATAAAGCAAATGGTTACAAGAAAACTTGAAGGGTCAAGATGGTACTCTAAGCAAATAAGAAGTTTCGCTTTAACCCTTCACTTCTACTCACCTAAAGCTTATAAGTATGTACGTGAGACGTGGAAAAATATGTTGCCAAACCCATCCACATTAAGAAGCTGGTATCAAAATGTTGATGGCGCACCTGGTTTCACAAAGCAAGCATTAGAGGCAATCACTATGAGGACAAAAGGAAATAAGCACGAACTTGTGAACCTTGTTCTAGACGAAATGGCGATCAGGGAACAAAAAACGTATGATCGAGGTGGCTTCAAAGGCGGGGTAGATTTGGGATTAAGTGAGGAATGGGAGGAAAATGATTGCATTCCCCCCGCCAATTAAAATTGGAAGATACCAATTGGCTATTTTTTAATACGCTCTCTATTGGCTGAGGAACGGGCCTCTTTAATCATCGAAGCTCTTTATGCATTGCATAACTGTGGAGCTTGAGTGTATTCTATTACTTTTGATGGTACACGAACAAACTTAGCCATGTGCACTAGTTTGGGAGCAAATTTTAATTACGGACCAAATTTTAATCCAACCTTCACAAATCCTGCTACAAAAGATAAAGTATATGTGTTTCTTGACTTCTGCCACATGATAAAACTGGTACGTAACTGTTTTGGAGACAAAAAAGTTATAAAGACGAAGGACGGACAACTAATAAAATGGAATTACCTGGTTGAGTTATTTGACGTACAAAAACGAGAAGGACTTCGTACCGCCAATAAGTTAACAAAGAAGCATATTGATTTCAGAAACAGTGTTATGAACGTAAAGTTGGCTATACAAACACTAAGCGAAAGTGTTAGCAAATCACTTTTGTTTTTAGAAAATATTTTACCGGACACCAGGATTAATAAAAAATTTAAAGGCAGTAAAGCTACTGCAGAATTTTGTAGCAATTTTAATAAAATTGGGGACATTTTAAATCGTAAAAACAGATATTCAAAAAAAGAATTTGATGCACCTATTACCGAGGAGACCTTTCCAAAATTAAAGGAGCATGTAGACAATTTTATAGAATGTATGTATTCTATCTTTGCGCAGCGTAGACGACATTCCTATGATTTACACTGCAAGAAAAACTGGTTTCCTTGGTCTAATTATTGACTTAACAAACATATTAGAGTTGTACACAAAACTCAAACCGTTAGGACAATCCTATTTGTTAACGTACAAGTTATCTCAGGATTTCCTAGAGACCTTCTTCAGCGCTATTCGCGCAAGAGGTGGTTTTAACAATAACCCCAATTCTGAGCAGTTTAAGAGTGCTTATAAACGCCTCTTAGTTCGACATGATCTAAAAGAATTTCAAAGCGGAAATTGCGAGTTTGATAATTTAAAAATTTTAAGTGTTTCATCTGGCGTAAACAAAAACTCTTATATGCAACCTGATATGACGGACGCGCCTGACTGTGAATACATTGATACGTTATGGCGATTATCTCCCTTTGTCGACGATGTCGTGCGTTATACAGCCGGTTTTGTGTCGTGGAAAGTATATCGCAAATTAAAATGTTTAACTAGTAGAGAGCAAATTATTGGTAGTGAGCTGCCTAGGTTATCAGCATTAAAAAATCAGGGTCCATTTATTTCACCTTCAAACGACGTTATAAGCTTATGTTTGTTCAGCGAGAAAATTATTAGACAAAACTTGAAAAAACTTGATAGAACTAATATAAAAATGTATTTAATGATTCAAGTTTTACGCAATATTGGAGAGGTATTTACAAACGAGCTTATGGAAGATCACGTAAAAGCTGAAACTTTTTTTAGCAACGATGTATTAAATGACCACCGATTACTGCTTTGTAAGTGCATAATAAACATGTATATTGATACACGCCTTTTTTACGAGAGTACAAAGCAAACGGCAGATAAAAGGAATATGTACGAAATAAATTTACAAAACTAATTTTATTTGCCAATCCATCCCAATATATGTATGTAATTATGTATATAACATGCCTTGAATAATAAAATTGTTCCATTATCATAAATAAATATGTTCTCATTTAATGGAAATGTTCTCATAGGCCACTTTCATTTAGTTTGCTGTTTTCTTGGCCCCTTTTGTACTTGAGCCGCCCCTGTAATTATTTGAATTTTCAGTCTATTTGACAATTTACAAGTTTACATTTATACTACTACAAGCTCAAAAATTGATGTAGTCTGTCTCGTTTTGGTTTCGTTTTCAAAAGACATCACGAGCTTATCCCACCCGCAATATAGAAGTATTACATACATATAAAAAAATGGAGTGAAAAGAACCATAAATATTTCCCATTTATGAAACATTATTAAAAATGGAGTAAGGAAGGGCCATAAATTCTCACCGTTTTCTATTACTTTTAACCCTTTCGGACCTGTTGGGACACATACATCCCAGAAAAAGGTTTCTCATAACTAAATTCTTAATTTTCCATTTAAACTCATTTAAAACTGTCCCGTCTGGTATTTTGAAGTTCAGGTAACGGCTCTGTGTTTTTTTTGTGCTAAAATTGTAAACAGAAGACGCTCAGTTTTCTTCGGAATGTTACTGTGCTTGCATCAATTGCTATTTTCATGTGAATATTCAGTGATTTTAGTGAAAATAAGTATTCAAAAGAGTGTTCTGGATCGCTGTAATTAGGTAATTAATATTAGTAAGTAATGTATAATAATATAATCTAGTAATATTTCAGTTTTTAAGTGTTATTATGGGAATTTTTATTTATGGGATCTATGTGTCCCGTTAGGTTTATTTGTTGGCATAAATATGTCCCGTTTAGAGCTTGCCGACATTCTTTAACTTTTAGTAATTTACGAAAAAATGTACTATAAACCTGTTTTTTTAGACAAACTTTGCACAATGTCAAGAAAACTAAATGAGGAGGATATATTAGCCCAGCTTATGGAGTGTGACGAATCTGGTGACCTTTCTGACGTCGATTTTTCAGATGGAAGTGAAGATAATTACGAGCCCTCTGATGATGAAAGTTGTCTAACAGACAAATCTGACGAAAATAATGAAGGAAATTCACTAAACAATGATGATTTGCAATCAATAGAAAGCGGCGAAAATAATAATATGCCATACTTCGAAAATGTTTCGGTTTGGTCAATACCTGATGAGAGTTTCCAGCCGCGTAAGATAATTCAAGCTCAACGAATCCCTAACATTGCTGCACATTTGACTCGGTAATAGAAATATTCAATAAAATATTTCCGAAAAGCTTGCTTATTTACATAACACAGTGCACAAACGAGCGCCTCCAACTAATGCGTAAGTCTCCAAAATATGCTAATTTGAAGCTTACCGATATATGTAGGTGAAATGCAAGTGGTTATCGTAGATGACATCGTGGAATGTTTGAAAGGTCGGTTCCAAGCAGCTCGTGGTGACAGCCTTTATCAAAGCATCGACGAATCAATGACCAAATTCAAAAGTCGTTCCTCTCTGAAGCAGTATATGCCTCTAAAACCAACGAAGAGAGGTATAAAGATGTGGATGCGTTACGATTCGCAGACAGGTTATTGTTATGTCTTTAATATATACTGTGGAAAAGAGGAAGGTCCTACGATTGGAACGCTAGGTGAACGAGTGGTTAAAACCTTGGTACGCACAGTACGAGAACCGGATGTTACATTATGTTTTGATCGTTTTTTACAAGCGTTCACCTTTTAGAGAGTTTGGACTTTGCTGCGCTCGGTACGTGTATAGCAAACAGGAAAAATTTGCCAAAGATAACACAAAAATTTAAAAAAGGGGAAGCAGTGTTCAGAAGCAGTAGCTCTGGACTAATGTACACGAAATGGCAGGATACAAAAGAAGTAATCCTCCTAAGCAACTGCCATGATGACGAAATGGCAGCCGTAGAAAAAAAGCAGAGGGATGGGCAAATAATACCTACACCATGTCCAAAAATGATAAAATCTTATCGCGAGATTATGGGAGGAGTCGATAGACTGGACCAAATGGCTGGCTTATATGATTTGAACCGAAAATCCAATAAGTGGTGGAAAAAAGTTTTTTGTCGCCTCTTGATGATGTCTGTTGTAAATTCATGGATTATATATTCAGAGTTACGTCGTAAGAAGACGCCATTGATTGATTTTCTAGTAGTTTTAGCAGAAGAGCTCATTGATGAAGGTCAGAAAACGGCAGCCAATGTTCGCAGTGGAAGGTCTGGTTGCATTTCCAAAAAGAAGAAGACTTATAGGGATACCGCTACTCATTTACCAATTGAAGGAGGCACAAGACGAAGATGTGCTGGATGTCGCCTCAATAATATTGAAAAACGCACTAAAACGATATGTGAAGAGCGTCAAATTCCACTATGTAAGAATTGTTTCGCACCTTATCATAAACGATTATTTATCTAATATTTTTATGAAATATAATTTCAGTTTTACTAACTTTTCCTGCAAAATAAATGAAATAAATGATTTTTAGTTGATACAAAATATCCAACATACTGTTTAGTTTTTATTGAGTTATGTGATATAGAGACCCAACGGGATTTATACGTCCCGCTCAAAACAACGGAATGGACACATATGTCCCACCCCCCTTAGCCCCCCCTGGAGGGGGTAGAGACTCCACATAAACCAGGAATTTTCCTGCTGGTTGCTTTCAGGTTCGAAAGGGTTAAGGGCAGCTATGTATGTGATGGAGCTACCGAAAAAGTGAGGTTAAGTTACTGACTATACCTTGTTATCATTCCACCATGGTTTTATGAAGCTTTATTTTGAAAATACTTTGGAGTGAAAAAGTAAATTAATTTATGCTAGGCAGGCACAATGGGTTTTGTTAGTCACCCATTAATTAGAAGGGTTGACGTTCTAGGATTTTCTGTGTCAGTATACTTATACCCGCTAGCTAGTTTTCTTGCTACTTTATAAACTTAATATTTAGTACAACGGCGGCTTACCATTTGATTTTTGGTTTGATTTAAATTAAATTATTTTTTTTCCTCCACGTTTGCGTCTTCTATGCTGTGTATTCTACTCATTAAATCCTTCATAATAGCCGCAACGAAATCCCGTTTAGTCTCTGAAGCTAAGGTTTGGCATTTTGTAGAGACATTATTAGAATCATTGTGAATGAATGCGAAGTCTTCTAAATTAAAGATGGTGGTGGCTGATATTAAATGTCACAAATAGCTAATATTAACTGTAAAATATAGAAATTCGCTCAGTGAATGACACAAGAATGGTGAGGGTTGCTACATCAGGTGATCTCACCTGTGCGGAATTTTGACGTCTATGGGCTAAGATTTTTCACTTATACTTATTCAAAATGATTAGAATACACTACCTTTTGTGTCAGTATTACTAATTGTTTAAATATATGTGGATAGTGCAAAATATTCGATACTATCGAAAGTAGTATTAGAGCAACAATACGGTTTTTTTTATAACTAAGCAAATTAGATTACACATTTTAGAAATCATAAACTAAATTGCATGTAAATATATTCGCCCACTAATTTACTTTGTTTTTAAATAGCCCTTTTTGAAACTAGAAAAACCATGATTGTTATTTTCATAATCAAAACAAAATCGTGTATAGCTACATATACCACAAATTAACCAATAAGACTAAAGAGAGCTAAATGTTACTGACGTAAACTTTTTTATTGCTTCATTTCATTTTTTGCATATAGTGCACATTAAACGCTGTGAAGATTATTATTCAAGCTTATAGCCGCTTATTTCCTAGAAAAGCACACATTATTATTTTATTGTTCAATGTTCAATGGTTTGCATATGGAACTTAATTTGCTGTCATTTTCTTTTTTAATTAAGAAAAAGTAGTTCTTTTAATATTTTTGGAGCTTAACTCGATTGCGTTGTTCTATTCGCAAAATTGAATGACGAGTTCAAAAAGTTAAAATTAATATTTCATTAAAGGGTTAACAATTTGAATAAAAAAAGTTGCATAAAAATACCGCCAAATGCCAACGCTGTTTCTATTTAGCACACTTTGGTCGTGCTGGGGGCTTATTTTTATTAAATTTATTGTAAAAAAACTTGCATACTTTTAGGATGCCAGATGAAATTGGTAAATATAAGCAAGCATCCGTTCATTATTTGAATGTTCATACAGTGAGGTCCATGTAAATGAACTCACTTTTTCATTTAAGTCGACAGTGTTGAACTCTTTGCGGCATCTGATATTCACTTTACATTAAATGTACACGGATCCCGAAATTGCTATGTAATCATACATGTAGTTGCAATATTTTTTTTCTTAAAGGCGAAAATAATTTTATTATTTGCTTTTATTTTATTTGGTTTTGTCGATTTTGATGGGCTTCAACAAAAAGTTAACAAATCTCTTCCTGGAAATGAGCAGGAAAGAGTCAATGTTTTAAGTATTTTGTAGATTAATTTATTTAATCACTTTCTATAATTCATAAAATTTAGCAAAAATTAAACCCCTTTTTAACTGAAAAGTAGAAAGTTACTATGTATGTGTTCTGTTCCCCCTATTCTTTATTTACTTCTTCTTTAAGATATGTCACTATACGCTGTTCGGCGCAATCTTGTATTCTATCATTCTATCATAGATGATATATCGCTGTCAAACAGATGCTGCGATTCGACTAGCTTTGATAAGTTTTCGTACAATATCATTCATTTTGTGCGGTTTAGCCTGCGTTGGGTCCTCGCCTTGACATGTTTTTAAATTGCGCTGAACGATCTGAAATTCGGAGAGTAACTTGGCTGTAAAGTCACACCAGATTTACCGGTGGAGAGAAATAAGAGGAAACACGTTGGTTAGAAAGAATACAAACTAAAATTACGTTGGAAAGAATATATGTACATTATGGGGAGTAAACGGTTTTTATAAACAAAATCTGTTGTGACGTAGAAATTCTATCAAAATTTTCACGAGATGGCTAGCGGTACCACAATCTGTGCCACCTTCTGTATTCTTTTTACCATGGGTTACAGCGTAAGACCCCTTCAATAGATAGTGACAAAATTTAAATAAAATCACTTATTAAAGGATGCAGCAGAGGGCAGACATTGAGTATTAATATCATGGACACGAAGCCGAACAAAATCACCTTCCATTCAACCTACAACTGATTAATTCTTTTTGTCACATTTTCTTCGATTTCGAAATTCACTACCTAACTAGTGCACATTTGTTTTTTTTTCATTTGCATTCAATTCCCAAGTTCGCAGCTTACGAATCGTATCGCTTACCATATCGTTCTAATGTGCACTGCACCTGATAACCATTAACTAATATGTATGTATGTATGTGGCTTACCTTTCCGTTTTTAATAACCTAACGCACTGGGGCACGTATGAAGATTACAAAGTCAAATTATTTCTGGTACGAGACTTTCTGTTTGAGGAACGGTGGCATTGATGCAACTTCTTTGTAATCTACGTCCTATGCCCAGGGTTTCATAACTATGTTCACCTAACGGTTGTTTGGAACAGCATAAAGCAATCGAGATAGATAGTGTCGTATATATATATTCTCTCTGTCCGTCCGTCCATGGATCGGAGAAATCAGGACCGTGCGCAGCGGACGGTTTTCGGAGGGGGTTTGAACTTTTGGATGCTCAGAGAATATTATGATTTTTGATAACGAATTCTTTTGACATGGTTTATGCAAAATTGACACTAAAGGTAAACATTGACTGTAAAAAGCATTTGTTATCGACAAGTCTTGCTTTGTGAATGGAATTTATGGCATTTTCCAATAAAAATTAAAATAGTAACGGGAAGCAAATAATGAAAGACTTTTAATAGTGAAAAATTACATATTTATTAACTATTGAGTCAAAAGGAAAATAGCAAAAAATACTATCAGTGAACAAACGTATTCTTCTAGGTACCGAAAAAAATTCATCCAAAACCTCTTGAATATCAATCTTGACATCCCGATGTACATATATTCATGGAAGCTAAACCGTTCAGCCGATCTTCAGTCATAGTTGATCGAAGATACGTCTTTAGACGACGTAACGTTGATAGGGAGCGCTCATTCGTCGCCGTAGTTACGGGCAAAACTGCCATTATTCGAAGATTTTTATAAAAGTTTGGAAAAGCCTCTGCGTTGCAAATGTCAAGTGCTTCAATCAACAATTCCGATTTCCTCCCTAGCAATGCGTTGTAGCCAAAGTTGAACTTCAGCAATCCATATTTCACTGGAATTGTCATACAGAATCGCAGAGCATGATTTTAATAATTCAACACATGACCTTCCATCAAAAATTTTCATCTTGTTTGGGAAAAGGCAGGCGAAATTCGATGAAATATTCCGATGATTCAAAAATCGATCTCGTAAATAAGGGATAAATTTATCGAGGTAAGGTAAATGGTGATTCGATAGTAATCTTCGACTGAATCAGCTGGTGCGTTGGAGTGCTGAGTTTGTTTCGAAGCAAGTCTTAGCTTCCGCAACTCAAAGTCATGTTCTTCGCTAGTTTTTCTCACATTTTCAAAGATTTCTCTGAAACTCTCTACAGCATATTCTCTTCTTTTGATCAATTCCTTTTTTGCAGCATCGGCTAATTTGATAGCCTCTGCCAGGCCTGATTTTTTGTTTGTATAACTCGACTGAGAGACAACATTAAGGAATGTACTGAGCTGAGGACTGCCACGCATATCTGAAAATGTATCTCCAAATTTTAATATGATTCTCAATGTGCCAATTCTGATAATTGCTACAGAACAGCAAGCCAGCAGAAGAAAGTAGATCTACATTAAATTTGTTGATGTTCATTTTAAACAGATCTGCATTAGGTCTACAGATTCTTACATAAATCTATGTAAAGTAATTCAAAGTATGAAGTATGGCCACATTTTACAAATCAACTCTTTAACGTCAAGTATCATCATCGTGTTCTAAATTGAAAAGTAATCTTTGCTGAACATACGAATGTATTCCTAGATCATCTGCCTGGATTTCAACTCAGAACCCTACGTTTGGTGAACTCTCGCGCTGACAGTTAAAGGGTGGTTAAATTTTAAGGGCCGATGTTGATTTCGAATAAAACACAAATTATTTTGGAAATTATTGCAATTTCTTTTTATTATGACAATATGGTGTAGTTCAATTATGTATAAAACAAAATATCGGCACCGCACCAAACAGTCACTCCTTGTGGGTGCATTGGTTTTTCGACAATCACTCTTCGATTATCATTCGCCCAAATGCGGCAATTCTGCGTATTGGCGAATCCACTGAGATGAAAAAGTGCCTCATCACTGAAGATCATTTTCTTCGAAAATTGATCACGAGTGCACGATATGCATTTTGATTTGAACGCCCATTTTCATAATAAGCCTGAATAACTTTAACACGTCGCTCGATTGTGTATCTTTCCATGTTCAAATTGAGTTAGTCTGGAATTGAGAAATGTCAAATGAAATGCAGAAAACAACTTGGCGTTTAGGTGTAGTTCACATTCAACATCGGCCCTTAAAATTTAACCACCCGTTAAAAGCCTCTACAGAGATCTGCATTAGATCAATGTAGATTTGAATCTAAATTTATAATAAACAATTATGGTTTAAAAATATGTGCAAGTCGGCACAAAATATTTGGAGATTTATCACGATCTTCTAGGGATTGGCGCATGAACATTGAAATTTTACTGACAAAAATGAATACTCATGCACTTAGGTGTCTAGACGGTGTGAAAAATTGTGTTTATACATAGAAAAAGGTATTTTCTGGTTTTTTTTTAGAAGTTCATTATAACTTATATAAAATGACCAGGTTTTTATTGAATAATTAATAGATTTTTTGACTGAATACGACAAGCTTTTGGAAAATGATACAGAACAATTAAAATCATTCCGAACAGTTTATTCGAATTTGGTATGAATATAATGACTGTTAAGTTAGAGTAAATGAAATTATAAAATTTGTTGTTTAAATTGAGCATTATATAGTTATTATTATGTAAGTGAGAAATAATTGTCATGTGTAACTTTAAGACGAGTATACACAATATTAAAACCCGAAAACCAGTTTTCATCAAAAATTCAGTCGGTAAAAACTCCCTGGGGTTTTGGGGGTTCACATACAAAGTTATTTGCTCAATTCTTATGTACAAAATTGGGTTTGAGAATGAATTACATGGAGTTAAATATTTTAAGAATGGTCAGTCTAGAACAAATAGATATATCGCCGAAACGTCTTTGTCAAATTTAATTTCAGATATTTTTGAGTACATACAATAATTAAGAACGAAACAATGAGGCATAAACTTTGGCTTAAAATAAATAAATAAATTATATCAGATATTGACGTCTATACAGAAACTAAAGGTTGCATATTAATTGAAAAATTTCAAAACGTAATTATTAAAAATGTTAAAATAAATAACGCACAAGTATGTAGCCTATATATTATTTGTATATGTATGCATGTACATATAAATTTAATTAGCATATGTCAATGTTCATAATTATACGTTAACGCCAATTTGAATACAAAACGTTCTTAAAGTTGTTTTTGTTCATACTACTACGAATGGAATTCCAAATTCGCCTAGCGTGTACGAAAAATAGTCTTACAGAGGGAAGGAAGTTATAGCTTGGAACCGTCAAGTCTTTTTCGCGAGAAGATTTTTTAAAATATTAGTTTTTCATACAGGTAGGAAGCGAAAAAGGAACACGAAATTTCTGCCCTTCATGTACTCGGAAATTTTGCTACCCAGCAGCTGAAACCTCCATCCGGAGGTATGGGGCCGTGTCACCGGCCACTTTTTCAAAATTATATATATCCTTATTATATTGGATCCAATTAAACTCGCTTACCGCTTTTATTTAAAAATTTGTTCCGTCAAACGAATTTAAGCAAGTTACCTTTCACCACACACTTTGGAAATTTCACTAGCAGTGCCACCTGACTCGTTTAGTGAACAAATTTTCTACGATACTATATGATTTCGTTGAAGAAATTACGAATTTTCTACAGAATTAAACTCAAATAACGAAGTTTTAAAGAAATAAATAAATAAATTATATCAGATATTGACGTCTATACAGAAACTAAAGGTTGCATATTAATTGAAAAATTTCAAAACGTAATTATTAAAAATGTTAAAATAAATAACGCACAAGTATGTAGCCTATATATTATTTGTATATGTATGCATGTACATATAAATTTAATTAGCATATGTCAATGTTCATAATTATACGTTAACGCCAATTTGAATACAAAACGTTCTTAAAGTTGTTTTTGTTCATACTACTACGAATGGAATTCCAAATTCGCCTAGCGTGTACGAAAAATAGTCTTACAGAGGGAAGGAAGTTATAGCTTGGAACCGTCAAGTCTTTTTCGCGAGAAGATTTTTTAAAATATTAGTTTTTCATACAGGTAGGAAGCGAAAAAGGAACACGAAATTTCTGCCCTTCATGTACTCGGAAATTTTGCTACCCAGCAGCTGAAACCTCCATCCGGAGGTATGGGGCCGTGTCACCGGCCACTTTTTCAAAATTATATATATCCTTATTATATTGGATCCAATTAAACTCGCTTACCGCTTTTATTTAAAAATTTGTTCCGTCAAACGAATTTAAGCAAGTTACCTTTCACCACACACTTTGGAAATTTCACTAGCAGTGCCACCTGACTCGTTTAGTGAACAAATTTTCTACGATACTATATGATTTCGTTGAAGAAATTACGAATTTTCTACAGAATTAAACTCAAATAACGAAGTTTTAAAGAAATAAATAAATAAATTATATCAGATATTGACGTCTATACAGAAACTAAAGGTTGCATATTAATTGAAAAATTTCAAAACGTAATTATTAAAAATGTTAAAATAAATAACGCACAAGTATGTAGCCTATATATTATTTGTATATGTATGCATGTACATATAAATTTAATTAGCATATGTCAATGTTCATAATTATACGTTAACGCCAATTTGAATACAAAACGTTCTTAAAGTTGTTTTTGTTCATACTACTACGAATGGAATTCCAAATTCGCCTAGCGTGTACGAAAAATAGTCTTACAGAGGGAAGGAAGTTATAGCTTGGAACCGTCAAGTCTTTTTCGCGAGAAGATTTTTTAAAATATTAGTTTTTCATACAGGTAGGAAGCGAAAAAGGAACACGAAATTTCTGCCCTTCATGTACTCGGAAATTTTGCTACCCAGCAGCTGAAACCTCCATCCGGAGGTATGGGGCCGTGTCACCGGCCACTTTTTCAAAATTATATATATCCTTATTATATTGGATCCAATTAAACTCGCTTACCGCTTTTATTTAAAAATTTGTTCCGTCAAACGAATTTAAGCAAGTTACCTTTCACCACACACTTTGGAAATTTCACTAGCAGTGTCACCTGACTCGTTTAGTGAACAAATTTTCTACGATACTATATGATTTCGTTGCAGAAATTACGAATTTTCTACGGAATTAAACTCAAATAACGAAGTTTTAAAGAAATAAATAAATAAAAACAAAAAATAAACACCACGATGAACTTGAAAAAATAAAATTTTATTCAAAAGAAAATGATTATAAACCATTTCAATTAAAAATTGTTTTACTTTTCTCATTTAATATCCATGAAAATTCATTCAATAGTTTTGGATATTAGTGAGTTCAAACAGACAGACAAATAATGATCGAAATGTACTATGCTACATTCCCTGCGTCGCCTTGTGCTTTATTTATGATCATAGTATAACATAGACTCACCGGAAATCGCATAAGTTAAATTCGGAGTGAGAATTGTTAGGTATAAGCGGTAACGCGCTCGCCAGTGCCACTGCCCGTCAAAATTTGCGCTTCCATGGCGTTATATTATATGGAAGCAACTTTAAACCTCTTTGCAGATACACATGTACTCAATTTCTCCTCCCTCAATACGACAAAGAAATAAGTTCTTGCTATTAACGAACTGTGCGACAAAAAATATCAGACATAATAATTTAACAATCTTCTTCAGTATATACATATAGACGTTTTGAATTTTTAACAATATATCGGAAAACATTTGAGCATTTATATTATTTTCAATTCCATTCGCTCTTAAATTTCACGGTTTACCCGACAGCATCTGCCGCAAATTCCCATAAAAACCGAAAGTAACACCCCAACATTTTATTTTTAATTTTTCGGAGTATATTTTAGAGTTCCATCCAGAATCGGTCTTCACAAAATTTTACCACAAATATGAAGATTTGAATGATCTGAATCTATTCTCGTTAGCCGATTTTTAACATCACGTATAGATTATGTGTGATGATTTTTTCCACAATATTTGAAATATTTTGGTAAATTTTACACAAATTTAATATTGTCTTTATAGAATGCCGCGAACTTGGAAGAATTCTGCAGCCTGTTTTTGCCGCATTTGCATTGAAGGTACTCTGACAACACAACGAAATATAGAAATAGATCTGGTAAAACAAAAAAATGCTTAGCTTTATTTTAGATTTCCTATCGATGAAAGAAAGAAAAACTGGCTGTCAAAATTATGCTGCACTAGTTGCTCAAGAACGTTGAGTAGTTGGCTTGAAGTTCGTAAAAGACACCACCGTAAACCAGCTACTGACAATATGGTTATTTGAAAATTTATACATACAATACAATACGTTGGAGTTCTTACTAAGACTTGTTTGATATATTTCAAATCTAAATTTAAACAACGAAATTCATTAACAATAAAATGCTCCATAGCATAGGAACTGGATCTGGTCATAATTGTTTGTGCTCTACACTCGAGGCAGAAAAATCCAAGGATTGAATATGTTTTTCCCATATATGTGCTGATTGGGGCAATGTTGTTTTAAACGTGATTTTTCAATGTTTTATTTTTCAGAAACTCTTCCCGTGAGACTCTAAGCATTGAGTTAGCATCTAGCACTTCACAACAAAAAACAATCAATGTT
This sequence comes from Anomoia purmunda, assembly GCA_951828415.1. NCBI lineage: Eukaryota > Metazoa > Arthropoda > Insecta > Diptera > Tephritidae > Anomoia > Anomoia purmunda. Next base: position 65,511,793 of record OX639997.1, read on the forward strand.
TCAAAATATTTTTCTTTTAAGAAAATATTCAAAATTTTGTTCATTTGTGTTCACGTAAGTGATAAATACAATACAATCAAAAAATCGCCATCGCTTAAAACAGAAGTCAAAAAAAAGCATATTTACTTTTGCCTATTTACTGTGGTAAAAACCATGTCGGCCTAATAAGTAGAATATGCTTTTAATGTGTGGATTTTCATAATGTAAAATGTCAACATTTTTGTACCGAAAAAACAGGCAAGTGACATTGGTTTTTATTTCAGTGAAAATTTTCAACAACGAAATATAGTCAACGGCTAATTTTATTGAAAAAGTTTCAATGTCCAGATCTGATTTCCTAGGAAAAACCTAAACCTCAATTAGCGCCTAGAGCGCCATTTTTATACGCCTCTTCTCCGGAAATCTACTTTTCTGATGTAGGGATTCCTAATTTTCGAACCATCTGGATTTTTGGATGTATCTACTCATCTTTTCCATTGTGTAACCAGGAATATAATTCAATTTGCTCGCTAGGAGGAGTATCTGCGGTCTACAACGAGCCAGAGGCAGACATTCCTAGAGGTAGTGAAGGACTGTTTCTATACTGTCCTCGAGAATGCAGCTTCAACATTAAGTGTTTATGGCATGCCCATCTTGGCCGCATTTGCGCCAATTGGCCAGTGTCCGTTATCGTCGTTGTCAGTCTGAATATATCTTTCCTTGACCTAAGTAGGTCCATTGTTCTTCATTGTTTCCTCGCAATTTTGCAACCGGTCATCTCGTTTCTGCCATTAATGATGCTGACAAAGTCAGGTAACCGGAACTAGAGAGAGAGAGACGTCTAGCTTGTTCTCAGAGCATCCACTCCGCAGTTCATTTTGGACCCGGCGGTGTAGATGGCCTTGGTGCCCTCCTCGGCCACTCTCGCTCTCCCTCTGCTTCAGTTTAGTTTCAAGTTCTGCTTGAAAGGAAGCGATGAAGGTACGTAGTCAGTTTGCTCCTCTATTCTATTTCTAAGAGCTTGGCAGCAGCTCCCTCTGCACGTATTGCTTTGACCTCCAGCATCCCGACTCTTTGATCACAGAGTTCGCCGTAATTTGGCGAAGGTGAAGCTCCATGGGCAGTTGATTCAGAATCACATTAAGCGCTTCCGTGGAGCGCGACCTTGTGGCTCCTGTAACATCTGCATAAGCCGCGCGTTGGATGCTACCCAACTTCTTTATGTTATATTGGTTGTCCAGTGGCGGCCACGATTCTATCGCACCATAGGTTAGTATTGGTCTTATCACGGCCGTGTAAATCCACAGAACAAGCTTTGGTTTTAATCCCCAATTCCTACTGAAGATCCGTTTGCATCTGTAATAGGCTCTACGCGCTTCTCGGTGTTTCTCTCTCAGCTTAACTTGACATCTAGTATGACGTCCAAGTATTCCGTCTCGGAGGACAATCGTTCGTTAGAATCGTTCAGTTTAGAGAAGGGATACTGAAATGTCCTATTTTCGTTTTCTTAGTAAACAGCATCTGCTCTGTTTTGGTCGAGTTGACACTGAGACCGCTTTTTGAGGCTCATGTGTGTAAACCTTAACAGAGCTCCCTCAAGAATTTCACTGATCGTCAAGGGGAAGGGACCTGATACTGCCGCCACTACATCAACTGCGTATGCTACTACCTTTTCTCCACCTCTATTGAGTTCCAGTAGAATATCGTTCAGTGCCACCACCCAGAGGAGCGGGAAAAAGACTCCCCGCTGAGGAGTACCCCTGCTCGCGTAGCGGGATAGTGTTGCTAAACCATTGGTTGATGTTATCGTTTCATTCCTGAGCATTAGCTCAATCCACCTGCATATGGGCTCAGAGATTCCAACCTTAGCGAGGGATTGAGTACTTACACGTGCAGCATTCCTAGACATAGAAGGCGGTTTCAATAATATAAAGACTGTCGCTATTACTCAATCCCTCGCGATGTCCTAGGAGCAAGTCAATTATCTGACTCTGCATTTGACTGTAACTACTTTTAAATATGTTTGACAAAAAGAACATCGAAATTAGTTTTTTACTAGCTGCAATAAAATGTGTTTATATGCAACTATTTGAAATTCCACTTTTTTCAATTCTCGAAAGTATTGTGAGGGTCGATTTCTTGTTCAACTCTTTGCTTAACAGGAAAAAAATTTCAAAAAATTAAGGTATAAGGGAGGTTAGTAGATGCCTTCTGAGCTCAAACACACATTTTCGAAATTTTTTTCATGGATAGGTTTTAAGATGACGGTAACTTTGTGTTTTTTTTTTTGGGGTATATCTTCATTAACAATTTTGTATTGCTTAACAGTTACGTGCGATCATTGTGTATCTTGTTCGAAAGTCATAAAAATTGTAGGGATTGTTTAAAAATATGCTAAGTTTTAGCTGCAACGTTTTGTTTAATTTTAATTTTACAAGTATTTCTTTTTTTTTACAACTTTTGCGATTTTTTTTTAAATTTTTTTATTTTAGTTTTTTTTGCAACTTGGCATTTTTTTAATTTTACGCGACTGTGTAAAAAGTTTGTATTTTTTATTTAAATCGTACTAGTTCATTTATTATTTTGGGAGAGTTTCCTGTTTTAGAACGCTAAATAGCACATAGTTAAACAGCGGAGATCCAAAATAATAACTATTTGAACGCTGAGCTTTAAAAAAGTCATCCTAATTTTGATAAGATTAATATAAGTCTTTTGATCATAATCATGAGTTAAACACATTTTTTATATTATCGATATTTATTATTCCGAAACTTATATTTAAATGCTTTTTGTAACAATTATTGAACAATTTTTTAAATCAAAAATAACTTTTATTTCGAAACCTTTACTACAAAAGTATTTCCATAATAATTATCTTTCAATGACTTTTATTTTGAGACTTATATTATAAAAGTTTTTGCATAACAATAATGAGTAAGACAACTTTTTTAAATTCGTGAAAAACGGAACATTTTCGGGAACCAAAATAGTACGAAACTAGTCCCACAATGATACCGAACTAGTCCCGAAATTGTTTCGAAGTAATCCCAAAATTGTCGTTAAAAAGTTCTGTCCTTCATGACTGAAACATTTTTTTCACTCTTAATTATTATGAGAAAACTTTTATAACATAAGTCCCAAAATAAAAGTCTTTCAAGACTTAAAGATATTTATCTCGCTGCAGACTATTATGAAAAGTCTTTGAATAAGGGTTATAGATTACTCCAGAAATTTATATCTTACTATAATAATTATTGATTAACTTTTACTTTTTTATTTTAAGGTAGTTATGTCTCTGTTAGAAAGCTCATCCATATTTTTCTTTTAATATCTTTAAATTAAATGAATTTTTACCGGCGGATTTTAATTTACTATATGCACTTAATATTGAAAAAATAACAAATAAATAAAATAATTAAATGTTTTTTGGAAAGCGCATATCAAATTTAAGTATAATGATTTCAAATATATATAGCAAATATTTATCTACAATAAATAGTTACTAAAACTAATTGCATTTTTATAAAAAATACGGTTTGGGATATGAATTAAATTTTTTATTCCTGTGAAAGTACATTCGATGTCTTTTGCATGGACACCATAGGCACGCATGCAGAAGTCCAGACGCTGAACCCAATTTTCGACGGTTGCAAGCATAAATCGGCCGATACTGCTGCAATTTCACGTTCGATATTCGTACGAAGTTCATCAATCGTCGCTGGCCCATAAACCGCACCAAACCGTAATTTTTTCGGTATGCAATGTTGACTCATGGAGTACGTGTGGATTGCTGCCTGTCCAATACGAGTAACGCATATTTTGCTTATTGATGAAGTCATTCAGCCAGAAATGACGACGACCATAAATTGGACGCTGCGCTTTTAAAGTTGAGGTCATTGCCTCCGAATTTCGGTTGTAAATTTTAATAATTTCGACTCATTGTTGGATCGTATATCTTTCCATGATGAAATGGCAAACCTTACTGAAGAGAAATGTCAAAAGAGCGGGGAAAAGGGGAAAATATGGCGTCGTTTGCTGTCACTATCGGTCTACTTTCGTAGCGTCCCTATTGAAAAACCCTTAACAAGTAATTTATTGAAAATATATTTTACCACAGAAAAATTATAATATACATATGTATGCATTTACACTAGGAGCAAGTTAGATCAACAAAATTAATTTAACACGCATTTGTTTCAACGCAGTTCACTTCCAACTACATATTAACTTGGTAAATTTTTTAGACTGTTGGCTTTTTTCCGACAGGGTGGTTACAGAAATCGTCGCGCTGGCCACTCTCGCTGTGATTTTTTGTTTTGTTGTGTTTTTGTTTTTTTCACCTTCACCTTCACTAACCTTTCTTGATCTTATACCAAAAGTTGGTTAATTACAAAGGAGTTTACATAAGAGAGAGCATAAGATCAATATTAGAATATACCAGTGGTAGAATAACAACAATAAATCATGAAACAGAAAATGTACCCAAAATAAATTCCCGTAAACGACAACAAAAACCTGAAGAATGGTAAAAAACATACACAGGTAAAAAATCGACATACGGACTTTGATTAAAATAAAATATGATCTCTGAGATAAGCGGCAAGCAATATTTCTTTAAAATTTGATAAGATAAAATATATTTTAGTCGCATCAGAAGATACGTCAATTGTATAAATTGTATTAGTGTGTATGAGCAAAACAATAATAAATAACAGATAAATTAATAGAGGTATTCACCCGAATTAAAAAAGCAATGTCAAAGGCGAAAATAAACTTTCTATGACTTTCCAATTAATTTTCATTCAAGTTAACGTATGCCAGACGTGCAGGTTGAAAACCTAATTTCATACCCCAGTGAAATGAGCGTGGTACAGTATTATCCGCTTAAGTAACCCGAGGTTAATTGTTTTTCTTACATAATTAGTTAAAAAAGATATACCTTTAATTTTCCCCGGTTTTGAAGTGTAATTAAGCGGGGGATACTGAATGTATTAAAATTTGTATTATTTATCATTCAAATTGTTTAGACACGATCGCACAGGAGCGCATGGAATTATAATTTTGTACACATATCGGTTGACTCGGCTTGCGGAATTCTATGGTCCCATATAACCAGCACGCCTCTCCCACTCACGTTCGAAAATTTGTTTCGAGAGAAAAAACAATTAAAATCAGGGCGCGCTATATATCTATATAAATAACAATAATTTTTTTTTGGTTTTCTTTGTCATTTAATATTTTTTGGACTTTTTAGCATGGTGAGCCAATTAAAAAAATTATTTTATGGGTCTGAATGAATTTTCTTAAAAAATGTTTGTTAAATACTCGTATGTTAATTCTAGTGGAACACGCAACAATCTTTGTTGCTGCCATACATTTTTTTTTAATTTAATTTGCTTTCGATTGCGAAATCTCACGTACCCTTAAACTAAGTTCTCTCAACGTCTAAATCTCTGAATTCAATTTTATTTAAAAAAAAAAATTACAGCAAATCCCTCTATTTTAGGGAGCCAATTACTTCTTAATGGTGTTATGTTGAATATACAACAATTTTTTTTTAAATAAAAAAAAAATTATATGTGCAAACGCAGCGAACGTATTTTGTGAATGTCAACATTTATTACATTTGTTTAACCCAATTTAATTGTCAAAATTGTACTTTTTTAAATAATTCAGTTGTTATTTTTACTTCCGAATCATTATGGAATAAAGAAGGTGAATTCACTCACTTAACCTCAGTTTTTTGGCATATGAAAATAGTAAAAAAGAGAAAAATAATCGGTCCTGTTTTACTCCGTTTTTAATACTATTTTTAAGATGTACATATGTATACAATAAATCACTTTATTAAATGAACGAAAAAATTACGAACATCCTTAATTAACTTTTACAATTTAGTGATCACCTCAAGTATTTAATAATTGTAACAAGAGTTTCATAACTTTATTTGTAAAAGTATTGATATATTTCACAGTTTTAGCGAACATGTAATTGAGTTTTACGATATGCACAACAACTTTTAAGAATTTTAGTTATACACCGAGGCAGAATTTAAAAAAATTGCTAACAAAAAGGTCGCTGAAAAAAACAAATATTCATTATAAACTATATTAATATATATTATTTGTACACTATTTTTCTTAGTCGCAATCATAACGCGGCCGAACGCCCGACTCAATTTGTTTTTTCCCCACTTTTGTTTACTACATAAACTCACAGGAATTTTCAAAAAGTTTAAAATAATATATTAGTAAATATTTTATTTAATAAACTCCGTGTATTTAATCGTAGATATATATCAAGGCGATTTCATATAAAATGGAGTTGAATAAACAAATTAGATGTATTTTGTTCCTTTTTTCGACTTTTCCGTCCAGAAATCGAGGAGGGGGACGGATAGAGGAACTTTCCGTCCGTCAGCTAAAGAAGAATCGAATACCAGGTATTTTTGACTCAAATTAGCGCATGTGCGACGACGCGAAAGGAGATCGAACTTTCTCGAGAAATACTTGGGTATGCCAATGTAAAAGGAATCAATCTGAAAACCCGGATAAAAATGAGGTTCTAAATACTCCTGTCCGATATATACAGTTGGAGTACAGGAAGATGTCCCATGTATAGTAATAATAATAACCCCAACACTTACCCTCCTCCCGTCCTTCCGAGATGAGGGGCGCACCCGCATGACGCACTGATCTTTGTTTTTTTTTATGCCGAGTCGAAAGATAAGAGTTTGCGAAACGTCGAGATCTAAAATGGCTCAATATTTACCAGAGTTATCCGACGTACGGGCGGACAGACATCCAGGCATGGCTTAATCGGTTTCTATTTTCATTCGGTACATTTTAGTATAATATATACCAGGTTTGATTTTCCCAAAACCATCTGCAAAAAAAAAACATAAATCTAAAATAAAAATCTCATTCAAACTACAAGCAGTCTTTCTAAATGCACTGGAATTCAGCTCAACTCTTTTGTTGAACTGAGGTCACTCAATGTTATCACTAAATTGAGCCGTCAAGCGCCAACGAGGTGTTAAAAAAAAGCATCGCACAAAAAAATTTCGTTTAGAGCTAAAACCGAAAAAAGAGCGAAAAAATGAAGTATGTAAGTAAAATAAAGAGCTAATATTAGCGTTTATTTACCCAAAGCCGTTTATAGATTTTCTGCAACTTATATAAAATAACTTTTGAAAAACCAAATAAGGTGCATACATTTATAATTCGCTGATATGCTACATACTACATATAACACTTATGGGGGTATGTTTATAAACTAGATCAAGAACGAATAATCTGAAATTAATCTACTGTGATGAAATCCGCATTTTCAGTATTTGCAGTAGAATGGATTAATCGAAATAGAATCTCAAAAAAGCTTTTAGTTGCGATTTGAATAAATTACCGCATACAACTAAACTTTTTTCGGGCTAAAAAAGCGCTAGATAATTTTATAGAGAGCTAAAAAAAAAAGGCTAGGAACTAAACCCAAATTTTTAGAGGTAAATGAAAAAGTAAAGAGATAAATATGGATGAAAAAACAAACAAAAAGGCAAAATTGTTCTACAATAACGCGATGTCAGCGCTAAGCAATTGGAAAATCCAATCTCGAAAGTACGTTATGAAGTAAAGTGGACTTCAGATTACGAAAAGTTCTGTTCACGTTACTTTACTTACTTACTTACTTGCTTAATTGGTGATATAACCGCTTTTGCGATTTTGGCCGAACTTCGCCTACAATTTGTGGTGTGCGTCTTGATGTTGTAGCACAAATTGAGGGATCTACAGTTTTGTATTTTTGTGAGAAGTTTTTTCATGGCAGAAACTCACTTGGAGGTTTGCCGTTGCCTCTCGAGTTTCCATAATTTTTGGATGTTACTTTCCCCGATCTGGATTCGAACATGGGACCCACCGAATGAAACGCACACACGCTACACACTCGGCTACGGCGGCCGCGTTACTTTAACAGTATTTATATCAAAAAACGTTATCTACATTTTGCGGCTTCTACAACAAACCATTGAATAATGACGGCTCAGTTGTTGAGTGTTCTTCACGTCACATAGCGTTGGCCCCCCTGTTCCCATATCCCAAATCAGCGTTAAGGCTTGGCGTTTTAGCGTTTCCACTTTACATAACCTCACGAAACTAACCACATGCTGATTTTTGTAAAATAATTGCAATATTTTTTGTCATTTTAACTTTTTTTCCGTTAAGTTTTTATAAAGCTTTAGTTTTTAGTATAACAAAAGTAATCTAAATAAAAATTTTATACTTTGTATTTATAAAAAGTTGACAAATTTTGGTCCAAATTTCAAATTTTTCACATTGTAAAAATTTTAATATGCAGTTTTTTGGATCATTTAATTTTATATAATAATGTGAAAGCCTAAAGTAACTAAAAATTTTAGTTGATTTTCGATATGTTGCTTGAAATTTATGTCTTATACCATGTCCACACGGCAATGAAGACCAGTTTTTTTCAGAGGATGTTTTCAATATTAAACATGACTGTCCCAGACAGCATTCTTGTTTACCAACTGGTTTTCGATGCTATTTCTCTATTTATTTACCTTTTTTACTCTAAGGTAATCCGGTAACCGAAATGCCCCTCAGAGCTTCGAAATAAAAGTTTCGCTCTCTGCACATCAAGCAGTGCCGCCTTTTATAAATATTTCCGTTTTTCCCACCCCGATTGTTCCTTATTATTGTTATTACTCCTTTTCCTAAACGAAAGCAACAATTTTTATTTGCCAAAAAGTTATCAAACACAGAGTTGCTTATGGAAAAACACAACGAAAATTTTGATGCTTTCGAGATTAGCATGATTGGTTCGTTATAAAGATATACAGCTTTTGCAGGGCGAAAACATGCGCTTTAAACTTTTTTTTCACAGCATATCACGAATTAATCAGAAACAGTTGATTTTGTCGTGTGGACTTGATGGTACGCACTTGCGTGCGGATGAATTTTCTACCAATTCCGTTGGTTGATTTTTTAAATTTTTGGTGCTCACGGTTTTGCAGATTCTCTGCCATACAAATTATATTCGTTAAATGTAAAAAATTAAAAAATCCATGATTATATATTACGAACTAAAGTTTTATAAAAAATTCACGGAAAAAAAATTACCGGGAAAAACATTGCGAATATTATACAGAAATCAAAAAGTGGTCAAATGATTAGGTCACTGTAGGTAGGCAAGAAAACATTAATTGCCATGCTATGATTTCATGCCTAGTGAGATTCACTTTTGGCTGCGTGACAAAAAGTGTCTTACGCAGTTTCGATTGTGTGAATACCTTTAAGACAATCTACTCACATACATACATATTTAATACTCGTAATAAATAGACCAAGAGACTTTAGCATATTTGTCAAGTCAATTAGTGTGCGTACGACTATCGTTGTAAGCGGTCGTAGATTTTGGTGGTATCTTCTTTGTTTGTGTATTTCACTTTCGCTAATTATTGAAATCACCCAAATTTTGAGTAGCATAGCAGAAGTGAGGTTAAGATGAAGGCCATTATAATCACCATCATATTGGCATGTTTAGCCGCCGGGGTTTATCGAGTATTTAACAATTTCACAAAACCGTTACCCAAACCAGAATTGGACACAAATGTTTACTGGGGGCCCGGTACGGGGCACGACTATGTGGCACCTAAAGGCATTGTGCCATTTGAAATCAAATACGAACAAACAGTTTGTACAAATACAAATATTTATAATTGGTTTTGAGTTGAGTGCTAATTCGGCAATTTGTATTCCTTGTCAGGTTATCGACGATTTGCGCGCACAGCTCAATCGCACTTGGAAATATGCGGCGCCATTGGATAACATCAAATTCGAATATGGTTTCAATACGGAAGCACTCAAACATATTGTGGATTATTGGCGTGATTACTATTTGCCCAAGTGGAGTGAACGAGAAAAATTTTTGAATTCGCTGCCGCATTTCAAAACCGAGATTCAGGGGTAAATAATACAATATTCCTCTATTTGTTTTTTATTATTATTCTGCTTCGTTTCTCACAAAGACTGAATTTATGTACAATGCATACAGCGAAATCGCATCGCAGTCGATTCGCACAGCTCTTGAGCTGTCAAGCGCGAGTTCGCTTGCTTGAGTGCCGTTGAGTGTTCTTGAATTAAGTGAAAAAGTGATACGTAAAATGAGCTTTCTTTGATTAGAGGACATTCTAGAAATATAGTTTTTTTTCTTGCCTAAGTGCAAGTTGGTTTTCACAGCGTCTTTATTTAAGGATATCAATGCGCTGGTTGCTCGAAGTTGTCCGCATAATATATTTTTTCGCCGTAAATTCCAATAAACAACACAATTACACAATTTTTGTTATGGTTTATATTTTTCGCCAACAATCAACTGCTGGCCAAACTTTCGAGTCAAGAAAATTAAAAAAGAAATTAAATTGTAATCGACTTTAAATTACTCATCTAAAGCTAGGCTCAAATAGGTCTAATGCTAGGGACAAAACCAATATTTCCCATCAAAAAAAGGAACTTCCAAGTGGTTTTGAACTCCGATAGGATTTTTTTAACCGGCCGGCCGTTTAAGAATTTGTTTGTTTCTTTTTTTCAAGAAATTAAAGAATGAGTAATCAAGAATATCGGTTTGAAAAGTTTTTGTTTGCGGTAATTTGTGACAAGGATAAGAATATGGGTTTAAGTTTATCTGTAGATCAATATGACTACGAACCACAAATAACTGTTATCTCGAAGCTATAAATTGAAAACATTTCACGAATTCTGAAATTTCCCGAAAAGGTTTTTTTCATAACAGTTGTCATGATGCACCTCACTTTTTAGTAGCCCCATTTAGGCAACGCAGAAAAATGTAGTAAAAAAAAGGAAAAGGTGATCGTCCCCTTTTTTACTTCCTTTTTATTACCATTTTTAAGAGATAAGTATTCAACAAATTATTTTATAAAATCAACGAATTATACATTCGATAGTCTTATCGAACATGTAATTGAGTTTTAAGATATACACAGCTACGAAATTTACAATAAAAAAAAAATGAATTAATTGTATCTTAAGTGAATACTATTATATCTTAATTATTTTATTTTAAATCGCATTCAAATCATAACAGCGCGCAAAACCCAATTAGTTGTTTATGCCCCTTGAGTGCCTCCTATCACGACATTAAGTTTTTAAGTTTCGTACCCCTCCCGACGCTTTTCTAATTGGTCCCAAATTGGACTTCCATTTCTAGAACTAAATGAAACTCACATTAATTTTAATTTGGTATGCACAAATTTTGGTGTTCATAGAGAAATAAATGAACGCACTTGATTATGGATATATACAAAGAGAAAATATTTGACGAAAGAATAATTAACGAACGGACGAATACAACTCTGACGTAATACTTTAGTCTTTAAAACTTGTTTACAAAACACAAAACAAGAGCATAGGTACCGCCACAGACATCGTACCAACATACACGACGGAGACAACTGCGAATCGAAAGCAAACTTGTTTGTTTTTTACGCACTCGTGGATAATCATAATTAAGATGTCCTCTTGGCCAATTGGATAAATTCACATAAAATTGGCAGACAAAATTAAAACGACATTTTCTTGTAGCTCAGCCTCGAGTTATAAGTAGGGAATAGGCAAAACTTCGAAAACCTATTGTTGAAAACAAAACACTTTTATTGTCAATTTTCATTTCACCAATTAGATAAACTTAAAGTGCATTTAACAATGTGAAATAAATGCATGACGTTTAATTTATCTTTAATCTTATTTCATGTTGCCATTCAGTTAACTCTTTCTCAAATTGGTTTTTTGTTTTTTCAATCAGAAAGTTCAATATTGAAAAATACATAAATTTTTAAACAAAAAACGCAATTGTTTAATAAAAATAATGCCGAACATTTTGTTTTTTCTGTTAGGCCGCTCACGGAAGTAATGTGCCAATATTTTGTGCTCTATCCGACGCGTCACAATGGGTAGAATGAGTAAAAGTGTGTGGCGTTGAACTAACTTCATCGTCAGAAATATATGCCTTACATTTTAAGACTGAGGAAATAAAAGAATCTCACTATAAAAGAGGACGACTAAGTCCCGATGCCTCGATACCAACTTGCTTGCGAGAAGCTCATAACGGGTAATCGGAGTTTTTCTTGTAGAACTGCTACAAGTTGCTACTTCGCAGAAGCGGGAATAATGTTTTCTTTCATACTGTTTGTGCCAGCGCACACTTTCGACCCGAGTGAACGGAATTTTTGCCACTATTTTACAGTTCTAAGCATTCTAAAATTCATTTTCATGACATTTAATATTTAAAAACGATTTCTGGCATATGTTCGCCACGACCAGCTTTGGTGAATCGGATGCGATCAGTCCAATTTTGAATTTCCATGTTGTGGATGGACAAAGTCCAACTTGTTGAGCATGGCGGCGAATAGACAAATTCGGATCTTCTCCAACACTATCACTTATAACACCAATATTTTCTTCTGTACGTACAGTTCTTTGTCTTTTTGTTGGTTTTTCATCGAGTAGAGTAAATGTTGTTCGAAATTTAACAACAGTTCGACGAATAAGCTGCTCTGATGCTTATGATGCTCGATTATGCGGACCATAAAATTCAAGAAGTGCTCTATAAGTTTGGCGAACAGAACACTGATTTTTAAAGTAAATTTCCACAATTTGTTAACGTTGTTGCGGCGTCATTCTTTCCATGACAATTTGTCAATGCTTACTGAACAGAAATGTCAAAACGAAATGTCATTTACCAGCCGTCAAGTGACAGCTATCGAAAGTTCTATCAGTCAAAAAAAAAAAAACACCCGGTACATATAAAAGCACGTACCTTTGTAGACTACTTGTTCATGATACGTCACGTACAAAAAATAACAAACGGGTTAGTGCGTACAAATACATTTTTTTTTCATGTTTTCAAATACGCATACGTCAAATTCTTATTTCCCTTTGATAAATGCATTTTGGATAAACTCACCTAAAATTCGCAATCAAAATCACATCCCTATCCCAGTGGTAAAAGGAACAGAATTCACAAATATGTAAAAGGAATACTCAGACAGAGTTTTTTTAATGTATAGCTCAATATAATAACATACATACATACATACTCACAAATTAGACGTTTTCCTAAGAAATTTTTAACACAAAAATTAAAACAAAACAACCGAGAATGACATGGCACTCATACTTTTCCAGAAAAATACGTCAATGTAGTATATCTACTACAGTTTTTATTGCATTTCGTTTAAGAGAGTAGCATTCAAATCGGGTCTAGCGAGCTTTTACATTGTCTGTTAACTGTTATACTGGAGAAATATTATGGAATTTTACTTTTTAACCTTGCTTGATAACAGTTATCTACTGTTCAATTAATTTTATGTTGAATCATAAGTGTTACTTCATCTTTACCCTTTAACTGTATTTATCTTTTACTTTATCTTTATGCCTATCTCCATCTTTGCCTTCGTCTTCGCTTACATTATCAACATTTTTAATATAAAAAACAATTTTGTTTGGCAACAGAAAGATCTGTTAGGGAAATACAAAAGGGTTTCTTATTTAATAACTGTTATATTTCTCGATATGACTTACCTCTACTTTATTTTATTTAAAAGCCTTACGGGTTTTTATGAAACGAGGAGCTCTACCGTTTTCACAAAAATTAGGTCATTAAAAAAAAAAATAAAAGATCATTCATTTAATTTTTAGCATTTTATCGACATGATGCAATAATAAAAAGTTCAGGTACGTAGTGACAGCTCGTTTAGCTTCTGTCTTAGCTCAGCATCGTAGTTTGGAAATGGGGGGAATAATGGGTAGAAACTGAGGGCGTTTTGGGGAAAAGACTATAATCAAATATTCTTATCCTTAGTATAAATAATTTGCTTTTTAGTATGTTTAGAATGAAAACATATGTAGCTAGACAGATAGTACTAAGTTGTCTCATTGAACCCAAACATTACTGCGTTTCGATTTGGTTTGAAAAGTAAAATTAATGCAATTCCGACTAATTTTGGGGGTGGGTTTCTTGATTCCGAGTGAGTTCATTTAACTTTCGAATCATTTTCAATCCGAGTTGATAATCAATTTGAAACGCTGTTGTCAATTATTTATGTTTCTTGAAAATTTGAAAGCTGGACTCTAAGCAAGTTTACCATATCCTTCGTTTTGCATCGAATTAATTAAAGAAGTTTCCGCAAAACGCATAAATTTAACAGCGTCAATGCATTTTTATAAAGTTTTTCACACATTTACTAAGGCTCGAACGAATAATAAATGCCAGGAACATAAAAGTTTAAGTTCGAATATTATTTCTGATGCATGACAATCTTGAACCTTTTCGAACAACAGGTCAGTTTCGATTTGATCGTTTCCCCTGTATTTATCTAAGTACGTTTTAAAATGAAATTCTTTGAAACAGACTTATCTTATGGAATGCAGATTAGAACAATAAGAATTTATAAATCTTCCCAATAATTTGAACTTTAAAATACAAACAAAAAAAGATATATATATTTTTGGGTTTAGTCTGTAAATTACTTTTCATTCCGATTTGTCAGAAGCAAAACTTTTCAAATCAAAAAAAAAATTTTGTCGAAATCGAAATCAGGAACACCAACCCATTCTGATTCCGAAAAATTTGATCCACCAAGGGAACCAATGGAAGTTTTCTCATGGCAGAGATACCGTCGGAGGTTTCCAATTCCCTACCGAGGGGCGACTGCTTTAGATAAAAAACTTCTGCTATAATTTTTTGATGTAATTTGCCCCGGCCGAAATTTCGGGATGGAATGACACACTCACAATCGGGCGATGTTGAGCCACGGCAGGAACACAACGCAAATGAATTTAAACCTGCGATTGAGCTTTTTATTAAGTTTTTTGTAAAATAAATAGACTTGCTTGAATGTGTCAGTTGATAGCAGTAGGAAAATATATAACAATACACAAAGTAAATACTCCAGACGCCATATATGTACATTCGTTTCATGGTGCACTGAATATATTCATTCATCTTTGAATACGACAAACATTATAAATAAGAAATTGTAATTTACGATTTCATTCAATCAGAAAAACAAATGTCGGCGAATAAAAGTAATCCAATCTTTGAACAATCAAGTTGTATTGCCTACTCTGTATTTCCTTTACTATTTAATATTGTTCTAAAAAATTCTTCTGGAAATTGAAAATGAGATAGCACGGTATTTCTAAGGCAGTCAACATGGCCGATTTAGGGACCGATCCATATACAATATGTAGCTTGATGTTTGGCCGAACTTCTCCTACAATTTGTTGTGTACGTCTTGACGTTGTAACATAAATTGAGGGACCAACAGTTTTACATGGACTCTGATTTTTGTGAGAAATTTTTTCAGGGCAGAAGTGCACTAGGAAAACTTAAAGATAAAAATATACTCAACGTCACATCGAGTAGCGTTCGAGTCCATAAAATTAACACTCAAGTAAATGATTGTAGCAAACCGCCATGCGATTTCGCTCGATATTAAACTTAGCCTTAACGTAAATTACTTTTTAGACTAAAAATACATTTCCTACACGTCAAACCATCAGAGGAAGCGCGCAAAGCGAAGAAGGTAGTACCATTGTTGTTGCTACATGGTTGGCCCGGCTCTGTGCGTGAATTTTACGACTTTATCCAACTTTTAGTTGAAATATCCAACATTAATGATCATGTCTTTGAAGTTATCGCACCCTCTTTGGTTGGTTTCGGCTGGTCGGACGTAAGTAAAGATTTATTTTCTCTTATTCCCTTTATTTGCTTTAAATGCGTACAATTCTTACATTTTTAGCCAGCCACCAAACCCGGTTTCAATGTCGCTCAAATGGCTATTGTGATGCGCAATCTTATGCTACGCGTTGGATTCGACAAGTTCCTAATACAAGGAGGCGATTGGGGATCTGTAACTGGCAGCGCCATAGCGACACTTTTCCCCGAAAATGTGTTTGGCTTTCATTCCAACTTGTGTCTGCTGTTCACTCCCTTGGCGATATTTAAGTCGTACATTGCCAGCTGGAAGCCCGAGTGGTTTGTACCATCGCGTGTCTTCCTCGAACACCATTTCCCACTGATATACAAATTTAAGAGATTGATAGTCGAAAGCGGTTATTTCCATATACAAGCAACTAAGCCGGATACTATTGGCACGGCATTGGAAAACAATCCCATTGGTTTGGCTGCGTATATACTCGAGAAATTCCAAACAGTTACTGGGCCTGCTCTGAATCAGGAATTTAACACCATGGATAGGGTATATACAATGGATGCGATGTTGGATAATGTAATGATTTACTATCTTACCAATACGGCCACATCGTCGGCGCGCTTTTATGCTGAATATGCTTCCCAGAGCTATTCACGCCTGCAGCTGGATCGAGTTCAGTCGCCAGTACCAATGGGATGTGCGCGCTTCAAATTTGATCTACCGCCAGCGCTTGACTGGGCACTTAAAGACAAATTTCCGAATTTAGTTCACAGTTCATATTTCAGTCAAGGCGGTCATTTTGCAGCTTTGGAATTACCTAGTTTATTGTATTTAAATTTTCAAGAATTTGTGGACAAAGTGAAAATCGAGTAAATTATTAAAGAAAGTTGATTCAGATTAAGGTATGTGTTCACAGACTTATTTTATTTTTAGTCGCAACAGTAAACAGCAGCTGGCACTGAATACGTCAGAAGAGAAAGTGATGAAGTTCCTGAATTGACCGACAATTTTTGAATGTTAAGTGTTTTGCTCAAAGAATGCTCAGATAAATGTAGTTGATGAATTCAGGATCAGTGCAAGTCTTTCTAATACAGTTAATTTTACTCTTATGAAAGCAAAGTCAAAGTTATGTCGGAGTGTGGTATTTTATTTATTTAAATTATTGAGCTAGAAATTCAACATTTCTTAGAGGCAAAGAAACATAAATGATATTGAATTAAAAAGAATGTAAATAATTTGAAATGAAATTTAGTCCAAGCGAAATTGGGAGCAAAGTTAATTCATTTAGAGTTAATTGAATAATTATTTCTAACGAATTAGCAATGATATATGAGCATCATTTCCCTTACTATTTACATAAATCAATTGAATTTATAAATCCAAACGTACTTATAAAATTAAAACGTCACGCAACCAAAAATTGGAAATTGAGTTAGCTATTTATTTACGCCCGTCGTTTAATTACGGGTATCCCCATACTCGTACAAGGTGTATGTATTTACAATACGATGGTTGAGATATGGCAACACTCCGTGCCAATATGTAAAATCAGACTTTCTCATCGTAAAGTGTGACTTGTTTTTTTTACTGCAAAACGTACTCAATACCTTTTATCATAGTTCCACCAAAGAACGTAGATTACAAAGAGGTTGCATGCCGTTTCATTTCCTGTGGTAAGAATTTTTATCCGACTCCATCACACCAGAAACCAATTGGATCAAATCAGATACGAATATCAATCAGAAAAAGTCAAGTTTGTTTCTGGTATGGTGAAATTAAACGAAATTTTCTGTTTGAGAGACAGGGGGAGTGATACAACTGTTTTGTAACCTACGTTCTTTGGTCGCACTTCTCCAAAGATGACATCATAGGAAACTCTTTGTCACTCTTTCATGTTGTATTTTGAGCTGGCAACAAAGCCAGAGGAATCCCTAGGTGAACAGGCGATCAGAAACTTAACGAACAATAAGTTGTGGGTATGGTGTGGGGGATTAACTAAGTTATATTATAATATTAATACAAAAACCACCAAACTCGTTTTCATTCTTCTATCATTTTCTTCTCTTCGAAACAATATTTGAGCCAACCAGTTCCTTTCGGCATTTGTACAAATTGTATTTACTTAAAATGCTATATTTTAATTTTTATTTTTTGTTAAACTGAATTCATATGAATATACGGAATTTGTTCTTTTTTGCTTTATTGTTTTAAATTAAACATTCTAGCTTTGGTTTTTTTATTTACATACATAATTGTGTGCAAGGCTTAGATCTATTATAATGTCATGCTCATTACTTATATAGTGGTTATAAAGAGGAACCGAGCTCACGAAACTAACTTCGTTACCACATTTGTTGCATACGTCAACGGCTGGCTGCGTGTAATTAAAAAAAAATATTTTCAATCCCCCAGTGTCGATTTGATCCTATTGGCACCACTGGAAAATGTTGTAAAAAATTTACTTTTGGATAGCGGTCTCACAACAGTTTCGTTTCTTTGACTTCGGTACAGTAGGAGTTTCGAAAAAATTGTCCAAAAACGGCTGTTGTGCCAGAAAACACCGCTTCGTCAAAACTAACCGTTCCATTAGAGCAACATAGAAATGTCAATTCTGAATGAGTGGCATAACTATCTTGGGCAGAAGTCTCTGGAAAAACAAATAAAGAGGTCCTGTCTAAAGCCTTCATACCTTTCATAAATGTACAGACATATAACAGCTGGTAACCCCGTTCATATCTTAATATTTTATATCTTCGTGTATAGTTTAGTTACATTTGAGTTTAAAAAAAGTGACAACCCTCCTCAAAATATACCTATAAACCTTATCTTGGCAAAACGACACCCATATTTTACTATTTCATATAACTATTGCATAATGTAAATAAATTCGATTTTTAAAGGACGTGGCAACCTTCTTTAAAATGTAATTAGCTATAAACCTTCTCTCCTCAGTAAAACGAACTGTTCGGTGCCCATATATTCATATTTCATATAACTTGCGTACAAGTTAAATTCGGCTTTTCGAACAAGTGGAAACCTTCTTATAGATACCTTTACAAACCATCCTGCAAATCGCTTGACACCCATATTTTAATATCTCTTATAACTTGTGTATAATTTAATTAAATTCAACCTTTCACGCAGGCGCCAACTCTATTCAAATAGCTAGCTATTGACCGTTTCCTTAGTAATTCGAAAAGTTTGGCATCATGATTTCATATTTCATACACATAACTTGTGTATAATAATAATAATAATAATAATAATAATTTGGGCCTTACTTCGAAGCTTGATCTTTGACCGAACTTCTCTTACAATTTGTGGTGCAGATAGCCCGAAGGTATTAGAAACCAAATTTGCCACAATTCTTTATATCAGCTGCCCCGACCAGTATTCGAACCCGGGGCACACCGAATGACGCAGGCACACGCTACACAATAGTCAACGGCGGCCGCTTGTGTATAATTTAATTAAAATTTGACGTTCCAAATAGGTGGCAAGATAAAGCTAGCTATAAAACTTATCGGCGAAACGAACCGTTCGATACCCATATCTAAATAGTTCATATAAATAAATTCGGCAGCCCTTATAAAACCTTAGATGAACCTTCTTTCTAGGAATATAATTTAAATTTATGCATTGTTAGCACAAAAATATTCAATTTTAAAATGCTCGTACTGTTCACCTGTCACATTTGAATGTAAAGTAAAGTAAAAGTACATATATAATACCCGATTTGGTTGGTTCCGACAAATGATTAATACATACATACATCTGCCTACCAAGTTTTAGTTAGATATCTAAAACTGAGAGACTAGTTTGGTAAACTTGGGCATGGATATATCTCTTCTTTTTCCCATACTTACAAACAACAGACCAAAGTTAGAGTACAATTTCATCTTAATGAAATATATAATAAGGAAACCCCATCGCAGAGAGCAGATCATTCCGTACCTCAAAAATTTAATATCTCACACATCAGCTCAAACGGAAAATGTTGCCAAATCAATAACTTCAATTTCATTTTGTTCCCGTTGATCAGACATAAATTTCGGGGTCAACTGTTTTCACACGAGTACAAAATTTGATTGACCTTCATGGAGAATGTATTGAAAAACAATGTAGCTAATTATTTTTATTTGTTTATCTCAACAAGTAATTTTTCATGCTTGTTTCCTCCCCATAGAGCTCAAGTTTGAATTATCCGATTCCAAAAGGTAGTGTTTTCTGGCATCCGAGTGGAATGTGGAGTGTGTGAAGTGAGAAATTAGAATTAATATTCAGATGAGTGATGGCGTAAACTTTACACTGAGCTGCAGTAGAACCGAAATTTGTTCAAGTACAATATTTTCGAACCCAAAACCATTCCTGAATTTTTGAACTTTTAGCTACAAAATATTTGCCAAAAATGTTCACGTACTTATGTCGCACAACTCCATCTTACGCTGCACACAGAGCAAGTCAATTTGGTGGTTGAAAAGCATAATCAAAAAATTAATTTTAAAAATTTCCCCTCACATGTTCTATATTGGGAGATTAAAAATTGATTCGTCAGCCTACCACCGTGTCTTGCTACGGCGTTACACTGGAAGAGTCGCACAAGGGAAATAAATGTTAGTGCATTTTCATCGAGGTACACTGATATTTAGAGGACGTGATCATATGAAACGTGAAAAAAATTCCCATGGCGAGTCAGACGAGTCTGCAGATGCGTTCGCAATTAAATTGAGATTTTACAAGTTATAAAAAAAAAAAAAAAATAGTTTAAAAAACTAATCGCGAATCGCGACAATTACGAAGGCAATGCAGAAAATCGTATTTCCATCGATCAACACTCATCCGGTTTCTGGATCATTTTTTGAGTGAGCTGCAATCTAGGTTTCTAGACCATCGTGTTTTGCTGTCGAAAATTCAGAATATTCTGCCAAGCAAATGCACAGAACTTAATGCAGAGAAAATACGCTTGTACTAATTTGCACAACTCTTCCGGTGTATGTGACTTCATGTGAACGCTCAGATTGAACACGTATTTACGAAACAAAGCAAGTGAAGACCGATTTAATGGGTTAGCGTTATTGAACGTGCAACAAGACGTGGAAGTAACGAATGAGAATGTTATTGATATTATGTCGAAAGTGCCAAGGAAAATGGATATTCTTTTATGAACTGAATTATCTATCAAAAATTATAATAGGTCCATTTGTACTCTATTGACGCAAAATACTCTCCAAACAAAAATAGGACTCGTCAATATAATGACCATATATTTAAAAAAACGAAATATTTTCCTGGAAAGTGGAAAGTTGCCAACATAAAAAACATATTATATTACACCATGGGTTGGCCCCCAATACAAGCCGAATACGCATGGGAAAATATTAAGGGCGTATATGAATTTCAGGTTGCACTATTAAAAATTTTCAGTTTGATTAGCGCACATGCTAGTTTTCTACTGAACTTTCAATTCAATTTAATTTGAATCTAGAGAGCCTAGAAAAATATTGTAATAGATGCCATACACAGTCATTAATGAGGTTATTCAACTTTAAATGTTTTCAAAGCATCAGTATATATTCGCTTGACAAATCTTTTTCCTACGCACCTTAGGAGGTGATGAGATATAATGACAGTGTCAGAATGGACACTTTGCCGCCGTGGCGGAGAGGTATGAAACTATTATGTGTGTTTATTTGCATAGTGAATGCGACATAGGTAGAGCATTGGCAAGAATTATACAAAACAATATTGCGTCCTCCGCACTGAGAGCAATTAATAGTGACGTAATAATAGAGTAATAATATAATGAGATAGCAAAGATAAAAGTCTAAAAAAGAATAGGAATAAGCCCAGAAGAAGCGTTGTTAGTATAAAATAAAAACTAGTTGCTTTTATTTCGTCAGCGAATTGTTGGATGTTGTCAAAACGACGAAGAAAGGACTAGCGGTCCGCGGAAAGCGAAATCTTTGTATTCTATCATTCATGGGGCATGCGCTGTAAACAGAAGAGTCAGGCAACTCTCAGCAACAACATTGTATGCAACGAGCTCAAATGAATTGTTTTGCAGCCAATCAAAGTGAGTCGGTTTGTTTACATCAGAGCTTTTATTGTGGGACCTCTCTTCGTTTTATATACATACCATGTCATCGGTGTCTAAATTTTAGTTTATAGCGTTAGGTGGATTCGATATTCCAAGTAGTATCGGTAATGAGTTTTCAAAAGTACTCAATACTAAAACTATAAACAATACTACTTACGCAATGCTAAACTTGTACATACCAGCATCGGTTAAAAATAAAGTGAGTTCACGTGGCAGATAACTTGTCTAAAATCGCTTTCGTTTACGCCGAAAACTTGCTATTTTGACATTTCATTTGGAGAGGAAGTTACAAAAAAACGAGAGAGTAAAATGCCTTATTCTTACTGGGTAACTCTAACTGGGTTTTCCGCGCAAACACTCCTTTAGCCAGTACTAAATTAAAACACAGTATGGACCAATTTAACCTCCTTTTACGGCATCCCAAGAGGTGGGAGAATATGATGGTGTACTTTTTTATGGCAAGGGGACGCCAGGTATGGATGATGAATATGCCAGCAAAATTTAGTGAACTTAGATCAGCAATACAACTAACGAAATCTTAGACTTGCTAATGCAGACAGTGGAACAAATAGATATTACTTAACACTTTCGATTTCTTCTTCGTCTGGGCATCCGCGATAGAAGTCATACGCCTGCAGTCCCATCCTGCTGCCATAAATCCCCATCAAGTGGTGATTATCCGAGGCATTTTCTTAAAGGTGATGTTGTATGAAGCACGATCTGAGTCAGAGTTTGCAGGCTGAAAGGTATTGGCAGATGAGGAGGTACCTTTATTTGTCAACTTATTCGTTACATAGTTGGCCGGTATATTCTATGACCAGACAACGAAATTATAAATGTAGTGCCTTTGGCGGTCATAGCCATTAAAACCTATCTGAACTCGATAGTTGTTATTGAAGAGATTTTGCAGCAATCGCGCGATTTAAAAGCTGCCTGACTATCCGAGTACATAGCCACGAACAGCAATACAATAAGTGGAAGAATTAATTAGAAATTCGACCAGCTCTATGAGCGAATTACATTGCCTACTCTTTTGCCTGTCTTTGGGCTATCGTTTTCAAAGGTAAAAGACGGGGTAGCATAATCTATGTTCCTGAATTGTGAAGCGCAATATTCGAGGATTTTCCAATGGCCAAAACTTGCATCACCCCATTTCACAACCAAATTGATGCTAATATCATTATAGAAAGCCTGATGTATTCCATACAAAGCTATAAGCAGAAGATTTAGAAAGATTTTCTGAGCCTTGCCGGTGATGAGGGTAGTGCTTCTGTAACCAAAATGCAAACCGGCCTTTGCACCTTGCTAATCCCACACCCACCATACTGCGATTCCAAAAAAGATAATAGGACATGCCACACTTTATGAGCATTAGGAAATGCGAAAGGAATACTCACACAAATTGTGGGCAAAAAATCTAATTGACAAATTAGTTCCCCAAAAAATGTATTTAATTTCTAAGTAGGATTATAAGTGAGAGTTATAAACTTAGAAAGAACTATTCATTTAGGTAATAAATTGCTTCATCGGGGCAAAGAAAAAATCTCGTCCAATACTGCGTTTACATTTAAATAGTTTTACGTCTCGTAGAGTGTTAAGTCAAACCAATCCATTTAGCATATTTTCACTCACAGTAGACCGCCGATAAATTTACAGTTGGCCATCAATTATCCCTTTGCTGTTTCTGCCAACTTTCATCGAGATCTTGACTGTCAGTTCGCAGAAGTCGACTCAATGATAAAGTCAGTTAGTGAATAGATTCGAGCACTTGCAACGAAACCTGAAAATCTAAGGTTTTAATCGCTGTTAGAAGCTGAAACGTTGCAGCAATTGTTTTTGAATCCAAAAATCTTCACAAACCGCATGTTGTCCATTTTTACATAAATTGTAGGTTATTCTAAAAGGTTATAATTATAAGCTTGTACTTATAAGATCGTGCTCGAAATGAGCTCTCTTACTTAAAAATTAACGAATATCCATTTCGAATGAAAGATTTGTAGTTCAATTTGAAACTCATTTAATATCATTACTTTACGCGATATCTGATGTTTCAAAACTTTAAACATAAATTTTACTCGCGTGTTCACCAACAATATCTGCTAATGTACATATACTTAGATAAATACAAAGCAGACTAATTTCTCAAAGCCCAACAGTGGAATATATTTTTTAAATTAAAAACGTTCACTTATAACTACATCTTTTACAATAGTATTTCAGAAAAACACAATTGTATTTCAGAAAAACCCAAATGAATTTCAGAAAAATGTTTTTAGAATATTATTGGCAAAGTATAATTTTGCGTACGTTTTATGAGGATAGAACATAGCTGTTTCTAAATTTTTTAAAATATTTAATCTCAGTCTAAGCATTATGGTAAAATCCTCTTCCTCCCATTGAATCGTGCAATCAATTCCATCTCCTGGCATTTTTTTTCATTCCCTCCTCCTCTTTGTCGGCTTTCTACCCCGCCTGATCGCACCCAAGTGTAGGCTGTTTTATAATGAATCGTGGAGGACGACCAATCTTCGCCTCAACAATACATAGTTAGTAAAAAATATATCTCTAAAAGTGCAAGTAGAGTTGCACAAAGCTATTTGCAAGTCTACTGTGGCAAATTATTTAGATGGTAGGCTGCATACAGTTAAAGATGTTCATTCCGGCATATGGCCTGCCAACATGGTTTCCGCCGAAAATAAAACCTAAAGAGTGGTATTCGTAAAAGCCTTGAGGGGATACATAAAGCAAGGCAAACAAATTGGGTAAACAGATGAAGATGAAAGGTCGTGCCCGGGCTGGCACACGATCAGTTTTAATGCTGCCACCGTCCAGGGGACCGAACGTACATCTGATCGGGGTCATCAGTATATCAGTTGTACTGAGTATGGGCAAAATACTTGCCGATTTAGCGCCATGTCATGCTGGAATAGAGTAAGTAGTGGCAGTAATAGGTCTTCCACCCTTTTGCGCCTGGGACCATACTCATGAATTCCATTGAAAATATTTGGGCTAAGATAACATCATACGTGAAAACTACTATGGACGTTCCGACCTTCGTCGGACCGGAAGTGGTAGAAAAGCGACTGCAGTATATGGAAAAATTACACGCAAGCGAAAGAAACAGTTTCTACTGTAGATTCTCCTAGCACTCATCTATTTTTTTCGCAGATGCTTTGGCATTGCGCGACATGGCTGCTGGCATATGAGAAACATAAGTGTGTAACGTACCTATGGATATATGTAAATAAAAGCACATCATTATAAGTTCTGCATTATTCGCATTTATAATTATTTTATTATATTGGTCGAATGGGAAACGGCGTTCAATTTTCATATGGATTTAGAAACCGTCATGTTCTATCATCATAAAACAGACATAGACAAAAGGTTACTTTGTCAAAAATATTCTAAAAACATTTTTCTGAAATACATTTGGCCTTTTCTTAAATACAATTGTGTTTTTCTGAAAATCATTTGTACTTTTCTGAAACACATGTTGTTTGTGTCATATTTTTGCAAAAATAACAATAAATAAAACGTATACTTATGTTTAGTACTCGAAATTTAATAACTTTATATTTTAATGTAAAAATAATAGCTTGTCGGCATTTCCACCTAGGGACTAATTCTGTATATCGGTATAAAGCTGACATGCAGAACTAAATAATTGCTCACTCGATATATATACGGTGGAAGAGCAAACAGATATTATAGATATGTATTACGCATTTTTTTTTCAAAGCAAAATATACGCTTAAAATAGTATTCAAATATTACACAATGCAAAAATCATAACGTTATCATGTAAATCAGAAAGTTTAATTGACTTTTTTCTAAAGAGCATGGTCCAAGTCGCAGCCGATGCCGAATTTCGGTTGTTCTCTACTTATAATAAAATACAGGCGGTCTTTTTGTTTTTCAAATGAATAAAGCCTCGATTCGACTTTTCAAACACCATATAGACTATAAGGTAACATACTGCAGCTTCAATTACCATGTAAACTTTAATTTAAAACTTCTCTTGTGCTCACGGGCCTGCCCCTAGTGCCAGATCCTGATCCTTAAAAGCCGGTATCTTTTGGAACGCTGTCTCCACGGATTTACCGCTCGCGTACGTACGCTGGCAATCAGATGTTTTATCCGGAGCCATCGTTTGTAGATTATGGATATCCAGTAGACAAAGAGCCCAGGTCGGATGAATGTTCCTTTAGTCGCAAAAGCAACCCTGCCTAGCTTCTTTCATGAAACATACGATTTATTTAGTGTTATTTAAGAACAGCAAGCAGTTGTGCTAAAAAAATTTAGGTTGATGTAGTTATATATTTAAATAAAATGAAATTTCAAAAGTATTTTCTTAGGGCTCATTCACAAAAGCGCAGTTTCTTTTCCCTTCCCAACGCTATATTTCAGGTCCGGATATCATTTTACCGAATTGGCTCAAGTCGCATGTCTTTCCGAGTTTGTGTTCTTGCTTTACATTCAATACAAAGAAACGTTGTACTAATTTTACTTACTTTTGCTTACAAGTGGGGATAGGAGTTAAAAATAACCAAAACTCTGCTTGCGCAGAGTTACCCACCTCTAATTTAAAAATAATCGAGAAGTATTCGATTGCCTTAAGTACTCGACACGTGCCATCGCTAATAGCAACAAAGATATACACATATAACGCCATGTTTATATAAAATATGCGAAGAGATAAGTTTTTTTTCTTCGCGCTGAAACCTTCTGCCCAGGTGCCTCTCTGAAATGTTAGCTGTATAACTCTCGCAAAAAACACATTTGGATTTCGTTGTAGTAATTCAGTTCATACCTATACAGTAGTATAAATAATATATAGGCATTTCAGTACATTTGCATTTGTGAGAAACGGAGCAGCCGGCTTTTCGGTTGGGGATACAAATAATATACATACATACATATATACATACCTACATATGTATGTGCATACTTATTTACTCTCAAAATACAATGCCAACCCAGTCAGATAATATATTTCTAATAATACAAATATATATAGCTGATATTTTCGTATGTAAATAGTTTGGGATTAAAAATTTTACAATACATATGGCCGATTCCATATCAGATTTGCATACAAAAAAAATTGACACGTTTTTTTTTTTATTTCGCTTATTTATTTTTATAGTGGAATTATGATTTTTTAAATTTTTTATGGACTGTCGATTTACAGGTCCAATAACTTGAGACCCGTACATAGAAAGAAATTACTTGTGTGTAAGTTTTATATTCTACTTTGCAGTGCAATGTTAAAAAAATTTGTTTAAACCATTTTTCACCACCAGAAGTATTAATAAGTTATAAATACTAATAACAAATTGATTCTTCTCACATTTGAGCAATTTTGATTTCTCCTTTTTCATCTTAATGAATTCTCTAAAGTCTTCCAAAAACCATATTGAAATATTATTATGGAATCAGAAGTAGATTTTGAGTAATAGAATTCAAAAGAACCTCATGCACGGTCCGCTCACTCAAATTTTCATTTATTGAAGACTTCTGAAGTGAATATTCATATGTAATCAAACAATTTTAATTTTTAACGAAAACTTCAATAATTTTGTTTTATGAAAAATATAATTCATTCTAGCAGAAACACCGGTTAAAAACTTTGTTCAAATGGAGCGAAAAATTCAGCAAGCTTTTTTTTTAGAAACTAATGTAATTTTTACCGAGCTTGAGGTCAGTTTTTATTAGGGAATATTGTGGTAAAGCAACAATATTTCATGATTCAAACCTTGGTAAATTCTAGAAAGAAACAAGTCTGATGTGGAGATGTGGATTATCTCCCAAATAGCAGCTATCACTTCTACCACTTTGAAATAATGTTTATTTCCCTTAATATTCCTTAATAAAAACTGGGCTTGAGCTCATTAAAAATTATACTAATTTCTTAACTACAATAGCCAAAAAATAATATAATTTGTACAATTTTTAGTAAAATTTTTATGTATGTATACAGTTCAAGTTTGGTATAATAAAGTACAAGTTTTGAGTAGCTGAAAATTACCCTAGTACTTCTGGCAACTTTTTTCTCCTGACGCTCTTCCGTAAATTTGACCATGTTACGAATGCTCGTATTTTTTTATTATATCGGTTAGTATACATACATATGTATGTATGTATGTACGAGGTGCATGTATGTATATTTTGATTTAGCTATAAATGACATATCTATACATATCATTGATTTCATGAAAATATCAAATTATCAGACCATGAAAACTTGGTTGACGCAGTATATAAATTTACATACATACTATATATCGGGTCTTGCAATAGGAACGCACAAAAGTTTTTTTAAATAAAACAAAACGGAAAGTACATTCGATGTCATTATGTATGAAACTCGATTTCTTTTGCATGGGCACCACAGGCACGATTGCAGAAGTCGAGACGCTGAACCCAATTTTCGACGGTTTTTAAGCATAAATCGGCCGATACTGCTGCAATTTCACGTTCACTGAGCCATTTCGTGAGATAACACGTCCTCCAAACTTGGTTTTCAATAAATCGGTTGTGACATTCGCTGTGTGGCTTCTGGCGCCGTCCTGTTGGAACCACATATTGTACAAGTGCACATCATCCAATTCGGGTCAAAAATATTCGGTTATCATTGAGCGGTAGCGATTCCCATTCACAGTATCGTCCATAAACCGCACCAAACCGTAATTTTTTCGGGATGCAATGTTGACTCATGGAGTACGTGTATGCCTATCCAATAACGCATATTTTGCTTATGAAATTGGACGTAGCGTTCTTAAAGTTGAGGCCATTGACTCCGAATTTTGGAAGTAGATTTTAATAATTTCGACTCGTTGTTGGATCGTATATCTTTCCATGATGAAATGGCAAACCTTACTGAAGAGAAATGTCAAAAGAGCGGGGAAAAATATGGCGTCGTTTGATGTCACTATCGGCCTACTTTTGTAGCGTCCCTATTGAAACCCCCTTACTTACATATATATAAAGTGTATGCATATGTAACCAGACATTTGTATTGGAATCAAATTTGCAATTGTATCTTAACAGGTTCCCTGTCCCCATACAAAAATTAATTTTTAACGGTACACGTGCTCTATCATAATAAGCATAAACATGAATTCATAAAAAAATAAAAATAAATAAAAATCTAAAAAAAAATCACCGTGTTTTTTTCTTTTTTTACAAACAACACATTATACTCAGTACGTCCACGCAATAAAATTTCAATTTCTTCGTCTGCGTCTTTTAATAAACTTATTTCAAATCAACCAAAAATTTGTTCATATATGATACATGGACGCTGTAAACATGGTACAAGAAAATAATTTTGTATCACATGTGATACATTGGACAGGGAACCTGTTAAATTGGATATTGCAAACTACCGGCCAATCTCAAGAAAAAATATAGTTGGCGATAAAGAGCTTGGTATCCATAGCATCTCTGAGACTGGTGGATCAACTGTCGCTAACCTTTAAATTTGTTTAGCCTGCTTCTAAGAACACTAGTATACAAATAGTTCATTAATGAGTTAAAAAAAAGGGTTTTAATACTAATTTACGTTGCCAAACATGAAGATGAATTTCATTTATTTTTGGCATTTTCGGAATAGTCAAATACCCTGTATCAAGGGTTCAAGGTTCTTTTGTAGCTATTGGCGAAAAATTCCAGGGCAGCAAATGAAACTAGCCTTATGAGGGCACCGATTTATTTAATATATTTGTTATTTTGGAGATACAGTGTTTTCGAAAATTGTGCATTTTTGTTCATACAATAACCACGAAACAGGGGCTTTCCCTATATCTCGAAAATGCTTCTTTGGAAAAATAAACGAAACTAATTTTCATGTTCACCGACCGACCCAAAATTAGTCTAAAAAGTACCTACTATAGCGATGTACAACTCATTAATGAAATATTTGTATACTAGAGTTATAATTTTCAGCTCTTGTAAGCTGATGTTTTTAAGTAATAGAAGAATAGTTCTTTCGTTGGCATTTATTTTCGACATAATAAGAGATGCGATTATATCGCAATTATTACTCGAGCGTATTTTTTTAATATCCCTTATAGAATTCTGCGGAATGATTATACGTTTGTTTTAAAACGGGTTAGAACCACAAATGTCTGTATTTCTCCAATAGTCTGGTCATCGAAAGAGATATAGATTTTTTCTTATCTAAAATTAAGTTGAAGTTATCACGGTCAGAAATATTTACTTATTTATTTGTATTTTTCATTGTTAATTCAAGTAGTATGTTAGAAACTTTTTATATTTTATAGATTATAAATAAATGAAATGAAATAAAATGAAAATTTCTTGCTAACTTATCTCAGTAATTCAAATGTACTTCTGGAAAGAAAATTTGGCAACATTTTTCAAAATCAATAATAATAATAATAATTAAGTAATTTGGCGCATCATCACCATAGCTCAATGTTTGGCCAAATCTCTCCAACAATTTGTAGTGTGGGTCTTGCTGTTGTAACAGAAAATTGAGGGATCTACAGTTTTACGCCGACTCGGAATGGCGAATGTTTTTTGTGTGAAGTTTTTTCATGGCAGATCTTCACGCGGAGGTTTCAAAATTACCCACTGTATAAATGGTTTAAGTACCTAATTGACTTTTTTCTTTCATACGAACATTATAAAGACTGCATTGTAGCTTTTTTAATAAAACCTTAAACAGAAAAGTGCCCTCTTTATATTCCACGGTCGGTAAAGGTTAAGGCCTTGTTTTGGAAAAATCAATAAAAAACACATATTGTTTCTACTTGTAATCTACTTGCTTAGAAATAATTAATTTTTAATAAAAGACTTATAATATTTTCCATTCAATTTCACCAAAGACAATTTCGGTAACCATAAGTAAATCAGTAGTTTAAATTTATTTACATTTTCTTTCCCACTTTTTAATCTTTTGATTAAATTTCATTCAACTTCTATTCAAATCAAACCTTTAATCAAGCTTTATTTGAGTTATTTTTAAAAAACACTTACAGAAATGATTGTTGGGTAGTGATAGTCGTGGATTTTGCTTCATAATTTAAAATTATTCCCATAGGGTAAATGGTATGTATTTGTGAGAGCGTAAATAGCCGGCTTTTTAACTGATAGGAGCGGAGGCCATGGGGTTGTATAAAGCATAAAAAGCACAAAATTGTATATGGCAGCTAAAATTTCAATGCCAATGACAACAAATCTGATTATGTGCGAGTGTGCTACAAATATTATATAAAGGGTACTTCAAACATGTGGTTCATTTCTCAACGAAACTGATCGAACTCGAATGCCTTATGCTTAGGAGAATGTATTCATTCGAGAGCTAATATAATCGCGTATATAATATTCTAAATATTTATATTATTATTATTCACTTAAAAAGAGCAAAGTAAAAAATAAATCATTGAAGTCGATAACAAAACGACCCTGTGTATTTGGGAGTATTATGGGCCGTTTACATAGAACTTTCCTCGCTTTGCTTGGTAGTTCGAACTTTAACAACAAAGCGTGAGGCGTACAAGGTCAGCTACATAGAACGCTTTGACAGTTTCTGCGTTAGTAGTTGGTTGAGTTGCGATTTGTGTTTGTTCAGAGTGTTTTGTTTAAAGATAGAATAAAAAAATGAATTTTACTGATATGCTGGAAGTAGTTATGCTACTAATGTTTGAAATTCGCGAGTATCTGTAATGTGTATACGCACGCCAAAATAAAAATAAAATGGAAATGATAACAGCTGATTGCCAAAGCGTACAAAAGTTGAGAGTTGCCCATAATTTAGCTTCGCTTTGCTTTGCTCTACTTTTCTCGCTTTGTATTTAGCAGGACTCATATAACATCATGTATTGAACTTATCTGTCAAAGCGAAACTCTGAAGCAAAGCAAAGCAAAAGTCCTATGTGAACGGGCCTTTAATGTTAAGTGAGATTTTTACTCTCCGCATGGTGAAAGTAAAAAACAATCCGGTACTTATTTTATCAAATTCATTATTTGATCATATGAACTTGTATATTCTCGGACAAAGTTCCATTAGCATATAATTCAGATTATAAAAAGATAGTTCCACAGATATATGTAAAACGGATTGTGAATGTTAATAAAATGATAAATATAAATATATATATATATGTATATATATGTGTATGTTATGTGCATAAATAAAGTTGTAGTTATGTATGTGATTATTATATTTTAATATTATTTTTTAATAGCTATTGTCATTCGCTTTAGACGTCATACTCTCTCCCTCTCTCTCACTCTCTCTCCGATTCGCAGTATAGATCTACCTGAAAATATACAAATGTACGCATGTAGTTAGTAAAACAAAACCACAAAGTATAAGCCACACTCCAGCAGTTTACGACTTTTGTATTCAGCCGCCAGTTTCGGTTCAGCGCTGGATGTGAACAGCTGCTTTTCATTGCATGCATGCCTGCCTGTTTTTAATGATTCAATATTACTTTATCTGAATTAAATAAATAAGTGGAAAGTTTTCGTTGCAACTGTCTATTTTTGTACTGCTTCTAAAGTGCATCGAGTGAAATGGGTTTATTCTTGCGATTCCTGCTTGTGGTCCTTGTGGGGGCCATAGCTCTTTTTGTGCATAGAATTTTGTTTTTAAATTCAGCGCCGGCGCCTGATTTAAGTGATGCCGAATATTGGGGGCCAGGTAGCGGAGTTAATTATAAGGAGAATCCCGCAATTAAGAAATTCGATATAACCGTGAAACCAGAGGTAATAATATACATACATATACTTATATTTATATGTACATACATATTTTTTGTATATGCATATGTATGTGGTCTACTATTGCAAATAAGTTTCTATGTACATATGTATGTATGTATGCAAAAACACAAACACTACTAAGTAATTATTGCTTATATGCGTACTACTTTCGTAGATACATACATATGTATACATTATATGCAGATTTCTTATTTCTCACAAATAAGCAGCAGCCAGCTCGTCAACTAACTTAATAACTTAGTAACTGCAAAAAATGCAATTACAAATTAATTATTTACGATATACGTATACGATTGTTTTCAAATTCATCAAATTAATTGTATTTCTTTAAAATACTTATGTAGGTAATTGAGAATCTAAAGGTGCGACTATCACAGCCACTGGTGCTACATGAACCACTCGAAGGCATCGGTTTTCAATATGGATTCAATTCAAAGTATTTGGAAAAGGTGGTCAAATATTGGCGCGACACTTACCTACCTAAATGGAATGAGCGCGAAGCGTATCTGAAACAATTCCCCCACTATGAGACGCAGATTCAGGGGTGAGTACATTTAGTTTGTTTACAAGAATATATGTATGAAGACATATTTGCATACATAAATATTTATGCACAATATATGTACATATATACATACATATATAAATATTTACCCAACAAACATTTTGGTTTGAGATCGGTGATGCGTTTGTTGTAAAATAGTTCTCTCGAATTGGAGTGTATGCATATTGTATGGTTTCATATTCAATTAGCTAAATAACCATGGGAAATCCTTTACTTGATGACTAGTTGTAATTTCGCTAAATTTCAGCTCTGAGGACTGTGATTTACATGTTAATCTTGATTAAGGTTGGAATGGGTAGAGAGAGAGGGACCCTCTCTACAATTAGGCCAAGAGTATGCCCATTGTGACGTCATATGCAATCTATGCTCATTTACGTTGTTGCAACGCTCAGCCGGAATCATCCAACCATTTCGTTAGCGTTATGAACTTTCGCACTGCTCTTAGAGTGATATTTGCTATCTCCCCATGATTATGCAGAGATCATCTTCTCCGATTGTGTTTAGTCAACTTCGGTAGATAATGTGTTGTACATTTTCTTCTTCTTCGCAATTACAGCTGCGAAAGTAGTGCGAAGCGCTCACTCCTAATCTCAAAGCATATCTGCCAAATTAGACAGTGAGTTGATATCTCGTTCTGATTTAACCCCAAAAATACGGGTGTGCGCTTTTAATCGCAAGAGACTTTTGTGAGTCTCGCCGTTTCGCAGCTTTCTATGCTGCTTGAATGGTGCTGTTCCTAGCACGAAATTAAAAAGTGGCCGTCGGTATACCTACCCTGTCCTTTCCTTTATGAGGTTCGTCCATTTTATAATTCTAGGCCATCTTGTTTAGAGATCTGCGGCATTCCGTGAGAGATTTTGTAATATCTAAGCATAAGTTAAGGGCTTTCAGGGGCGCATGACTGTCAGAGAAGATGAATAGCTGTGTTTTCCATTTTGATCTTTTGAATCATACACTACAGAAGACCAGTAGCCGGACAGAAAATATCTCTGAATCCTGTTCTGAAGAGAAGAGTCCTCCGACCTGCGACCTCCAACCTTCCCGCCGAGTTTGGAGCCGTCAATGTGGAAGTTTATAGCGTTTCGTATATGGTAGAATCTGGTGTTCCATTCTTGTCGAGTTGGTACGACGATTTATACTTTTTAGTGAAAGTATCTGATGGTATACAATAGTACGTACTAGCAGGTACTGGCTCCTTAGTCCCTAACATATCCGAAGGACCTAACGTGCCATGAGTTCAGGAGCCTGCCTCGCTTAGCCGTAAGGCTGCAATAACAGCTATCTTCGAGCAACTACGTCAAGCTAAGGCAGATGCAGAATACCAATCAGATCTTCAGAATTGATTAAGCGCTGTCGATTTACTGAGGTCATCAAATTAGAGCTGCATAAAGCAGATGAGCATATAGATCCTATGAACTATTCTAAGTGAGTAGCCCCATGTTACACCAATCGGCTTTTAACAGGTCTAGAGTGCTGTTGTAGCTTTCTAAATACGTTCTGTTGTGTTATCATTCCAGAGCAATATGGTTCGAGAAGTACTCCCATATACTTGGCAATACGTTTAAATTTCAGGCTTGCGCCATCGAGCTTAGGAGGAGTAAGGACCGCAACCTTGTACCATCTGGTAAAGAGGATTAATTCAGTTTTAGTTGGGTTTCGTGAAGTAAAAACCTCGAAACACAAAAATGATCAAATTGCAATTAATAATTGTGGTATAATCATAGATTGGAGAATACGTTTTTTTTTGTTTGAGATCATCTACACTAAACCGAAAATAGCTTAAAAAGAATTAAAAGAAACAAAGTTTGTTTCGTAGACGAGATCGTCCCAAATTGGATTTTTATGAATAAGCTGAGAATTTAAGGTTGTTTGCACTTTGCAATTATCATCTTTGCATTTATTGCAAAGTGATCAGTTTTTTATACCACCAAAAGTATGTTTACTTTGCAACTCAACTTTTCGAGTCGCGCCGCCGTTACTTTTGATTTAGCACCTTTTCGCAAAGCGTTATTAAGTTCTTGCAACGTGAGAGTGAAAAAGGTTCCACGGCACATTTTTAACAAATTTGCACTTATCTATTGAAAACAGTCAACTTACCAATAACTTATCACATTATCACTTATCATATTGAGTCGGTTTTCAATTCCGAAAAATTTTATTAATATATTCATTTTTACACTTTAAAAATTTCATAATGTTTTTATTATTCTTAATTATTATACTTAAATCTAAATACTTTTCTCGATATTATTAATTAAACTAATTTTTTATATTCGTTCTGTGATGCCTTATGATAAGTGTTATCAAAAAAAAAAAATCGTTTGAAGCGAAAAAAGTGCTCAATAAAAATTAGTTCAAATAAAGAGCTATTTTTTCAAAGATTAGCAGTTTTTGACCAGATAAAAAGTTTGATACATTTTCTGCAACTTAAAAGTATGTAAATATAAATTTTGAAAATCCAAATATGGTGTATACATTTCGAAGTCATTGATATAAAACCTATGGTAGTATGTTTATGAACAATAATCTAAAACTAATTTACTATTTTGGAATCTGCATTCTCAAGGATTGAAAATGACTATTTTGAACCATTTCGTCGCAAAATTTGTCAGGAAAGTTTTATTATTATTATTTTTGGCCTTATATGTTAGAGACGAATTTATTGATCTCGAGACCAGGTTTTTTATTAGGGAATAGAATGAGAAAACTATGATTTTTCAAAGTGGTGGAAGTGATAGCTGCTATTTCGAAGATCACCACATCTCCTCATCAGACTTCTTTCTTTCTAGACTTTGCCAGGGTTTGAACCCTTAAAGAAAATATTTGGCAGCATAAGTTATATAATTTGCCAAACTATAAAGATCGCACAAATATGTACATAATTTCCTGTCCAAATTTTGAAACTCAATTTATAACTATGATTTACCGTAACTTGTACTTCCCCTCATCGAAAAAGCTATTTTCACTTAGGTATATATTATTATTCAAGCTCTAAATATTGATTGAGTTATTTAATTTTTAGAAATCATTCAAAATCACAAAGTAAAGACAGTATTTGTAGTAGGAGTGGAACTTTTGTCGAAATAGAATCTCAAAGAATTATCAAAAAAAGCTTAAATCAGCTCTTGTACGATGAAATTAGTTGCGATACCGAATACAACTGAAGATTTCTGGAGCCAAAAAAGCGCTAGTTAACTCGAAAGAGAGAGCAGAAAAAAGAATTAGGAGCAAAGGCCAAACTTTTTGAACTAAATGAAAAAATAAAGAGATAAATCTTAGCTCCAAAAATACCAAAAAAGCAATACTGCTTATAGTACATAAATATGTACATATGAGAAGTATATTTTTTTAATTTTGTGCATAGGAAACTTTTTATATTTTATTATAATAAGGTTTAGAGTTTATATTTATATATATAAATTATGTATGTTTACAAGCGATATAGGGGTGAATCGAATTCCCGAAACTAACTTGCAATATACCGAAAAATACCGAAAATTCATTTCAAAAATACCCATTCTCGATTTTGTCTCAGTAGCGCAAAGGAAAAATGCTACATAAATTCAAATTTTGACAGCGACTTCGCGAAACAAAGAGTTTCGTTTAGTGACATCTTTAATTTTGCGTATGTTTTTTTTTTTTGGATACAAAAATACTATTCGCAAAACATACTTCTCTTGTTGCCTGGGTAGCAAGCAATATGTTGTACATATGTATGTGCATACAGACATAAAGTTGTTTCAAGTGATTGCCGTTGTCCAATTAACAATGTTATCAAATCTGCACTTTTATTTTTGTATTTTGAACTTAAGATTCTGGATTTTAATATCAAAGCATGAACTTCTGTTTGCTGCATTTTTACTCATAAAAAAGGCATTAACATGTCAATCATTAGTAGAAAATCAGAGATCGAAAAAAAAGATTATTTTTTAAATTTCAATGAAAAGAATCGAAATGTTTCAATTAGTGGAGAACAGTTGGGAGTATATACATATGTATGTACATACATATACATATGTGTATGCATATATTTTCATTCACTATATGAATCTTTTATAATTTTTGAGCAATATCTCTAAAAATTATAATTAATAATTATTTTTAAATTTTTGTTAAATAAAACTCGTTTTGGGAATGTTAGTTTTGTGCTCTGAAATAATATTTTTTTTTTGTATTGCCATTTTTTGACTTAAAATAATCATCATTTATTTGTGCAATTTGTTTGGTCACAAAAAAAATAATTTTTTGAGCTTTATTTTTTCAACATAAATAAAAAAAATCTTTACTAATTTTTAAGTCATATTTTTGTGTTCAAAAATAAAACTCATTTCTTGAGTGTTGTTTTATCTCTCAGAAATAAAAATTAACTTTTTTGTTTTTTTATCAAGAACGAAAAACTCAAACCACCGCACCACTTTTCTAGTAAGTATTTTGTGGTAGATTTTTTTTTGCTTTCCATTGTATATATATATAACAAATACGATTAATAATTAAAAGTAAATGTGGAATACCATCAGTAAAAGAAAAATTCAAAAAATCAACTGCAATTTTTAACCAATTGAAACTTATACCTTAGTATACTTAAATTTCATTGGCTACAAAGCTGCAACTCAAAAAGTTTCTAAAAATGCTGATTGAAATTTTTTAAAATTTGATGAGATTTTTTTTTTAATTTTCTGAATTTTCGTGAAATTTTTACAAAGTTTGGAGCTGTGATTTAAATAATAAACTATAAAATATAAATCAAGAAAAATTCTCATGAGAAAACAAAATCACTGTACCTATGATTATTATTTTTTGTGTTCAAAAAGATTCAAGTGGTAAAGTTATGATTATTTTTTTATTAAAAATTAGCTAACCAAAAAATACATATTATTTCGAAACAAAAAAATTATACAAAAAAAATTTTTTTTATTTGCGATCACAAAAATTAAACTAGAAATATCATAATTATTTTTTTTGAGCATAATAAAACAAAACCCAAAATCTTTTAATTAATATTTAGCGAAAATTTAAAAATATGAAAGTAATGATTAAATATGAATTTTTTTGATAGAACTAATAATGATTTCGGTATCTGTAGAAAACCCATATTAGAAGGCATGTCGGCAAATAAGTTTTCAGTACTTCTTGGATAGGGCTTCTAGAATGGCTTACCTTAAGGAGACCTGTATAAATTGTCTTCTGGGTACTTGAACTATACACATATTATACTGAATAGAAAAATTGCTAAAATTAAATTACCGGTTAGGTATCACATTGCTATATGGAATATTTAATACCTACATATATAAATAGAAACTCGAATAATTTAAATGAATTCTGAATATTTAAATTCATATTGAATGCGAAATATTTAATGAATGTGTGCATGTCTCCCTAAATACTGTATGTATAATATAAATACAGCTCACAAATTGTTAAATGGATTTTGTTTTACCATAAATACATTTACAGTATCCATTTATAATTAAAACCAAATTACTTTCAAATAATTATTTTTAGCTTTATGCCTGCTTTTATTTTAAGCACAGTGGAATCTGCTTAGCTTCACGACCATCTTTGCATTCAGATCTTGTGCACTTATGTAGAATAAAAATGCGGTTGAGCGATCAGCCTTAATATTGTGAGCTTCGAGTTTTCCGATTCGCTACTAAATATTAAGTTCTTAAGAGAAAAAAAAATGCTTCAAACTTTTGTTGAGAAAGACTGAATCCACTGTTAAAACCGATTAGTCTTGTGAATTTGAATCCCTTGAAAGCGCAACATCAGAGACAGGTAAATTTGTATATAAATTTCTAAAATAATACAGATGAATCACATTTCTGAATCTAAAATTCATATTTAAGTACAAAGGCAGCTAGGCACTGAGTTTGGGTTGGTATTCAAGATGATCAGTAGATCATTTTGTCGATTTGCAAGTGGTTTATCTTTTATATTAAGCGTGCGATATATTAAACGCAAATGTTGATATGCATAAACATACGATCAAAGAAAATAATATTAATTTTAGCGGCAGTAATTTCCCTGTAGTTATAAAATTAAAATCGATATGTATTGCGGTCTTAGTCTGGCTTGGCTCGTTGTATTTTCATGCAAAAGTTTTTTTTTCTTTTCGTAGTACAAAATTTTTCCTTAGTGTTATATAAGATGTGTGTCATAGACGATGACATAAGGAGCCCTACTCGGAATTTTTATTAAAATATATAATTATTATATTTGAATTCTTTGTTCTATTTCTGTATTTGTTAAATCATGTTTGACATTATTCGTCAACCTACATAAAAGGCATAAACGGATTAACCGTTATTTTCCATACAACCGATATTAATTTTCATAGAAAGTTAGGTTAAATTAGGTTGAGGTCACAGCTGGAAGTAAGCCAGCACATATTGACCCACAATTGGGGCCGTTATGATACCACTTGGATCCAAATTTTGACAACTAAGGCTCGTTGAATCATTTTATGGGATTGACGAACTTGAGTAGCTGCTATGTTTTCACTTCTCGCACCCAAAATTTCTGTCGCCTCCTATAAAATGTAGA
Source organism: Anomoia purmunda (assembly GCA_951828415.1). Lineage (NCBI taxonomy): Eukaryota > Metazoa > Arthropoda > Insecta > Diptera > Tephritidae > Anomoia > Anomoia purmunda. Next base: position 65,551,480 of record OX639997.1, read on the forward strand.
GCAATAACATATTAGATGCCCAACAGTTTCTGACTCTTCTTCGTCATAGCAGCTTCTGCAGAAACCGTTGTGGGGGACCCCTATTCATTCAGTCTGCCTACCTGTGAGTACTCCCAGGTCTGAGTAAATATAAACTTTGTTTGTCGTAATCACATTAGATTCTAAGATCTGTACCGCTTCTTGTATTGCCGTAAATTAGGCTTGAAATGCACTACAGTGTTACAGAAGACGGAATGACGTTTTCGTCCCTAGTTGTTCCCTAGAGGGAACGCCCCAGCCAACCCTGTTATCCAGCTTAGATCCATCAGTATATAATCGTTAGGAGTCTTTGGATCCTGGAGCTCCATCGGCGCATAACTCCCAGCTTGGTAGTGCAGTGCGATATTCTTTGGTGAAAGTTGGCCTTGACACACAGTACTCCGTTATGCTCTGTAGTTGGTGAGTTTTATGAAAAGTCATATGATTATTACGATTTACTTCCCAGCTTTTCAGATATTACAGCATTAGAGCGGCATTAGCTCTATCATCATTTGTATGGGTAGTATTTATGTTTAGCAACTCATTCATTGCCTCAGTGGGCATTGTGCGCAGATCGTTGTGTACTTTCTGTAGTATAGAGATTGCTGATGAAAAATGTTTTTTATTTTTTTTGCTTTTATTATTTTGATAAAATATACCCTACATTATACCGTAGATCAGCAGTTAAAGTTTATTCCTCTTATTTTTTTAAAATTTCATTGTGAATAATTTAGAAAATATTACAAATATTTTCGATCTTAAAAAATCGCTCTTCTACATTCTATACTAAATCATCGACACAAGGAATGAATATTACGGGGAATTCTCTGAATCTTGCAAAATCTTTCAACGGTGCACTGATTGCATAACCAAAATACAAAAGTTGCATACAATAGCTGCAAAATATGCTAGGGTTTACAGTTACAGCTATTGAATATAGTTGTATGTGTATGATTTGTTCTTGTGTCATTGTATGTCTTGGGAAACCATGCAGTTTTAAATGCATATATTTTCAATAGCAACAACAAATTGCCGATCTAGTTTAATAGTCTCGAATATGTTAAATATTTCATTAAATATCTTTGGAGTTAGTGAACATACAATCTGGCTTAGAAAAACTGTTCTCCTATTTTGGCTCTACACCAGTTTATTGGCGAACCAAGGGTAGTGACTTCATAAGATGCTTCACTTGAATTCGTGGAATTTTGCTCTTCGTTGCTTTTTAGCGGTTCGTTATCATTCCTATTTAGATATTTCAAAACCAAATTATCCTATGGAGACTTCAGGTTTTCATCTGAAATTTAGAAAATCTGGTTTCATTTTCTCGGTATACAAAATATCATGGGATTTCTTATAACAGGCAGGAGTCGAAAAAGTACCACATGATTTATGGATGTCACCAACGGGGAAAAAGACAGTTTAGCAATTCGAACCTCCAGCATTATTCCGGAAAAAAAATTATTTGAAAAGGGATCCACCATTATTAGGGTGTAGTCTCGTTAATTATCGAAATTATATGTATAAAACAGTGGGTAGTTCGCCACTTTTTTAATTTCTCATTTTACTAACGTAACTAAGTGATGATTAATTTTTACAGGTATGCAGTTGTTTAAGTTCAAACAGATAGGTTATAACTATTGAATATGATATTTTAGAGATAACTGATTTTAAGATTTAAGAGCTCATAGAGAATTTAAGATGATATTTGATTTGGTATAGTTCAGGAATGGTTTGATATGGTTTTGCACTGCAATCACTTTGGCACGTAGAGCACGAAAATGAGAATAGATTTACACTGCAGGTCACTGTTTCCAAATGCGAAAAAAACAACAGATTTAGCCAACAACAAAACAAAAAGACTTCTACCGAGCGCTATTTATTGCTATTGTGATTTAGAGAATAATGAAGGAAGTCGCGTTAAGCGGGCAATAGAGCTTCAACGACATAAAACGAAAATTCTTTACATATTTTTGACATACTATGTCTTAAGTTTTTAAATAGCATTCTCTGCTCCTGGTCGTGATGGTATCCTTAATAATTAATTATTCGACCATACTATGGAGGCAGGGAGGCGAAACCAATAGGGCAGCTAATTAAAGCAAACTCTTGATAACTGATGAAATAACGGTCGGTTTCTGGAACAAGAACTACAAAAATCCAATTAACAATATTCATAATATTAAACTAAAACAATATAATGTAGATTATTCACAAAGTGCATATCTATATTAAGACGTTAAAAGCAAAATTTGAATTAAAAAATGCTCTTTGCAAACATAAAAAGTTTCCCTTATTCATTCAACAAGATTAGATTAAATTTTAGAGGGCCCCTTTTCAATTTCCTTCATATAATTTTTAACATAAAAACAAGAAGATTTCTTCTTGCATGCATATTTTTGGACACAATTCAGTAAAAATAAATAAACAAGAAGTTAGCTCCTTATTTCCAGCCATTTTTCCTTTTCAGAAATTTGAGAAGAAATTTAAAACAAAATTAGGAAGATTTTCCAGCGAAAATTTCTTTAATCTTGTCTCCTCTGGCTCTCTTTAGCCACCTAGCTTTAGAATTCGATCTCTTTAATTACATGTGAACTTTTTAGCTCTGTGTAAGCTTTTAAAAAACATCTGACGACGAGTTTATAATAAGGAGGATCATTCACCGACTCCTATCCACAATATCTACGCAACCTTCTTCTACCCATGAAGTGTGCAATCTGCTCACATTTGAAAATTTTCATTTGACATTATTAAGTAAAAGTTTCGTACTGCTTTTTACTTATTAGCGTTAGTACAGGCCTCGAAAAGGGCCATGGACGATGGTTCCAAACCGTAAAATAAAAACAAATACTGAACACCAATTGCGGGTTTTAATAGCCACTCTGCGTCTATCGCAAATCAGTAGGTTGTTTTTTTTTATAGATTTACTAACTCAGCAGTGTAAATAAAATAAGCAATAAGCATTGTCTGGTTTCTTGTCGTATCAAAGTAAAGCTGTTGTGCAAAGAAAATGTGTAGCTAAAAATAACAGACTTTAGAATGTGTGGATGCAGAGTGTTTACAAATGTTTCAAATTGCAAAAGTTTAATTAGAAAAGCAAAAAAATCTTGATACTTCACAACAACACTTTCTCTGCATACTGCAACTTGCTTTTAATCATATCGCTCTACGGAATATGTGTAGATAACTACTATTAACTTTTAGAATACTTTGTTTTTGTAGCGGGCAATAAATAAAACAGCTCTACGGGGTATTTGCCCTAAAGTTGAAATCTGTCGGCTTGTGAGCTGCTGTTGCTTTTTACCCCTTTCCTTATGTCCATTGGCTACGTACAGTGGCCAGCAAAAGTGAGTGCATGTTTGAAAATTCTATGTTTCAATATCTGTAACTTCCTCAATATCAAATCAAATTCAACCAAATTTTCCCACCACCACGTCAAGCAAACCGTGAAACATGGTGGTGGAAGCTTAATGATATGGGGGTGTTTCACGTGGTGGCATATGGGACCACTCGTAAAAATTGAAGGCATCTTGAAGAAGGAAGACTATCTTCAAATATTACAAACAAATTTGCCGGATTTTTTGGACGAGTGCACATATCCAGAGGAAGAAATGGTTTTTCAGCAGGATGGGGACCCGAAACACACGGCCAAGATAGTGAAAAAATGGTTGGACGAACAGAAATTCCAGAAGCTAATGTGGCCTGCGCAAAGCCCAGATTTAAACCCAATCGAAAATTTGTGGTCCTTGGTAAAAAGACGATTGGGTTTACACGAAAGGGCCACAAAAAATATGGCAGAACTTCTGGAACGCGTTCGGGACGAATGGACAAACATTCCTCGGGAAACCATACAACATCTGGTTGAAAGTATGCCCAGACGCATCGCAAGTGTGAAAAAAAACAAAGGTCTTTGGACAAAATATTAAATTTCTTGTGTATATGCTCAATTTATTCGAAGATTTCATAATGTGCAAAACTGAGTGCATTGCTCATATTTTAAGTTTTTGACCGTAAGTCAATTTTTTTGTTTTAGTTTAACTTTTTTACAAATGTCATTTTTTTAAGTACATAATAAATAATTAATGCTGAAAATTTGGTTGAATTTGATATAATATTGAGGAAGTTACAGATATTGAAACATAGAATTTTCAAACATGCACTCACTTTTGCTGGCCACCGTATTTGCCCAGCAAAGAAATCTGATGGGGAGATGTGGTGATCTCCGAAATAGCTATAACTTCTACTACTCCTGACTGTTGTTGTCTTTTTTCCAAATACTTTCCTTATACTAGCCTTGAGCTCAAATATTGATATTGTCGATTTATAAAAAATATATTAAACGAAAATTAATAAACATAATTGGCAAACTGTGTTGTACCGAAATTCTTCGATATGATATATTCAACACTGTATGTATGTTTTCATATCAATTTAGTATTATTGATTAAAGTATTTAATCTATATAGGAATAATATAATTAATTTTCCAACCCTTTTTCGTTTCCACCAGCATAGCAAATTGAAACAAGCTTTTCAGAAATATTTTTTTTAAAACAATTTTCTTTCAAACAATTAAATTAGTCTTTTTAAACTGGTGGCAATCATTTCCAAAAAAAATTTTGACATTTCGCATATTTTATTTAACCTATTAATTTAATTTACCCTTTTAAACAGGGGCATCCTGCTTTAAAATTACGTTTCTTAAACTTTTTACGTGTGGTATCATAAATGCTACTCCAATTATCTTGTCAATAAAATTTAATCCTTTCACTACCATGGGGATAATAGATCCCAGAGCTAATTCAAAAAATCGACAAAACTTCCAATATTCACTGCATTTATGTAAGAAATTGTTCCATTGGCACTTCATAGTGTTCTCTCTCTGCCATCCGCTGATTGGGATGCGTTTAGTATGGGCGCTGTATTTAATTGTCATTAGTATGCAACTTATTTCGTCAAGAGAGCGCGGGATTTTACAAAATTCATATATGTATTTCGCGGTGAAAACAAATGTATATTATAAGTAAAAGTTATTTATTATTTATGTTATGAAAATTTTTCTGTTTAATGATTAGTAGAATGAATCGAAAGAACCAAAAAACCTTTTTACATAGAGGAAGTTGTCAGTTGTTTGAAACATAAATTTATGAAATCGCGCAGCTAACGTCAGAGCATTGACGAATCAATGGCTAAGTTTAAGGGCAGATCCTCTCTAAAGCAGTATCTACCATTGAAGCGAATTAAACGTGGCATCAAATTATGGCAAAGATGTGACTCCAGAACTGGATATACCTATGACTTTAATATTTATGATGGCAAGGACAGCAGCCCAGCCCCATCAGGAACTTTAGGAGAAAGGGTCGTCACTATATTGTGTGAGACTGTGCGTAATCCTTATAATTTGATATTTGATCGCTTTTTTAGCTCATTTAATTTGACCTTTTTTTAACCTTTTGCTTGTGTCGGAACTTGTATTCAAAATAGAATGAATTTACCTGTCATAAACGATTAATTGGAGAGCGGAGAACCTGTTTTTCGGGTATGTGATGAAAGTAGAATGGTAGAAAAATGGCAAGACTACCGTGAAGTAATTGTTTTGAGTAACAGTCACAGCCCTACATCGTCTACAGTTTTGCGAATTCAAAAAGATAGTTCCTAAGCTTTCTATTGACTGTCCGGAAGCCTTACTATTCTATAATCAGAACATGGGGGGAGTTGACATATCCGATCAAAAAGTTAAAACTTATAATTTTAATAGAAAATCGACGAAGTGTTATCGCAAAGTATTTTTTAAAGCTTTTATTGACATAAGTGGTAAATGCTCATATTATTTACCAGGAAAACGTACTCAGGAAATCTCAACTAAAAGACTTCAATGGACCACTCGCAAAACAACTTATTTCGCATGGCAGAGCTAAGACCTACATAGGTAAAAAAAATCTCTATAAGAAAAGGTCCGAGATCAAAAAGAGCAACAAAGATGTTAAATGTTGGAGATCATATGCCGATGAAGGAAAACCAGCGGAGGCGTTGTGTATTATGCAGCTCTATGAATAAAAAAAAACGCACACGCTATGTATGCTCAATATGCAAAGAACCACTTTGTTTTGAATGTTTTGGTAATTGCCATAAATAAAATAACAAATAATAAATATGTCTAAAAATTCTCCAAAATAAGGAATTGAAGAGGATACTCTTGTGTGATAGTTTTGAAAAAATAATACCAATGGGATATTAAGTCCCAAACTATATTCCGTTTATATACCAATGGGACATATAATCCCAGGACATAACATCCTTTAGAAGAACATTCGATTTTTTTTTTTTTAATTTTTTTTGGTTTATAGAATTTAATATCTATCCAAAAAGATAAACAATATTTAATAATTGAACTAAATAATCTTTTAAAGCGTGTGGCAACCCTTGTTAAAAACATTTTCGAAACAAAGTAGTTTGTTCTTTGGATTAAGTGGCAACCCTCTCCGAAAACATTTTATCACATAATTGTATTTAATTTTTTGAATATAGCCGTAATTTAATTGAGTTTAGCCTTCATATCAGATGGCAACTCTTTCAAAAAATAGCTTATATAATATTGCAGACTATAACCTACATATATACATATATATGTCTCAAATCTTATCCAAATTTGACCAATCAATCATGCTTATCGCATACACAAACTTCAACAACATGTTTGCCATCTACAAAATCTGAAAATTGTCGCCACGATAATTTTTGTTTGATTTCCATTTTTTTTTTAATTTGAACTTAAGAGGTTGTATGTAGTTATCGATGCATTTCTGAATATCTGCTAATGTTTGCTTGTGAAAGAATATGGCACTGTTAGTTACTGTATTAAGGGGTTCGAAATTTGAAATGAAACCTATCACTAAAAGCATCTAAGTAAGCGTGGATTTGAAGGATTTATATAATATAAATACTTATGGGGCATATGCAACGTGTGTACCCATTTTGGTTGTTTTTGAAAAAGAAGTTTCGCCTCCTTGCATTAAATTGGGCTATGCCAGGCCCATTTTTCCAAAACTATGAATTACATAATTGCCTATTATTTATTATGTGAAAAGTAATCACTATATATATACAAATATTGTTTCTACTTTAATCGTTCACAAGAAACCTGCCACAAGTAAACAAAAGATAATAAATATCGAACGCCTCCAGTTGGAAATTCTCTAGCGCCTGACTAATTCGCTTCGACTAAATTTGATCTCTTGACTAGGTCGCGAAGTTCTTCTGCTGTTTGTTTATTAAACTCGTAAATTTAATGCAGCAATGTTGTTCGAAGTTCACTAATTCATATTATTTTTGGAATGGATAGGGGCCTTTAATTGCAATGAAAGTATTATACATGTGGTTATCAATAACTGACCTAACCTAAACAAACAAAACACAAGCTCATTTATAAATAAACTTATATAACATATGAATAAGAATAGTGCAATCATGGTGTTTTTATGTACATAGTATGTCCGTACGTTAGCCTTAGCGATAATACAATATTTACATAAGTGATATATTTTAAGTTTCGATTTCTTGTTTTTAATACAAATTTATTTCTATTCATAGTTTGCGTATTCATTACATCCACGCGAAGCCCACGTCCACCGAAGGTAAAAAAGTGATCCCATTGTTACTGCTCCATGGCTGGCCAGGATCTGTACGTGAATTCTACAAACTTATTCCCCTGCTTACGAATCCGAACCCAAAGAGTAATTATAGTTTTGAAGTGATTGCGCCGAGTTTACCTGGTTATGGTTGGTCGCAGGTTTGTTAAGCTAAAAACTTATTGAATAACAAAAAAACTAACAAACGCAACCTTTATTTACAGGGTGCCTCAAAGATTAACTTTGGTCCAGCTCAGTTGGCAGTGGTAATGCGTAATTTGATGTTACGTTTGGGTCATGAGAAATTTTTAATACAAGGCGGTGATTGGGGTTCTTTAATCGGTTCGAGCATAGCCACACTGAGACCTCAGAATGTGCTCGGTTATCATTCGAATATGTGCACTACGAACCACCCGACATCGCAGGTTTATAGATTTTTACGTATCTGGTTGCCCTCGTTCTTTGTAAAAGACGAACACAAAGATTTCTTTAAAACATTCGGCAACGAGATAAGTTACCTTTTGGAAGAGTCAGGTTATTTCCATATTCAAGCAACCAAACCGGATACTATTGGCACAGCGCTCTTACAGAATCCCGTTGGTTTGGCGGCATACATCTTAGAGAAGTTCTCGACGTGGACCAATCCAGCTTACAAAAAACTTGAAGATGGTGGTCTAACCAAACGTTTTACTTTAGATGAACTTTTAGATAACATAATGATCTATTATGTAACAAACTCGATAACTACATCACAGCGTTTATATTCAGAAGCATTCACTTTTGCGCAATCAGGTTTGAATATGGAGCTTGTTCATGTTAATACCCCTACCGGTTGTGCTCGTTTCATCTACGATTTAACCCAATTAACGGATCTTGAGCTTGGCGCTAAATTTAAGAATATTGTGCAAAGCACATATCAGAAAGAAGGTGGCCATTTTGCAGCAATGGAGGTGCCACAAATACTTTACAACGACTTTGTAGAGTTTGTCAATAAAGCACTTACCCAATAAGTTTGTCAATTGAGTTACAGCCAAATATTTGATTTAATCATTAATAACGTCCTTTTATAAAAAAAAATTGTTAATAAATAGTTAAATAAAAAAAAAACGAAAATTTTCTTTGTGTTAATCTAAATACTCGTCGCTTAGAATTTGTCGTTTGAGACAAGACGAATTTATAGAAGATGGTGTCAAAAGTACAGCTCATTAAATTTCCATTGCATTTATATATGGATTTTTAAAGTGAATATTTGTTTACAATATAACTTTCGATTTTGCAAACACCAAATTGCTTACACTGGCGAGCAAAACCAGTAGAATGGTGGACCTCTTTATAAAAGAAGATTTTTTGTCAATTTAATATTAAACAAAAAAAAATTTTCCTAAAAAGCCTTAGTAATATTGTAAAAAGGTCACTATTCGCATTTGCTGTTGTTGTAACAGCATAATATATCCCTCATAAACTTATTGGGATTATTGCTGAAGTGACAGTCCTTGACCAAATCTAAATCTGGGTCGTTTCGGTATCGTAAAACCGACTGTCGTGGAAACGCTACTGTATGTTTGTTTGGTATCGATTTTTTCAATTCGCCTTAAAAAAACGTTGACAATTGCCACACCAAAAACAAAGAACATGTAATTTTTGTGAATAAATTAGCTTTTGGTATTGCTACCACCTTACTGAATGCGCCTTGGTTTGAGAGCTCTATTCTTAAAACGAACACAAGATTACCTTTTACGCGCTGGGAGCAACAAAAATGACGTAGTAAAACGCAGAGAATGACAGAGCAAAGAAAAAGTTCGAAAGAAGAAGAGCAAGGAACGCACAAACCACAGAACGATTCAAAGTTTAATTATCAATGTTTGTGTAAAATAAAAGAAAACTATTTTTATTTTAATCAGCGGCACGGTGGATTCTTTCAATTGACAAAGAGATAACTAGCGGGCCGAGGGAGACGCAATCTTATATTCTATCATTCCTGCATGTTATGCATAAAACTTAAATGTATAGCCCCAAGAAAGTAGATTACAAAGAAGTAGCATCACTCCCACCGATCCTCTAACAGAAAATTTCGTCTTAGTTCCCCATTCCAGAACTAATTTGACTTTTGCTGATTGATACTAGAATCGAATTTTATCCAATTGGTTTTTGGTGCGGTGAAATAAGACAACACTCCTTGCCTCAAGAAACGAAACGCCTAGCAATTTCTTTGTAATCTACGTTCTTTGGTATAGACTTTCAACTGATACAATTCATGCAGTCCTGCTCTGAACCGTATCGAGAACTTCTGGGGGTATGTAAAAAGTAGAGTTCGAATTAAATATGTACATATATAAAAGTTTAATAAGAAATACATACTTCGATTATGGCGGATGCTATTCCCAACGACTTCCTTTATATTAAATAATGGGCTCGCTAAAATATATTAATACATAAATAAGTAATTACTTAGTATCTCAGAAAGACTGAAAGTAAGTTTCCGTAAATTTGTAGATATGTACATAAAAACATACGTCCAATGTTTTCATATGACCGGAAGATACTCGTAAAACGTTTGTATTGTATTGCAATGCAACCAGGCGATGTTAGTTATACTCGTGCGATTCACAGATCAAATATGCAAATTCATAAATATGTTTACAAACTGAGTTATGACACCATCCAAAGTACAATACCTTCACGGATTTAGAAACCAATAAATCCAGCAATTATGACTAAAAGGCGGTTTTAATTAACAAGTTATTTTTTAGAACATAAACTTATTTACTTATTTACATATACAGATTATTGTGGAAAGTCGTATATGAGAAAAAATTACCATAAAAAGAAAAGCGGAACTTAAGAATTATATTAAAAAGAAAGGCATATAACAAAAACGTTTAAAGAAAACCAATATTTATAAGAGACTGTTTTCTGAAAAACTGAAATTTACTAAAACTGGTAAATAAAAAAGAGACAAATGAATTGCCTTTTCCAATTTGCATTGGTCATATCTTACATTTGGTGAACTCATTATAAAGGGTCTGCCTTTAAGGGGTTTCATTATACCGGAGAGCACTAGTGCCCAAGTTTCTTCAACCGAGATTGATATGTATAAACATATGAACGAAAATATTCACAAAAAAAGACGAAATCGATTAACCTATGTATGTATGCCCGTTAAAGAAAATCAAAATAATACGATATTTTAGTCCTATAAGAGATAATTGGCTCAAAATTTATACACAGGATGGGGTTGGAGAAGGAAATTACCGAATATCTTTTTTTTATAGTGGCATCGCTTCCTTCAGAGAAAATAGGTACATATATCTCCAAAACTACCTGACCGAACTCTGCCATTTTCGATGCACACTTTAAATTTTCATAATTTGTAGAAGTCAGACAATAACAACGTGCACTGCTCATATAATGGTAGTTTATATACATTGAAAGAAAAAAACGAAATTTCATTCAGTGCAAAATGTAGTTGCTCAAATTTTATAAATAGGATTGGATTGGGCAGGGGAAGAAGTGTGTAAACAAATTATTGGAAAACGGGCGTGTCACTTTACCAAATTTGGTATATTCTTTCCATTTAACTTCTTAAGCACAATTTCTAAAACTCTCGTTTAACCGTAATTTACGAAAGTTTAAAAAAATTATATGTTTTACTAACAATACATATCACTCAAATTTCCGTATCAACTCTATCAAATTTGGTACACACTTAGTACAATGATACAAGAAAGAAGGTAGTTCCATTTCGAATCTCTTTGATTAAATAGCATATTATTGACATTTCCCCATATGTATTGTAAACATTGCCCCCTCGGATATTTGTTGGAGAGGGTAATTTTTAATAATATATTGGACGTTAATTTCAAAAGGCAGGGTTTCATATAATTCGAAAACTTATCAATGAAAATGCTTTGTTCTAAAAACTAATTGAGATATTTTTCATAAATATTTAAAAGGATAACCGAAGATGTTCAAATAGGGAAATTTGTTTGGCTGACTTTTCTGACTTTTTTTGTATTTTAAGAATAGTGTCAAAATTTTATTAGTTACAATTTTATTTAGTCTAAAATTAACAAACTTTTCGAATGAAATGTTGTTTTATATATAATATTTAAGTTAGAAATAACAGATTCTTAAAGTTAATAATAATAATAGCTGAACTCCCTTTTTTCATTCGATCTATTATGACGTAATTAAAAAAAAGATTTCGTGACATTTCCAATTATGTTATATTACTATTAAAGCACCGAATCTGAAAAGAGTTCCACACGAAATACCATTTTAAAATTGAAAACTACGGATGGCAGGACGAAATGTCATAATCTGTTTAATTGTCCGGTAGTTAATGTGGCGTCAAAAAATGAAAATGGAATTAGCTTCTTTATTGGACCATAATTAATACTTAAAATCAGCACAAATTGAAAAATTATAGCATTTTGGAATAAAATCATACGACGGTTATTTAAAACGCGATTTCATCCGAACCTAGACTCTATTTTACTTGTTTTAAAATTCTCTTTTTTAGCTGTCAATGCAGCAACTGCCTAATTATATAAGTACTATATGCATATATGGCTCTATTAGAGAACTGTTTTTATAGTTCCTTTTTAATTTTAAAATGAAACCTTTTGTTGAAAGACTTTACACTATTAGTGTAAGATCACCCATCTAAAGGGTGGTTAAATTTTAAGGACCGATGTTGAATGTGAACCACACCTAAACGTCAAGTTTTTTTCTGCATTTCATTTGTAATTTCTCAATTTCAGACTAACTCAATTTGAACGTGGAAAGATACACAATCGAGCAGCGTTGGCAATGTTGCCAAGAAATGGCAACAGTGGATGATCAATTTTCGAAGAAAATCATCTTCAGTGATGAGGCACATTTTCATCTCAGTGGATTCGTCAATAAGCAGAATTACCGCATTTGGGCGAATGATAATCCAAGAGTGATTGTCGAAAAACCAATGCACCCACAAAGAGTGACTGTTTGGTGCGGTTTATGGGCTGGCGGCATCATCGGGCCGTATTTTTTCCAAAATGAGGCCGGTCAGGCAGTTACTGTGAATGATGTTCGCTATCGTGAGATGATAATGGACTTTTTATGACCCGAATTGGAACATATGGATGTGGACGATGTGTGGTTCCTACAGGATGGTGCCACTTGCCACACAGCCAACGAAACAATGGCTCTTTTGCGCCACAAATTCAATAGCCGTGTTATCTCACGTGGTGGCAATGCCAATTGGCCACCAAGATCATGTGATTTGACACCGTTGAACTACTTTCTTTGGGGTTATTTGAAAGAAAAGGTGTACGTCGATAAGCCAGCAACAATTCAAGAGCTCGGCATAGAACCTCAATTATGCCTCAGCGTCATCGAAAATTTGGACCATCCGATGGAGGTGTGCCGCCGAGGTCGTGGCGGACATTTGGCCGATATTTTGTTCCATACATAATTGAACCACACCATATTAACATAATAAAAAGAAATTACAATAATTTCCAAAATAATTTGTGTTTTATTCAAGATCAACATCGGGCATTAAAATTTAACCACCCTTTACTTACCGGATGAATAGTATGTTTTGTCATAGTAAATAAATTTGTTTGCATCCATCTGCTTTAATTGCAATTTGTATTCAATTTTAGTATAATAACGTACAAAATTCAAGTGGAATAAAAATTACCGTTGATTTTTGGTATTTTTCTTTTTTCTTGAAATTTGAATCGGCTACAAAACAGCAGACCTGAAAAGTTTCTAAAAATTCAGTTTGAAGCTTTTACAAATTTGATGACATTTTTTTTTTTGTACTTTGCTCAGTTTTTGTATAAATTATGTAACTAATTTTGTTATTGAATTTCTAGCATATATTAATATTCGCTAAACATACTAATCTAAACAGTTAAGTGTTATGAGTAAGACACTTTGACGATCATATACTTTTAACCTTTTTTTTTATTTAACATAAATAATGCTATGAAGCTATTTTTAATGTATCATTATTACTTATTCATACATTGTTCAAGAGATTTAATTTTCTCCTTTCGTTATGGGAAAGACAAAGAAAAAAATTTGTGTGAAGCTGAGAAATTGGATTGAAAATATTAAAGACTTAAATTTAATTCTGGATGGTCAGTCCGTATCTTGTGAAGTTTGTGATAAAATTGTGGTTTTGTTATTTGCAATATTTTAATCGCAAGCTGATGTTTAAGATGTTTACTTTTCAGTTATATGTACGCGAAATTCACAGCTATCACAGCACTTAAACACCGCCGGGCACAAGATGAATCTAAAATGCAAAATTGTGCAAGATGATGCAACTTTTGGGCACACGAAGACAACCCAATTTTAATTGGATATGTGTCAAGCGATGATAGTGATTAAAATGTCCTGGCTAATATGATATGAATCTTACTATACCAAACGAGTTGACGCTTCGAAAATATTATTTGGATGACCACTACAGATCGGCTATACAAAATAGGTTAGGTTAGGTTTATATGGTAGTCCCCGCAGTGGGAACTCGCTTAGACATAGTAAAAGAAGTCCATTGTGATACCACCTGTTATTAGAACGGTAACGTAAATCGGAATCAAGAAAGGTTAACCGGAGAAACGTTGCGTACATACCCCGAATGAAGTGACGCACATTACCAATTTCGACCCCAGAGAGCTCTTCTGAGGTGCTAAAGAAGTAGGAGCCTAATTACCTGAACCTCAGTCTCGCAAAGGCAGGGCAGCTGAGCAGAAAATGAAAAGATGATTCCACCTCATCATCCTCCATACAGCTACGGTAAAAAGGGTCAGAGACCACATTCAGCGTAACCGCATTACTACCCAACGTACAATATCCAGTAGAACTTCTACGAGTTCATCCTCGTTCCTCACGGTCCACCCTCAGCCGAAGGTTCTTGGAATTCTGCAGGTCGTAGTAATTGCCCAGCGCTCGCTGAGTCGAAAGAGAGCCCATCTGCGCAACAGAAGTTCGTAGGCAGCCAAAGGAGCCCCCACCCTCCATCTGCGAGGAGTAATGACTTCCAGGGTACCCCGACGAGCGAGCTCATCAGCCATCCAGTTTCATGGAATGCCGCTATTGCTCGGTACCAAATTAGTTCAATGTCAAGGTATTCATACGCGGCTGAGAGAGAATTCAGGTTTGCTCGTCGACGAGTTTTGACCTCATCAGAGCTTAAAGATCCTAAGGCCTTAATAGCGGCCTGACTATCAGAATAAATGTTTGCTCGTCGAGAGGGCATTACATTGGCAAGTAGCCAATTGACTGCCTCCTTGATTGCGGCTACCTCCGCCTGAAATACACTGCAGTAGTCCGGAACCCTAAATTTCCGGCTAAGGGAGAGCTCCTCGCAGAAGACACCCCCCAACCTTTCCATCCAGCTTCGAAACGTCCGTGAAAAAGTTAGCTACCGCCCCGTCCTAAACGCTACCCTCCCTTAAAGCTGTATCCAATGCTCCTTGCTGGCAATGTCCACAGGTAACACGTTTCGGTGATAACTACGTACGGATTTCTTTTGAAGAGGCAACGGTTTCAACTGGACGGCATATTGCACATTTAATATTTAATTGGTAAGTTATGTGAAGATGAAGAATCAACAACATGTCCTAAGGATTTTAGGGTCAAATAGCGATAATGACGAAAATGTTTTCTTGCTGATAACAGATAGTGAAATTTTAAATTTGTTTAATCCAAATGTTATTCACATAACGTGCCTTTCGCATATCATAAATCGTGTCGCAGACATTACTTTCCCAAATTGAATAAATGGATCTCTTCGGTGAAAAAAGTTTTTTTAAAGGCTCCGCTTGGTATTGAAAAATATAGAGAAATACTGGCTACTGCATTACCCCGAGAACCAGTATTAACAAGATGGAACACTTGGTTGGAAGCAGCTGTTTTTATGGCAACAACTTGAAAAAGTTAAGGAGCTTTTTTCTAAAGAGTTAAACTTTAGGTTGTCATGCCTTTGAAGGCAGATTATTGCTTCATCGCAAGAGATATTGAACACACATTTTGGAAGTTTAACAAATTACATAAATAAATTAGAGTCTCGAGGTGTCCTTTTGACAGATTCCATAGCCATGGTAAATGTAACATTCGAAGAACTTCACGCTACTTCATGTGGACAAATAGTGTCGGCCAAAATTGGTGCTATTTCAAAAAGAAAACCCGCTTTAGGGGCCACACCAAAAGTAGCGAAGATAATTTTGGGTGACAACAACGTAATAATATCTGGCATTCAAATTATCGGCCACTTGTGGATGAAATTTAAATATGCCCCGGTTACGTCTTGTGATGTTGCGATTTTCTTTCTCAGCATACAAACTCATGTTCACCAAAAAGCGTCACAATTTCTGCATTCAAAATGTAGAGAGAACAATTGGGGTTTATTGTGGTCTTAACTACAAATAAGATTGCGTATTTCGTATTAATTAAATCTGAAGCGCCATTAACTTATGCATATCTATTTACAATTGCTTGTCTTAAATTGATTTGTGTTTTTTGTTTTTATTTGCATACAAATTGGATATACTTTCCATATTGTAAACAGTTGAAGAAAAGTGAATTTGGAACGTGAATATATGTACATATGTATAGTTGTGAACCAAGAGTATATTCATTAAAAAATTTTAAGTTTTTTCCATAAACATCCGCAGTTTATTTATATGATTTACGTTTTCATGAAAAACATTGTAAATATTTACGTATATTAATTGGAAGTATTAAAAAAAAAATCAATGTACGCATTTCGCTTGGAGCGACTGTATATTCATACATTATATATTTTAAATTTATACTAAAAAAATAGTTATGATAATTGAAGTTACATAATTACAACCTGACCATATTTTCTTAGGTAACCCATATTTACTACGATTTATTTTGTTAGCAGGGGTCGAATTACGCGTATTTGGTATTATTGGAAATGTTTGCGAATCCCTTATATCGTAATTTGGTATTATGAGTTCTGCGAACGTACCTCACTTATTTAAACGTCAAAAATTTTCATACGATAGCATTCGTACAACATTCGTATAACAAAATTTTCTACTTGTTGTTGTGATATTATTAGTAACAATTTGCTTAATTGGATATTTAAAGTAAGTAAAGAAACTGAAAATATCATAGAAACCAAATAGAAAACATGTAAGTAAAAACCGACGAAATATGTAAATAAAAATACATATTTTTCTAAAAAAAAAATCGGTTTTAAATCCCAGGGCACACTTCGACAAACTCAACCAGCCGCAGAAAAGCATCATAGGCGATTTCATAAAAGAGCATTCTCATTAGGCAAAAAAGATGCTGCCAAATTGTGAGCAGGGCAAAGCGGATACTTCAAGATTTTCCAAATCAAAAAGGAACTGGGCGTCCATGTTAATTAATTTATTTTAAAATTTTTGTTTACAAATATTGAGAGTTTATATTGCAATTATTTTAAAACCTAGTGCACCCTGTGACAAAATACGATACGCCATAAACGTATCTCGTAATTCCGATATTATCGTACATACGATCAGTCACATAAACTAACGGGTGCTTTTTTAGACTGATAGAACTTTCGATAGGGATAGCCAGGGCCGGATTAAGAATGTGGGGGCCCTGGGGCCGGGATACGTGTGGAGCTCCTCTTTTATATCTATCTATAAACAAAATCAAACACATTTTCACTGCCGACCATATAAAAGATCTCATAGTTGAATTATAAAAAAGAACACCTTTTTATGACTAAAAATACTATTTCGAAGCAATTCACATTCAAACTGTCAACATGAATAATGATATGATAATCATAGAACCTGACTATATGGAGTTTTCAGCTTGCTCTAGACAAGGGTAGGCCCTATTAGTATTTATTATAGAAGTTTGCCGTTAAATTTTGTAGATTGAACAATCCTTATGTTATGTCATGACCGTGTCTGTGCGAAATGGACGATTACGGAGGGCCTGACATTTTATATACGATAAATGAAAATTATGGAATTTCCTAGGGCCTACCCGTGCCTAAGGCAAACTGAAAACAATGTACATATGTATATATATACTAGTCCCTAACGCAGCTGCTTGAACACAACTAATTTTTAATTATTCAAAAGTTTGTTAATGTAAGTAAGGTTATAATAGTTATGATTCGATTATTTTTTAATAATCAAACTTGGATTGTATTTTTATGTCAAGGTTAACTCAGTTATAATGCGGGTGAGTAAGGTTATTTTTTACAATTACAATTAAAAAAATAAAATTTAAGCTCTTGAAAAGCTAATTTTACACGTTTGATTTTGACAAATTAAAAATAAATAACATTTTATGAATTATTTTAGCAAAACGTGCAGATATATGTAGCGGATGCGTTATTAACTTGTGATATTGACACATTTATCTTTCTAGCTGATGTTAATTAATCGAACGGAACAATTCTTTATGAACATCAGCAACAAACGGTTCAGAGACATTAATATCGTTAATGAGATTCATTTTACAGCAATTAATACAGTAAGACAAGTGAGACAAATTTTCTTTTAAGTGTAACCCCGTTATTTCAACTGACTTTTGTCTACTCTCGATTTCCTCGATATGAGTCGATAGTTCAACTGCGTTGCTCACGCTGAGAGTGGAGGGAAAATTGAACGATATATGACCTAACCAATATCGCGTTACCTATTTGTAACACGATTTTAACCAAAAATTTCGTTATGTCAAGTTAAAATAAAATAATAAGATAAACTATGTCGAGTAATATAATAAAACTTTATTCAAATCAACTGAGTAACAAAAATGATAATAAAAATGGAATAAAAATGTCAAAGCAACAAAAAATCGTTTGTACTGATGAAAAAAATTATTTTGTTCTTTCATTTTGTGGGGGCCCCCCAAATGTGGGGGCCCCGGGCCGCGGCCCCGTCGACCCTGCCCTTAATCCGGCCCTGGAGATAGCTGTCACTTGGCAGCTGGCAAATGACATTTCGTTTTGACATTTCTGTTCAGTAAGTATTGACAAATCACCATGGAAAGAATGACGCCGCCACAACGTTTACAAATTGTGGAAATTTACTTTAAAAATCAGTGTTCTGTTCGCCAAACTTATAGAGCACTTCGTGAATTTTATGGTCCACATAATCGAGCATCATAAGCATCAGAGCAGCTTATTCGTCGAACTGTTGATAAATTTCGAACATTTGCTCTACTCGATGAAAACCCAACAACAAGACAAAGAACTGTACGTACAGAAGAAAATATTGGTGCTGTAAGTGATAGTGTTGGAGAAGATCCGAATTTGTCTATTCGCCCCCGTGCTCAACAACATGGAAAATTTTCAAAATTCAAAATTGGACTGATCGAATCCGATTCACCAAAGCTAGTCGTGGCGGGCATATGTATGTATGCCAGAAATCGTTTTTAAATATTAAATGTCATGAAAATATCTTTCAAATAAAAATAAATAAAATTGGAGTAATACTTCATTTTTTATGTGTTTTATTTCAATTTCAAGTTCTATCAATCTTAAAAACAAACACCCTTTATTTTTATCCGGTTGCCTTTTCGTTCACTGAACACATAATTCGACCCCAGATTTATGAAGGTCGCCGCTATGACGTTTAATTTTAAACTTCTTGATTCACTTCTATGTTTTTAAACTGTTTGTTTCAAAGTCGTACTCTATGCTACTAAAATGCGGGGGTATTCAATCGATCCCCTACTCCTTCACCTTTTGCTTTAAGGAGGGAATACATCTTTCTACACTTACAGCTAAGGCCATATTTATGTTTCAGCTCAAGGCAGGTGGTTAGTAAACTGAAAAAAAATTAAATTAAGGTTTTCTTGTCTTCATTTTATTTTTATCGATATTTCGACATCAGCTTGAAGTCATCTTCACGAACTATTTACTGCGCCTGGTCGACTGGAGTCAATAATCCAGACAAGAAAAACTGAATTTTGTTTTATTTAGAAAAAGTTGACTTGAGCTCAAACATAAAATATATTACACCTTTGGAGGCTGAAAAACAACTTCAATCATACCCAGTTTTCTTAAAATACGATTTTGAGCAAGCCGCATTTCCTAAGTAAAGACGTATGGCGGAAATTCGAAAAAGTGCAGTTTATTTTAATTCATATGTGGAAAATCTTTTCAATGTTGATTAAAAGTACAACTGCATATGGTCAATATCGCGGGAACGAGGAACGCTAATTAAAATTTTTTTTTTGAATTACGCACTTAATCATATATATTTTGTTTATACACATGCTATAGCATCTATAAACCTCTAAATACCTCTAAAGAAGGATATAATTAGTATTCCTTGCGATTTCCATTGATATAATGAATGTTTCATTTTTTCTATGCCTCAGTATGAGGGAATATGTATTTCACGTTAATTGATGCGTTTTATCAACTTCGTCGATCAGTGTAATGCAAAGATTTAAAAAACACTGCAACAAATAATAAATATTCGATTTTCTACGTTTTAGATAGTGTACAATTCTTTTTTTGTCCCGAATTTACCAATTTTCTGAAATCAAATCGCAATGTAACATTAAAGACCTTTTTTTGTAACGTTAAAGACTGCACATTTGGATTTGCAAAATTGTTGTAAGGAAAGTTTTCTCTCAAGTTGATACTTATGTATATTATTTCTTTGAAGCTTGGTCTTGTGAAAATTACATTGTTTTAAATTTTAGCTCTGCAAGATTTGCTAATTTTCGTTCAAGTGTTGAGTTACGTCCTAACTCACTTCCAAAAAGTGTAACGTTAAAGACTAGACAAAACTTCGCGTGTCTTTGAAACTGCTGACGATGGAAAAAAAAGTTTACACATATAAAATGCAAACCTTGTGGCCTTCTTTGATGTACATTTGAAAAATTTTATATATCATTTAATATTACGGATATATGAACGAAAATATACGTGCGACTTTAACGTTAAAGACAATGATTTTGACCATATGCAATCATTGGAAAACTAACAGAAACAAAAGTGTAAAGTTACGAAATCATAGAGTATTTATTAGAACCACTTATTAAAATTCTTGAATCGAAACATCACTTCAATTTTAGGAGAAATCTTCTAATACCTATTGCATTTCTTTCTCTTTAAAATTCTAATCTCCTTAATGAGTGCATTTGTTTTCATAATTTATAATACCTAATCTATTTCTATGATAATTTCACATTTGGAGCGGAATACTCAGTATCTTTTAAAATATTTAAAATATCGAATTGGCAAAAATTTTTTTTTTATTTTCTAGATGCTCTAGGAGAATTTCCGTATCAAAAAGAAAACTTTGGAAAAAATCTCATTTACGTTTCTTTCGCGGTGATGGCTCATTTTGTCTTGGTAATAGTTTTCTTCGCAAATTCAATACGATCCTGAGGGCCTAGTGCTCGATTCAAAAAAATATCAATTTAAAGGTATCGATTAAAAAATATCGAATGAAAAGAGTATCGAATACGGTATCGAAATTCGTGTCCCTATAGAAATATCTACTCAGCTTTGATATTTTGCGAGGTTGACGTAGCGGTAAATGTTCGACGTCTGATGTTTGATGTTACACGTCTAATTTGGCAATTTTTCACAAACTTCCGGGGAGCAAACAACTAAAGTTTTTTGTGTGCAAATGAAATGGCTGATGGAAGTGAAGCGGCTAACATATACCGTTAGATATTGATGTGTATGGATGGCATTAAAATTATTGAATGTTATATTCCTAATTTATCAAATATACAAAAATTACAATGCACAACACCGAATATGTAATAAGTAAATAGCAGTCTAAGTTTGGTGAGACCATAAAGTACCCGCCGCATATTCCAATCTGAAATTGATACTTGATGTAAATTGCTGATTTCTAAAATTTTCGAATATCCGACTACTGATTTTCAACCCAAAGTGTGTTCCAAATATGGTACAGTTTGGTCAGGTATTTTCGGAGATATAAGTATGTAGTTTGGGTTAGGTCGGCAGTCTATAGTAAGACACACTTAGGCTCTTGGCTCATTGTGATACCGCATGGGGTTTGTTGAGTGACCCCTGTTCCGCTAAAACTACTTCGTATTCCTAAGGAATCTCATCAGGTCTCTAATTTCGAGCTTCAGATCTCCTAGCTAGTGTCGAGCAGCACCGAGTAGGTAATGCATGATCTCCTCCTCCTCCACGTCAGGGCAGCTCCAGCAGTTTTTACGCATAGTCTTGCATCTATTAAACAATGCCCATTCGTTGGTCACTCATCGATGATCACAGTCCCCTTACAATTTGCTAAGTTTGTTAAGTCTGCCACCTGTAGTGGCAAATTTTTGCTTTATCAATAGCTTATATATCTGTTTAGGAATACCAAGTGAATTACGAATACCACTGTCCGTCGGAGTCGGGCCTTGACGTGCAAGCTCATCAGATTCACAGTTACCGCGTTTGTCCCTGTCTCAGCCATGTCGTTAAGAGATCGGCGGCATTCCGTAGCTACACTTAATGTTAGGGATAATAGCCTTAGAGATTTAATAGCCTTGTGGCTGTCGGTGAAAATATAGATTTCATCACCGGGAATCATATCACTCATAACACTGAAGCGGCCGTCAAGATTGCCATAAGCTCCGCCCGAAAAACACTGCAATAGTTAGGTGGACGGAAAGTGCATGTTATGCCGAATTGTTCAGAAAATATCCCTTTCCTATTTTGTTGCAATTTCTCAATATTTACTCCAGTTTTTGGGTGCCCGGGGGGGCAGACAAACATGGTTTCTCTTTCATTTCGGAAAATTTTACAACAAAAAACTATTATGCGAACAAAATTATAATACCTAGGGCACTTGTGCGCTCAGATAAAAAATAATTGTGTCACTTTTTTTGAGTGAGAAATAGCAGTCACTACCAAGATAAAAAGTGAATAAAACCAAATACCAATCGGTCATAGTGTATTAAATGTGGCTCTACAGCCTAACAATTTCCCGTGTATGTTTGTATGTATGTTTATATTATGTGCGTACACATACAAGGTGAGCCAAAATAAATAACCTGTAGGCCATTGGCTGATGTATGATGTATTTTTTATTATTTTATTTACTTATTTGAACTTATGATTTTACTACATTATGTTGTGATTACCATTTTGTCCCTTTTTATGATATTTCCCATTGTTTTTTGGAACGTTTTTGGTCTTAAGCTTTGCATTTCTTGACGAGTACTCTCCCTAAGCCCTTTCATAGTTTATGCTTGTTCACAATATAAACCCGTGACTTCAAAAAACTCCGCAGAAATACTAAGTTCGATACTATTAAACAACGCTCTATTAAATGGCGTGCAAAAGCCAAAAGGACTATAGAATTACATCGTTTTTTCACACAATTTCTAATTACTTTTGCTTTACAAATGCCATAAATAAACTTACATTCGGCTACATCTGCAAAAGTTATTTCACCTTCCAATAGCGTATTTTATTTTGGGCTACATTGCGCCATCTGTTCCTTTGGTATGTAAAAATTGAATAACTTCGCCATTTGTCAACCGATTTACTTTCTTATAAAGCGTACTTAACAAAGTGAAATATGAACTTATGTATATGACGTTAAATTTTTCTATATGCTTATAATTGAAAAATACATACATATTTAAATAAAAAGAGCAGTTATTTAAACAAAAAGTAATAATAATGATGCAGAACAATATTTTGTGCTCCAACCGACAAGTCACAATAAGTGGAAGTAATAAAAGTGTGTGACGTGGTGGTCAGAAAAATGTACCCTGCATTTCAGGTCGGTCACCTTACCATTTTCCAGGAAAAGGAAACGGTCAGGAATGAGAGCAATCTTACAGCATCCAAAGCGACTAAATCAATAATGATGTGCAGACGTCTAGCGGGTAAATCCTGGGGATGCAGCTCCACGCTCTCAACGGTGAGGAAATCGCTTTCTAAGCTCCAACGTCTAGCATGCGTATGCATAACAGGAGCCATACCTACATACGCCTCCGTCGGGCCCGTGGAAGGGAGTATTGACTTGATACGAGTACCGCTTCACATAAACATAGAACAAGCAGCCCTTCTCAATATAGCTAGGGAAGGTCACGGAAATGAGAAAAGCACAAAGCTCCCACTGGCTCAGCTCCCCAGAGATGATATCATCAAGATTACCAAACACGAAAGAAGATTAATGTTTGTTTTAGGAAATAAAGCAACATGGTATTAGGGTTGGCCCGGCCAACATGTCTTTGCCAATGGTAAGGATCCCAAGTATCTGCCAGGCGGAGGTACATGCGATTCTCCTATGCGCAGAGGTTATCTTAAGACGGTGTTTCCGTGTATAGCGAGACTCAGCTTTCTAGCAACGCAGAATATTATTCAGCTGCTCTAGATTCCGAGCCACCTGCATAAACTCGGAATTTGGGCGACTGAGTTGTTTCGCTACTGCCACTCGGCTCCGAGATCCCTATGTACTTAGTATTAAATTGTGACCCCATATCGATTATACGATAGATATACCTAGGCTCCTACAACCTTGGCAACGAATTCTTACTCTCGTTAACACCAGTCACCGTCATAGACTTTCTAAAGGTGCTGGGGTTAGACGAGGTGAGTAGAGGGCATAATATTATGTCGAAGTGCAAACCTTTATAATCCTTATATCTGTCTATCTATCTGAATTCCAATGTCTCGATACTAACTTGGTTGCACGATGCTCATAACGAGTGATAGGAATTTTATTGTGAAGCTGGAACAGGTTTCTATTGCACAGAAGCGAGAATCATGCGTTCTTTAATTCGGTTTAAATAATATATGCACACACATATGTATATAAAGCAAGTAGCTTTTTAAATTGCGGTTTCAAAATGATACTTTGGGTGATAGGAATTTTAAAAAACATACAAACGGGCTAATATGCACAAATCAAGGCGAATTCATATAGCGCACACATATGCATTCTCTCAATTTTAGGATGTCACGATAAAATAGAATGGAAGAATCGACGCCATTAGTTTTTGTTTTTAGGGTAAAGGAAAAATACAAATATACTGGAAGAAGAAGACATCAGCAGATTTAATAACTTCACCTTATATGAATTCGCCTTGATACAAATACACAAATTGTTTGTTTTCACGTCATATATGTATTTATTCCACTTTGATAAAAGCATTTTGCTTTCTTAGACAGGTTTTGGAAACTTCAAACCATTACAATTTTAATCATGGACCCCTTCGCACCGAAACAGTACGGCAAAACAAATGGTCGAATGTTGGAATCCATGCCGGCCTAACGGATGCAAGTTTTAATGATCGACGAGGCGTATTTCTCTGCTGGTGTTAATAAAACCAAATTGTCGCATCTGAGTACTTTTTCTATTTCAAAATATGTGTGCAAGTACTTGGAGCGTTTCGAATACATTGCACAAGTATTTTACTCGTAATTAAATTAATGAAACCTGGATAAAAAATATGGACGAAGTTTCGTTTTTCCATTTCGCAAAGTCCATTCAAAAAGAGCCTCTACCCGACAGTGAAAAATGAATGTACATATACACAAGAAAAATAAGTATTTGTATATTTTTGTTACATATAAAATTAGCATTATTTGTTAAAAAAAGAAACACTGAAAATAAGTTAGATTTCATGATAGTAATGTTAAGTACAAAATAGAATCGAGTATCATTCTACAATATTTTCCATAGAATCGAGTATTCTTTTCGATACTTTTAAATGGCATCGAGGCATCGAGTACATGGTGGTATCGGAACAACACTAGGCGCCTTGTCACACAGCAACCTAAGCAATGCGGTGTTTGCAACAAAATTTCTCTCGGCGTGTGATATCGAAAATAGGCGATATTGAATAGGGCACCCAGATCCTCCGATTGAACCTCCCCCGAACTTCTTTTGTGGGGTTATTTAAAGAGTAAAGTTTACGCCAGTAAGCCGAAGACAATTGACGATCGCGCAAGACCAATATTCGTGCCGATATAGCTGCCTTACCAACCGTGATGCTCGAAGAAGGGATGGAAAGTATCTGAAAAAGAGCACAGTTTGCGGGGGTCAATAGTTATTACATTTAAAAAGTAGTCTAGATAAATTGTAAAAGTTTGAACTAAATAAACATTCTTTGTAATCTATTGTTTCTATTCAACATTCTCATACCGGAGGAACTAATGACACACTCTTTACACGCACACTTCATAGTGATAAGTACATAACACATTCAAGCCGATAAATCATTGAAATTGCATTTTAATACCTTCCGAAAGATATCGACTCGAGTTGTCTTTCTGAGTGATAAGTCATGTTTTGGCCATTTCAGTTTTTCCGTGATCTGCTGAAGTGTTTGACGTTAAATAGCTGGGTTGGAAAAATAAAATAAAATGTCGGTTGGATATCTAAGCTCATTTTTATTGCTTGGGCTACTAGCTGGCCAAATTATAGCGCAGGATACATCATCGACAGTGGCGCCTTCAACGGCAGTATCTCCACAGTATTGCAATGAATCGTCAAGCATGGATTTCGATGTCAACGATGTATGTAAACCTAAAAATATAAATAAATCTCCATACATAAATTGTGTTAGAAAAGTCAGTTGATCGATCATTTTATTGGAAACCATAGATTTCCGGCACTTGGTACGAATTGGCACGCAACCCAGCTCTTGATACCAGTTTACTCTGCGCAGAGCTAACGATCACCGCATTGCCTAACAATGTTGTAAATATTTCGTTCACTTACTCAAATACCCCCACCTATCCTTGGGTCAATCAAACCATGTATGGCAATTTCACAGTACAACCGAACAACACCCAAGGTTATAACATATCATACACAATGTATGGCACATCATATCCGATGACCACATATAAGGTCCTGGACACCAATTACAGCAATTACACCTTTGTTTGTGGTTACACTAACATTTCGGACTTTAGTACTTTCTTTGCTATAGTATTGACACGTGAGCGCCTCATTAATGCTACAATTTTGGCCGGTTATGAAAGTTTAGCGCAGGGGGAATATGACCTATTTAGCAACACTTCTATGACGACAATATCTCAGACTGCAGAGTAAGTATCGGCATATAGGTATTTATGTTAAAAAGTTACTGAAAATAGCATATTTTTCTTATAACTACATAGATGTTCATCGAATGACGGAGTTGTTGCTGTTCGAATGATTTCGTCACTTATGACATTCCTTTATGCTGCTATAGCTCTGCTCTTGTCGCAATAACGGGAAAAGGGTTGCAATTAAATGAAAATAAAACCTTATCTACACACATGCTCTGTGTGAAGTATACGACTTATACAGTTTTTAAAAATTAAACTAAAATCATACAATAATCCAATTAAATTCGCGCAAAGTATTACGCTTAGTTCACAGGCTTTGACTCTAAAATAAAGTGCTAATTAAACTCAGGAATAAACTATTTATTACATTGAAAAAAGTCTTTTTACTCATTTGTTAGGCTAGATGGCACGAGTTCTTTTGTGTTCTGAAAAAGCTCGAATCCATCTTTAAGAAGAAATGCTTCAATTTAGAGAGAGTTGCCTAAAAAAAAAGCAAAAGAGATTTGACTCATCTCCAGAGCTAGGGCAAATTTTTTTTTTTTTGTGGTACACACACGAGCTAAGGGGGCAATTACATATGTTGACGACCTGAAGTACCTCACTTCTAAAAAAAAAAACTTGTGACTCACTAACTTAGTATTAGAGGCTTTCGCCGATAGTTATTGAAAAATCGGCGGGGGAATAAATATATTTTAAAACTGAAGACATAGAATTCACACAAAATCGCTCAGACATTGTACAGTAGCAGTTGACTCGTTCTGAGAGTAAGTAATTGGGGCGTCAAGCGGCAACGAACTATCAAAGTTTCTCATGCCCATACAATTTGTGTGGAGCATCCCTCAATAACGCGGCGCTAGCGTCGTGCAAATTGAATTTTAAGTTTTGACAGCGCTGAAGTTGGGTGAGAAAGACAAAAGTGGCAAGGAATATGATAAAAATGAGAAATAGGAAATAAATCAGCTTCGGGAGATTGAGAAAAAAACATCAAAAATTTGACGCGATTGTTTGGGTACAGCGCGCGCTGCCACTCGTTGGCGTTAGAAAACGCTACCCTGGACGCGTCATTTTAGATACCATTGTAATACTGATGAATGCGAACAAACAAATAAATAAAACAAACTAGGGTTGCAAACGATGCATCGTTATTTTTCTAACATACATAGATGTTTATGCCGAAAAATATCGATGTTTCGATTCTAAAAACATCAATACATCGATGTGACTTGGAACGATGTTTTTTTATGGCGATTTTCCTCAAAATTTACTCCAAACCTTTTAATTTTATACTGACGCAAGTAACTACATTAAACCTAAAATTAAAATTACCACATTTAAAAGATGCCTTGGCAAAAAGTAAAACAATTTTTATTTGAAATAGTTTTATAATATCTTTTGATATTTGGACATATCATACAAATTTAGCTCACCAATATATAAAATTCAATCAGTTATTTTCCTCGCCCTTCACAACAATGGAGGGTGGAACGTGTGATCAGCTGTTGGTCATATTTACCTACTTACTTAATTGACGCTATAATCTCTTAAGCGATTTTGGCCGAACTTCTCCTACAATTTGTGGTGTGCGTCTTGATGTTGTAACTCAAATTGAGGGACCTACAGTTTTACGCCGAATCCGAACGGCGAATGTTTTTGTGAGAAGTTTTTTCATGGCAGAAATTCACTCGGTGGTTTGCCATTGCCTGCCGAGGAGCAGCGGCTATTAGAAAAACTTATTCCATAATTTTTGGATGTTACAAGTGTGCTATTATTTCTTAAAGACGAGATTAAGGGTAAAAGTATTTTTATACGTATTTTTCAAATAATTTAGATCGACTTAGACCAAATAAGAAAAACTTCAATACACCGCAAAAAAAAGTTTGCTTCAATGTTCAAGAACTATTTCAATTTTCTAATTACAATATATAAAATTAAAATGCACACAAAGCCTGATTAAGGTTTGCGAAAATTGATAGAAAAGTGCTCTGGTAAGTAAAATTTTGGCAACTATGATTTCAATAAAAAATTCTGAGCCGGCAGGGCTAGTTAAAATTTGCACTGCAAACATAACCAAAAAAAAAACACGGTATTGGAGCATTTTTTGTTCTAATATTACTAAAACGTCTAATAAATGAATGAATTTCAGTT
This sequence comes from Anomoia purmunda, assembly GCA_951828415.1. NCBI lineage: Eukaryota > Metazoa > Arthropoda > Insecta > Diptera > Tephritidae > Anomoia > Anomoia purmunda. Next base: position 65,580,306 of record OX639997.1, read on the forward strand.
CCAAAGCAATTAAAATCAACAAAGGCAAATATTTTCTACATATACATATAATAAATAATAAATGAATAATTACTGCATTTAAATCCGGGCTTACCTCGCTGGTCTTCATCTGCATCAAATGAACTGTAACAATTTTTTTCACCATCAAAATTTTCTCTCAATTGGTGCATTCCTTCAGTTGTCATATTCAGAATCAGCTCTCAACTCTACTCAGTGACATTGCTGTCTGAGTTGCACAGTGCGAGTCACTTCTCAAATTTGTGAAAAATTTATTTGTTGCCAAAATCAATTTGAAAACCCTAAAAATGGATAAAGGTAACCAAGAGCAAAGTGATTTGAAGCGCTTGCTAGACCCGGCTCACTTCTTACTTTCAATATTATTTAATCTCTGATGCTGTGACGTCAAGGAACCCCATTATAAATTATTATTTCATAAAACAACCAAATTCAACATGTTCATCTTTATACTCAAAACGAAAAACAAAAACCTTAGTCTTTTGCATTTATTTACTTAGAACTAAGGCATATTCAACAAGGCCACTCACTCTCTTTTTCCACTTAGGGATGTTGAATCAAGTAAATTCAAATATCCGATACATTCATATTGCCATCAAGTACTTTTGAGTAAGCTCTTTAATAATTTAAATTAAGGTAATTTGAGATTATATTTTTTAGAGGTATTCTCTGTAAAATTTTGGGTATATCAACAACACTAGAAAGAATATTGAAGATAAAAGAGCAGGATAGAAATTTCCTCCAATCCACAAGCAATTCCAGGTTAAGAAGTAAGCAAAGTAAGTTAAGAATCAAAATACCAGCAATCGAATAAGCTGAGCTTAATTTATTGAGCTTCCTAGAAAAAATCATATGAAAACCAAAAGTATACCCTATTTAAATCAGATTGAAGTGACACTCGTTTTTATTTATAAATTGGGTTAATATGTGCACTTTTCCACTTTTTAGGAAGCGACACCTTTAAAAATAGCAATAAAGGCTTAATAAGAGCAGAACAGTTTCAGTTTGAGCGGATGATTTTCGATTCGGCAAAAAATACTTGGTATCGTGAAAAATGACCATCCCATGTAACACAAATGAAAGAAAATAAACTACAGCATTTGTTCTTGAGAGATTTTTTGAAATGCTTTCCTTACGCATTTATTTTTCAAGAACCAGGTGACATCCTAGAAAATTGCGATTACCTAGCAAATAATTCTTAATAATGCACAAACAAAGCAAAAATATAAAACACCTTAGATTAACTTAATTCGCTCTATACTTACACTATTGATGCAAAACTTTTGAGTAAAAGTAAAAAATTACTCACTGCCAATAAGTAAATTTACTATTTGGTTAGTATCGATTTGGTGTCGGTATTTTTTCATAAAAAATAACTCTCAGTAAGTATCGATATTTAAGGTGTAACTGCAATAAAAGTAAATGCCCAAAGTGTATAAAGCAAAGTGAAATCAATACTATATGACATATAGTTATGCTTTCGATACGCTTATTTAAAAAAACAGTTGTTTCATTACGTTAACCCGTATGACAGTAGCAACTTTACATTTCTATGTGCTTCAAATTTAAACAGTTTGAAAATAAACAAAAAAAATATTTTGTCAAGAAAACAGGAATAATTAATTTCAAAACCAAAATTGTAGATAGTAAAACAAAACAAATCATAGTGAAACAATTCCGGACACTTGCTGTATATGTATCACTTTAAAAAAAATCAAAACAAAAATAAAAAATTAACACTGATGGCATTGAAAATATAAAATTGTATTCAAAATAATTATTATATTTTGGCCTTATATGTAAGAAACGACCGTAATTTATTGAGCTCAAGGCCAGATTTTTTATTAGGTTATAATATGAGAAAACAACGATTTTTCAAAGTGGTAGAAGTGATAGCTGCTATTTCGGAGATGGCCACTTCTCTTCATTAGACTTCTTTCTTTCTATACTTTACCCGTTGTTTTCTCATATTACTCCCTAATAAAAACCCTGGCCTCGAATTCAATAAATTACAGTCGATTGTATTTAAAAGAAAATGATTCGAAGCATTTAATATTTTGAAAAAATATACCCTATATTATGCCCTAGATTACAGTCAGTCATCTATGAAAGGCCCGGGAATACCCATTAAATACCTTAGGAAGTTAGTCATTTCAAACTGACCAATGTTTGCCCGTACAAAAAATCTAAAAAGAAATGTCCAAATACGTTCTACTTATTGCATTATCTGTATCACTTTGAGCCATTTAGAGAAATTTTTAATGTACAGACGATTTCCTACAGTTTTATCATAGTACTGGTGGTTAAGGATAGAAGATAAGCATAATTGAGAAATAAGCCACCATGAGGTGAATATTTCGTTATATAAGTATAATGTTAAAGTTTTTTCTCGAATAGCACTGTAACATTTCGTATTCTTAATAATAAAGGCCAAACACAAATACCAATTGATGTCAAGCCAAAGTTAATTTGGTATTCTCAACGTTCTTCTTCTGTTACTACCAGCCGGAACCACAGCGAGTACTTTAAGGAATTGTTATCTAAACAAACGACTTAACCTAGGAAGAAAGGCAGTTATGTTTTAAATTGAAAAACCATAATGCCTTTATATTTGTATATATGTATGTATGTACATATACAGTTCATTTAATTCAACGTACCGTACATGAACAAAAGAGGGTTAATGCAAGCAAATATATGAATTGTTTACGTATTTTATTTTCAAAAAAGCGTACGTCAGACATTGATTTCACCTTGTTTTATACACTTTGCAAATGCCTAATTGGATGATATCAGAGTTGCCTACATAATAATCTTATGTAATAAAATAATTTTACATATTAGCCGTGCGTGTAGCGTCTGCTTACTTCATTCGGTAGGTCATGGGTTCAAATCTTGCCCAGGGTAAGTAGCATCAAAAATTATAGAAAAAGTTTTTTCATATAGCGGTCGACTCTCGACAGGCAGTCGCAAACATCTGAGTGTATTTCTGCCAGGAAAAAAATGTCTCAAATAAAAAAACATTCGCCGTTTGGAGTCGTCATAAAATCGTAGGCCCTTCAATTTGTGTTACCACATCAAGACGCACACCGAAAATTGTAGGAGAAGTTCCGTCAAACAACAAATTTCGGTGTAAACGCCAATTATTATTATTATTATTAAGTCACAACACGCTACGAGCTTAATTACATGAAACCCGCACACAGTTTAGAATAAAACGAAATGTAAAATAAACACAAGTTAAGCACAGTAATTTTTGACTATAAAAATTCATTTGGATTATTATTTTTGCATCCCGCAAATAAGTCAGTGTGTCCTAGTCATTATAAAAGTGCTACCCTTCCGACATTACAGCGCCACCTGGTGGGCAAGAGCTAAGAAAAATGGTGTGTGTCGAACTAAGCACGAAATATACTCATTTATATTCCGCATCCTGTGGCTGCCTATTTCCGCACAGGCATACCATATTGTGAAAAATTTACTGTTATAGAAATTGGGATACAGTGCAAATTAGAGGTATAAAAACGACAACTGCATTTTAGATATTCAAAAGGATACTAGCTAAAAATTTACCAAAAACATTTTTTTTAAATACATTTCTGTTTTTCTGAAATACATTTGAGCATTTCTGAAGTACTGTCGGAAAAGGCTTAGAAACTCTGGAACATGGCACTCTGCAAAGTGCTTAACTTCTTAAGTAGCCTAAGATTGGAGCGAAATTAATAAATATTATTCGACGCCATCCCAGAAGCTTACATGAACGTTTCGAAGCCTAAGGTTGTGGGTACTTTTATTTTTAAGGATGAGCACAAAAGATTTTTTTAGGTCACAGCGCGAGTATACCCATATACTTATATATAAATAATAATCGTACTGCTCCCTCTCACTGGGTTAAAGTTGAATACAAAATACCATCCGTGATGCTTTTGTCATTCCCTTTTCAAATGGAGCTACCGTATTCTTTACAAACGTGAAAGAAAAAATATTTCCATCTTGAATATGCGAAATTAGTTTAAATGGTGACTTTCTCTTTTTTGCAACTATAATGACAGCAATTTTATCGTTAATACTTGTAACACCACCTTATATGAATTCGCCGTGGTTTTGGTAAACTTCAATTTTATTATAGTTGGTTTCTACGAAATGGTATTGAAATTCCTCAACCATAATGCAATAATGAAAGGCAACTTTTCACTCTAAATCGGACGTTTTCAACGGTCTCTGAAAGCCAAAGTTTTTGTCCAAAAACTGCTTCTTTTTTACAGCGAATAAGTCAAAAAGTACTAAAGCGAAAATCAAAATTGGCATTACTGAATCAGCTTGCCTAGGCTGATAAAAAACAATATTATGACAACTTTGAAATCATATGATCAATGACGATGGTGGTTCAAATCAGTAGGTTGCCAATTTGATTAAACTAAGTTTATATTATATATCTAAAATTTACCCTGCATTTTTCGGTCCGACAATCCATAAACTACACGGGTCGGTTTTCCAATAAGGAAGCATTGGATGTTTTTACCAAACTTCGAGGAATTTTTCAATGAAATTCACAGGGGCTATTGGGTAGCGCTAGCCAATATTTATAACACTTTAGTCAAAAATTATAATAGTTTTAAAGTTACTTGTTGTTGAAGTTTTTAGATTTACTTTACGAAATTTTAATATAAACACTCCACTATTGATTTTTAATTTTTTCTTGTGCATAACCTTTCATTAGCATGCAACTAAATTCACACATATTTTCTTATAAAATGTGTAAGAATTAGCACAATTTTCCAATTCTATCGCTATTCTTTTTATAATTGTAAACACACAATGGCTCAAAGATGGCCCTGATACTTCATTGCTGGTGATGCCACATCCCTCAAAATTTAAATATGTTTTTGCCTCTAAAACGTGAGAGGCGTAAGTGAAGCAAACTTTGTAATTTCTTATTATTAATTTATTAAAAAAATTACGATTGAATGTATACTTTTTTCGTAAAAATACAGAAAGGTGTTCTGCACAAAAACTTTTTTTATGGCCTAGCTGGTGTTGGACCGGCCAGGGTTATGTTATACATTTGAAAACAGAAAGAGGGGCGGGATCCATAAGGGTTATGACCCTGAACGTGTTCGGAAATTGAGTTCCGTATAAAATTAGGTAGTTAGCTGGTAACACTCAGAACTTACGAATATAAATTAAAACGGAATTACAGTAATATTTTGATTTTTATCTTTCATATGAAGAAAATATAATCCGTTATATTTTCATAACTGATATTCGAGTGAATTTAGTGCTTTGATTTCTTGTGCAATTTTTAATAAAAATAAAAAAAACAATATGAACGATAGCGTGTATGGTAAGTTTGATTTTATTTATTTGCATTTGTATGAATATATGTACATAAGTACAAGGTGGCGCAAAAGAAATCCTCCTATCAGAAAATGCTATAAATTTTGCGATTGGCCCCTAATGTCAGTTCTGTTTTGACATTTGTGTAGTAAACACATGCGAAATACGCGTTAATAAACAATGTTACGCTACACTGCTCCAGAACGCGGAATATTGCTGACTATTTATTTGACCAATAATCGGTCGGTGACTTTGGCACAACGTGAATTTCGTCGCAGATTTCCTGGCCGTCCAACGCCTACTGGTGAAACACTGCGACGTTTAGCCGCTCACCTCGAAGAGACTGGTACAACACGAGATGCTGCCAGGCGTGGCAGACCCCGGAGTAGCCGTTCTGCAGAGAATATTGCTGCTGTAGCCGAGGATGTCATGGAAGCGCCGTCGACATCGACCAGACGACGTGCCACGCAAATGGGTATCAGTCGACGGTCTTTACAGCGAATTTTGGTACAAGATTTGAAGATGTTTCCGTACAAAGTCCATACGGTGCATCAGCTGTTAGCTGCTGACCGCCAATCGCGTCTAACATACGCTCAAGCCAGCCTTTAATCACCACCAAGAGAAAGATGATTTTTCATCAAAAATAATCATGAGTGATGAGGCCCATTTCCATCTTAGCGGGTACGTAAATAAGCAAAATTTACGCTTCTGTGGCACTGAAAATCCGCGTGTAACCCACGAAGAGCCATTACACCCGCTCAAAGTCACTGTATGGTGTGCTGTTTTCGCTGGAGGAGTCACCGGACCTTTTTTTTTCGAAGACGTCGCGGGCCAAACGGTTACTGTGAATGGTGAGCGCTACAGAGCAATGATCAACGAGTTTTTTTTGCCGCAACTTGATGAATTGGGATTGGAAAACATGTGGTTCCAACAGGACGGTGCAACGGCACACACTGCATATGCTGAAGGATGCATTTCCCGGGCGCCTAATCTCCCGTTTTGGCGATTTGCACTGGCCAGCAAGATCGCCTGATTTGACCGCTCCAGACTTCTTTTTGTGGGGCTTTTTGAAGTCGCGGGTTTATGTCAACAAGCCTCAGACTCTTGCAGCTCTTAAAGAGAATATCCGTTAAGAATGTGAGGACCTATCGCCGGAAGTTTTGGCCAAAGTGATGGAAAACGCCATAAAAAGGGCTCAAATGACAATCAACTGTGGCGGCAGCCATTTACATGGCATCATATTCTCGACTTGATGTAAAAAAAATTAAAAGACCAAATAAAAATAATCCACAAGAAGAATCAAAGTTTTTAATTTTTTTTTTTAACTACAGCCAAAAAACATCGGAAGGTTACTTTTGCGCCACCTTGTATATTTCTGATTTTAATTTTTATAGATTCTGAAGTGTCAGGTAGAATTTACGTAAAATAGGAGATTTACAGGTTACAGTGGAGCAGTGCATCCAATATTGTGAAGAAAATGGGCTAGTATTGCGGAGAAAACTGTGCTCTACACACAGAACCCAAATATCTGTCAACAACAAGGGTAACTCTGCATTAGAATGTTTTTCCTGCTGGAAGGGGTAATGTATGAGCAAACCGATTTCCAGAGGAAAAGCTACATAATGTACTGCTTTGCGCAACGCTGAAGTCGGTATGCGGTACGGCTCGAAAACTATATTGACGGCCCTTTATCGAGCCGGACGATTACAGAAACAATAGTGCCATCTACAAAGTCGACCAACAGCAAACCGAAGGCAAAAATTGGCGGTCCCGGTAAAGTGGTGCAAATAGAGGAAAACAAGTTTGGGAAGCGAAAATATAATAAAGGTAAAATAAATTAAAACAGATACATTTCCTTTTTCAATTCTAGATATTTAATATTTTTATTTTTTCTTCTTTTTAGGGAGGATAGTTGTGGGCCAGTGGGTTATCGGTATGATAGAGGACGGGAGTGACGACCTCTGATTAGAGGTGTGTCCGGAGAACGTGCGGTCTACTGAGGTGCTCATACCTCTGATTCAAAAGCACGTCGCAGAAGGCTCAATAATACGGACCGACTTTTGGTAGGCATACGACTATTTGCCGAATTTTGAGTGTGAGCACCAAAAGATTAATCACAGTGATCCGGACCATCTGTTTGTTGCGCCAGACGGAACTCATACGCAACGAATCGAGTTGTAAAACGTTTCTTTATAAGAGACAATTTTAACAATCCTGCTAATTTTGCAGATTTAATTGTAGAATTCCTGTGACGCAAGTCAATTATAAATCAGGAAGATCCTTCCATAAAGCTCATAGAAGCAATGAAATATATTGTGGCTCCAAGCCAAAGTCGTAGAAAAAAATGTTCCTTCTTAAAAATATTTTAACCAAAGCAATTAAAAAAAGGTAAACTAGTTTTTCGATTACTCATTTATTGCATTTCCAAAATATAAAAAACAAAACATATAAATTAATTCAGTATTATAAAATATTCTATTAAAACATCAAATAAGAGTAAATTCAAAACGCAAGCCAAACTCTGACAATCAACAAGTTTTTTGAAATATCGAAATATATTTTAAAAACTAATATTTTTTATTAAGACCTTTAATTTTTATAATTATTTTGAGCGGGTTAGGCATTGTTTTAACCAACTTTTCGCAAAAACTAGGTTCGATTTTTTCCCATTCTTGTAAAAAGATAAATTTCAAGTCCTTTTTGCTTGAAACGGAATTCTGTCGAATTTTTGTGTTAAGATAGTCCCAAAAATTTTCGATAGGATTAATATCAGGACTTTGGAGTGGCGCTTCCAGAACATGGTGGCAATTCTAAAGCAACCAAGAACGCATTTTGTAGGCCTTATGCTTTGGATCATTGTATTGGTAGAAATACCAATCATCAGCGAGATTCAATTTTTCAAAACTTTTTGGTAAGTTTGCTTTTAAAATGTTAAGACAGTCATTCTGGTTCATTATACCTTCAATGAAGTGCAAAGATCCTGGTCCAAAAGCCGAAAATGTATCCCAAACCATTACCGATTCGCCAACATGTTTGATAGTTGGTCTCAGATTGGGCAGTTGCAGCTCCTCATTTGATTTCCTCCAAACGTATGGTTTTCTATCGGAGCCAAAAACATTAAATTTACTTTCGTCAGTAAGCATAACATTTTTCCAGAACCAAAAATCATTATTTTCATGTTCTTTTGCAAATTTTAATCGGATGGCCTGATTGCGTTTGCTGATCAACGGCTTTTGTCGGGCCTTTCTACCAGTTAGATCAGCCTCATGAAGTAGATTTCTGATGGTAGATGCACTAAATTTCTTTCCCACTCATTTTAGGCTATAACAGATTACTTTGGTGCACTGTGAAAAGGACTATCTTTGACTTTTCGTAGCAGATATCGCTTATCTGAGTCGGTAAAAATATTGTTGTGGGCAGCTTTAGGCTGTTTTCCGCTTGTTTGCTGGTTTTGAAGCGCTTAATTATATTGTGAACAGTAGAATGACTTTTGTCGACAATGTCAACATTTTCACGCACAGATTTTCCATCATTGGAGTGCTTAATAACCAACTTTCTCAATTCAATATTTGTTTGGCCTCTTTCGTAGACATTTTTAAATCACAAACCGTAATTCCAACTACGTATGTATATATTAAAAACCCAACTGGGGAATTCCCGTTAGTCAGTTAAACACTATACTTAAAGTTGGTTGCAATTCTTCGACAGACTTGGATTTATTTAGAGGATAGTTGCCACTGTCCGAGTTTGGCTTGTGCATTTTACTAGAATATTTTATAAAACTGAATTAATTTATATGTTTGTTTTTATATTTTGGAAGTGCAATAAATGAGTAATTGAAAAAATGTGCTACCTTTTTTTTAATTGCTTTGGTTGAAATATCTTTAGGAACGAACATTTTTTTCTACGGCGTCCGACTTTGGCTTGGCGCCACTGTACATATAAACCGTATTATTTGAGTTTTTGTTTTAACCAATTTTTGTTGGATATCTTTTTGTACTGTGTGGCAGCACCAAATTTCAGTTCAATTTAATTACAAGGAAAGAAGTGAGGTTAAATTTAACTATTTTCGCAACTTTAACATCGAATAGCTTAAAAACTATAAGCCTCCGGAACCCGGAACTTACAGTTATATAATCAAGAGGACTCACTCAACCCATTGTTATAAGTCTCTTTTTTCAAAGCGTGCTTCCTTATTAGAAAATTTTTCCAACTGTACTTCAATAATATTTCTTAAACACCAAAAATACATGCATACATATATTTCTATTTTTATTTTTATATTAACGAATAATTTCTATACCCGGCAACACAAATACTGGATGTCTTTTCTGAAGAACAGCAGACGTAAACAAACAAACAAAACTTTAATTTCAATTAATTTGTTAGATTCGGGCAAATTGCATTGTCGTGCATAAAATAAAAATAAAGTGGTGAATAGCTACATTGTTAAAAAATCGTGTTTAAATAATCGAAGCGAGGATGTAATGCGCATTTAAATTAAAATTTACAATAGTGACCGCAATTGAAACCTTACTCTTCATAAAGTGCCAGTGCAATAAGCGAGTAAACGAACTGCCACAATTAATGCAGCAAAAGCAAATGTAGTTGATTGGCTCAAAGTTATTTTGCTAAAACACTGCTTATGGATTTGATAAATGGTTTTGTATAAAAAAACATCGATTGCACTGCCTTAGTGAATTATCAAAGTGTATACTAAATTCCATAAAATGCAACTCCATTGTTAAAAGAAAATTTTTCTTTACAGAGTACATGACCGTTTAGAATTGTTAATTAATCAAATAAAACGTAATACCGATGATGATAACTGAAATAGTGCTAATGTAAATGGTCTATGAAGATAATAGTGAAATATTTTGCACTCATCTGATTTAGAGGATGGAGGATGGTGTAGAAAAGAGCAAATTGAACGAAAATAGCTTTCTGAAAACGAAAAATTCCTTCAGCCCATATGGATGCGGCATTAAGTTTATCGTGTTTTTTGATTTTTTGTTAGGTAGTGTATTGTTCTTTAGCTTTAGCTGTGGGATAAAGATTACCAAAGAAAAACCATTTGTTTTTTAATATCTAACTTCAAATTTATTTATCTTTAGTATAAGAAGCTAGTTTTTTTTTTAGCGCAATTTTATTTCTATTACAAAACATAAACATAACATAATTTTCTTGAAGCTCATATATTTAAACATGCGTAGTATATGCACATTCATCAATAGGAAGCTCTACCAGGCACTGTGAGTTTTCCAAAACTCTCGAAGCGATGGGCAGCGTTTCAGATTCAGAGGAAGCGAGCCATTCTGTTTCATCTGCTGAAACATTCCCCGCGTATTTTAAAATTTCTGTATTCCGTGCGAAATATAAAACAAAAGCTTTAAGTTATGTTTTTAGAAAACAAACTCAACAATAATACCTAGCATGTACTTTCGCAACCTATATATGAACTCTTTTGGAGTGGGGTGGTCATTAAGGCCACGAATAGCACCAAAAAAGTGCTCCAAAATATCCTGATTTAGCCGGTTCGTGAGTATATATTCCACATTTGAATTTTTGCTTGTGTATTCGTAAAGCATTACTAAGGCCTTATTCGTCATTAATATGTCCTTTTGAAAATATTCTAAACTTTTTTTGCCTGGTATAATTGGAGAACTCATAAATGTGTTCATTTTTTCCAAAACACCTAACTTTGTTTTAAGGGCCGTTCCATATGGTTCCTTTATTTTTGTTAAAATTGTAAATGTACGAGTATTTGATATTTTAAACTTATATATAATACCTTTCCAGGATAACCAAAGGTGTTTGTATTTGAATTCAAAACGTCAAACCAATCGTTCATTAATTGGATAAAATCTGTAGTCTCAACAGCCTGATAAAGGTCGAAACCTTGGCTATAGCAGCGCCTTATAGCGTTTGCAGTTGTGTTTGAAAACAACTGCGCAGCAAGTTTTACTTTTTGACGTCCTGAAATAACATTGAGATATATAATACGCGCTTATTTGTTAGAAGAGATAGCTAGCAAACCAATTCCCTTAACTGAGAGATGCTCGTCGCTTATTTTGTATGCAATCGACATGTCAGACCCGGACGTAAGCTTCAACAAGTCGCAAATTGTCCGACAAGTTAGGAGTACGCCATTCCACCATAAACCACTGTCAATAAAGTGATTTCTAGCATTTTTCAAAAGGTGCGGAGGATCCGCGAATACAAAAACTTTCGAAGTATCATCCATTGGGACTGAAAACCATGGTTTATCTAAAAGCAATCAAAAATTTTGGTGATGGTGGTTTAATGGGGTTAAAAACTAAAAGTATACTATATACATATTTGCTTTATAAGGTATAGGAATGTTTACCTTCCGAAACATTTAATTCTTTCCATAGCTTTCGATTGGTTGGGCCCATATCTGAAACTACTGCCACAACAGGGAAACCTACGCTTCTCAGCGCCGAAGTTATGGCCAACAATATGTCTCTCGTCATCGGTGTGTCGAAATTGAAATATACGGGTTGCTTCCAGGATTTCCGTAACCCACGTGTCATCACCACTTGAACATAATTTGAGAGCTTTCGAACATAGTCTCCTGGCTGATCATATTCGTAGGTTTCGACTACCTTCATCTCGTCGAAGGCTAGAACGCATAATTTATCGTCATCAAAAAGCTCTGACATGCGTTTCATAGACTGAATTGATTCAGTCAGGAGGCCCTCATTAATATTGGTTTTACGATACCAACGCTGCAACGTAGACACGTGGGGAAGCGGAAATCCTTTTTCATACAAGTGGTTGTATGCCCGCGGCCCGGCTTCGTGTATGCATATGGCATTGGATATATCCTTCCAATGCCATCGGATTCTTTTATCTATAATCAGATAAATGCGATTTTAACATTAACGATCGTTAAGTAAGTTTATAGAAGATAATACCTGGTAGAGTCATTTTTTTCATCTGGCCTTCAGTAAATATACTCTTAAAATTGTTGATGGTAGCTTTCGCTTCCTCCAGATCACTTTTGAAACTTTCGTTTTTATTTTTTAACATTGCGTTTTCCTTACGCAGATTATATATGTAGCTCAAGCTCGTTGCGGTTACAAAAAATTTCATATCTGTATGTACGATCAAAAATTATAATCCGGAAGTACATATTAACTATCTAGAGACGATTTTTTTACTAACTTACTCAGTCTGTACTTGGCAATCTTCGAGCTCCACTTGGACTTTTTCGGCGACTTGATAATGCTGATATGATGGAGGGTCTATCATTTCATAATTACCAACATCTATAACGCTGAGTGGAAACAAAGAAAATAAGCTTTGTTTTTTTTCAAATAACTACAAAACTTACTGGAAATGTGTATACTCTGGTTCATGCGTTGTCACCACATCTAAAGACAAATGTGCCTGTGGTTTCGCGTCTGTTGATAGTTCCGACAATCTTTTTATGTAAAAAAGAAGCGAATTAATAGAGAATTCCAAAACTAAAATGATTTTAAAAAAGTACCGTGGTAACGTGCCACATCCAAAGTCCGCTAAACTTTGGATATGGAAGGGCTTTAGTTAGTAATAGAGCCCTTTTTCCTCCGAGAACCATATCATCACGACGGAAGTGATCGGCGCAAATGACATCTTTACACCTCAACTGCACCCGGCATGATCGGGACCACACTAACCGCTCCGACTCTTCACTTGGTACCAAGAAAAACGGACCCGTTCCACGCTTTACTATCTTGTCGCATAATACACACATTCCCATTTTTTCGCGAAATATTTGAATATTTGAATATATGAAATCAAATCAATTTGAATTTGAAAATATTTTTAAATGAAAATGTAAACAGAAAATGAAGATGTAAACAAAAAACAAACCAGTTGACACTTTCACCATTCAAGGCGAAAAAAGAAGAAGCAATCAGCTGATCGGAAGAAAACACCTTCTATAGATTCGCCTTGCTACGTACCTTGGTACAATAATACAGGTAGCCGCATTAGGAAAATTTCAACCCTGCTTGTATTTTGTTGTTGTTTGAAAAACCTAAAGTGTCTAAACAGAAATGTCAAACTTTGTGAGTGTAAATACAGTTTGACAATTCAAAAATCTACGCCATAGCAAGAAACGTGAGTAAAAACAATTAAGTATTAAATTTATAAACTTTTAAATGCTTAAATGCCAAGCTCTCTCCACAACTTCTGATTGGAAGTGCCCATGTCGCAGACCATCGCAACCACAGAGAAGCCAGCATCCTGTACTGCCGAAATAATAGAATGCAATATTTCTACAGTAATCTTACAGTCAAAATCAAAAAATACAGGCTGCTTCCAGGATTTCCATAATCCGCGCGCCATCACCACTTGGACATAATTCGCTGGCTTCCTGACGAAATCTCCGGTAGGCTCATATTCGTATGCTTCAGTGACCTTCATTTCGTCAAAAGCTAGAACGCATACCTTTTCGACGTCAGTATATTCATGCATTTGGCGCATGAAATCTAAAGCTACGGAGAGTATACCCTCATTCACGCAAATTTTGCGGGACCACCGTTGCAGTGTGCTGACATGGGGCAGCGGAAAACCTTTTTGGTAAAGGTGCCTATATGCCCGGGGTCCGGCAGCATGAATGCATATGGCGTTGGAGATATCGCTCCACGACCATTGCACACCTTTTCCTACATGATCAATAATAAAATAAATACTTAACTCAGCTTTTTTTATCTATTCTATACCAACCGTTCGCAATCATTTTTCACTTGTAAACAAATTTGTTTGTTTTGATAAAATGTAAACAAGGTTTGACAATTCAGATTAAAAGTAAACAGAAAAAAAATCAAAATTGCAACCCTGAAGCGGCTACCTGTTAATTGTACCAAGCTACGTACATTTCTTTTTTGAAATTTGCTTTTAATTTAATGAATTTATTGAAATTTAAAATCAAAATAATTTTTGCAGGCTTTAGTACATCGCCGAAATGCTTGGCATACTTGGTCTCTAATCTCATGAAAGTGATCGGTTCGCTTTGCCAAAATTCTGGTCATTGTCGTAAAAAGCGAATGGTTTCGCATTTTTCCGTTTATTTAAAAAAAAATTGTTTGACAAATGTATTTGTTCTTTATTTATGACAAAATGTCACAAGCTTCACAACTTAACTCTGAATAATAGCTAGGTTAAATATTTACATGTGTTTTTAACTCTGAGTTGATGTCTCACACTCTGCTGTGCAAACAAATTTATCAATATAACCGGTAAACTCTGAGTTAAATAGATAACCTGCGTTCTCGCAAGTGAGCCTAACTGAAATAGAATTAACAAACCTTATAATCAAGCAAAGTTAAAAGAAAGAAGCAGGCTGTGTCAGAGACACGGCCATTAAGTTTAACGTAGAATACGCCATCCGATAAGACAGAAAACATATGTAACAATAAATGATAAATAATACAAGCAAATGAATTTCTTTATTTGATAGTTACTTTGGATGATATACATAAGCTTTGCAGTGCTTGGCAGCATTTTCTCTTCTTTTACTCTACTTTAACTTGCCCGCCTAAAATTATGCAATACAAGAAAGGGCTGCTCGAGTACATTTAAATCGCCCAACAGCAAACACTCAACCAAACACCACACACATATTTGTGTGCATGTGTTTATACAATTTTCATTTGAGAAATTTAAATATTAGGAAGATATCAACCAACATGAAATGTATGTCAAACGAAAGCTAACATCTTCATTTGACTACAAAAAAAAAAAAAAAAAAAAATTTATCGAGCCGTTTCCTTATAATTAAAGAAATAGAGATTACAACAATAAAAACCTGACATTGGTGCCCATACCGTAAGGTAAGACGTATTCTACGCCAAAAAGCAAATTTTTAAGTCGATTTGTCTATTTGACAAAATAAAGCAACTTACTTGGCAATTTTTCGTTTATTGTTTATCCAATGACTTCTGGCAGCCTACTGACAAAAACTTCTCAATTTTGCGCCATAATGAGTTCGAGTTGATTTCTTTTTTGTTGGTAGAAACATACATCAGGGTTACCAATATCAAGCAGTACGAAAAAAAGTTGTACATTTAAAATAAAACTGACTTCAAAAATGAAAGCCTTGGGACATTCCGTGCATTAGAGGGTTAACAGAACGGAAGCGCATCAACCTTAAATTTTATATATAAAAAAATAATCGTAGACCTCATATAATCAATAATACTTTTAAAAAACTACGAATCTGCATACGGTTTTGATCAATATGCAAAATTACTGAAAAAAAGTGTAGATACCGGAATATTTTTGCCCACCCCCACATTTTCATCACGATTTCTCGCTAATCACTGTAAATGCAAATTTTACGATGTTAATAAATAATTTTTTAAGCAATAACTTCATGTTTTCTTCAAAAAAAAAAAAAACTACATTATGTTTACTCTATAAATTAACTGATATTTGACCAAATTTGCATAAGTTATGTCATCTTCCAATATGATAATTTATTTTCGAGCATTCTGTGTAATGGGATAAAAGGAATAAAATAAAATTGCGGTACTTTGGAAAACGTATAACGTACCCAAAATTATTTAAATATTTTGAAATTCTATGAGTAGACCATGATATTAGTTTATGTATGAGAAATTTTATTTGGATTCGATTTGTAGTTTAGTTATAAATGGCAACCGAGTTGGCACCAAGACTAATTATTTTGCACAAGTTTATAAAAAATCCTGCTTTAAGTGAACGTAAAATAGCAACAAATGTTAAATTTCACCACTCAACAGTTTACAGAGTTTCGAAACGATGCAAATAAGGACTGGCTGTTACTAGAAGGCCTGGTTGCGAAGGTGAGTGTGGTCAAAGCGATCAAAACAGTGCTCGGAAGTTTGTCAGTACATTTTCGAAAAATCCGAAGGTTTTGTCGCGTACTGTTGTAAAATCTGTACGTAAATCGCAGTTTTTTGTACAAAAAGTAAGGCGGCAAGCTTCATTGAGAAGTTTCAAAGCTCAAACAGCAAAATCCCGTGGCCGGAAGCTGCTCAAGAATTTTTTACTGCTGCAAGTCGCCAAGATGTTCCTGAAAGCTGTTAATTGTGAATGAAGTCAAAGTTTCCAAAAACCAAATACATTTAGCATGCTATTTCTTTCTATGGCCGTAAAAGTAGCCCTTTTATCACAGCCGGGAGATGTAAAAAGCGTCTTCTGTCATTTATTAACAGTAGCATGGTAGAATACCCTTGTTCTGGCCGGATCTGGCAAGCTGCCACTATGCCAAGGACACATTGCAGTGATACAATACCACTAACATCAATTTTGTACCTCGCGGCTGCAATCCACTAAATAGTCCAGAGCTGCATCCTATTGAGGAATATTGGCCAATTGTGAAAGGAATTTTGAAGAAGGCCGGTGGTCTGGTTAAAGATATTGGATAATTTTATTTATTTATTTATTTATTTATTGAAAAGATTAATAATTATAAATATTAATCAGAAACATAGTAACAAGCGCTGGAGATTATACCTAGTTTATATATATAGTGCTGTTGGTACTGATTCCATTTGATCAGAGAAGCTTCATAATTGGAACGCTTAACCTGTTTTTTAATATCTTCAGGAAGAGCGTATTCAAAGAGATGTAAAAGCTCTTTATTTGCCTCCTTAGCTCTACTATCCGCCTGTTTTTGCCTTTGCCTTTGATACCGCTGTGACCCGGAGAATTTAAAACAAAGTTGCTTTGGGGATCGCGTAAAGTCGACGATGCACTCGTGCAAATGATGTTAGCGCGCGTGCGACAAAAACTTCGATCACTTGCATACGGAGCCAATAGTAACTAATATTTTAACATTTTAACTATGTTTAAACCCCAGAGTATTATAATTAAAACAAATTTGATTTCAAAACCTTCTAGTTTTTTTTTTTGATAAGTGCCGCAGTTTGGGTATGTTCACTCTTTACATTAATGGTGACTACGAAATCGGATGTGTATCGGTAAAATCCGCGTAAAACATCTAATTCTCGATAGCTAAATGGCGCCTCCCAACTGGATTTTTAATAAAATTCTCATAAAATTCAGCTGCAATAAAAGCACGTCTTTAACGTAAAAAATAGATATTCTAATGTTTAAAAAAAATAGCTAGCGAAAGCTGTAAAATGCAAGCAATTTCTCTATGGCACCAAGAGTATTGCGCTCTCTCGTCTTGGTAAATTCCCCAAAATAACTCTCCTACAAAAGTACTGTACGTATTTACAATGTGTAAATAATTAGATACTTCAGTTTTTATGATACTCCAACTTACGTATGTCCGGTTCGGAAAGCAGTAAACCTTTATTCATTCAATTAAATTTATTGAGTCAACATTATCCCTTTTCATTTATGTATGTTGTATGTATGTATGTACAAATATAATTTATGTAAAGGAGTCAATACGTTTGCAATAATGTCCCATCCATGTCGTTCACCTTCATCACTGCAAGGTAGATATATTGGTAATAAATAATTTCACTGCACTTAACAGCAATTAGGGAAGCGCATAAAATGGCAAACAACAAAGGGAAACTTCAACAAAAAAAAAACAAAAAAATTAAAAAACACTGAATCACAGTTTAAATGTCAGCCGGAATTGACGTTACATGTTACACATTCGTAAAAATCCACCTTAGTGAGGAGGATAAGCAGGCGAAGGCGACGAAAGCCAAGTGACAATGCAGTTGATTGTGAAGGTCTTGTGTTGACAAAACAAATACAGAAAAGTAAGACTCATATAAACACACAAACATATGCATGGAGAATGGGACAAGACTGGCCAAGTTCGAGAAAATGACTTGAGCAGGCATGCAGCCCAACTCACCGGTGGACTGGCACGCTGCTGTTCTGGTGGATTGTGCCGACTGGCACGTGACATACATGCATAATGAGACGAAAGGATTAGCAAGTTGTGAAATGTAAACAGAAGCAATGGGAAAAGAATTGGTCAAAGAATGTAACGACAGGCGACAACAAAGAGATCACCCCTCTCATCTCATCCCGCCTATTTAACCGAAAAGAACAAAAGTCACCGAACAGTCAACAGTCAGTCGTCTCTACTTAGTTCGCTGAGTCAGGGTTGGGCGCAAATGAGTTGTTTCCGTCTTAGTTTAGTTACGAACACAATGCTACAAGTACTATTTCAATTCAGCATGTGTAGCGGTAATTGGATTTTTATTTTTGACGGCCATTGTGTCGGTGATTTCTATGGAGGCGTTTTCTCTGTACTTAAGAGGTGCAACAGTAAAGTACCGAGGCACTACTTCTATACAAACAATCCAACATTTTCTTGGCAAAACTGTTTTGGGGCACTAAAAATTGTTTACGTGCCACTTATTCACACATACATACATTGACGCATATGTAGTCGTAGATATACATACATACATAAAACATCAGGTGAAAAGGTTTTCCAAGCATTTCTAAGGACACTAAGTAGGTGAGTATGGACAAGGATATTCGTATGTAATGTAGGTGTGTGTGTGTGTGGACTTATGTTCGTTAGTAGGCGGCGACGTGACTGGCAGTTTTTATTTCAAAATAACATCAGTGAAATGTCAAGTATTTTAATAATTACTAAAGCCAAGACCCCATGTTGTAGTCAACATTCAGAACAGCTAGAAACTGGCTTTAATGAAAAATTTAAGCGCAATTTTAAGGTTCCCCTTAAGTGTTGAGATAGGCAATAACAAATAGCAGAAAATATTTATAGTTGGAAATGTTTTAATTATTTTGGAAATGTTATTATTATTTATTGTAAAGGATAATGCAATTATGCCTTAACAATATGGGATAAGCATGAGCAACTAAGGCCATCAGCTTCAAGGAAGGAGTCTATCGGATACCCTAATATCAAATGAGCAGCAGAGAAGCCCTTTCGCCTAAACCGCGAAGAAGACCTTTACTAGGGAAATGGTAGACCGCAGCGCTCATGATGGTGCGCTTTCAACACAAAACAGGAACAGGTCAAAAGGGATCTCTAGGGAATATATAATATATAAAGATTGAACTCATCCCGTCTATTGAGTCAGGCAAGTAAGCTGGGCCGAAACTCCAACAACGGTTAGAGCCGAAAGCTCTACCGAAGTTGAAGTGGTCTCCGATCTCGGCATGGTAGACAAACTCCTCGAGAGTGACCGAAAGGAAGGAGGACAGAGAAGAAGGGAAGAGTGCTTCGGCCTCTCCGACACTGTAGCGACACTGTGGCGCGGGTATACAGATTAATGTTCACCACTACAACGAGACCTTCATCTCTTTCATCTCACCGAAGTATAAGAGAAGATCTTACTCATCCAGGAAACTTGTGTCATAAAACGTCGGGTTTTTGAACTGAGCAATAAAGAACACACTGGTCTATGTCACTTGCTTGCTGCTTTTCACAAGGAAACAAAGATACCTGATCTCGAACTGATAACCCTAAGGCAGAGACACCCAGATGCAAAAGCGGAGGACAAATGTTGAGTTCTCACACACAAAGCCGGGCCTCTGATGTGTTCTTTGGCGACATACAAATTTGCATGCCACTTATTTCCCACAGGTTTTTTAAATTGGAAAAGGAAGGATGGCGAAACGAGATCACCTAAATAAGCACAACACCAACGTAATAGAACCTATCACCTATCACCTTGATAGGTAAGCACGCCTTCTGTAGAAGCTGCTAAGATGACGAAGAGAATGAGATTATTTTGCACCTTCTGTGCCAGTGCCCCGCTCTATACAAACGAAGATTCTCTTCTTTGGGCAGACAATTCATCGATAACTTGGACGACTCTAGATATGCTGAAATCAGGGATCTTCTAAGATTCTTATATAGTTCAAAGTGGTTTCAGCAGGAATTGGGAGTTGCTGATTCACAACAGACCTTGAGGATAAGTGCATCGCGTTAAGCTAACCTAACCTAGCCAACCTCCAAAACACGTAATGTGAACGCATCAGCCATTCCTTGTGGCATCAAAAAATATTGATACCGCCATTTATTTTTGATCTGATTCATTGGATACCTACTCTTTACTGTATGGTGGTTAACCCATTTTTGTTTCAGCTGATGTCTGAGATCTTGTATTTTATTGGTCTGGAGTAATAAATCTGGTGTACCATTCAGAATTGATTGTTCTATGTCATTCGAATAGAAGGGTAGCGAAATGTCCAGTTTTCCCGAAAAAATAAGGGATTATTTGCTTCGATGTAGTGGTTGGACGAAGTGTGGTTCGTTTCGAAAGACACATATGTATGTATAGGCGATTGTCGATTAGTTTCGGGTTCATATGTATTTAACCATGATACCACCATTTGTTTGTGTTTACCTAGTTGAATGCTGGTGAATGTTTCAAGCATATGTAAACCACGCAATCTTGTAACAAAACGTTCTGAGTACCCTTAGTATTAAAAATGCCAAACTTCAGGCTGAAAATGTCAGATGGGATATATTCATATTTCTCTTGCCATATCTCAACACTTAATTAGCAATACTCGCATATATGTACATATAATTTGTTGTGAGGGTTCCAATATCAACAGTTTTTAAGAGAAGTTCTCAACTTTTTAAAAGCATAAACTCAATTAAAGTTATCAGTGAAATCAAATACGGCAATATGGGTATCAAGGCGAATTCATATAAAGCCGATTTAATTTTTTTATTCACCTACATGTATTTTGTTTTTACTTTTGCGTATGAGCTTTCAAAAGCCGTGAAAGCAAAAACAAAATGTGTGTAAATTTTGACAACCTTACGCAAAAGCAAAAATAAAATACATGGGAATATAACATCACCTTATTTGGTTTCGCCTTGGGTATCAAGCAAAAGCTTGATTTTCAAAATATGTTGAAAGAAGGTTGTCACATATTCAAACATAAATTAAGTTAAATTAATAAATTACATAATTGTTTAAATTGTCAAATATTGCGAAGAACGGTATTGTGGATTTAAAGGAATTAGGCTTAAAATATTATATTAATTTTATCTATACGAACACATTTTTAAAGAGATTCCCCATTCTTTTTCGAACGTTGATTTAATTTAATTAGTAAGGTAAATGAAATTCTTCAGTACTGGCGTCGAACAAAAAACTTTGTTTGAAACATTGAAACAGGTGTTAACCGAAAGCTTAGCCTCGAAAAATAATGAGAGGTTACCAACTATTTGAAAAATTATATACAAATTAAGAACATAAATTAAACTTTGTATTCACTGACTTCACTGACAAGTTGTCCTCCATACTGGCACAAAAATTACCCATTTCCTGGATTATAATTTTAGATACTGCCTCATTACGGAATTTTGATTTATATAACTAGTAGACTAAGCGCTTTAAGATTATCAGCAAATACGTATAGCGTTCTGCATGTTAGCTTGTGGTCAGCTTTTCAGCACTAGGTAATAAGACTTTATATAGTACTATCGTTTGATTGCGTTGCACATTTCGAAAAATAAATTTGTTTTCACAAAACCCAATCTCACAAAACCAGATCTCGAAATTGGCAATGAAAAACAAGTTTAAGCGACCAGCCGTAATCGGTAATAATGAAAAAATGGTTGATTTTTCTTTTGAAAATAAAACAATTTTAGTGAAATAAAAAATGTTACATTTGGTGAAATTTCTTACAGTCGAATACATCACATTAAACCGAATGCCGTGCGAGCGAAGCCGCGGGTAACAGCTTGTTGGAAATATGAAAAATACAAAATATTTCTGGAATTTATTAATTATTTTGATTTATATTTCGCGCATTTCAATGTCTAACGTTTGTGGCCATCCCTACTTTCGCTTAGGAAAGAAGAAGTAAGAAATTTTATAAAATTGCTGACTACCCTTGTGGTTGTTAATGATAAGTCAGCCGATCTTAATGCAATTTGGTTTGAACATTTGTCCTGATCCAAAATTTATATCTGGTTAGTATTAGCCTACTGCGAAATCGTGGAATACGAACCCATTATCCTAATTTTGGACTTAGAATTTCTTTTTAAGAAAATTAAAAGTAAAGATTTTTTCTCACAGTTATAAACCACATAAAAAATTGGTAAAAATAAAAATGCCTACAAATGCTCTCTTTGTCCTTCCGTTCTCTTATAACACCGTGCAGCAACCCATATCAGATATGATGAAATCAATCTACGAGCGGAGTTTTTTAGCTTTTCACAGAATATCTGAAATTTTCTTCAAATAATTTAAGTATAGCCTAAAAGACTAATGTCAAATAATAAAATAATATAATAATATTTAAGCAATTACCTTCTGCATACGACTTTATACCCGATACAACTTATTCCTCGGCACGCATTCCACGTTGCGCAGAGGGCAACGATTAGCTAGTATAATAACTTCAATGCGTCCAGTCGATCGTCGCCAATTGTAGAGTGCAACTGGAGGTCTTTCACTCTTCACACCCTCAGCACGGAACGCCCCTGATAGTATCTAACGTTATTCAATTTGTGTCTCTATATATAACTATTCGCCGACATAAGAGAGATATTAAGTCAATATCGACCGCCGTAGCCGCTTGCATAGTATGGGGGTGATTTACACGGCATATCTCGGGTTAAAGTCTTGGCTGGGGTATGTAACATTAAAAATCATAGACAAATTTTTTTTCTAATAGCGGCCGCCCATTTTCATTGCAAACCACTACTATTTTATTATTATTTTGTATTCTTTGAGAAATTTTACCTTTCCATATTTTTCTCAATACAACAGGCAGAAGTTAAGTGCCTGATTATCTAAGTTCAAATTGTCTTGAACCTAACATGATCTGGTACAGCAGGCAACTTGAGGAACGGCTGTTCATGAACAGAGCATCTGAATGAAGATGGCAGAAACGGCAATCCAATCATCACTCCAATTTTGATTCTTATTAGTAAAGACTTTTAAACATTTAGAAAACGTTCATATGTATATTATTTTTCGGCCTAATTTGTTATTAAACGACAATATTAATTTTTGAGCTCAAGGCCAGTATCAGGAAAAGTATATTGAAGAAAGACAACAACAGTCAGGAATGGTAGAAATGATAGCTATTTCGGAGATCACCACATCTCCTCATCAGATTTCTTTCATGACTCCTCCGGCATTCGAATCCACAACCTACGACTTGCTGGGCAAGTGCGTAGCCAATGGACCAAAGTCGGCTTGTGTGATTTAGAAAACGTTAAAAAAATTGAAAACCAGTGACCGTAACAGTTACAATTTTTATTATAAAAATCACTCATTAACGATTACTTTGTAACCTCTATTTAATTACTCATTAAAAAACAGTTATTTTTGATTTTTATTTTATAAATCCAAAATACCAATTTTTTTTATATTTATTGTGAAACCCGTTAATAACAATTTATAAAATAAAAATCGAAAAGAACAGTTATTCAAGGCTTTTATTTATAAAAGTCAGCAAATCAGTCGTTTTAATTTTACGCAGCAAATAATATCAACAGTAAATCATTTTTTCGTTTCCCAAACAATTTATTTTCTGCGAAGAACAGCAATGACTTTATAAGTACGAGTATGACTTAAAAAATAAAAGACAGCGAATGATTTACATTGATGACTTTTATGAATAAAATAATAGTTAGAGAAGAACTGTTATTTATGACTTTATATACAATTAAAAAAAAACATTGTTAGTTTATATTTATAGTTATACTTACATTTATATTTATATTTATATTTATATTTATATTTATATTTAGCAGGTTGTTTGTGTAGTGCTACGTAGTCTAAGAGCTCTTTATCTGGAAATTTTTGAATAATGGGGAATGTGGTTAGAAATCAAAACAAATTTAACAAAGGATGACGGAAAGTTGTTCCGAAATCTACTAAGGATTTAGGATTCAAAAATTTTAAATTATCTGTATAATTTCATTTCATACATGCCTTGTCAAAATTTGGAAAGAATTTTGAACTGCTGAATTTTTCTAATTTAGGTCAGGCTCGTAACTACATACACACACATATATATGTAAATAATACGAAAATAAAAAACCGCATGTCAAAAACGCACCAGGCGAACGTTGCCTCACCTCGATTGCTAAATACGTACTATAACTGGCAGTGATTAATTAAGAAAGCAACCACAAATGTTTTTGTAATGCAAAACAGCTAAGAAAAAAATTATTGAGGAATTATACTTTAATACTACGAATGAATGTGCATATCCTTTGAATATTAAATACAGCGGTTTGTGGGACAGTGGTATGACGGCAAATTAAAAGAAAAATCTCCTATTCTGGTATATTTTTTTTATGAAACAAATTTGCTATAACTAAGAGATTGTGGTAACAAATGATGCTTTGGGTTGCAATTGCGGACGCGATTATAGTTGCTGCTTTTTCTTTTGCAACACGATACAAATAAATCCATTTATTTACGACCATTCTAGTGAACTTGTAAATCTTGATTTTATATTTATTTATTTTTTGTTTTTCCTTTCTTTTTGTTTTGCATTTAGCGTAAAAGGAGATGGGCGAAGAAAGAATAGTTTTCTTTAAAGTACATATGTACGTGATAGATATAATCTTCACAAAAAACGTTATGTTAAATGTGGTGAAAGCTTTTTGAATAATGAATGCAAAACAGAAGTTCTGAAGGTCAACTATGTACATATATATGTATGTATGTATTCATGTTGATAGAGCAAATGTTGACGCCACAATCCGAGGTTTTTAGAAACAACTAATTTATCAAAGAAGAAAAACAACCAGCGCAAGCTAACTTGTTTATATCTATAACACGCATAGCATGTTTGTATGTTGGGTTGTAGATTTATATACATACATACGTATGTACATATGTTCGTCATGCGTGATTGTACACACCCATACAGTTGTTAAAAAGGAAAAAAAAATTCGATAGTTGAACAGTCATTAAAAGCGATTGAGTGACATGGATAAACGCTGAGTGAGCGCAATTGGTAAAATCGCTAAGAAAATGGGCATGCAGTGGTGAATTGATATTTTCTAGAATGTGCATATTTACAAATACCCCCATATATTCATATGAAGTTTACATGTCATGCATCTAGATTTGCATGTACGTAGGTATGTACATTAGAGTGGATGTCATCTTTATTTGCAAGGATATGTATGTAGTTGAATTAGGTCAACATTCATATTTTATAATGGTGTATGCCGATAAGGAAGAGAAACGAATGGGTCCGGAGGTGAACGAGGACAAAACTAAGTACCTCTTATCATTTATTTATTTATTTCAGCCTATGAACACATACATATGTATTTCAAACAGACTTATTACTAAGTAAGATAACTAACAGCTACGATTATAAGAACTTAGGATACTTTATTTAGAACACTAGAAAATACATGTTTTGAAGACGAAAAATCAAGTTGGATAGCACTCGATATTAAATTTAATTCAATTGAGGCTCGTAGCAAGGGCTTCATTATGCAAATATTATGTTTCACAATTAGCCCCATAGAAAAGTTAAAAAACTACGAAGATTACGCTTTATCAAAAGCAAACGAGATTTATGTATATGAAGGAGTTGGCTCATCAAAACTAAACGACCGTAAAACATATTTTAGAAAAATTATTTGGACGCGTTCAATTCTAATTACATATATGGCCTCCAAAAGTAACAAGCGTATTCCAAAGGTGAACGAACAAGTGCCGTATATACTAACTTTGAACTATGTATTTCGCCTCAAAACCCTAGAACCGAGTAAGATTTCGAAATAATATGACTAATCGTTTTGAAGCTTACAAGCATCGTCCGGCTTCTCAATTTTTGGAAATAATTTCAAATCATCAGCGTAGAGAAAAAATTTAGCTTATCTAATGCGATTACTCATATCATTTATCAACAAAACAAATAGTAACGGGCCTAGTAAAATTCCTTGGCGAACCCCAGAGGAGGCCAAGAAAGAATCAGACGAAATGTCGTCAACCGTTACCACACAATTTCTTTTATATAAAGTCAACCTGAAAAAAAGCAGAAAAAGATGCAATAGAATATTCACTAATTACTGCAAGATTAGAAACTGAAGATCTGTTAGAAATTTGTCTTTAATGATACTTTCAATTAGTTTCGAAACAGTTGATAGCTTTGAAATGGGCATGTCAATGTAATTAAAAACATCATTCTTACTACCACCTTTGTGAATAGAGGTAATGAAAGTAAATTCCCAGTCATCACTGAAAATTTCAGAAATCAGCGACGGGACATTTTTTTAATAAAAAAACTGAAAGCCCATCAATATCCGTTTCCGCAGAAAGTTTCAGCTTAATAATGCCAGTAAGAACATCATCGTCGGAGGGCAGTCTAACAGAAACAAAGCTTAAATTGGATCTAATTGTAGCTTCAATCTAAGCTTTGGTATAAGTAGTTAGTTGAATGATTCCTACAACCAGCTACAAAATTTGAGCTGAAAAATTCTGCAAACAAATCGGCCACGCCATTTCATCAAATTAACACAATTACAATTTTGACAAAGTAGAGGACTTGGAACCGGCATTAACACCAACAATAATGTCAGCCTTGAAATCGAAACGTAGAATCTGTCTTGCTATCAAGTCCTACTTTGGGCTAAGTGGACAACTTCTTAATAAAGCCCTCTATCGACAAACGAAAACCACGCTCTATATTCTCTCTCTCTCTCATCATGCCTGTGCTTTTTTATGGCGCAGAAGCATGGACGCTATCAACATCGGATGAGGGAAAGATTCTCCGAAAGATTTTGGGACCCATACGTCTTTGCGACGGCGATTTCCGCATACGATAGAACGATGAGCTCAAGACGAATTCATATAAGGTGAAGTTGATTCAGCAGCTGATTGAATTCGCTTGATGAACGTAATGTCAAAATGATGTGTTTGTTGTAAATCCTACTGTCATTGTGTGTATAATTTGTTAGTGTAAATTTTTGTAAGCATGACACCACCTGATATGAAATCGCCTTGAATGGGCTATATGAGCGCCATAACGACGTTGACATAGTCAGCGAATTTACTTTCAGCGGCTACACTGGCTAAATCAAGTTGTAGGTATGAAAGATAGGAAGAGGAAGAGGTGGTGGTAGAGGAAGACCTCCTCTACGTTGGAAAAACTACGTGGAGAAAGACTTGGCCATTTTGCTAAACAAAATAAGGGTTATCGTGCCTTAGAAAAAATGATTTAAGAGTGAGATTCCTGAAAGCTTTTAAAGCCATTTGTACATGTGGTTTGAAAGAATATCTGGAAGAATACGAAATACAGTTTTAAAAAAAATTCTTATTAAACGGATATCGTAAAAATGATGCGCCATTTCATTATGTCGCCACAATCCTTTATTTTTAACTAATCACTTCAGATGTGCTGTTTTATTGTTTGATCAACTTCATTGTGTGGTTTCTTGGTGAGGCTTCTGTCCAAAATTACGCCTACGTATTTTGAAAACCTCTTAGACTATGCTGGATCTGAGTCATTACATGGGACTTCAGTATCATCAGCGAAAGATGATATGGTTTGATCGCTGGTATATAAGTATAACATCCAGTAGGAGGCCTATAACACTTTCTTGAAGTACAGCATGCGTACTTACAAGAAGAAACGTTTTTAATTTTTATTTGTACAAGGCTTCTAACCAAACCCTATCAAATGGAGTAATTTTTCCTTGGGAACACTTTTGAGCTTTTGAAACAATTCTATACATTTCCTCCATGCTGTTCCTGAAACCCGAACTGGAGGTATTGCATGTACATAATTGAAAATATGTACCAGGCGTTGAGCGACAGCCACTGGAAACTATTTTAGCATCTCTCTACTAATCCAATCTCTATCTGGTACAATTCGTAGTATTGTATTCGTAGTAGTCGACATTTCATGTGGGTCAAATACCTCAGACAGATGATGAGCGAAAGCTACTGCTTTGCTTTCATCATTTTTCGCCCAAGCGCCAGTTAAATTTCACAGAGGAGCTGCTCGAAGAATAGGTCTTTTAGCGTACTTTAAGATACGTCACTGGGAGTAATCAGTCAGGAAGAAGTATCCGTAAGATAACGGCTGAAGAAGTAATTTTCAGCTCGTATTAAGATATGTCGTGTTTTTGACCAGGAGTTCAATTGCTGCTTAAGTTTAGCGAACCGAAGTCTTTGCCACTCTCTCTCATTATTTATTGGGATCATAATCACGACTCGACTGTACAACGAAGAGTATGCACATGCATTTCTGGAGAACCTTGTGAGCCCTATGACCAAACTATTTTGTCAGCGCTCTTATAGTTATTTTCGTAGGAGGGATGTTCCAATACAAGTAAATTCAAGTATGTACCCGATACTTTCATGTTGCAATCAAGTAATTTTGGCATCGATACTTTTACCAAGTGCAATAGGTAAGCATCGGTTGGAAGCATTCGGTATCGGAAAAAAGAGACATTATAAATTGTGCGACCCACGATTTGAAAATTGATGGAGAGCAATTCAAAAGATCAATCGAAATCTGAGGGCAACTTCAAAAATTATTATGATTTTTGGAGCTCTTGTAAAAAAATCCAAAAGCATAGGCAAAGAAAAAATATAAAAAATGTGACTCGATTTATTTATTTATCGCACACTTCATCATCTCTCAATTCTTCGTCTTTATAGTCTTAAATGAGATTATATCTACTTACGTCGGAGTAAAAAAAATATTGTATGTAGTTTAAGTACGGACCTATAGCTGTAAGTAATTTAATAAAATTTGTTTTAAAAATATTTAATGCAGCATACAAATAAAGCAAAGATAGAATCATGATGCTGTACAAAATTATGCCTACTTTGTCTTATACTATATACCAGTATTGATTGTAGATCTTTGTTTTTCTCTCATCTATGTAACTTTTTTGTTGAAAAATCTATCTATTTATTTCAATGTGATACTGTAGCAAATAACAACTTGCCATACATTTACTTATGTTTTTAGAATCAACTAGTTTTAGGTTTGATGTCATTTTGTTTTATGAAAATTTTTTCACATTAAAACATATTCTCAATAAAGCGGTTTGCTCAATATTTTTAACAGAGGATTTATTATGAACTTTCCCGTTTTAATATGAAAAAAAATTTTTTTTTTGGAAGTATTTACATATGTACATACATATGGGAGTTAGTAACTTTTAATATTAAAACAAGAACAAAAATTACATTTGCTAATTTCCCAGTATATGTTGTGCCGCAGACGTTCAGACTCGCACAAGTTCAGGATGGCACGCTGATGTTGTATTGAAAAAGTATCTGGCAAGAGCAACTGAAATAGCTCATATATGATCAATTGAGAAGCACGAGTAAAGTTCCCTTAACCTTTTGAGTTTTCAGACGAAAAATTCTAAAAACCTATTTCAGACTATCTAGTGATCAGTTTAAAGATATGGTTCCCATTTAGAAGATCAAGGTTATGGTGGTTCAGCAAAAATATTTGCTGTTTTCTCGAAATAAGTTTATTTAAAGACTACCCTTCCATAAAAAAGATTGAGCATTAAAAAAAAGTAAAGAAAGTGCTGTGTTAGGCCGTTGCATATGTTTCTTAAATTACTAAAATGTAGTTTTAATTACTAAGTTGTTAAGAATATTGAATCTTAAAATACTGTTTATATTAATTATTCATCTATATTCGGTTGTTGTGCAAATTTCAACAAAAAAAATTTTGCGGAAATAGAAATGATACGTCAATAAAGATTAAAGCAACATATGGGAGTGCGACTTTGAAATACTTTTTTGAAAAATGAATCCGCTAGGCGGCGCGGTACACTTGAGTAATTCAGAAAATTTGCATGTATAGCCGATATTGATGGTGTTAAAAAGATATGATACGAAATACTTTTACTAGTTCGATTTCGATGATATTGGAGAAGTATGATGCAAGTGCGATTAGAAAAACTTTTATAGACGTCATTGAAAACTTAAATAAGTACAAATCGAGTCAGGTCGTCGTCCTGACCATCCATGTACTTGGATATACATAGATCTATCTCTCTTCTTCTATTTATACTTACAAATATCGGACCAAAGTTACAATACCATTTCATCTTTATGAAAGTTATAATTATGGTTACTTTGCCCAAAACTGATTGCTCAGAAATTAGTTAAATCCGAGGCTACAAGCTTCCGTAGAAAACTCATAAGAGCTATCATATCCCAAGTGTTCTTAAGCCCCTCATTTTATTTAATTTCGAAAATTCAAAAAATTTCTTTATGAAATTGTTGCTAAGTACAGGGTGGGCCAAAAGAAACCAAGGGGTGTAAGAGTTTAATAACTTTTTCGTTTATTAATTTGTTTTTATTTTTTCTTTCAGATTATATAATATACAAAAGGGAATTTTTTTTACACTAAGTATGAAAAATTATGTCTCTTAAATGACCACCGTTTTCAGCTTCGCACTGATGGGCTCTTTTTAGAGCATTTTCCATAACATCTTTCAAAACTTGTGGCTGTAGCGTTCAAGGATTGTCTCTGGCTTGTTCACATACACTCGCTCCTTCAAATAACCCCAGAGAAAATAGTCGGGTGCTGTCAAATCTGGCGATCGCGCTGGCCAAATAATATCCGAATTTCTGGAAATTATTCGCCCTCCAAAAATTTGACTTAAAAGTGCCATTGTGTCTCGGGCAGTATGGGCAGTGGCTCCGTCCTGCTGAAACCACATACCATCTTCATTCTCGAAGAAGTAAGGCCCAATGTCATTTCCAGATGTGATCCCACACCATACTGTACACCTGATAGGGTGCAATTGGCGTTGATGAATGGCTCTTGGATTTTGAGAACCCCAGAACCTACAGTTCTGCTTATTAACAAAGCCATTCAAATGAAAATGAGCTTCATCACTCAGAATCAAATTTTTAATAAAGTTGATTTCATTTCTGGCCAACTCTTGAAATTTAACTGCAAAATTTAGACGTTGTCGATGATCTGCGGGTTTTAATAAAATAAATAAAGTTTAAAAAAATTAATAAACGAAAAAGTTATTAAACTCTTAGACCCCTTGGTTTCTTTTGGCCCACCCTGTATAAGCGTACTTATGTGTATGACCGGGTTGATCCTCATACGAAAGAAAAAAGTTTGTAATTGATCCTCCCTTATTTGCTCCGGTTAGGCTCATAGTTGATTTGTTTTTCCTTTTACGTTTCTAACCGACTTTTAATTTTATTTTTCTTTTTTGTATTAAATGCAGGTAGCTATGTGAACAATCTCCCAAGTGAAGTGTTTCTATTCCATAATACAGAATAGTAACTGACCTGTTGAACAAAAATATTTTCATACATAACTTCCGTTAATATTTATTTTCGCTTCTTTTATATTTCTCACAATCATTAACCTTAAAATCTGTAACATAAATCATTCTTTCAGTGATATTCCGAAAAGTGAAATAATAGACAATAAATTATAGACAAAAGACATTGAATTTAATTTCGAACAGTTATTTTGGGCCCCTGCAATCCCAGTAAGAAAGTTTACTTTAAGAGTACTTCGGGATTGTACTACTTTTTCCCCTGGCGTGTACTAAAAACAGCAAAACATTCTTTTTAACTATTTTTTTTATTACTCGATTCCGAAGTATAATATACCGTTAGAAAAATAATTAATAACACTCAAAACTCAATGAAATGCTTTAGTAAGCTATGGAGACATTCTAGAGTAAAATGATAGAAGGATATTTAGTACTAAAGAATTATCTTTCCAAAGATCATGATTTGGAATCGAGTGATAAATAAAACAGTTGTGAAGCCAAATCGGCGTAGCTCTAACGTATATAACGTACACATTTATCCTTAATTTCAAAAGTAATATTCAATTAAAGTTTTGTTCAATTCTTATGACAGAGGAGTGCTTATAACGGAGAAACACTGTACTATAAGTAACGATTGGACAATTTGACAGCTTAAATCACGCGCAAGAATTGCAAATTTATAAGAGCAGCATCAGCATAAGGAGACATGGTGAAAAAGTAAACTGCGAAAGTTATGCAATGTGTGAAAATGCAATGAAAACCGTAGAAGAGACTGTCATTTCTGATGACACTGCTGTAATTAGTGCAACATGTGGATGTATGGCGTTGGTTTACCAACCGATATGCTGAGCTGATGATACGCAAATCAAAGAATTTAGAAAACAAAGAAGTTGCAGGAGATTTTGTATACTGTGGCAAAAAGTGCAAGTTTAGTTCTTAACTCCTAAAATAGATTGAACAGAATTGGATTCATGATTGGCGTGGGCTGAAGAGGAAAAGGCGTGGGTTAAGGGAATGTTGCAAAATTCGCGTGGCAGCGCCCAATGTAGAGCAAATAGGTGTATCTCCGAAACTACTGTATCAAACCCTGCCATATTTGATACATATTATAGATCTTAACTTAATAAGCATAATTTTGGAAATTATAAAATTCAGCGAAAACCTCACGCCACCTCCCATACTTTAAAATGGGTGAGAAAAGGAATATAATTTATTTTTGCTTTAAATAAAAAGTTGCACCTGGTATTTAAAGTATGTTTGCGCTTGAAATTATACCACTATTTACTTGTGCTAAATTAATAATCGATTTCTTTCATTAGCTGCATGTGGGTGTCAACCGTTGGTATTTTACATTTTTGCAAGGAAGGTTAGTTAGCAATCTAAAAACTACAATCCATTAGTAATATCACTTAAAAGAGAATAAATAAATTAAGGGTCTTGCAATAGGGACGCTACAAAAGTAGACCGTTAGTGACAGCAAACGACGCCATATTTTTCCCGCTCTTTTGAAATTTCCCTTCAGTAAGGTTTGCCATTTTATCATGGAAAGATATATGATCCAACATTGAGTCGAAATTATTAAAATGTACTACCGGAATTTGGAGTCAATGACCTCAACTTTAAGAGCGCTACGTCCAATTTATGGTCGTCGTCATTTCTGGCTGCATGGCTTCGCCAATAAGCAAAATATGCGTTATTGGACAGGCAGCAATCCACACGTACTCCATGAGTCAACATTGCATCCCGAAAAAATTACGGTTTGGTGCGGCTTATGGGCCGGCGGCGTCATTGGGCCGTACTTCTTTCGTGATGATCAAGACCGGCACGTTACTGTGAATGGGAATCGCTACCGCTCAATGATAACCGAATATTTTTGGCCCGAATTGGATGATATGGACTTGGACAATATGTGGTTCTAACAGGATGGGGCCACAAGCCACACAGCGAATGTCACAATCGATTTATTGAAAACCAAGTTTGGTGAACGTGTTATCTCACGAAATGGCCCAGTCAACTGGCCGCCTCGGTCGTCCGATTTGACGCCGTTAGACTATTTCCTGTGGGGCTACGTCAAGTCTATGGTCTATGCCAACAAGCCAGCGACGATTGATGAACTTCGTACGAATATCAAACGTGAAATTGCAGCAGTATCGGCCGATTTATGCTTGAAAACCGTCGGAAATTGGGTTCAGCATCTGGACTGCTGCAAGCGTGCCCGTGGTGACCATGTAAAAGAAATCGAGTTCAATACATATTGGCATCGAATGTACTTTCACAGTAATAAAGAATTTAATTCATATCCCAAACCGTTTTTGTTATATTTAAAAAAACTTTTGTAGCGTTCCAATTGCAAGACCCGATATATGAAATAAAATAAAATATTTGTATGCCAAGTTTTGTACTACTGTGCGGACATTTTTTCCTATACCATGTTTTAAGTATAAATTTGAGAACAAATTACTCTCTCTTTGGCGGATACTTTCTTGGCCGTACGCGGACAGTTATTTTTCATAAAATAGACATAAAAACCTGTATTGAGCGGACGCGAACCTCTAATCAACGGGCATTAAGATTTTTTTTCGTAAGACATTGTTCAGACAGCGAAACTTTTGTTGCTTATTATCGGCGATTTCCCTTTCGGTGTTGCTCGTCGCGTTCACACAAAGCAACTCTGTTCAGGCAATTTTTTGGCATTTCATTTTATATCATTTTCGCAAATTTCTGTACGCTTCGCTTAATTTTGTGATTATAAGTAAAAGGTGAGTTGAAAAATGAGGTTTTAAGATAATTTACGTTAATATGTATAGTATATGCATACACATGTGTATATTTAATCGCAATAAAATAAGAACAACATTTCATTTCCCAACTTACCGTATGTATTCACTTAAAACTCAACAAAACTGCAACCACTGAAAGAATTTATAAATGAAAAGGAATGTCAAATTTCTTAGCTGCCGACTGAGACGAATAAGAACACAAAGCGCGTCGCCCGAGCACGAGCCCTTCCTATGTCCCCGTCCCTCTCTCTCCTACAAGTAACGAGTTACCGCGACAAAAGTTTCCCTGTGTGAACAATGTCTAACAAATCAAACTCCTAATAGGCGGAGGAAAAATGTGACTGAGCAGTTACTTTTATAGATACATATTTACTAAATACAAAAAAGGGGAAAAGCGGATAAAACGTGATATTTTTTTCATGCACAGATTTAGTTTGGTTTGCGCGGTAATTTGGGTTGAGGTATAGCGGATATATGTACGTCATGCGATATCGAGATCGAACCTTAGTGTGAAGGAGAAAATTGGAATTATTACGCATACGAGGAAAACAATTTGTCTGTCCGGGCATTAATCAAATCAGCAAAAATAAGTTTTCAACATAAAAAAAAATAGTTCAGTACATTTGGTATAATATCAGCACTGAGTCTCTATATGCAACTTCAAAGGCATAAGGCTGATGTTCCTTATTAGGTTTAAAATTGGGAAAACACAAGCTCGTCGTTAAAAATTAAGTGATTATTCGGTCAAAATGGACGTGTTGGGACAAAAATGCAGATAATAAAAAAATTGATGAAATGTGTTTCGACTGGTTTCGCACTTTTTCGGGTAGTAATACAGGCAAAATAAATCAATGAAAAACTTGGCGTAAACGATTTTGCAGCTTCTAACGGCTGGCTACAAATATGGCGGCTAAACACAATATAACTTTTCGGTGCATTTCTGGTGAAAGTGCTGCTGTGGAGATGGAAGATGGTCAGCGGATTTTCGAAAAACTTCCATGTTTGCCAGCCATTCGGTCAAGGAGTTATTCACAATTTTAGTTTTTTTTTGTCGAAACCTTCAAGTTAAGCATAACTTGGTAAGCTTAGAGACTGACTCAACTAAAAAATATAAATGTCTCAGAGGCAATTTATTTCGTATAAGAAGCCTGGGCAAAGGTTCAACCGGAAGCAGACATGAGAAATTGTTTCCAAAAAAAGCGATTTAGCAGCGATGACTTTACTGCTTTCGAATTGTTAAAAAAATTGGAAAGCCATCTACCAAATAGTTTCCTTTTGAAAAAGTAAAAAACTAAGGCGAATCGACAATTTCTCAGTTTTTTATGTAATGAATCTAATACGAGTATACTTATCTAGTTTCATGGAGTTAATTTTTGTTATTAGTTCATATGTACTTACGTACTTAAATGAAATATGAATTAAAAAGCAAAATAGTAAGTATTCAATTAATTAATAATTTTTAAAATGAACTACCCTCCCCTTGAGCGGACATCTCTATTGGGAGGATAAAAGTTGACTGACGGTGAGTGTCCGCCCAGGAGAGGTTTCACTGTAATTGAAATTATCTTTTGCATATTACACACATTGCCCTGGATTGTTATGCATTGCTTACTTGTTTTTATTAAACAAAATTTAGTAAAAATAAGAATCTTATTGTAGTTATTGGAATTAAGTTTGCTCCGTTTTATATTTACATTCATCCAGAAGAATGTTTGAAAAATTTTAATTGTCTTAAAAACAAAGTAGTTATAATTTGCAAGCATCTACTATAATGGGTCCGTTTCTTTGTAACCTAGTTGCAAAAGAACACTAGGTAGGATAACAAATTGCATGTAAAGCAACAACACTAACTCGGAAAAATATGCGAGTTGAGCCAACTCGGAAAAATGTTATACGACCTGAAATGTAGTGTTGGGAAGTGAAAAAACCGCGCTATTGTGAATTAGCCCTAAGAAAATGCACGGGAATTTTAGATTTAAGACCAAATTCGTTTTTATTTGCATATAATTTTTAAATATATAACTACATAAATTTAAAAATTGCCACCACAACTATTTTCCGTTCCTAAATAGCACTAAACAAATCACAACTTTCATGAAAGAAGTTAAGTTTTGCAACTAAATGAAATTTTATCCGAGGTGGAGCGTTCTTTTGTAAGTCGTTTCCATTAAAGCAGGCCCTATAGTAAAATTAAAACAGTAAACCGGGACGTGGGTGCCAAACCGCGATAGAGTTTTTTTTTTGATGACGGGAGGTTTCTAATTTCTTCCCTCTTTTCTTTATACAGTTTAGAAAAAACAAAACTAACTGTTCGGTTTTTGAGTCAAATTATATTAGGTTCGTAATAATATGTTTTCAATTGCACGATCTTTAAAAAAAATTGTGCTGGAACCATTTAATTATGCACTTCGGATATTGATATTAATATTTTTTCAATCCAGAGGTAGCAATCGCAAATGTACACATGACCAAAAAGGTGAGCTGAAAAAATAATTATTTATTAATACTTGGAATAAGGCAGTACCTTTGTGCGGGTATCTTAATTTTGCATAAAAATACTGCAATTGTTTACTATTTTAAATACCTATCTGTGTTTCGCATATTCTCAAATATTTGTAGGGACTATAAAATAAAATATAAGTGCATTTTATTTCTTCCGAGTCAAAAATAATCACGATGCATGATTTGCTCACTCTCGTTTTTATTTCGACAATTTGTTTTCTATGCACATACATACATCCATACGAACATACAATGTGAATGAGAAGGTTATGGAAATTTACATGCTTTGGTGTGTTTGCAAAACAAATGATATTGACGGTTATTTTATTCGTTTATATACTATATTTGTATTTATGCTTTATTGTTGAGTTATTTTATATGTTTTAAAATTTTAAACTGTATTCTTTATGCCCTCGGCTTAAAACAGTTTCGCGTCAACGCAGCATAATTTAATCTCCATGCCAGTTACCCCGCATAGTACACTTTTAGGCGCAGATGCGCGCTTTCTATTGCCAAGTATGTATATACTCGCTCATGAATATTTGTATATGTAAATATGATAAACGCCCATTTTTGTTTATTTATTTATGTATGTACATATTTATGTATGCACAATTTGCAAAGCTTATTTAAATAATGGCAAATCAGTGCCAGAATGTTGCTCTATTTGTATGCCATTTTGTCAGGGCCAAATCAAATCAATATGTAAAGTTAATTTACATAACTATTCGTACGTACGTAAATATAAAGGTACATTAGCAAATATTTTGGAAAATCACGCTGATGAGAATCGAAGGGATCAGCTTGGTAAAAAACTTGTTCCAAAGTTCTACTCCGGAACTAAAAAATATTTGGGCTAACTTCAAATATCACTACGATACACAATACCGAATAACGACGTCTGAACTTTTGAGGTATGTCAATAACTTATTGAATTGGGTTTCATCGCATTTTAGAGGTGCGTCAAGTCACAGCCTGCGGGTGGTCGAACGCCTTTTTGAAATTATCTAATTCCACTATTTTTCATTATTGAGGTAATTTAAACAAATTTGGTTAATATTTGCCCTATCTGAAGAATAACTTTAAGCGATATCGGGGCAGAGAATTATCTGAATCGTGAGGTGAAGAACACTCTTGCCTAGCATTACCCAGAATCTCTAATACTGAGAGATGCGATAGAGTTGAACCAGAGTTAAACGTGGTAAAATGGTTTATAACTAAACTCGGTAATAATAAGGAGTGAGTAAATATATTTGAAACATATGCCATAAATCGGAGTATAATACCTGGTACAGGGATAGTCCATTAACTCAAGAAGATACCGGGGCAAGTGTATATGGCCCGAGGTTGAAATATTCGGAACCGAAACATTGTTATATCGAGAGACAGGCAAGCTTCTATTAAGGCCCCAAAATCTCACCAGTTAACTTCTAAACTGGTGATGGAGTGACTTGACAAGCTGAATGCGCTTGGTTTTCAACAATAGAGTATGGGTTATCTGCGTTCCAAGGCATACTGGTATTGAGGGAAACGTGATCGCGGATAAACTCGCGAAAAAAGGAGCGTCAACTTCCTTTGTTAGCACAGAGCCTTTCTGTGGTATTGGGATAGGGACACTATCCACACACTCGGCATACCGATAACTATAGTGGGGAAG
The DNA here is from genome assembly GCA_951828415.1 of Anomoia purmunda. Classification (NCBI taxonomy): domain Eukaryota; kingdom Metazoa; phylum Arthropoda; class Insecta; order Diptera; family Tephritidae; genus Anomoia; species Anomoia purmunda. Next base: position 65,618,794 of record OX639997.1, read on the forward strand.
CATACCAGAATTCGAACATTCCAAAGTGCTCCTTTGCTCATATAATCTAAAGCGTTTTTAATATGATACGAAGAGAAGTTAGTACCGACGTTTTCCACATTTGCCCCGCGGGTCCCGTGGGCTCCTACATATATCTATCACTGACGAAAACTCACAGTAATATCAAATTAGTTTAAAATAAGATATTTAATTTAATTAACTCTCTGTATATAACCGTAGATATATGTACATACATTGAATGGATTCGTATTTTTAATACTGAACACATTTTTATTCAAAATGTGTGTTTATTTTTGGATTACTTTTAACTAGTTTAAATTCTAATATAATAAGATTTTACGAGTAAACATGTTTTTTCAAATATTTTATTAGAACTAGAAAACTGACGCTCAGTTGTGGCGGATTTTTATATGTTTGCTTTGTAAGTTGCAGAAGCAGCATATATTTGATACAATTTTTAATAATACCTTACTTGAGTGAATTATTGATTTGTCCTTTACATATATACCAATTTCTTGCTCAACTTCTTTACTACTATTTGTGGAGTTATCAACATAGGACTCGTTCCATGTATCGCGTCCAACTCTGCTAGAGACTGAAAATAAAATTTAACACGCCTTTATTAGCTTCGCCTCTATGTATTTGACGTTATTCTTAGTTCGACTAAACTAAAAAATAGCTAGAGAATTGAAATATTCATCAAATGAAAGAGCTTGGTGAGTACATTATCCCAAAATTATCAATCTAGTTCCTGAAATATTTGCGTGTCAATATATTTGTGTCAATTTGGAGAGATGGAGGGTTAAAGAAATACGAAAACTGCAAATATAAATACATGCTTACTCGTACATATGTATGTGTATATCTAATTCGAGTTCGAAAGCGTGTACTGCTCAAAATTTATTGTTAATAAAATGGGTATTTCTTCCCCGTTTGGGTCTTTGTGCTTTTTTGTTTTTTTTATATTAATCTCACTCGTCAGAGTAAATAAGTATTATTGATTCCCCTTTTTCTACACAAAATCATATTGCAAATCTCTCAATCAATGCTTGCTCTAAACATACATACATATATAAAGAAAACAAGAACAAATTACATCAAAGATCAAATCCTCGGTAAAATACTTTCTTTTTTTTTTTAAATGAAAGCCCTTAAAAAACAGGAAAAATTGTATTAAGCGTCACCTAGCGTAAGTTCTAGGTAAAATTTGACATCAAAACTTTAATGATTGACCACAAAAACTGTAGGACACTACAACATTCTTAAAGATTTTTGGAAAAAAAAACGTTTGTAGAATGATTTTAAACTTACGATTTCATCAAATACGTCGAGTTTTGCAAATAAACAAGTTGATCTAGTTTCTTCGCCAGATTTAAGAAAAATCAAAATGTCTTTTTCGCGATTTAAATTGACCAAATGGTTGAACTACAAATTAATCTCTTTTTTCGGCAAATATTGCCTATTCCTCAATATTACAAGGAAGTCACACATAAACATTTTCTAAGCTGCATACCTCTCTTTGCACATCGTACCAACACGATGCTTCAATCAACCGATATAATTGACGATTTGGAGTATTTTTTTGATTCCAAGTTCAGTTTTGCCACGAAAATAATTTATGTTACTTCAAAGTCTCTTACTATGCAGGCATTTGTTAGATGTAATTCTTCTTCACTTAAGATACTTAAGTCTGCATTTATTCGGTCAAATTAAATTTGAGTATGTGGCCGTTATCTGGAGGCCGTACCATGCTATTCATATCAATCGACTGCAGAAAATTTTCGTATGTTTTAAGGAGTACAAATTTTTCTACTCCGTTTCGATCTTATTAACCTCGTTGCTAATTGATCAGTTAATGATACTTAAATAATATACGTACGATTTTAGCTTTTTCTTTTCTTCTCGAAATCATCTCGGGTAAAATTGATGTTTTTCGTATTGACCGAAAAAAATGGTATACAATGCAAACGCTCACATTAATCGGGCGTTATCTGGGTTCAGCTTTCTCTCAAATTTTTTGGATCGAGACTTATCGAAACTAAAATCAAAGATTTATAGTCTATTGTGTAATAATTTATCATGATATCATTGTACTTCATCCTTAGCATATACCACTACTATAACTAACTCTATATTTTTAATATTTCTTAATGAATGATCTATTTAACTTTAGATTAGCATCAAAAAGTTTCGTTATACTCAAAAACTGAACAAACAACAAAGCTTTTGTTTTTCTGACTTTGTATATTTTATGTACTTATATATCGCAACATGAAACTTTATCCCATTATGTTTCGAAAAGTCGGCATTATTTTAGTTTTATACCCACGAAGTTATTAATCTTCCGAACGCCCTTGCTTAACAAGCGCCACTAAAAGTTGGAGGATATTGGGGGAAATGGTGGTTGTATTTGACTAAGGTAAGTATTATTAAGATATATCCACGCTTAAAGTAATATTTTAGCCCAGCCAAAGCAATGCAACTCTAATATTACTATATATTGGGGCAAAGACCTTTTTTGCGATTAATAAAATTAAAAGGAAAAAATATCCTAAATGTAATATTTTTTCTCATTTTTCCAAAAACCATATTTTGTTACTAATTCCGTTCGAAAACTTTCAACGGATCCTAAGTACGTGCAAGCGAGGAATGCGCTGTAAATTATAAAACGGGTTTTTTTTTTATTCTAAAGACTTAACGCAAAACAAATCATGATACTTGAATACTAAATATTTAAAAAATGTAAATGCACAGATTTATTTAAAACATAAAAAACAAAATTTATAGTAAAAAACGGATATAAGAATATTTCAAAAAGTAAAATCGCTTTCTATGGAAAATGATTCAAAATACATGCTATAAGTACATATGTACTCTGAGAATCAGAAACAGTCGTAATTTAGCTGAAAGTGTGCCACGGAAATATTCTATGAGGATTACATATCGTCGGCTTAACGTGCAAAGGTGATAAGTCCACTTTTGGCCAAAAATGAAATTCTGATGCAGTTCGGTAGATAATTTGAAAATACATAGGTTACAAAAAAAAAACATAGTCGACCCATATTTTAAAGTGATTTAAGCAGTGGTGTGCAAAAGTGACATGTACACATATATCAAAACGCACGCGCTAAGTCCACTTGACAATGTGATTGCTACCGATAGTGCTGTGTTGTTTTTTGTGCTCAAGCAAAATTCTTTGCTTATTTTCATTTATTTATTATTTAAAGGTAAAAAATATCAAATTCAATTTAATGAATATGAATTGGACTAAAATTTGCATATATTTAGACATTTCAATGGACACTAATAAAAACAGCAACGAGTATTTCAGCGAATATGGTAATCAGGCAGATGATGGAGTTATGGGACTGGTGCCTGACGGCTTTAATAGCGATTCGGACGAGTCGCTAGACCTTCTTCGAAACCACAAACGCGCAAAAGAAGAGGAAAAGTTGTTAATCAGGCATGGTTCGCAGCAAAAAATAAAAAGCTGAGAGAAAATGGCAAACTTTACTTGGGGGAAAAAAAAGATAATGGCGTGTGGAATCATCAGAGAGTTAGAAATGCAAGAGTTATTGGAGAGCGATGTAGGTGTAAAAAAGCCACTGGGTCTGCTACCCTCCACTGTGCAGAAGTCACTGAAGACCAAAGACAAGTAATCTTTAAACAGTTCTGGAAAATGGATTGGAAAGAGAAACAAATTTACGTAAATACATTGATTCAAGCAACAACACCTGCAATAATGCGAAATCGTAAAGATAAAAACCAGACTAGAAGGGGTCGAACATTACGATACCATGTAAGCGTACAGCAAAAAAATGTTAAAGTTTGCCAAAAATTCTTTTTTAACACTCTTAGCATTGGCAAACATACGGTGCTAAATTGGGTCAAACAGACAACGATTTCAATAAACACTACACAGAACGCACCATAAAAATATTGTAGCATTGCACGTCAAAATCTTAATTCATTTTTCGATTCTCTACCGACCATGGAATCACATTACTGCCGTGCAACAACTAACAAAAAATATCTTTTGCCAGAATGGTCTTCAAAAAAACAACTATTTGATTTTTACGTAGAGGATTTTTGTAAATCACGTGGGGGAAGCCCACTCTCTATTTCGGCGTTTCATGATGCATTTGCTGTTAAAAATCTGGGCCTACACTACCCTGAAAAAGATCAGTGTGAAATCTATGCGCGACATTCTGTGGGAGATATTTTGGATGACGTCTACAATCTTCACCAGACAAAAAAACATGAAGCTAGGGAAGAGAAACAAAAAGACAAAATCGAAGAGGCCTTTGTGTTTACTGTCGATCTGCAAGCGGTCTTAATGGCATCAAAATCCCAAGTAAGCAGCCTTTATTACCGCACGAAGTTGCAAGTCCACAATTTGGTATTCTACAATTTGATAAGTCATGATGCTTATTGTTTCATATGGAATGAAGTAGAAGGTGGAGTATCTGCGGAAGAATTTGCTAGCATTTGGGTGCACTTCATCGAGAATAAAATAGTTCCAAAACTTACCGAGAATGCAGCTGATACGAAAATTATTCTTTATAGTGTTGGGTGCACGTCAGTGGCGTAGATAGCTTTTTGCGACGGGGGGGATATGGCAGTATGATTTTTTTAACAATTGTGTTTCACTATAAAAAAGGTTTTTTTTTTACAATAGCAAAACGAAAGTACAGTTACATTTTTCACTTAAATGCCCTATTCATTGTATGAATTTTTGCCAAAATTAACCCTAATCTCCTAATTTTAAAAAGTTACACAGATCCTAAAGTGAGACTCTGGAGCTCATATAGAGAAAAGTGCTTAAAAACATAGTTTTGGTAATTTATTTTATATGTACAGATGAAGTAACGAATTCTAAAACGTTTCCAATCATATTTATTTCATTTTTTAAAGAGTTTTAAATACATAACATTAAAAAATTTTGTTTATAAAGTAATTAAGGACAAATTATTCATTACATTTTTTACAAATTTTGGTAGTTGTAGAATGCTGGTTACAGATATTTTTTTGGCATTTGCCACAAATTTGTTTCTGCATTTTGGATATTTTCGTCGGACAAAGATGACAGCGCTTTCGTTTCAAGGTGGCAGAAGAACAGGGTTGCGATTCAGCAGATGGTGGTATTACAGCTTTTATGGCTGATTGTGTTTCTGCTCGCAAATATTTGGCCGACTGTCCTTTTTGTATTTGTGACTCCACAAGGCTTTCTCCTAATTCCCGCAAAAACCAATATCTTTTATTTTTCTTTTTTTCGTGCCACTCTGGATGAGTTTTTATCCAAATAATGTATGAAGCAATACCTGCAGCATCAATTGAATTCATAAAAAAGGCAAGAGGCCATCTATTACATTTGCGCTTGATCATGTATTCGTGAATTAGTTGGTCAAATGTGTCTACGCCCCCTTTGGTTTTATTATAAAATTTATTGATCTCTGAAATTCGTTTTCCTTGTTCTTCAAAGACCGTATCATTATGATGCATAGTCAACATGAAAATTACTGATTTTCTTGCTTTGGGAACATGAGAGGCAATCTTTATATGTTTTTGAAACCCGAAGATTGTTGAGTTAATTTCTCGAGACTTGTTCGGCAAAAATTCTGGAGGAATACATGTTTTGTTTTTCCTTAGCGTTCCAACCAATGTTGAACCTTTACTCTTTACTTGTAAAGTCATTGTCCGTAGTTAAAAATTGTTATTCCATACAACTTGTCCCAGAATAACTTATAGCTTTGATTATTGGATTTCATATGGCCAGCTATGATTAAAAGTCCTATAAAAGCAGGGAGTTCATCTTTGTCTACCACGAGCCAAAATTTTCCTAATTTTGAGTACACTGCAGATTCTTCTTCATTTGTATACCTTATAATTTCATCACAAACTTCATCATTTATAAAGAGTTTGAAGCAATCAAGTACGTCTAATAAAGTTTCACCTGTATGAATAAATTCAGTTTTGTGCTCAGCTCTCAGGTAAAACAACTGCATCAACCTTTCCTTTGAGGATATTCGTTGATCTAATTTTAGATGAAGGTGGCGGAGACTTGCTCCAAATATTAGAATCTTTACCAACGTAGAAGTTGGCTTCATTGTCTTCCATATCTGCATTTTCGTTTTCATCCGAAATCTCATCTTCTTCTTCAGATGCTTCAGTCATCTGGTCCACTTCGGAATCATTATGATCATCATCATTGTTGTCACTGACTTCACCATCAGACTCATCTTCCGCTTCCCAATGCTCCAAAATTTCCTCCAACTCCAAATCATTCAACCGTTTTTTAGCCATCGTAAAACAAAATTTTTCCACAGTTATGTAATTACGTATTTATACAAATAAGAAATAACAGACTACAAGTATACACGTGGGTACAATCAACAAAACTGTAAAGAATTTGAATATGTATGTATGTATATTTCTTCATCTGTTCAAAAATACAGTGCCTACTACGACTTTTTGCATTCAATGGATTCAAATTTTGCAACAGTTCAAAAATGCAGTGCCTACTATATCTTTCTGCATTTTACGAATTCTAATTTTCATCTAATTTAAATATGATAGGAATACTATGCACAGAGTGAGTCCCTCAGACTCACTTTAGGATTTACGTTACAATTTTGTACGATTGCAAAAAAATGGTAAAAATACGTACACAATCCAAAAAATAATAAATACGCCATAATAATTACATTCAGTTGGAGGAATACCCAAAATTTCAAATCAAAATATTATTTGGTGCGGGAATAAGCAATACTTAAAACTCAAAGTGAGACTCAAAGGCTCACTTTAGGAGATTAGGGTTAAAGAAGAAAATCGATTTTTCGAGATTTTTTTGACAATTCATTTATGACTTCATCAGCCGTAATTCCAATGTCATGATGAATAGCCAGAGCAGCCAAACCATTCAAGCGATCCTACAATTGAAAAAATAAGGCAAAAATAAGTAATGAAATATGAATATGAAGGTAAAAAATAATATAAACTAACTTCTTTTGTCCTATTGCTCAGAAAGTAGAGAATGTCCGTTCTGGAGTCGACGTGGATACTGGCAAAGTAGCTAATATCCTCAGTAATGTGTTGATATTCGGAAAATTTTCGTCTGGACAAGTATCAAGAGCTTCCAATGCGTTTTCAGTTTTGAAATCACTTTGCCACATTTTTAACTCGGCGAGAACAGCAGATGGCCCACTATTAAGAAAATTTTGATAAAACTTAACAGTTTTGATGAATTTGTCAGCTACTTTATCAATTTCGATTAAATCATGCTGAAATAGCGCCGAAAATCCTTCCAAAATATTTTCGTGGTTGATGAATCTCTCTCCAAGATTTACGATGTAAAAATCCAGAAATGGATTGAACACTATCACACGAAAGTAATCTTCTGCAGTTTGTACTTGAGGATTCGCACGATTCTTCTGTATGGACACTAATCTTTTGTGTTTGATGTCGATGTCTAGTGTTTCAGCAATTTTTTTCGCAGCTTCGAACATTCCGGAAAACGCATCTTCTTTTGCGCGAATCCTCTTCACTTCGTCGCGTAAATCTTTGGCAAGACCCATAGCTTGGACCAAATCTATATTGACATTCTGCAGTTCGCGACTCAAAGGCAATGAAAGTTGATAAATCTCATTGATGATCTGTAGGCTTATTAAAAATTCAAAATCCATGGAGTTCTTCATATGTTTTGCGTCTTTTTCCGTTGTTCTCATTTCATCCAGAGTTTCGCAAACAAACGGGAATAACTCTTGAAAATCGTTCACAGCTTCATATTTCGATACCCACCGAGTCAGATTCAATCTCTTCAAAGATTTCGTCCGTGGAGTTTCATGGGATTCTTCGATCGTTTTTTCCAAAATCGCCTTCCTTTTAGGAGTATGCAGGAAATTGTACACAATTTCAATGGTGCTGAGACAATCTCTGATGGCGGGTACCTTGCTAGCAACAGATATAGCAAGATTCAAAGAATGTGCGGCACAATGGATATATAAAGCTTTTGGTGCATAATTATCTCGTAGAATTGCTTGAACGCCATTATATTGCCCAGACATATTGCTTGCCCCATCAAAACCTTGGCCGATCAAAAAAGAAATATCCAAATCGAAGCGTTGGAGATTTTCTATTATCAGTTCAGCGAGAGCAACACCTTCAAATTTGTACATCATATATGTAATTATAAATACCATAAACATGCGAATGAGATATAATTGCAGTTGTCGAGACAAATAGAAGAATGAATCTTATTTTACCTGTAATGGAAACAGTTGGAACGAATCTCAAAAAATCTTCGCGCACAATATGTTGGCCACCGTTTTTCTTGCTCAAGTATCGAATGCACATTGTAACCTGTTCGAGTGTAGTCGAATTTTGCGATTCATCCGTCAGAATAGAGAAAAATTTTGCATCTCTGATTTGAGATATAGCTTTTTTGGTCAAAATCTCATAACAAGCATCAATCATTTCATTTTGTATATACGGTAAATTTATCACGTTTTCCGGGACCTTCTAAGTGGCTACGAAGACTTGAATCTCCCATAGCTCTATACTTCAATAAAGCTCTGAAATTCCCTTCGTTTGCTCCAGTGAAATCGTTTTGAATAACAATGTTTCCGCTATCACGATGTCCACGAAAAGCCAACTCTTGTCGTCCAAGAAGTATAACTGCTTCGACCGTAGGAATAATGTTTTGTCTATTTTTCAAGATTTGTTGCATCCGGGACTCGTCAATCAAATTTTCAACTGATTTACTTCGATCATTTACAATTTTCAAAAAGTTCTTACGGTCAGCAATTGAATGTACATGATAAGATTTTTTTTCATGTTCTTGAAAAATCTTTAAAAATAAAAACACTTATAGGTAAATATATCTGGCTCAGATTAATTTGAACTCGTAATTCTTATTTCAAACAAAGTCGATTCAAATGTTTTCTAATTGGTTGGATTTCAAAGAACAGTGAAAATTTACAAAAATGTCGTATAATTATTGAAATGATCAGTAATAAGAAATATAATATGTCAAATATTTGCGTAATAAATGTTCAAAATTTACCTCTTTCGCTTTCTTCCAGTTGTCGAATTTCATTTTCACTAACTGACCCAAAGGTTGCGATATGCACCCTGATGCAATTCTGAGTAAGCGAGCCAGGGAAATTCTTCCAGCCATTTATAACAAAACTTCAATTTTCGAGTTTCAAACTTTTGCAGCAACGGAAACGCGTAATCCTTAGGTGGAACCCAGATATTCGTTAATAGATCCAACCTCTGTGATTCATTTAGATGAATATTGATAAAATTTCCGATGCCACTTTTTTTTACCACTTTTTGACTGATAACACTCTCGTTATTTTCACTTGATTCACCAGAACGGAATCTTTTCGTGGTTGCCTCAAGGAATTGTTCTGAATTTTTATCGTTTTCACTGTTTGAAATTTCACCAAATGGTTTTATTGGCACTAAAAACCTTTTCATTTTGAGTTAGCAAACAATATATACGTGGTTGAAGAATAGGCTATATAATTAACAATAATATAAGCTATCTGTACTCGATAAGTTGGCAGGCAATCACAGCCTCCTTTTCGTTACTATTTATTGGTAGGATCGATAAGGCGCGAGAACTCAACAATGTTCGAATACAAAACTGTAACAAAAATATTTATTGTTCCTTATTCCGAGGGAATACAAAAAAAGAGGTTGCATAAAGTGTGATCGCACTTTAAAAATTTTATGCATTCACTAATAATGTAGATACACTAGAATCCGTTATACGACTCCGCATATAACGACGACCGCTTATAGCGACGTAAACACACCCTCAAGTTTGGTTTTCATACAAACTACTATGAAAGTACATCCGTTTAATACGACTCCGCTACTCCGCTTTAAGCGACCAACCGCTTTAACCGACGTAATTTATGAATAAATTGTCCCGTTACAGCGACGAAAGCCATAAAAACTCACAGAAAATTAGAAGTTTTGCACGACATGTTGTTGCAAGTGACTGAACATCGAAGGCGCGTTCGGCGCCTGGTCTGGATAACGGTTTTTTTATGCGATTTTTTTTCGGCAGCCGTCAATTTTTGATTCACTTGAAATAAAGTTTCGCATTTGTGTTCGTAAAAAGTACTTACGTAAAGTGCACTCGAAGTTGAAATTATGTTTTAAGCAGTTCTATAGCAGAATTATACAAAAAAAAAATATTAAAAAGAGCAGTTCTGTTTATACGACGTCCGGTTAGTACGACGTATTTTCACCGGTCCCTTGGAAGTCGTTATAACCGGATTCTACTGTCCAGAGACTTTAATTAATTTTTCTGAAAATAAAAAAATTATTGTTGACTCACGGGGGGGGGGGGGGGGATTGATCCCCTTGATCCCCCCCCCCCCCCCCCCCCCCCTATCTACGCCACTGGTGCACGTACCAGAATAGGAATGTTTCTATGAGTAACGCTTTGCTCAATACATCTATTAAATATGGCGTACTAATTGAGCAAAAAATCCTCGAAACGGGACACACACAAATGGAAGCTGACAGGGTCCATTCAGTTATCGACCGTGTCATTAAACACCGAATTGTTAATGTAACAGCAGAGTATATTGAAATATGTCGCAATGCTCGAAAGAAACCGACACCTTATATGGTAGAGTTTTTGGATCACACTTTTTTCAAATGTTTCAAGGGCATACCATATTTAAAAACAATTCGTCCTGGTCGCGGAAAAGGTCAATCAAAAGTCACCGATATTCGTGCAATAAAATACACACCGCAATGTGAAATATTTTATGAATTGCGTTTTCCAGAGCCATGGGGCTATTTGCAACAAAGAGTGGACAGAAGTGTTGTGCCAACTGAATGGTCTAATATGACCATAATACGCAGATTTACAATATATCAAAACTTCTTTTCCATGAGACTACCACCAATATTATGACGACCTGCCACATGAGTGATATCTATTTATTTTTGTTTAATTTATAATTTACAAACAGCAATGAGGAAGACTGTATAGATTTATTAATTTTTTGGGATACCCAAAACAAAGATTTTCCATTAATTACTTATGTTTTCCTTTAAACGACAGCAACGAAGTAAGACTGTATAGTATTTTTTGTGATAATAAAATACGCCGTTGGCAAAAAAACTGTTACTACAATACTTCTTTTTGTAAAATGTCCAAAGTCCAATACATAAAGTGAAAATAATTCCATAAAGTGTGCTAAGTCCAAAACAGGCTTATTTGAGGGCGCTCATTCAATTTTTTTAAGTTTTGACTTTTTTTAACTTAAATGAAATATGAAAGTTGACAAAATTGCATTAAAAATATATATATATATATTTATATTAAATTATTATTCAGTTTTTTTTTGTTTTATTCAAAAATTTTTAAAATGGCACTTAGAACCTTTGCACGTTAAGCCGACGATATGTGAAATTTATTATTGAATATTATTATTGGAATTTTGAAATCTTTATTTACATTCATTATATTTCCTTGGGTATGAAAGCAACCAAGAGGGACGGCCCAACTGTTTCTAACTCCACAATCAGCACGCAAGATGTGCCTAATCTTAAAAAAAATATTGTACCTATTTCCGTGCTGTTTTTAATTTCACGTTTTAACGATTTAGTACTTCACTTTACACAAAATATATTTGCAAGTTTCAATTGCGGAAGATAAAAATATATACGTATATACTTATCAATTAAAGATTAGGCCCTTACAATTTTTCCACCACTCTCTTAGCAATTTTGCGAACACTCACACTTTTGCGAACTTCACTGACATTTGAATTTTCACCAACATTTTGTAATTAGCTGATATGTACCTGAATGCAAATTCTGATTAAAATAATGATACCTGTACGCTGTAAAGTACGACATATGGGAATTTGGAAAATTTTAATAAATTTTATAATATCTTTATTTTAAAAAATGTTAACATTGTCTTAATTTTCTATTTTGAAAATTGTTGGTCGAAATAGCACGGAATTTGGTGCCAACGCAGAAATGGGTACACTTAACTACGATATCATTTTATCCAAGAATCACCAAAAATGGAGGCAGATCTCCGTAAACTTGGTTAGTATTTTGCAGTCCAGTATATGAAGCGTCGAACTGAAGTGACTGCAAAAGAGGAATTTCCTGAAGAGATTGTAACCATTCCATAATCAAGTTCTTTTAAGCAAATAATCTATATCACAGTATTTTTCGAATAGTTGCGGTTGTTGGTAAGTCACGTGACGGTTGACATTTCAAATATGAAAATTTTGTTAACCCACTGAGCACGGGAATCAAGGCCGAGGGTGCCCTAAAAAAAGGACTCTCATAGCAAAGCCAAGCGGAGTGTTAAGAATAGGGTGGCCCTTAGCTATATGAAACTTTTTTAATTTCCAAAATAGTTGGCTCCCATGAGCTGATTTTATTTCTATCAACATAAAAATGATATGCTGAAAATTTCATATCAATCGGATCATTCTAACGTATACATATGTACATACGTAGCATCTAAATACTTATAATTTATACTAATGCGAAATTATAAATCAGATTATTCTAAAAATAAATGTAAGAATTTTAAATTATGGAAATAAGTATTTAAAGCTTTAATTACTCAATGAAGCCCGTTTTCAACTTTTTAATATTGATAACATATCGCTCATTTGCGACAAGAGAACGATGCCGAGAAAATTGCATTTACAGTTTTCGATTTGTCTTCACTTGCACAAAAAAATAACGGCATATTCTGTTTTGCTACAACTGAAACTGGTGTTACTCTGGTTGCTTGCATGTATTTTGTTTTTGCAGGGCAAGATTGAGGAGATAACCGACTTTATGAGTCGGCATAATCTGTCAATAGCTGCGATCCAAGAAACGAAACTGAGTTGAGTTGCAACGGCTACAATGTGCATCGTAAGGATCGCGAGCGAGGTAATGGTGGTGGCTTAGCATTTCAGGTGAAAACCGATTGGTAGTTGGTGACTTTAACGCGCACCACGATCTCTGGCATTCAAGCCTACCAGCTGATCGTAGGGGAAATGATTTGGCAGAGCAGATAGACGATTCGACATTCTGCACGATGAATGATGATGCCCCCACCAGGATTATGGGTAGTTGCAGCAGCTCGCCTGACCTAACGATAGCTAGCGCAGGTCTGATAAATAGCATAACGTGGCGACCTATGCTATCGCTTGCATCAGACCACCTACCTATAATCATCTCGATTGACAGACCTGCTGACTTTGTCTCCGCGGACCATCGGACCTACATATATCAACTTTAAAAAGGCTGACTGGGTCAGGTTCGCGGAGTTACCGAAAATGCCTTCAGGTCTCTTCCCACACCCACTGACGTTCGAAAAGGCGAACATAAGTTCCGCAAGGTGGTTGCGTCAGCTGCGGCCCGCTTCATTCCGGCAGGGAGGATCCCCGAGATCCGTCCCAACTTCCCGGCTGAAGCGGCCGCTCTAGCGAACGAACGCGACCACCTTCGCCGCTCCGATCCCCGTAATCCTAACATTCAGGATTTAAACGTGGAGATTCGGAGGGTGGTGGACCAACACAAGCGGAACAAGTGGGAAGAGCTCTGGTCTACCGTGAAGTCCCGACGAAGCACGACGACCGAGTGGAAATTTCATTCGGGGATCGTGCCTCGTCGGACCCGAAGAGATGCGCGAGCTATTTTAGCCGACAGTTTATACTGCATCCTTCGGGGGATAGGACCAAGCGGAAGGTGACCAGGAACCGAACAACAGCGCGCCTCTTGCCTTCACTTGTGGCGAGGTAAAGGAGGTCATCGGGAAGGCGAAAGCCTCCAAGGCCATTGGCCCTGACGGGCTAAGCGTGTTGATGCTGAAAAATTTAGGCCCCGCGGGAGTTGAGTTCCTCACTGGGATCCTCAATTTGTCCATGGCCACCCTCATCATTCCAGACATCTGGAAGGTTGGGAGGGTGGTCCCACTACTGAAACCAGGGAAACCGGCCGACAAGGGTGATTCCTATCGGCCGATTTCCCTGCTTTCACCTGTGGTAAAGACACTTGAGGCCCTACTCCTCCCGTACTATACATACCACCTTGGGTCAGCTAAGCATCAACATGGCTTCCGGAAAGTGCACAGCACAACAACAGCACTTAATGCCATAAACACGCAGGTGAACCGTGGTCTTAACCAAAACCGCCCCTGCGAGAGAACCGTCCTAGAAGCGTTGGACCTGTCGAAAGCTTTCGACACAGTTAGCCACTCCACGCTACTAGCTGACGTGGAAGCATCAACTCTCCCGCAGGGACTGAAACGGTGGACCGCGAATTACCTGTGTGGTCGTCAATCATCAGCATGGTTTAGAGATAGAACATCGAAACCAAGGAGGATTAAACAAGGGGTACCGCAGGGTGGCGTCCTGTCCCCATTATTGTTTATTCACTATATCTCCAAGCTCCCTCAACCGCCAGAGGGAGTCACGATTGTCTCCTATGCTGATGATTGCTCGATAATGGCAACCGGCAATGTAATTGATGATCTGTGTTTGAAAGTGAACGGATATCTCTCTGATCTTGCCCATTTCTTCACTAGCAGAAACCTGCCGCTGTCCCCTGCTAAGTCCTCGGCGACCCTTTTTACCACCTGGACGAAGGAGGTCAGGCTGGATCTTAACATCCACATCGATGGCACCCCCATTCCGACGGTTAACCACCCGAAGATTCTGGGGGTGACTTTCGACAGCCTGCTCTCCTTCTCCGCGCACACTACCGCAATCGCCAATAGAGTACAGAGCCGCAACAATGTCCTCAAGTCGCTCGCCGGCAGCTCTTGGGGCAAAGACAAAGAAACGTTGTTGGCAACATACAAGGCGATTGGCCGGCCGGTAATAAATTATGCTGCGCCAGTTTGGTCGCCGGGAACCAGCAGGACACAGTGGACGAAGCTGCAGACCTGCCAGAACGCCGCACTCCGCACGGTGACGGGATGTCTTCTGATGTCGCCTGAGGAGCATCTCCACCAAGAGGTCAATGTGCTCCGAGTTAAGGAGCACAACCTCATGCTCAGCAAGCAGTTCCTTGCTGGATGTCACCGCTCGGGGCATCCAAATAGGCACCTACTTGCAGTGGAGCTGCCCCCCAGGCACATTAGAAGACATCTTCTAGAACTAAAGGACGAGATCCAGCCACTCATCACACAACCGCTGGATCCGGAGGCGTACCGGCGGGTCCTAAGCAACATCCACAGAGACACAGTCACGAACATCATTGACTCCCGCCAGGCAAATGCAGTCATCGGAGCCCAACCACCACCTGTAGCAGATGAGGAGTCCCTGCTGCCCGCGAGTCCCGCGTCACTCTGGCACAACTACGATCTGGATACTGTAGCAGGCTCAACTCCTACTTATCCAGAATCAACCCCGACATACCCAACACATGTCCGGTATGTGGAGATTCTCCGCACGACACCAACCACCTATTCACATGCCCTCTCAAACCCACTCATCTAACCCCCCTCTCCCTCTGGTCCAACCCTGTCGAAACTCCACGTTTCCTGGGCCTCCCCTAGATGAGTTCGACGACAACGACCATGGGTGAATCCGCTCTTTACGGGGCGCGACTAGCCGCTACAACAACAACAACAACCACTCCATTGAAAAACTGTTGAAGGTATACGACCAATGGAAGGGACTGCAAAAACATTTAAACAGAACTGGAGGCAACTGGGATGGAAAGCTGCTTCCAGCACTCACAGATGTAGAAAAGGTTGATAGACTGGCAATTCTAGTAACTTTTGAAGGCAAAGAGCAATTATTGGGAGTTCCTGAGATTGCTTCATCTTCTGGAGACGAGCAAGCTCTGGCTGTTTTCGAAGCAATTGAAAAATGGGGTATCACCGACAAAGTTCAAGCTCTTTGCTGTGACTGCAAGCAACACAGGCAGAATAAATGGTGCATGTATTAATCTGGAAAAACTTTTCAATCGTGATCTCGTATACTTTCCTTGTCGTCATCATATGTTCGAACTAGTTTTGAGAAGCTGTTTCGATTTAATGATGGGTGCAACATCTGGCCCAGATGTGACACTGTTCAAAAGGTTCCGAGAAGCCTGGGCAAATTTTGACAAAAATGATTATATTACTGGAAGCAATAAAATTACTGAAGATATCCGCTCTACAACTCTTGCTTTCATTGGAAATCAGCTAAATACAGAGAAACAGCAGCGGGATGATTACCGGGAACTACTGGAATTAGCCATGATTTTTCTTGGTGAAAAACCGAAAAATGGTATATTTTTTCGAATGCCAGGAGCCGTAAGTCATGCTCGGTGGATGGCAAAGGCAATTTATGCATTTAAAATGTACATGTTTCAAAATCAATTTAATTTGTCTGAAAGGGAGAAGAATTTTCTGAAAAGAATATGTATTTTTATAGCTAGAGTGTACCTTCGAGCCTGCTTTTTGTTTACCAATTCTATTGAAGCTCCATTTTCAGATTTCTTATTTATGCAACAATTGATAAACTATCAAAATATTGATGGAGACATAAGCAAAGTTGTTGCAAAAAAGTTTGCAAGCCATCTGTGGTACTTAATTCCCAAAACCGCGGCCTTAGCTCTATTTGATAAAAATGCGTCAATAGCATTTAAGACCAAAATGGCCCAAAACATCATAGCAACAGGCACAGGTGACGAACAGCAAGACAACAAGGACCATTTAAAGAAATATATACTAACCGTAGATAATTTTTCTACTTTTGCCAACATGGAATTTGCATCATTTGCAACACCTGCTACAAGAGGTATCTTAAAAAGATTTGGAACCAGCCCTGATTTCCTCAAAAAGAACCCTTCAACATGGGGCGTTGATCCTGATTTTAATACTGGCGAAAGCAAATTGAGGAAGATAGTTGTTGCGAATGATGTTGCAGAAAGAGAAGTGAAACTAATTCAAGATTGTAATCAAATCCTCACAAAAAATGAATCAGAAAAACAATTTTGGTTAAATGTTGTTGCTCAAAATCAAAACTTATATCCAACCACAACCAAATCTTCACCGATTGCTAATAAAATATTAATAAACATTGATAATTAGATGTTACGTATACGTAAACTTCAAACTTCAAAGTCGTTGGGGGTTATCTGAGAATGATCCGATTGATATGAAATTTTTATGTTTAAAAAAAAACGAATTATTTTCGTTACCAACCTACACTTTGACGATTTGAAGCTTTCTATTAGCTAAAAAAGTCGAGTACAGTTACAATGTGAAACATCCTGCCCTAATTTTTCAAGAAATATTGTATTTTGAAAATAAATGCCCAGAATTTATACCTGCTACTCGATTGTGTGTTAATGAGAAGAAATCATGCAGAATTTATGCAATATTTAATTCTGTTGACGTCTGTTATGTTTTACACATTATAAAATACATTTACGAGTACTTATTATTCTTTATTTAATTCAATAAACATATACTTTAACAGCTGGTATTCAATTATTTGGTACGAGTACTATGGGATACTGAATTATTTTAAAATATATTATAATTTGATGAATCGTGTTGCAGTTACGCAGAAATCGCATTGAAATTGGAAGCTAATTACATTAACTCCTTGCTTTGGTTGGTATGACAATACTAAAAACAAAAAAGCGCAAAACAAAAACAACAGCAGGATCAGCAGTGAGAATAATATCACACAATGAATGTGTAATAATGTGAATATATACCCTGTAGGAAATGAAATTTATTTTGAAGTAATTTACAATTTCCTCTTTGTTCAATTAAAACTAATTGCCATTCCATACAACGAACATAATTATTTAACATGGCGATGCCATAGGAAGCAGTCAATTACCCTATATTGCATATGTTTTTAACTATACTTAAAAATTAAATTCCATAACTTAAGAATATATTCATTTGAAATGAGCAAATAAAATGGCCCACTCTATATTCGTATTGAATTGGTTTAAAATTACTTCATATAAAATTAGATTTTATATAGTATGTTATTTCATTAAACTCACTTTATTTTATATGAAGGTGGACATCCTAGTCGACAGAAGAAGCTCTGCCCTGCCATAAGACTTTTTTTAGCCAAAACGATAGGCAATATATTCAACGTTCATTTTCTATTTGTATAGAATAAATCGATTTTCAAAACCTACCTCAGTCTACATCTAGAGCGATTCACTAACCTTAAACGATCCGATAATCGCAATTTTTGTCGACAATATTTGTCGTTCGGAGTAACGATTGCGCTATTCACAAACTATTTCTTAATTGCATAAATTCAAAGTATCAAAGAGTGGCATTTTTGCCAAATGTCAAAATGGACAATGCAAATAGTTTTCGGAATAGTTTTAAATTAAAATATTTTTATGTAGTAATTTTCAAGGAATTAATGGAACTTACTTTTTAAAAACATGTCATGCTTTGCGTTTTCAAAATTCTCCTCATTACTTCGCTCAACGGAGTAGGTCCACATATACATATAAATAGTTTGTTTTAATTTTGATCATTAATCTTTAAATTAAAAATAAACTATACTTATGTTTTTCTACTTGAATCGTAGCTTGTAATCAGCATCTCAAAGCAACCAGAACATAGAAATATGAAATTAGAATTTAATATTGCATACAAGATTACATGAACTACCTACACCCCAGATCAAACGTCAATCGACTGTTGTGAGGGCTTACTTCCTCCTAACCTTATCACGTTTGATTCGTATGTTAAATATTCATATGTCATATTTGGAAAAATAGAAGAAATTTTCTCCAGAAACTCTTCTTAATAAAATCTATTGAAAAGTAAAATGTTTATTCATTTTATGGAATTTTGTCCAAAAATATGCAATTAAAAGAAGAAATGTCGTTGCTTTTATTTTTAAATCATATAAAGCAAATTAATAATGAGATTCTCTCATTTTTGTTAGAATCTTATTGAATTTATCAATAAGTAAACTTTCAATTTTTCAAAGAACCCTTTTTACTATAATTTTGCTTTTATCTATCGTCTTAATCTACATATGCACTTTGTGAATATTCTACTTTCTACTGTTTTTAGTTTAATATCATTGTGTAAAAAAAAAAGGCGATGCCATTTAGATAACCTCACTTTTTCTGCATGCCGACTGCGGCTATGCATTTAAGGGTAGTAGAAAGAGGGGGTAAAATGAGTAGTATTTTTATTACTTTTTGGGTACTATTTCCAGTACACATAAATAAAAAGTTTACTCCATCGGTGGAGTTTCCTATAAAAAAAAATCTCTGTTTAACTGTACAAACTTAATTGATAGGCGCAACTACGATGAACATTGTGAATTTCCTTCACTTTGAAGGTTTATTCAAATGTTTAGTACGGAAATGCATTTTACATTAAAAAAAAAATGTATTACAATTTGCGGCAAAGAGAAACCTTTTTTTATTTTAATTTTCACTGCCACAAATTTTAGCTGCATTCATTTTTATAAAAACTACTTCACAAAAGCGCAACTAGGCTTTATTAATCCGCCTTTCGACAATTCATCAACCCACGTAAAAGTATTATCTGTGGACTCTACATTAGGTAACTTAAGCTTGCGGAAAATATAGCCAGCGATATACTCGATCGCGTCCTCGTGTAACGGGTATATATCGCTATCTATGCTGAAGTTATCCTCAGCTACGATGGAGACATCAGTTTCCACGAGACACTTTGAGTGTTATTGACAATGAGGAATGTTGCTCAATGGAAGCCAGAAAGGAGTTCTGTGTTTTGTGCTAAATTGTGTATGAAATATAAAATTCCTATATTAATTAAATATATTGCTTTATTATCTTTTATTAGGCTATCCTACCAAGAAGATATTTGCGGAGCCTCTATTTGTATTGCATCGGTGTCGGATTATCGTACAATTTTCCAAACACAAACAATTTTCCAAAGCATCTTGATACAGACGATAAGGTTAGGAAATATTGGAAACAAAATTTTTCTTTCATGCAATGGAACTACGACCTTAGAAATTCGTTGCTCATCACATTAAAACAGAAAAATTTACATTCTTTTAATTTTTCTATATTTTTAATAATAATAACGCTGCTTTCTGAGATACAGCTTCAATAACCTAGTGAAGGGAATACAAATATTAGGTTAATTTATAGTAATATAAATCAATCTTACTTCATCACCTGGAACTCGCTGGGAAAGATTTGGTCGCTCTAAAACTTGATAGCACAATTTCGAAAAGCTGTTGAAAGAAAAAAAGACATTAGTTTTATCAAATACGAATGAATTTTGTTAGCGAAAGTTTTACCTGCACTCTTAGTTTTTTCGGTCGTTAAAAAGAAGAAAGTGAAAGAAAAACAAAAATAAAGAAACAGTGATACCTATACATACTTTCTTGATACAACTGTTAAAAGTAATATATCTGCCCAATTTTTCTTTCTATTTTGACCAGAAGTAGACAGAGTCGGCATCACTCTAACGCTGGTATGCCAAAAAATTTTCGAAATCACAACAACCGCACCTTAAGTGACATCACCTTTCTTTTATTACACCATGGTTTAATAAAAATGAAGAATATTGTTCTTTGGATTTCTGTATTTTCAAAATGAAAATTTTTGATTCACATATTCACTGTTCCAGAAGTTTTCAATGAATAAAGTCATAATTGTTTTAAAATTAAATATCTTTATTCGATAGTGACGCATTCTTTTTCTCTCGTTGTATTTCTTGTGCATTTATATTAAAGATGCCGGTTGGAGAATAATAATTTCCAGTCTGAGCCTGCATTAAAGTAGAAAAAATGGCACACATATTTTGGCAACACCAATTGTTATACTATCTTTTATTGTTCTTATATTATAAAAAATGTGTAAAACCTGTACAATAATTTATAAATACTTAAACTTATTAAGTAAAGCTTCTACCATTAAATAACAAAAAATGGTTCAAAAAGAGGGCAATGTTTATTTTGAGAAAATAATGTACTTCAAAAAATTTAGGTGGCAATAATTTCATATCGATAAGATCATCTTACTAAAATTAAGAGGATACTTCAATGAAAACCTCAATTTCATTCCCGGTTATCTTAAAGAGGTTTTCTTTGTTTTACAGGTTATCTACTATATTTTATTGAAAAATTTTTCATCTTAATTCTACGTGTCACCCTCTAAATTACAATGAAAAGTTTTACAGATTATCTTCTTGATTTTATTGAAAAGAAATATCCAGTCGTAATAAGAAGAGATTCTTGCTAGAAAAAAATCAAAGAGAAATCCGCTAAATTTTGTTCTAATCTCTATAAATTTAGGTGGCCCTTTCGCTCTGAGCGAATTTTCCTTTTTTTCAATTGCACCCAAATAAACCGATTGAGTTACCAGCTTCATATTTTTGGTCGTTTAGTTTTCGATTATCAATTAGCTAACGACAACAGCTCATCTGGCGATAGCGGATAGCGGAAATGGCTGCTGAATAGCAGAATCGTTAAATTATTCCTTACGATGAGTTAGCCAAGCGAATGCCGTTAAAACAAATCAGTAGATCGCACTACTGAAAACGACGCAAAATATTAAATTGATAACATACATAATTTCAGTTTCTATAGCAACAATATTTTCTATCTTCTTTCAAAAATAAAGCCTATTCGTAGATCTCCAATATAACTTCCAAGGCGTAGATCACTGTCCAATTTACCCTACTGGGATATACAAGGTGGCGCAAAAGTAACCTTCCGATGTTTTTTGGCTGTAATTTAAAAAAAAAAATGAAAAACTTTGATTCTTCTTGTGGATTATTTTTATTTGGTCTTTTAATTTTTTTACATCAAGTCGAGAATATGATGTCATGTAAATGGCCGCCGCCACAGTTGATTGTCATTTGAGCCCTTTTTATGGCATTTTCCATCACTTTGACCAAAACTTCCGGCGATAGGTCCTCACATTCTTGACGGATATTCTCTTTAAGAGCTGCAAGAGTCTGAGGCTTGTTGACATAAACCCGCGACTTCAAAAAGCCCCACAAAAAGAAGCGAAAACAGCGAAACAGAACACCATACAGTGACTTCGAGCGGGTGTAATGGCTCTTCGAGGGTTACACGCGGATTTTCAGTGCCCCAGAAGCGTAAATTTTGCTTATTTACGTACCCGCTAAGATGGAAATGGGCCTCATCACTCATGATTATTTTTGATGAAAAATCATCTTCCTCTTGGTGGTGATTAAGGATGGCTTGAGCGTATGTTAGACGCGATTGGCGGGCAGCAGCTAACAGCTGATGCACCGTCTGGACTTTGTACGGAAACATCTTCAAATCTTGTACCAAAATTCGCTGTAAAGACCGTCGACTGATACCCATTTGCGTGGCACGTCGTCTGGTCGATGTCGACGGCGCTTCCATGACATCCTCGGCTACAGCAGCAATATTCTCTGCAGAACGGCTACTCCGGGGTCTGCCACGCCTGGCAGCATCTCGTGTTGTGCCAGTCTCTTCGAGGCGAGCAGCTAAACGTCGCAGTGTTTCACCAGTAGGCGTTGGACGGCCAGGAAATCTGCGACGAAATTCACGTTGTGCCAAAGTCACCGACCGATTATTGGTCAAATAAATAGTCAGCAATATTCCGCGTTCTGGAGCAGTGTAGCGTAACATTGTTTATTAACGTGTATTTCGCATGTGTTTACTACACAAATGTCAAAACAGAACTGACATTAGGGGCCAATCGCAAAATTTATAGCATTTTCTGATAGGAGGATTACTTTTGCGCCACCTTGTATGTACATAAATCAATATATACTATATGTATATATATAAGCACGATGTCATGTGCATTCTTTTGTACGTATGAATGTATGTAGAGTGGATTGTTACATCTTATTGAACAGGATTTATATGGTAATGTGTATGCCGGTTGCGGTAGTCGAAAAGTTAAAAAAAAAGACTCGCAATTAATCAATGAATAAATTTTGAGTCCTTGCACATCAATGAGGCGAAATCCATGGTCATTGTCTATGTTAACAAACCGGCAGCTCTCTTTTGCATTTACTATATACATGTAGACAATCATCGGTATATGACTACATACATATATACATACATACAAAACTGTATACATACAAAACTACATACATATTTATATTCATTGATATGTGTTGGCGGGAATTTAATTTAGTTATAGGTGACATTATTTTTTTTTTTTTTTTGTATCCGATTATGGAGTTACTTTTTCGTTAACATAATTATTTTAAATGCAAATAAATAGCATACGAGAATTTATTCAAAGCGACGAAAAGTGTAAATTTGTGGATGTTTAAATACATACATATTTACATATATAAATCTGTGTATATGCATATGAATTTACATTATGGATTTTATTAAAAACTTTGCTTCAGCATAAGAGTAGATGAAATTGATTTGAGTAATTCAAACTAACTCAACGAAAGCAAATACATATTTGATTTAGTTTAGTAAGGCTAGCACTTAAGGGTTTATATAGCACACTTCTGTTGGTCGAAAAAATGGAAATTTTTTTATTGTGTTTTCTGAAATAATATCGGTTTGAGATAATTTCTTCCAAATTTCACAGAGATCTGAGAACTAGAGCCAAAGTTAAAGATGTCAACCATGTCCTGCACTCTTGAGTCCCAAAGTACATACCGAAACTTTAAACGCGTTTATCTCAAAATGAAATTTTTCCAAAAGTCCCGTGGTGGTGAGCAAGCTTTCTAAAAAACCATGTGATCTAAAATGTAATTTTATTCAGGCCACTTAAAAAGTGCAGTAATTTTAACGACGGGAAGTCTCATTTGAAACAAAAGTTTTTTTTCTTGGGATGAAAAACTGAATTTTTAGACCTCCAAACATAATGTAACAATGTTTATTTATTTATTTATTTTAAGTTAAGAATATATATGACACATAACCTTTAAATTTTTAATTGTTCGGTATCTTAAAAATATATTTATTAATCTATGCAAATCACTTACTAAACCTATTGCAGAATTATCTACATACATATATCCTTTTTAGGTCAAGAAAGAAATAGTAAAGTGGGAATCAGAATTTTAATAAAAACGCGTATGTGAAAAGAGTTAGTTTAAAAAGAAAGTATACACAGCCAATTTGAAGTACCTTGCATTGGATTCTGACTTTATTTTCTTTTTTTGTTAGAGAATTCTTCAACTGACATTTAAGAAGAAATCTCTTTATGAAGAATCTCTCGCTTTAACGTAAAAAATAATATAAATTAAATTAATTAGGAGATCGCCTCATTTTCACTAGAATCTTATTGAATTTAATAATAAGAAAACTTTCTATTTTTCAAAGAACCCTTTTTAATTAAAATTTTACTTTTAGCGTCTTAGCATACATACATACGCAATTTTTGCGTAATCTACTTTATATTGTTTTTAGTTTAATATGAGAAATACTGTTCTTTGGATTTTTGGATTTTCCAAATGAAAATTTCTGATTTACTTGTTTACTGTTCCAGAAGTTTTAATAAATATTTATTTTCAAACAAAAATTTAGGTGGCAATAATTTTAAACTCATAAGATTTTAGGATTATTAAAATTAAGAGGAGATTTTAATGAAACCCAAGATTCCCATTTTAATTACTATATTGAAAAGGTTTTCACCTTAATTCAACGGACCATCTTCCTAATTTCGCTAAAAGTTTTCTAATTAGTTTTACAGACTATCTTCTTGATTTTATTGAAAATACATACCCAAAAAAATCATAGAGAAATCTGCTTAATTTTTTTCTGATTTATAGGGTATGTTAGGTAGTATATTCGCTCTGAGTGTACGGCCTTAACGTAAAACATTTTCTGTATAATTTATAGAGCTTGAGGCCAGGTTTGTATTAGGGAATAATATGAGAAAACAACAATTTTTCAAAGTGGTAAAAGTGATAGCTGCTATTTCGGAGATCACCACATCTCCTCATCAGACTTCTTTCCTTTCTAGACTTTACCTGGCTTTGAACCATGGTACACAGAGTTGCTAGGCGAGCACGCAACTACTCAGCTACGCTAACCGTGTGAAAATTGCTTGCTTTCTCATTTTCGGTAAAGCTGAATACTTAAAGTGCGGTACTATAAAATTTCAAGTACGAGTTGACTGTGCAAATTTTAATTTTGAAAACAGGTATTTCGGGCAACGGATGTGTATTACTTCATACATAAGTAACCCAAACGGCCAAACTACGATCAGAAAATGTAAATATGCTGCAGTCAAGAATATTTACCGAAAACTCGAGACTCGGCCTTGTATATCAACTCGTTGTATGATATTATTGGTATTTACAGCGTTTTAACCAGCTTAGGCTTGTTTTCCATAATAGCCTCAGAACAGAACACATCCGACTGGCTGAACTATTAACATGATCAATTCACGTAAGATATGGGTTCAGTACAAACCCAAGTGTTTTAACAATCTGCTCATACTTTACAACACTCCCATTCAGCGTAAATGAAGAATAATTATTAATACGGTAGGTAAAGTAAGACAGCACAGTAGCCTGCGTCTTAGATGCTAGGTTAAGCTCGTTGATCTTCGACCAGTAAGACACAGCCTGTAAGTCCTTATTTACTCGGAAAACTAAACCTTCTGTCAACCCAAGAAGAGCAGAGAGGTTTACCTACACGTCGTCAGCATAAAGATGAATTTATAAATTTTTTTTAACATTCTTCCATGTCACTAATAAACTGAATAAAACCGTACCAATAATAGAGCCTTACGGTACAACCGATTTTACTTGGATTAAGCTGGAGTGGTTATCCCCAGAAACCACCCGTGGGTGCCTGTTTATCAAAGAGCTTTCAATTAGTTTAACTGCATCATTGTTGAATCCAAAATATGAGTCAAGCTTAGGAACGAGGGTTCTATGGGAAACAGTGTCAAACGCTTTGGAAAATCCAATATTGTGAGCATTGTTAAGTTACCATTATCGCCGAGGTATGTATTCGTTCAAGTACGGCGCCAAATATAATCTAAAGAAAACTTTTTTTTTACTTGATTGCCTGCTTATCATGCTCACTGCAAAGAGTGTAAGAAAAAAAGTGTATCAGCGCAACAGTTGTAGTGCCAACCATTTTTCAATCAAAAAGTAAATTTAACAACTTCAATAAACAGTGTTTGATTTTTAAAAAAAGAAGTTGTTCAAAAACCCGATTTTTTCAGAGAATAAAAGTGTATAGCCCCTTAAAAATCAAATTAATGACTTTTTCAGTCTCACTATCTCAATCAGTACCAAAGATATCACATATCATTTTTTGTTCCATCTAATACTCAAAATCGACATTATAGGGCTCAGCAAGTTAAGAGTAGCCAACCTTAACGCGATGAGAGTTGTAACTCATGCCAATTACATCACTTTTATGCCGGTATCCTGTAAGCAGTCTCTAGTCACTAATTGAGTATAATTTGTCACCGTAGCCGAGTGTGTGGCGTGTGCGCGCTTCATTTGGTGGGTACCGGGTTCAAAACCTGACCGGGGCAAGCAACATTAAATTATTTACCGTTCAAATTGTAGGAGAAGTCTAGCAAAACATCAAGCTGTGGTGTAAGCGCCAAATTATTATTACTCTTATTAATTTGTCAGCTGGTCCTGAGCCGGTCGCAAAACACAGAAATCGAGGAAAGTTTTGAGCAAACCCGAAAATTAAGTAGCATGCCATCTTCCCCTTGGCCGCTTTATTTGCATTTATCTGTAAAAAATAACACTTAATTTTCAAAGCGTAATACAATAAACTATATGTTTGCATTTACTTATGTATGTATCTTGTTCTAAAATTTTGATCGAATGTGCATAGGGATGAGAAGCTGCATTTATCGATGAGTGATAGTTCTAACTTTTCAACATAATTTTAAACAATCGATTCACACAAAATTCAGTAATAAGAATTTTACGATAACCATATTTTTTCAGTTTTTAAAGAGCAATATTGCTTTCGACAAAGAATTGAAAAAGCATATTGTGTGCTATTGATGACGACATTTTCGTAGAGCTTGAATGTGCATCTCTAGCTGAACATTTTGAGACTGTTGCTTACTGAGTACCGAAATCGTCTCAAGTCACAAAAATGTCTCTAATTGAAAGTCTCAAATTTAGTGACTTGAGATGAGACTGAGTTTCAGAATACCGGCATTATTCTGATAACAGTTGGAGAGTAAAATGAGAACAACAGAATATTCCAGAATGGGCATTCTGCAAGCATGGACATCCTGCAAATTTTGCTAATTTTTGTTTTTATTAAATAAATAAATTAGTTTAAGTTTTTAATATGACGATTGTTTTAGTAATCGACTTTTTTACGCAGGACATGTGCTATTAGTTTGAAATAAAATATTAAAGTTCGATTGCACTCAAACTTATAACGGGTTTGAATACTCGTATAACGAGTTTATCTGCTTCTCCATGCTTAACTTCCAATCTGTGATTAAAAAAAATTACCCCAAAACTCAAGATTAAAAAATAATTCTAGATTGTATCGATACTTTTCCTCCTTTAACTCTGTGTTTCTTGTATCCACTATCGATAAACATTTTTCTGAGTTAGAAGAGAAACGACAAAGTAAAAAATAAACGAAAGGAATACCAGAAAGAAAAAGAAGTTCATAAAATGACATAAGTACTTTCAAAGAAAATATATATACAATATTTATATTGGTTTGTTTTTTAAGGGAACATCTTTAGAAGAATATATTACACAAACACAATAAATTTTGCAGCTGATTATCAAGTTCTACGTTGATTTGACTATGTAAACGAGTGAATTAATGAAAGCGACTTAAACGACTTGCATACTTCTTTTTGTTTAATTTTCTTAGAGAGTCCAAAGCAACGTAATTTTTTAGCTACGTCCCAAATAGAATTATATTCTTATGTGTCCAAACGATGTTAGAGGCAAATACACTTGGGCTCTTATGACTTGTGAATTAGGTCATGATTAATCCATATGAAAAAGGAAGTACATATTCACGGCGCCTAAATTAACTGAAATTGTCACTCATTCCAAGGACCATGTTTTTTATTGCTACTTCCTGAACTTTACCAACTTATGTTGTGTGAGGCAATAATGAAAAGCAATGTTTATAATTCTTGCGATTAAAATTGAGTAAGATGGGTATTTCAAAGGTCTAAACATTTAGATTTAGGCTGTTATTCCAAAACAATCTTTTTAAAAAAGATCTTAAGCTATTCGGATTTTAATTTTAGCTCTATGGCACTAAAAGGTCAACTTTGCTTTAACTCGAGTATGGCGGTTATAATTTCAGGTCACAGGTATTTTCATAAGGACGCTAATTTTATGATTAATTTAAAATTAATTTTTTTTATATAAATACAAAGGTGCAAACGTAAAAGTAAACGCACAATCATAAAATGATGACGTGACGAACATGCTCTATATTCGCTTTATGCTATTCAACTAGTATTTACCTTCTCTCGATTATTTTCACAACACTATTTTCCTACTCGCCTTCGTCGTCCTTTTCGTTTGTTGCTGCAACATATTTTATTGCGCAGGCGTGCAACATGAATCCAAATAAATTACAACAGGTGACAGACGGTATAACAAAGAGGAAGGTGCGAATGGCGGAAGTAGAGAACAATGATTTCGCGCCAAAAATTATTACTCGGCGTTAGATTTACTGCGTCAGATAAGGTGCAGTTGTGTGTATGTATTGGTACGTTTGTGTTCATATTGACACATTTCAAAGTTGTATTGGTAGTCCCACATTTGCATACGATTCGCACACTTTCTTCAAAAGTGCAATAACTCAAATAACAACATGTTTGTATTACAAATCGCGCGTTTTTTAGGAACATCGTATATTTAAAAAAATATCCAAAAAAACCTCATAGTAAAAATTAAATCATATTTTCTTCTAATTTATATTAATCGACCATAAAATTGTTACAAATCATTGAAGAAGGGGGACGATAATTTCTGCGTAGCTAACTAAGAAAATTCTTTTTAAATATGCCATTCTCTGAGCTAGCTGGTGCTATTTTTTTCAGTTCACATATCTATCTTATTATCTGCCGTGCTCCTATCTTCACATTCACCAATTTCCTTGCGAATTCGGTTTGAAATCACATATCTGATGCTCATATCTTCACATTCACAAAATTTTTTTGGTGGTTTGAATGCGGTGCCTTTGTTGCCAGTGAAATGAAAAGTAAATTGCAAAATTCGTTTAAATGTGTACTTATTTTCGACTGGAATATTTTTTTTTAAATATTTATTGATATGTTTAGGAGTCATTCATGGTATTTTCGAATCGGTACTTAATTGCAATATAAGTATTTTTTAAATTATTTGCTACTGATACTCAAAAAAGCATACATTTCCCAAACCGAAAGTTGAACTTCAACAACAGTCGTTGGTAAAATGCCACAACGATAACCAACATGGGAAATTTGTGAAATTGGGACACTTATTCACTTTCATAGAATATTTTTGAAATGACACAGTGGAATTGAAATGTGAAAATGAGAGCACAAATTGGAGATTCAAGTATGTCAATATGAGAATGGAAACATGAAATGGTGATTTCAAACCGAAATCACAGCGAAATTTTTAAATGCGAAAATGGGAGCACGGCTGATATGCCGGAAAACCCCGGCAGACGTTGCCGTGCCTATAGTTATTTATTAATTGCCCTCTCCAACCCTTTCAAAAATAAAGGTATGCATCTTGTCTTCGTCGAGATTAATAGTTTCAAAATACACGTATAAACTTTTTCCTAGCGAAGCAAATGGTTTATTTTACCATTTCATAAAACTTGTGCATAATTAAATTAAATTCAACATTTCAAGCAGGTGTCAAGTTTCTTTAAAATATAGCTAGCTATAAACTTTCTTATCCGCAAAACGAACCGTTTGACACCCATATTTTACTATTTCCTACAACTAGGATACAATTTGATTTTTTTTATTAATTTATTGGAAAGAGAAGTACTAATAAATAATTACATCACTTATATTATTTTGGTTTAAAATACATATGAGTTGTAGTAACCTGATTTTGGAGACTTTCATTGCGCACTTCCATTTCATACGAGTAATAATCGAGATGAATGCCAAAGTTCATCTAGTTGTGTTGCAATTATATGTGGTACGATCTTGTCGGTTTCGACAATGATTACTATATTTCAAAAGAACAAGTGCTTACCAAATTTCAGGCATCTCCAAATCTGAGGGAGTAGTTTGTATCCAAACGGGCACACATGCACCCCGATAAAATGAGAGATAGATGGATCAGAGTTAAAACACAAAGATATAACAATAAAAAAGTTTGCTTGTTTACAAGCCGGTTTAAATGAATGTATCTATGTAGTTATATAATGTAATACAATTAACTTCATACATCAACTACAAAAGCCCTTCATTTTCGCCATTAAACGCAAAGATCAGAGCCGAAACAAAGTTGACTTTAAAGATGCTAACCCATTGCTGATTTGCTTCGATTGCATTGCTGACTTTATTTAGTTTCGCTTTATTTTAAAAGCTTCTATGGGTAAATGATAGCTTTAATTGTTGTCAATACAACCAGCTATGAGTCTGCAAGCTTAAAATCTATAAATTTCTATCTGTTCCGAAGAAAAATGGGTTGAACAATTTTTTTTGGCTGATTTTACCCACTTAATCTTGTCAAGCCCAATAGAGCGCCATGAAATAGAATTTCGCGGGTTTCAAACTTTGATCCACTATTACGGTAAACTTTTCAAAACATGCCTATTATGTACAAAAACTGGTATAAATCTCCAGAAATATCTTGTTCTAAAATCGTTGAGGAGTCGCATCAATATCTGCTCCGCGTATTGACAATTCCTTGCGTTTTATCTCGCAAATTCTGCTAGTTTTGCATCCAAAGTAAAAAATAGCCCTTCATTGATATACATTCGATACTATTTTCGGGCTAGATATTTCGGGAACATTTCTGGATTATTTCAATACCATTTCAGGAGTAGTTTAGAACTTCAACGTCAATTTCGGGAACAGTTGACGAGCAGCGCGGGACTAGCTACTAGTATTGCTAATGCTACTAATTGCTACTACTAACTACCACAACTGCCTAGGGATAGATTTTAGAAGCTTTTCAAGCATACAGTTTTGCAGCCAATTAAATTGTACTAGGGTAAACGTTTCAAGTGGTTTAGATTACTGTTAATTTTTCGTAATTTTTTTTTTTTTGTTGATGGTGTTGCACATTTTGTTACACTTATAAATAAATTTTGGTTGTGCGTTATATGTATGGACAAAATGTGTAACACCACCAAAAAAATTACGAAAAATCAACGATCAACTCCTTGACACAAATTTATACCTTATTGTACTACAATTTAATGGGTTACAAAACTCCCAAATTTGTAAAAATTGTGATTGAGACTGTTTAAAATTTGATGACATCTTTTTTTAAATTTGCTGAAGTGTTGGGATTTTTTTATAAAGCATGAAACTTTGATTAATACGTTTTTTATTACTTAATGAAATATATTTCTATAAAAAATTGATGAAAACAAATTTTCATGAAAATCGTTGTTAATATTAAAATGAAAATCAGAGTACAAGTTTCACTTGGACCCACTGTACACATACACATATGGACATTGAATGTGTGATATTTAATATCGCAAATAGTTAGATTTTCATTAAAGTTATACATTTATTTCAACAAAAAGTAGAACGTTTCCAAAATTTACACATTTGTTATTGAAAATATGTTCATTGTAGGATTAATAAACTTATCAAAATTTTGTAACGTAACAAAAACGACAATCATCCTATTTCAGCTGGACATTAAAATGGGTGTAAATTACATAAAGAGGAAATAGCAAGTAATTCACAGGAAACCTATAAATACAATAATTATATAACTAATTTCCTGTGTATCCACCATTATTTTTCAGTACTGCATCTATTCTTCTGAGCATAGATGAGATGAGTTTCCGACATGTTTCTACGGGTATATTGTGCCACGCTGTTTCAATATTTTCCCATAATTGAGTTTTGTTTCTACACTCATGCTTTGAAACTTCTCTCTTGAGTTCATTCCAAAGGTTCTCAATTGTATTGAGATCAGGGGATTGACTAGCCTAATCAATAACTCTAACATTTTTTCTCCAGAACCAATCCTTCCCCTTTTCAGAAGAATGCTTGGCGTCGTTATCTTGTTGAAACTTCCATACAAGAGGAATATGATATGCATTTTAGTACAAGGTAACATGATTTCCGCCAGTATACTCCCATACAAAAATCTGTCCATGATGTTTTCAAAACGATAAATTGGACTGACTCCGTACCAAGAAAAGCATTCCCACATTCGACTTAAAGAACTAGTACAACTTCAATGAAAGTAAGTAAAATATGAAATAAATTCAAATATCTTTACATTACATTGCACAATTTTTTTAGAATTGCAAATTATTTTTTTTTATTGCAAAATTATTCAATTTGTTATTGAATGGGTAAATGTTGACTTTTTAAATTTTAAGTACACAGTTATAGAAAAATGCTTTCAGTATTTATTTATAATATTGAATTTTGGTTGTGTCCTTCTAGAAATTTGTAAATTCTTTCATGAAGGTTTTTGCAAAGTTACATAAAATCGTTAATTTTTTTACTGTGTTTATGAGCTTTCATTATATAAAAAAGAAAAAGTTCTAGTTTCCAAAGTCGCAATGATTTTGTCCAAAGCTATAATAGTACAAAATTTTCAGACCAACGAATGACAGACTTCTTTTTGTACAATATATTGACCAAAAGCAGGCAAAGGGATAACAAACATTTAAAAGATATTAGTAACTACAATTTTTAGAGCTATTGCTATAAAATTTTCAAATCGTAAGAGCTACATATCTGGCATGAAGAGGTATGCATATTTTTTTATTGAAATTTAAAAACTAATCATTATTTTCAATACCTGCATCTGAATGCTTGTGAGAGATACTCGTGACACTGGTGGCGTGCTTGATGAAGGAATTCCAGGCCAATTATGATATTATAGTCAGAAGGCTAAGTGCTTTATATAATGTTAATGCTGTTATGTAAAATATGGAATCACTCCACATGTTAATTTGCACTTCTCATTCAAAGATTTCATGAATTATTTGTACACAAACTAGTCGACTAGAAACTAACTCGATTGGACTTTCTTTTCAAATGCGCTATCACAGACTAAATATTCTTGCATAATAATTTTTGTATGTTGGCGAACAGTTAACGCATTTAAGCTTCCCATGCATTTACTATTTGTATAAGTACTATAGTCAAGTATATACATATGTATGTTACACACTATGTACATTATTTCAGTGTTACCATCAAAACAAATTTTTGCCACTGGTTAAACCTGATCTTCGGCAAAGCATAATCGAATGCTTATTATCCGTGGCACGTGGCTTTTGCAAAAAATATAGTGTGAATTTAAAAAGCTGAAAATGGAGTCAATAATGCAATTTCACGTTTGCCATGCAGTTCAAGAGGTAGGTTTCCATTAAAAATGATCGAATAATGCACACAATTAAATCTCATGTTTGCGCAATATGAATGCATAATATCTAGGGCTTGCATTTAACAAGTCATGTTTTCGTAGTCAATACATACGCACCAGCACCACACATACATACATACACAAATGAGTGGCAATGTTGGAGTATTTTCTATGGAGTATTTGTATCAGCTATGTAGTTTAATTAAACATTCACACGTTATTTATGTAATTGAAGAGCGATTCAAATAATAAAATTACACTGTTTTACACCAACTGTGGCCTCATGAATTTTTGTAGTTTTATTTAAAAACTAACAACTAAATGTGTATAATAAAATTCTCCATATTTGAAAGGATCATTGTGAAATTAAATTAATTGTGAAAACCGTGAGATAGCACGTTTATTACACAACGGTAGTCGAAATAATTGGAGTGAGGGTAATCTTTCGAGTAAATGAAAATATGTACATAGTAAAAATATTTAATTCATTCCTAGCAAGAAAATGTTATTCGAAAATATGTGCAAATTAAATAATTAAACCATTGTTCTGATAAGAATGTTCAATTGCTGGTGTAGGTCATGACATCGACGTTACATCCGCGCCATTAGTTCTGCCTTTTCGAAACTGGATAGAGCAGCGAAAACAAACCGTCAATGCATTTGCAGATGCATGGACTCAGTTAACAGCCGATGAGATGAACCTTGGAGTGTTCGAGGGAAAGATGCTTCGAACGATTTTTGGACCTTTCACATTCTTCGATCTCTTTAGCTAAAGTTCCAATTACTTTCAGTTGTGGTAAAATAAGGCAACATTTCTTGACACAGACAACGAAACGCCATGCGATATCTTTTTATACCCGAGCGCACTGGTGCCCAGGGTATTATAATTTTGTTCACCTAACGGTTGTCTGTAACAGCACAAAAAACCGAAATAGATATAGACATATGTACATATATATGGAGTTGTCAAAATTTAAATACATTTTGTTTTTGATTTTACGGCTTTTGAAAGCTCATACGCAAAAGCAAAAGCAAAATACATGTAGGTGAATAAAAAAAATCAAATCAGCTGCTCTTAAGCCATCACCTTCTATAAATTCGCCTTGCCAAAATGTATGTACGTAAATTTTGACAACTCTTACGCAAAAGCAAAAACAAAAGACATCGAAATTTTGTAGTCGTACTTATAACACCACCTTGTACGGATTCGCCTTGATTAGATGCTATGCGAGGTGAGTTATGTGATTCATTTGGATTTATCATTTATTTTTTGTTTGTGGAGCTTGATTTCACTAGTTTAACGAAAAAAGGTCTTCATTAAAAAATAGATTTTTAGACAAATTTAAAGCAACTGAACATTTATTTTTGCTAAAGAAGCATTTTCGCGATAAAGGCAAAGTACCTGTTTTCTAGGTTTTGATTTTGCAGTTAATAAGGCATAACGAAATAATATTTTACAAAGGAAGAAAGTCCACAAAACTGTCAGCAAAAAATGAAAAATCCACGAAAATTTTTAGGTACTTGAAACTTGCACTTTATTACACTAAAATTAAATGGTCTACAAAACTGCATTCTCAAAATGTTTTTAAAAATCCTGAGAGGAAAATTTTAAATTTTAATGTAGTTTTTTCTTTAATTTTGAATTTTTATGCTAAGTGATATTGAAATGAACTATATATTTATAAAAAATTAATAAAAAAAATTTAACACGAACTATATTGTCAGTATGGTAAAAAAAGAAGCAGGCTGTGTCAGAGACACGGCCATTAAGTTTAAAGTAGAATACGCCATCCGATAAGACAGAAAACATATGTTACAATAAATGATAAATAATACAAGCAAATGAATTTCTTTATTTGATAGTTACTTTGGATGATATACATAAGCTTATGATAGGAAAAATAGGATAAAAATGTTTTTAAATTATCAATTAAATTTCTCGCAAAAACGAAGTCAATGGCTGTTATCAATAGTAAAGATAAATGATAAATAACATACGCGAATCAATTTTATTATTTTTTTTGCAGTGCTTGGCAGCATTTTCTCTTCTTTTACTCTACTTTAACTTGCCCGCCTAAAATTATGCAATACAAATAAAGGGCTGCACGAGTACATTTAAATCGCCCAACAGCAAACACTCAACCAAACACCACACACATATTTGTGTGCATGTGTTTATACAATTTTCATTTGAGAAATTTAAATATTAGGAAGATATCAACCAACATGAAATGTATGTCAAACGAAAGCTAACATCTTCATTTGACTACAAAAAAAAAAAAAAAAAATTAATCGAGCCGTTTCCTTATAATTAAAGAAATAGAGATTACAACAATAAAAACCTGACATTGGTGCCCATACCGTAAGGTAAGACGTATTCTACGCCAAAATAAAACTGCACGATTTAAGCTGTGACCCACTGTACTAAGCTCTGATTTATCCTCCAAATGTAATTCCAAGTATTTCTAAACATTCTTGGTCACAAATATGAAAACTTAAGTTGATCACCAAAAAAATGTAAATTCAATAGGTCAAAGCCTTTGGTCGGATCTTGATATATTCGCCCAACGCCGACCGCTCATTTGTCAAAAAGTGTAATCTATTTGAAAAAAAATAAAAAATATCGAAATTCTTTTAAGCACACTTTATTTCATCTTAAATGAAGAAAATTTAGTAAGCAAGCAATTAAAAATAATTAAATTTTTAAAACGACAAAATTAAAAGTTTAGTCATACCACGCTAACTTTACATATAGGGATGTACGTATGTACTAATATTAAATATGCTTTTACGTTTAAAAAAATGTTTCTATCCGGCTTAGTTGAAGATTTTGGCTGCAGCTTACAAGGAAAATTGAAGTTACCCCGCCTACATGGTGTTGACATTAAAAAAAAAAAAAACAAAATAGAATGTTTAGTAATGTCAGAAAATTGCAATACTATGATGATATGCACGTACATAAATATATTGAATACTCACAATTTGTCGAAAATGTAAATATTTATGCATTTTCTATCTGCTATTTTAAGTCAGCATTGGAAAAGACATAGACAAAGCCATACATACATACATACACACCTACACATAAATACAATTGTTGAATTTTCACTTGTTATTGGTATCAAATATTTACACACTCATCCCACTCAATCCCATTGGTTAGTTGA
Source organism: Anomoia purmunda (assembly GCA_951828415.1). NCBI lineage: Eukaryota > Metazoa > Arthropoda > Insecta > Diptera > Tephritidae > Anomoia > Anomoia purmunda. The sequence continues at coordinate 65,655,424 of OX639997.1, forward strand.
AAAGTAGACATAGCCAAGAAGTGTTAGGCACGAAACAAAGTAAGTGTTTGGCAACATAATAAATGCTATTGACTTTTGAATGAACAAACCAAAGAGGTTGAGAAATAAAATAATCAGGATTTGTTCACCTTTCCATCAAATGAAGTTTAAGAGATGAGTAACTTTCCGAGATAAGAAGAGATATACAAATAGATATTTTAATAAATAAGAGATAATTGGAATTTACTTTTATAACATAATGGAAATTAAATAGATCGAAAAGAAAAATGACATGTAATAGGTCAAATTCATGATTAAATGGTCTCACATTCAGTACTATTCTAAGTCATACAGTGAATTGTTAAAGAAAACCGCGATCCAAACGGTTTTTATTTTTAAATGAAAAAACGAACCGAGAACCACCCAACAATAAAAACCTCCAAAAGGAAAGTAGTCAGAACTGGCCAAAATGTCGCACAAATACTTATTGATAAATATTCTGCATAACTGAGTTTAATGTTTTTGATATATATAAGTAGTATTTGGTTAATTTTTGAGATATATATATATCACTTAGTATTAAAAAAATTAGCCGAACTGAATCGCGGTTCAAAAATACTCATGAACCGGTTCGATACAAATTTTTTCTAAGTGGTTCGAATCACTGCACCGAACTGCATGGATTTCTGGAGTGATTAGAATTGTAAATCTGATAATGCGTACACATCAGGGCCAGAAAATTATCATTATTTAAAAAAATTAAAATGCTACAATACGGATAACTTTGTATATACCAGACAGTATGTATTTATTCATTATTATTTCATTTCGTTATCTTTAAACGCTATTGCGACATGTTTATAGGGCAGAGTAAGCGCGCCATCGTCGCTAGAATTCCCAGGAGACAGGATGAGTCCAAGAGCCTGGCTCTCATAGTCGTGAGGCCGCAATATCTATCTAGGAATTACACCAAGCTGAAACAGATGCAGAATCGCATTTAAAGGATTTAAAGAATCCCCATAACACACCGGTCGCCTTTTACAGGTGAAGAGTGATATTTCTCATTCCAGAGCAGCTTACTGTCGAGTAATACTCCAAGATACTTATTTGGGTGTTCTATAAAATTTGGGATCATATTAAGGGGGCGTAAAACCGGTCCTTTGTACCGCCTGGTAAGGAGAACTACTACAGTTTTAGTCGAGTTTACATGTGCAGAGATCCACACAAGTTGGGAAGGACTCTGATAGCTGTTTCATCCAACTGTCCTTTCGCTAACTCCCAAACATCGGCTTGGGTGTAAGCTAAAGTGAGAAAACGAACCTGATGAGGTCTCTCCGACGTTTTCGTTTTAAGAGAACCCCATGCTTTGCAGCGTCTGTTCACCAGTAGGTGTGGCTGCGGCCCGGCTTCTGACTTGGAGCTGGCGGCTATATCAATGTGTCCTTAAAACAAAACAAACGTCGCAGTATCTGGTTGAACGCTGCTTATAAAAAATTATAACCAATGAAAAATTCGAATATGCCTCGTATGATATCCCCCTTCTTTGATGACTACCTCAGGCAACGTATTAGCGAATGCACATGGAATATCCACACCCTTTCGAGTGAGAGTCTACTATAGGTATCTTGTAAAGAAGCGCAAGTTCAGTGTAAGATTTGGGGTGGGAGAGTGACTCCGTCGAAAGTACTGTTTCTCACTCCAGTCAAGGGTCATCTCACCATAATTCGCGTCAAAGCGAGATTCTTCAACACATCGCAGATTTGTGACCGCCGGAAGGGAAGGGCGATGAAATCAAATATCACTTACAATGCACTTATGAGCACTGCCTCCGTCAGAATATTAAAGTCATCCCTAGCTGCTTTAATGCCGCTAACGGACTGAGACTGACCGACTTTGCCAGGGCCCGAAACACGGTAGTTTATATTGCGATAGATGGAAGGCATGTTTTCAGTGTACGAACATCGACTCGGATCTTTATTTTGTCACAGCCAATTTTTGTATACGCCTATGCGAAGCAACCTTCTGTAGAAGTCATTCGCTTTCAGTGCCAAAAGCATTTTACTATGAAAAACTGTAATATTCTTAAAGTTTTAGTACAAAACTGTTTTTTGCGCGGGAAACCCGGTGTTCAACTTTGCTTACCAGTCACTTCCAATTTGATTTACTATTAGTAAGAAATTCTGATTTTCATTATAGCCAAACATTTTTCAACGTTTTATACACATGGGGCCGTTCAAGTATTACGTAAGCAAAGTTGTTTGTGATTTTTTTTATTACGAAATTATTTATTTTATCTTTCTTTTAAGTTCTTGAAACTAAAATACATATCTTGAAAGATAGTAGCATGAAAAGCATATATGTACCTATATGTTACAAAATATTCCAAAAATAACTTTCATGCAATGCAATATAAGAAGGGCAAAGCCTTTAATCACAATTGATTCCTATGTCCTTTCTCTTTAAACGCGTAGGATATTTCTGTTTCAGTTGATTTTTAGCAATCTTATTCGAATGGTTAAAGAATCTCAGCGACTAATTTTTTTTTTTTGCATGTATTTGGCATGCGTTCGATTCACGACAGGGGACCATATAAAGCTCAATTTCTCCTCTTTTATTAAGCTAGAATTATCAGATGATGAGATCACCTCATTTCAAATTTAAAATAGGAAAAGTTTCGAGAAAGAACTGTAAAAATATCGTAGCGATAATCCTAAAACAAATAGTGTAGAAACAAAATACATATGTATGTAGAAATTGAAATATGATTATTTCTAATAGTTCAAAAAGGAAATTTCGACATGAGCTTTTTTTAACTAAATCAGTTGAAAACCGTATGGCCTTTCCGAAACGCATACATATGCAGGCATATAAGGACGTTCCTACCTGACATGGTTGCATTTAATTTTCAATGAAATTCACTGTTTCAAAGAGCAATGTCAAGGAAAACAGAGTGATTAAAATGCTACCAGAGGACATACTCATAATACAATTTCTGTTTTACTTTGCGACACTTATTATTTGTGCATACTAATGTCCAGAGAAGAGTAAGAATAGCAACAATTCCCAAACATACAAATAATTTTTACACATATACAATATATGTATATATGTACGTCAATGTTATGCTCTTGCCATGTATACTTGGCCTCCAGGTATTTGACACATCAACTCAAAGTTTAGATTTGTACTTGCGTATTGCATATATTTATTTCTGTATGTAGATATATTATTTGTCTGTACGATTAGGAGCAATTTGAATTCTATCAAATTTTTAAGACTAGTTCAGTTTGGAACAACGCGCATTCTATAGCTCATATTTTTCCTTGAATTATTTATTGTTTTATTGCTAACTCTTTCCGTTAAGTCATATGTTAAAAACTCATAAAAAAATTTCTGCAAGCAGCTTATTCCCACCCCTGATAGCTCCTCGACGGACTTAATGAACTGAGAGCCAAATTATCTTCAACGTCAGCCTGAAATACAGCTAAGAAAAGAAGAAATTTTAGAACGAATTGGCGCAAAAAAAAATATTTACTACTTTTGGAGATAGCTGAGACAATTGACATTGGCAGTAATAAAGGGTGGTTAAATTTTAAGGGCCGATGTTGATTTTGAATAAAACACAAATTATTTTGGAAATTATTGTAATTTCTTTTTATTATGATAATATGGTGTGGTTCAATTATGTATGGAACAAAATAGCGGCCTAATGTCCGCCGCGACCTCGGCGGCACACCTCCATCCGATGAGGTTCTATGCCGTTAATGTGCCGAATTATCTCATCCTTTAGCTCTTGAATTGTTGCTGGCTTATCGACGTACACCTTTTCTTTCAAATAACCCCAAAAAAAGTAGTCCAACGGTGTCAAATCACATGATCTTGGTGGCCAATTGACATCGCCACCACGTGAGATAACACGGCCATTGAATTTGCCGCGCAAAAGAGCCATTGTTTCGTTGGCTGTGTGGCAAGTGGCACCATCCTGTTGGAACCACATATCGTCCACATCCATATGTTCCAATTCGGGACATAAAAAGTTCGTTATCATCTCACGATAGCGAACACCATTCACGGTAACTGCATGACCGGCCTCATTTAGGAAAAAATACAGCCCGATGATGCCGCCAGCCCATAAACCGCACCAAACAGTCACTCTTTGTGGGTGCATTGGTTTTTCGACAATCACTCTTGGATTATCATTCCTCCAAATGCGGCAATTCTGCTTATTGACGAATCCACTGAGGTGAGGTGAGGTGAGGCGATATGTATTTTGATTTGAACGCCCATTTTCATAATAAGCCTGAATAACTTTAACACGTTGCTCGATTGTGTATCATTCCATGTTCAAATTGAGTTAGTGTGAAATTGAGAAATGTCAAATGAAATGCAGAAAACAACTTGACGTTTAGGTGTGGTTCACATTCAACATCGGCCCTTTAAATTTAACCATCCTTTATTAAGCGATGAAATCGGACGAGAGTTGTTGTCACAGTAAATGAAACGCGTTGCAATTTCTTCTTTGGAAATATCCAAAAAATCTGACTCTACCTACATAGAAAACTAGTCAAGTGCTAAATCATTAAATCCTAAAAATATGTTTATTAAACTAAAGAATTTGATGTTTTCGAAAAAAAAATTATGTGAATATTTTTTAAGTACCGTTTCCATTATGAAATCGTTCGATGCATAGACAATTTTACGTTATTATTATTACGGCCAGCTCTGAATATTTAGAATGAGTAGAACCGCGATTTGATATTAAATGATATATTCTTATTGAAAAAACTACTAATTGTAGGTGTAGCTCCATATACGCCATTAAAATGGAGCAAATGTGTGATGACGTTACTTTCTATTTTATAAATCTTTATTAATCTGAAATGAATTCATTATTTTGGAGTATGTTTTGATTATTAAGATGTTAATTTAAATATTTATAGAATGGAATGTCTGGATTTAATTTGTCTTATTGTTCACATTTTTCATATTTAAATGTAGCAAGTCTATAAGATACCGCACATTCCTTTTTGACCGAAGCTTCGCCTTCGATAGAATTTTAAGGCCTATAAATATCGATTTCCTTAGGATGTAAAAAGGAAAGCATTTCCTTGTTTCCTTCAATATGCTCTTATAGGTAGACACTTATGAGTCCATAGCAGAATAAGCTTTCAACAACATAGAGATCTATGCAGTTAATCAGTTGTTTGTAGAAGGTTAAAGCAGAAGAACGAAAAGCGGGCATTCGGTTAAGAACTATTCTTGTTATCACTAGGGAAATTTATTTTGGAGACAAATCGGGTTCGAGGTTGTGACATGTTCAATATTATTTTCATACCCGAGTGCAGTAGTGCAAATGGTGTTATGATTTTGTTCAAATAACTGTTATTTATATCATCCTCAAGCTACCGGAAACAGAATAGCCACCTCCGATATGTCGCTCCCTCTGCGCACCAGATAACCTTGACTCTGGTAGGTGGGTATTAACAATGGGCGAAAGTAACTACAAAGGATAATCTATTCAAATTTTATATGCAGAATTGGGTTGGAGAAAGTAATACTTGGGATTAAAAAAATATACAATTAGCCTGTCAATACCTACTCTAAGAGGATAAAAGGTATGTCTCCGAAACTACTTAATCAAACTGTACCATATTTGGTATACACTACACAATTTAACTCAATTGGCACAACTTCGACAGTTTTTTTTTTTTTTATTAATAATTGTATTTTTAGTAAACTGATAAATACAATAGCCTTAAGCGATACTTCGAAAATTATATCGGGAAAACACCTTTGCATACCTCTCATAAAATATCACCTAATGATTCTTCTTCTCATTTGACTCTACAAACGTTTGTGGATCTGAGCCGTAACAACAAAACTTCGCCAATCGCCTGTCTGATATGCAAAATTGCGCCAGTTTTCGACACCAATCATAAACAAGTCCTTCTGAGCTTGGTACTTTCATTGCGTTCTTAGGCGCCCTGCTCTCGTTGTCCATGCGTGGGTGCTGATTCAAGAAATATTTTCACTGGAGCATCATCGGTGCCTAAGACAACGCAGTCGTTGAATTTTTATAAGTTTGCCTATGTCCATGCCATTAAAGAGTTAGTTCATCTCATTTCATCTTATTTGGTATCTGTTGCCGTCATAAACAGGGCCATAGATATTATGTAGAATAATTCTCTCGAAGCCTCCCAAAGCCTCCTCATCTTTGTTCGACTTAGTAAACGTTTCGGCGTCATGTAAAAGGACGGAAAGGATTAACGATTTATAGAGCGAGATTTTTTTTCATTGAGAACCAAAAGTAAAACTTGTTGGAAAGAGTTATTCTTCTGATGTGCTGTCAGGAGGCACTTTATTTTGTCCTCGTTCACCGCAGACTTTTGCCTCATCAGATTGAAGAAGCCACACGAGAGTGAGTCACCCTGTCTAAAACCTCGTTTGCGTCGCACGGCTGGGAGAGCGCCTTCCCAACGTGGACTGGGCTAAAGTTATGCCATATAAAAGGATATACATAACCGCATTAGTGTTGCGGGTATCGCAAATGTAGACATGACATCTTTAAGGCTGCTTCTCTTTGTGCTACCAAAAGCGACTCTAAATTTGACAAAAATTTGGTGTATTTGCTAATTTAGGATATTTTACAGAATTTCACATTCTGTGAGTATCTAGTCAACGTTGCATTTGCTATAAGATCCAATCAGTCTTTTGCTCAGTTTTGTAGAGAGGGCCTTATATGCAACGTTAGGAAGGCTTATCCTGCAATAAACAGGATAAATCACACTAACATTCTTTTCTCCGCGCATCCATTCGTCGGAGCAAATAAAGTTTAACAGCTGGTACAAGTCTCCTACCAAATCTATACCGTCGACTACAAAGCAATGTTGATGGAGTTGCCACAATTGTGCTTTTTTTGGAGTCGAAATATACTTTGACACACATCATGTTTTGAAAATCGAAAAAAAGAGTTTCGAGATCGAATGAATTTCAAATGTTTTGAAATTCGGAACATGTATATATAAACTTATATCTTGTCAACTTTAGACGAACCTAAACTGAAATGGATGAGAAGATCTTACAACCTGATTTTACAACATTACAACCTTCCCCCTTCTTATTGGGGATTGCAAAAAATCTAAAGGCGAAATGACGTATTGCTATTTATTTAATCATGAACACAAATTTGCAGAGACCTTTTTTTCTGTCCTTCTTTCACATTGGAAGTTCGAAGTTGCAGACAGTAGACAGGGCCGGATTTATATAAATTGCCGCCCGCGGCAAATCCCAAATGCCGCCCTTTGCAATTTCAAAAATCTTTCGACCACCGTTTAATAGCAGATATAGATTTTTTTAAAAAGTTTGTTCAATGGTTATTACGGCCGAAACTGATAGGAAAAAGGCAGTTGGCGTGTAACATGAGTTTTTGTAATATCGACAATTTTGAGTTACATATATCTGTCTCAAATGATTTGCTTAACACTGTACAAAAGACTTAAAAAGGCTTTATTTTTCCAAGTTTTTAGTCCATTGTGAAACCAATTATTTGAATGCACAACTAAAAGTGACAAATGATGACAGTAGAAATAATGCTTGGTTATATTGAAGAGTCGAGTGGGGTAGTCAGGTGGATGGGCAGGAAAAAGCAAAAAAAAAACACAAGTTTGATTTTAAACATTATTTGAAGTGTGCTAACCCTGAAAATTTGCTTCATAAGAAACATGGCCAACTGCCCGTGTTGCTCTTATGATAAGTCCATATAAGTGGATATCAGGAAAAGTGAGAATTGATTGATGTTTTTTGGGAGTAGTCTCTCCAAATATTTGAAAACGAATTAGACAAGTCTTTAAATGTGAATATTTGCTTGGGTCTCTAACTCTTAGTAACTTCGAGAAGTAAGTTAAACAAATTCCGTTCGAGTACTTTATTTGTATGCAAAGTTTAGATATTCGGAGAAGAATATCGTATGAGTATATTAACTATTTGGGACTCCGGCTGAATCAAACTTCGAAATTACTCTGGAAAAGTTCTTAGAAACTCTTAGTTGAAGCATTTCTTTTCTCTGGAAAAATAAACTTCTAATTTTTGTTTTTATTTTTAAATCCTTTAAAAAAATATAGAAATATAAATTTAGAAATATATTTGAAATAATTTTTATTGAAAATATAACAAAGAAATTTTTTTACGTTCTTGTTTAATTTGGTAGGTACATTTCTTCTAACATTTAGCAAAATTTCGAAAAGTCAATTTATCATTCCTGCTGCAGGGGCCTTGTTGCCGTACCTAAATATTGGACTGGGATTTCTCCATCAAACGCTCACTCCGAACGTCTGTTACCAGATTTCCATTTGTGTTTTACTGGAACTATGAACTCTAATGGGCCTATTATTTCCTATTTTGCTTTCGCTTTGTACAAGTTTCAGGGCAGTGTTAAATTCGTCTGGAATAAGTTACAATAAAAAATCTTTATCACATTTCACCATTGGGTATAAATGGGCGCACTCTTTAATGTCATTTGAGCATAAGCCCAAGGACACACATATTTTACATATTCACATATTATAAACGGAACATACAGATAGATGTATTTACATTGGTAACAAATAGTAGTATGTGACATATAAAGCATATGTGCACATTATTGTACAAAATGTATAAACTAGTCGTTTGAATAATTCAAAAAGCTATGAGTGTTGAAAAATGTGTGAAAATTTATGAAAAGCGAATGCAGATATGAATTAAGTGGGAACAAATGTGGCGTATGCAAAATATCCGCATTTTACATATACAAACAAAATAAGAAGCCCCGCGGCAGTTGAACTTGATTTCATCGAATTCGAAGTGGGTGATAGAATAGAACTGGATTGCAGTCTCTGGGTGATTCGTGTTAGGGTTCAATTGGGTGCAATTTTTTTGAGAGTTGTTTCGCGGTTAAACTTATTCTATAAACGATGCCACGCGGCGCTTGCGGCAGTTGTAAATATTCTTCGATTGCAACATCGATTAATGAGATTTGCTGTGGAAAGCTTGCCTACAAAGTTTGTCACATGTAAAATGGAAATCACGTTAAATATTTTAATTTATGAAGTATATTTATTTGCACATTCACGCAATTATACTTGCATGTGTGTGTGTGTGTGTGTTTGTGTGCGTGTGTGCGTGTACACTTCCTTTTAACCACTTGTTTTTCTGACCGTTTCGTAATTACCGCATAGCGATCCGTCGAGTCGCCACCAATGCTGTTCACCTAATTAAAAAAGCACGAACTGCATGCATGTGGCTGGGCTAGCAATAAATAAACTAGGAACCGAGTAAGTCCAGTTGTAGTGCTACAACCCATAATGGCATTGCTGCCCGATGTGCACGGGTGGTACGCGTTGTGGTCGTGAGCTCCGACATGGCTGGGTGGATTGTTTTATTGCCTTGATTGTACACAAGGATCACTTAAGGATTTGAAGGGCCACTGTGATGGATGCACTTAGTTTCAGTATGGGTATCATTTCGTGCTAAAAGTAACATTTATGAGATTAAATTTGCGTTTTTGCAAAAACGTAAAATTGGCAAATACGAGTAGTACACATGGTTGAAGTAGCAGATGTACATATGTATGTATGTAGGTCTGATGACCGCCGCAATGATTGTGAGGTTTGCCAGTAACTGATAGTGTAATGCGGGCATAGCAACAGTGACAAATGCAAACATAGACACAATTTATCATGAGAGCGTAAGAGGAGAAGGAACTTAGTGTTGTGACAACTCTATGAAATCGTAAATTGAGGGGGCAATGAGGGAGTTGAAAAGTGCAACCGTTGCACGAAAGGAATAACACATGTTTGCACATTTCAAGCATATAGCGCTGTCACAATGTGCAGATCTTTGTTTACTACTTTTTTATGCATTTTAACTTCTGTCATGGTCACTAAAAGGCACACATTTTTCAAAGAAAAAAATTTAATTTGAAGAAGAAAAAATAATTTTATAATTCACGATTGGAGTGAGTCACATATACCGGTAAATTAGAACCAGTAAATTAGAACAGCCACAAAATGTGCGAGAAACACAAATGGCAGGCGACATTTCGGAAGCATTCTAAGCATTTTCATAAAAGATTCTATATCTTCGCCACGCCTTTACCGCTTGTGAAATCCACGCATCATAGGAATGGTATCGGATTCTCCTGGGAATTATGGCTTCCAAAAAAATTTGAGATGAAAAATTGTGCAGCAAACTTGTGCCATGTGAGTAGTATAACCTAGAAATATTCAAATTAACGTACGTCCAAAGTGCTCCGCCGATATTTATGAAATGTTTGCAGTAGGTGCATATGGTCTCCGGGGCGAACATAGGATACACATATGCATATAAATTTGGAAAATTGAGCCATATGATGTCCACAATTTTTCCTATACTAAATTTTTTGAAAAAACTTGTTTAAACTTTTTTTTTAAGTAAAGTTTTGTCTATTATTTGGTTAAAATTTAAATATCTCTATAACTACTGGTCCTATTTACGTGATTTAAAAAGTTTTATTATGTAAAGCTTATAAGCTATTATGATTTCCTAAAATATTAAAATATTGAGTACGACCCTTGATATTTTATATAATAAAAAAAATCTTTTTTGAGATTATAAAAAAATGTCTTCCGTATAAGAAAAAAATTAAAAATTTCATCCAAAGATCTGATTATGAAGAACAGGAGCAAGTGTTATTCTGAATGATAGTCGGTGTAAAGTTCAATCGATTAGCAGAAAAATGTATACCTAATTAGCCGCTATATCCACAATGCCCTTTTTCCCCTACTTCCCAGAAAGATGTTTCTTAAAAAACAATTTTGGTACTAAATGGCACTAAAAAGTTCAACTTAAATTACAATTTGCATTTTAGTGACATTTTTATATGACTTATTCCTGAATGATTCCAAAGCAAATTTCTGAATTCTATTTATGTACATATATCAAATACAATATTTTTACGGAATGCAAGTAATCTATCAGACTTCGAGCTCTTGGGGGGGAGGGGGCGGGTTAAATGTACCCCATTTCCCCCTGCTGCATCCGCCCCTGTGAAGGATCTAATGTCGTTTTCAAATTTTTGGGATCAGCATTTTATTTTTTTTTGTAGTTTACCGTTATACGAAAGGTGGGCACGGTTTTTGTAAGATTTCTAAAATTCTCTAAATTTTGCTTATTGATTTGAAATTCAATGTATACACCAAAGTTGGAGGAGTTTTTATGCATAGTTTTTGACTTATACTTATTTTCTCGCAAAGGGACGGTGTCACGCCTATTATTTTTTATTCCGTTCATTTGGCTAAGCAACCTCATTCTACATTGCATTAAATTTGAGATATAACAAAAATATTGATACTTACGCTATTTTTACGCTATCATTGGGAAGTTAATAAACAAAGAGTCGGACTACACATTCGTTGAGAACTACGGCATATTTACCCCCTACGCTGATGACAAAACACATCAACCTGACAGTTGTCAGCTTTACTGCACCAATAAATATACGGCAAAAAGGGGTTCGAGCCCTCTAATGAACAACGACTCCATATTACGTGACATAGTTTTAGGCGCAGTCAACCTGCCAGCTGCCAAGTTCATAAATTTTGTCAGATCATTAGCAAAGGCGGTTAATTTCATTTGGTTAGACTCTCCTGTTAGCTACCTCTTAGTGGAAAACTGTAAGTCAACGAGAAGGATAACCTGAATATAAAGGGTCTATCATGCAATTGACTGATCAAGTGACCAGGTTTATTTGACTTTCCAGTACCCACTAAAGTCTTATTCGACTCGTGGATATTACTATTGCAGGCAAGTATATGGAATTAAGAATTGGAGTTTATACTCTAATAGCTCATCTTTGAAGTTGCCAACGGCGGGTTTACGAGTATAACGATTCTTCCGCTATCGATATTATTCAGCGCGATATGTCGGCATATCGATTGTTTTTTTAAATATTGAACATTCTCACACTTAAAAAAAGTCTGGAATGAAGAAAGCAACTATCTACATAATGAAAAATGACAAAATTGAGCTTAACAAATATTTACTACTTTTGAAGCAAACAGAGTTCATTTTATCAGGGACCGAAAATAACAACTATTTTTGTTTCGATGTAATAAAAGTCCGAGGGAGAAAATTGTTGTAGAAGAATAGTAAAAAATTTTGATGGAACTTTGCTAATTTTTCTAAGAACTTTGATATTTTTTAGATAAGTTAGGGGTTTGTTAACCAACGCGCTTATTTTTGTAGAAAATAATTAAAAATTAGTTTGAAAAAAAAAACAAGCGTGCACCTGAGTACGCGAGCCAGAAGTAAAACTTCTTTGAAGTAGTAGAAATTAATAAAAGTAATCGTAATAATTAGTAGAAGTGTTAGTGAAAATATTGATACAAATTGTTAGTATCCTTAGTAAAAATAGTGGTAAAAATAAGTAGAAATAGTGGTAGTAATTAGTAGTAGTGATTAGTAGTAGCATTAGTAAAAATAGATGTTCAAAGTATTAAAAAGAATGGTAGAAATTTGTAAAAGTAGCAGAAGAAATTAGTAAAAATAGTGGTATTATTTGGAAGAAGTATTAGTAAAAATAGTGACAGTAGAAATGAGCAACAATAGCGGTAGAAATTAGTAAAACGATTCAGACGATCCTTCGTTCCGCGATGTAATGATCACTGTCGCTGAGAGGTTATACTTAGAAAAAAAACCAGCCCTATTCGAATAGAGGCAGTTGTTTAAAATTAATTCTGTGAAAATTTGTCAAACCTACTTAACCTATAAAACTTAAAATTACAATGTTCTGGTGTAATATTTCAACGATTAGTTAAGCAAAACCTTGAAATAATAAATTTTTCTGTGGAAGACCAGAATTCATATCTTAAAAAAAAAAGTACAAGCTCTGCATATTATTCAATGGCTTTTCAAAGAAGCTACAAGGAATGGAAACTAGAAGAATAAGAAGAGGGTTAAATTAACAAACGAACAAAAAATTAATTTTAAACTGTTAGTCGACTATGAACTATTGAAACAGACAGTCAATCAAGTATAGACGACCACAAAAGGAGTCGAGCGACATTAGCAATTTCTGAAAATTTGTATAAGTTAGATCCAATTTTTTATTCAAGACCTACTAATTTTTATGTCTCGGCCTAATTTTAAAGTGTTCTTTGGATCCTTATTTCGACAATACAATTGGGGGCTTGCAAAGTTGGTAGGGGATTGAAATGTTCTAGAAAATTTCTCCTCGGAAAATTTTATTAGCGGCGTTCAAAGCCAAAATCTGTGTGCGAATAAAGCCCAACTCTTCATAAATAAAATAATAAATAGTCTCATATAAAACATATGTAGATAACAGCTCTGTAAACTTCTAATTTTAATTACACGGAAAAAATACATGCAAAAATGTAGCATAGCTCAAGAGAGCATTATAAATAACTGCCGTCAATATCTAATAACACAGTGTGACACTCAAAAATACCTGGGAAGTCATGTTATTTTTCTTGTAGGTCCTATCGAGTAGAACGAGAATCCAATTTTGGGATTTGTCAAACACCCCCAAAATCCCGACTGAACCTTAAAAAACCGATTTTCGTGCTTTTGCGCACTTCTTAGCCCATATCTTAGCTAATTAACAACCGACTTTCATTCTAAGAATGGTTTAAGACAGAAGAAACTCAGACCTTTTGAGCGATATATGGACGTCTTAAAAAAGCTGAAGAAATTTACTTGTTTTTGCACAACAAACTTAAATTTTGCTACCCTTTTTCTTCTTTTTTTGATTTTGGCGATATTTTCACACACTATTTTTTATAAAAACACGAAATGAGTTTTGATTAGATTCAAAGAGTACGTTTAATACCGAGTTCAACGAATATTTCTTTTAAAAAATCGGCAATTTTGCAAAAATTTACAACGAACTTAATTTATTATAGGTATGAAAACAAATTAATAAATACCGGCTTTTATTTTAGCTTCACTTAATTTTGGGAAGACAGTTTTAAGATGAAGAAAAGCTTCGCTATTAACATCCAATTTCTTTACAAATTGTTTCATGTATCCCAGCTACCAGCGTGGTGGTAAGATAACATCCTCAGATTTTACCAATGGGAGGTTTAAAACGTTTTTCCTGCCTATCTGATGTGACTCTCGAGATGGCCACGCTTTGCGATCATAGCGATTGGATGCCCGACTATCCCATTCACAAAGGTAGCAAGGATATTTTGTGTAGCCACCTTGCATGCCAAATAAAATTGTCAACACTTTTAAGTCAGCGATGACTTTCCATTTATGCGTGGCATAGACGATCAACCGTAAAATTTTTTCCATCATTTCATACGTTTCTTTCTTGTTAACCCCATACGCGATTGGAACTGATGGTAAGAGATTTTCATTGTGTAATAACACAGCTTTTAAACCTAAGGGTGACATTACAGGCTTCATTAAGGGAACACGAATGTATTTTTTTTTTAGGGTACATACTTTTACACGATCCATCAATGAAAAGTCGCCATTCATCTGCATTATAATTATAATTTAATTTGGGTATATTTACACAATGTACTAGATCACAGTTATTGCCATCAGTTTTAAAACTTTCTCTAAGTATCAAAGTGCGGTCGCTTTTTCTGCCCGATGTTATTTGAAAATATTTTTCCACTAAATTCCACTGCTTTAGTCGTGAACCGAGGACTTCAGATTCTCGTTTCGATAAATGCAAATCACGCATGAGATCGGCGAAATCAGAATTTGAAACCAAATGCCTTTCCGTTGATTTTGATTTTCAAGGAAGGAATTCTTCCTCTACTAGCAGCATCAACGGACTCACTTTTTGTAGGCACTTCGGCATTTAAGTATTTTGGTTTCGTAACCGTAACAACATTCGCATACTTTACGTTTTTCCGCGATTTAAAATTGTGACCTGAAACGTTTGTTTTGCAAAAATAGCAATCGTCTTGTTTATGATATGCTTGATGATGCCAAGTCATAGACACAGAAAAGGGCAAAGTAATTGATTGTTGAACTTTAAATTTTTTTTAATATTGTGCAGCAATATTCACAAATAAATTCTGGCTCGTACCAGCGACTCGCACTATAAAACCTTTCGAAAATCTTGTTATATATTTTTACAACACCAATATTATTTTTAAAATCACGCCGATGACTTGTATCCGTAAATAAGCCAGAAATGTAGCAAAACTTATTACGCTTGTCGCACATTTTAGTTTTACTTTACCACGATTTTTATCAAATTTAAAAGCAAACACAACAAAAGATAAACAACACGTGCACTTCAGTATAACGGAAATTTATAAAGACTTCAAAATTGAGTAAAAACTCAAAAATTAAGTGATAATTTCCTTGGGAACAACAGGAGCAAATTTTTGCAAAAATTTCGTTCTTATAAAAAGTAAAATAACTCAGTCACTTTTTGGCCGATTTTTAGAAAAAATATTCGCTGAACTCGGTATTAAACGTACTCTTTGAATCTAATCAAAACTCATTTTGTGTTTTTATAAAATAGTGTGTGAAAATATCGCCAAAATCAAAAAAAAGAAAAAGGGTAGCAAAATTTAAGTTTGTTGTGCAAAAACAAGTAAATTTCTTCAGCTTTATTAAGACGTCTATATAACTTTCAAAAGGTCTGAGTTTCTTCTTTCTTAAACCGTTCTTAGAATGAAAATCGGTTGTTAATTAGCTAAGATATGGGCTAGGAAGTGCGCAAAAGCATGAAAATCGGTATTTTAAGGTTAAGTCGAGTTTTTAGGGGTGTTTGACAAATCCCAAAATTGGATTCTCGTTCTACTCGATAAGACCTACAAGGAAAATAACATAACTTCCCAGGTAATTCGACTTCATTCTTTTTTGTAGCACTGTGTAGCTTAACTTCTACAAATCCAGGCAGGGGCCGACTGGGCCATCGGGCAAATGCCCGGTAGCCCCCCCCCCCCCCCTTTTTGATAGCAAAAATTTTTCCAAACACAAGAAAAAAACTCCGTAAAGGCCCTGCAGTACTAGTTAACTGTAAATATACTCTCGTATAGTTGTTTCCAAATTTTTATACATATAAGGCCTCACCCTTTAACATGATAATTTAAAATAAAACTCTGATCAACACCTTATATTTTAACCCGAGAGATTCTAAATATGACTACAGATTTTACATATATATTGAGTTATTGAATAAGAAGCAATTGGGGCCTAAGAGAAGAAACCCCCGAAAAACTCTGAGATAACTCAAACTGAATATTCCGTCAAAATGTATATAAGTATTCTAGTATTTTTGAGTTTCCAACCTCTGAGGTCGTAAGATGTTTGGGGCCCCACTCTTGTGGGAACTTTTCCGAATTTTGATATGAGATTTCCGTCGTGACTGTTTCGTGGTCTTAAAGATAAAAATGATTATTCAATAAACTTTCCTAACATTTACAATTGATAAAATTTGGGGGCCCTTTGACGCACAGTCCACCCCTGAATCCAGGTGGGAATTTCATAAAATTGTCACAAAGTATAATTTATTTAAGTAACTTTTAATATTGGATCAACCCATTGATCGGTTAGACGCCTATAAAGACCTCTTACATTCACAGTAGCTTGAGAATTCTGATTTTAACTGCTTTAATTCTTAAGTATAGTTTAAGCTTGAAGTTTTCTAATACTTCTTTTGATATCATTATTTTAAAGTTCTGAAATTTCCTTGCATTCATGCATCTACTTTTTTATTTATTTTTTGTTTTTTTTTTTGCTTCAAGCATTTTCGGCAACTGAAAGCGAAACATTCATAGTAATTTACTTTTATGTTATTAGCGTGAGTTTGTTGTGCGAAAAATTCAATCTCTTTTAAAATCACTTACCTCCAGTGATGTTTAGCTATTGGTTGAAATTGCCAAAAATAAAGTGAGAATGCAATACTTGAAAATAGAATTCGGCAGGCACTGAGAATATTACACACAAAAAGCAAAGAGCTAAGAAAATAAAGAAATTGCATCACTCTCACCGTACCTCTGACAGAAAACCATAGTTTACTTCACACACGAAATAAATTAATTCAAAACGATTAGAGGCACACTTGGGTCAAAAGCGGGGTTTATTGTGATGCTGTTCTTTTGCTTAACTACTAGTCCATTTACTATGCGATTCAATATCTCTGGTGAATTTCATAAGGCCATATATGTAATGTTCGCCAACTACTATTTTAAAATACGGGACATTTATGACGGCCATGTACTTTTCTCCGATTCCCTTTAATATATGAAAAGTGTAACCAGTTTGTTTTAAGCTCAATTCCCTCATTAGTATTAACCCATTAGAAATAGAGAAAATATATATGTACAAAGAATCTCTAAAAAAGTACTGCTTATCGTTTCTAAATAACTTGATTTTTTCCACTTGCACATTCTAAATTATGTGAAGTTATTAAAGAAGAGGAAAAGCGGACCTCGTCCATATGTATATTAAATTTTTTAATTGTTTACATATAATAATAATAAAAAATAGTAACAGTCAATTTCGAACCTAGAAGGACCATATCTCGGCTTTGGAGGCTAACTTCAAAACACGGAGAAATCGTCTATTTAGTTTTGACTGAATCTCATAAAAAAAGTTGCTTTGATCCAATACCCAGACGAGTACTGCACTTTTATAAGCTAATACAAAAAACATTTGTTTCTTTTGTATCTTCTGTTTTCCGACTGGGTTAAAAGTTTATGTATATTGGAACGATTTTCCGTCATCCCAAGTCAAACTTGGTTTGGAGAGATACCAGTTTCGGCGTTGTGCCATCTTCATTGCCACTTTTCATTCTCTGACTTGTCTCCAAACTAAACTTGACAAAGAATGCAAGAAAATATATTTTGGAAGAAATGGGGAAAAGTAGGATACGCATATCGAATGACAGAAAAAGTTCATCATTAAGAGAAATGGGATTGGCGAAAGTGCAGCTACTGTTGTTGGAGTGGCAAAAATTGTGAATGCAAATGGAATCATTGTTAGTCCAAGTGGACGTCAGAATGATGCCCCAAATATAATAATAGAAATAAAATAAATAAATAATCTCTAAGCGGCATCCGACACAGAGTAGTGGGGCTCGTTCTAAAGACACTCAGCAAACCAGCTAAAGAAATGGCAGTGGACCTAAATGATGTCCTGAGGCTTAGGGCCCACAATTCTATAATGCAGTTGTGAGATCAATGCTCTTTTACGGCACTGTAGTTAGAAGAGATGCCGTTGCCAAAAAAGTAAAAATCATCATTATCATCTCAGCTTAAAACGACAGAAACTAAAACGCTTACGAGTATTACGCTGGAGATTGAACGAGGTTAGGAAAAAAGGAGTTCCTACCGGGGCATAACTTTTAGCCTCAGTCTACCTTATTACTGCAGTGCATTCAAGGTGGCGCTAATAGCTGCTGCAGTGTGATAAGATTCACAGTAAGGAAATCTATATTTTCTGTTATAGCCAAATCGCTAAAAAAAGACGTCGGGGTTCCGCATAATTGTTTGTTGTGCGGGAGAGTTTAAAGTCGCCTAGGATTTGTCACACCACACCAGTCGGAACTTGAAATATTTATTTTTAATTTTGTTTAGTTTGGCCCATTTTCTAAGGTAGGTATTTAATTCGGTTTAAGATAATTTACATTTTTTTAGTTTTACGCCATTTTAGATCTAATTTGCAGTTATATGGGGATACAAAAAGGCTTCTGGCTCTTTTGGACGGCCCCGAAAACGAGGGTGAAATGAATGATTAAGATATTTTTTGAGAATAATCAATATATAAGTACTATTTTATCGTCTGAAGCGATTATTCTGACTTATATCAATATTAATTGACTCTTAATGCACAGTGTTCTTAATACTATCCTAAACGATTTTTTTCTATTCTCACAATCTCACAGTATTTACTTTGCATTTTTCATATACAATCAAAATATGTAACGTCGAAGGTTTTCTTGTAACGCAAAAAAATAAAATTTGGATTTAAATTCATAAAAAATTAAACTTTTGAACTATTTTTCTTTTTAATGATAAGATTCGCTAGTGAAAGAGAATTCATTCCATTACACAAAAATCAATACAATAATCCAATACAGCTAGTTCACCATTGAGTTTGTAAAACCTGACCTGTCGGATCTTGTAACGAAAATCCACTTGTCGGAGGCCGGGTGGGCGAGCTGGAATGAGTTGGACATTTCTGGCACATAAAGTATGGGTTCCCGGTCATTGCGACAAACGGGGTAGCTATGAAGATGATGAATGTGCAAGCTGGTATGAGTGATTCACTTACCATGCTTCTGCAGAACTGTAGGTTTTTCATTAACAATAAATTTGTTAGGATGACCAACGATAGATGGCAAGCAAAATCCACTTTGCAAATTGCAAGGATACTTTGGGTAGACGGGAAGTTACGATGACGACTACAGTCCTAACCGGGCATTGTTTAATAAGTGTATTTGGGGGAGACCAAGCATCGGCTGTCCGTCACTAGTTAAAAGAGGAACTGAAGCTTTCAGTAGTTATTTCTTTAATGAGCTTGGCGATCTTAGAAACTTGTAGGGATACGAGTTGAGCTTAGGGGAACATGAGTAATTTACCAGTCCCAATGAGGTATCGCAAAGGCTCATGAGCCTAAGTTAGGCCTACTAGGGAATACCGCTTAACCTAACCTAAATGATGTCAATGTAAAAAATATTACTTACGACAGTTGAATGCGTCTTTTCAGAATGTAATCTTAAATGTCACTACCCAGCAAAGAATCCAAAAATGAAAAATCGGCGCTTAATATGCGTCATGCTTTATCAGAACTATATACAGGTAGTTTAAGAAAGTTACCATTATCTGTAATAAATGGCTACTTACGAAAGATAATTTTCAGCGCCGAATGCTGGTTCGAAGCATTGAAGCAGAAGTAATCTAATTAGTGCGGCTTAGACGAACTAAGCGTTTTGCAGAAACCCGGATTCAAAAAACGTTAGAACATTCTCCCAATGTAATGCTTTCATTCTGCATGTAGGCGGGAGGTGAAAGTGATCCAGTGTACTTCAAAATGTTTTTGTAAAATATTATATTTTATTTGGCAACTTTGAACTCTCCAGCAGCCCGATACATATTTATGCATAGCTTGCCATAGCTCCCTACTGCCGACTGATTTCCTCCACAACCTTGATATTTAAGAACACCCTATCTTAGACAGGCAATTAACATGACCTAAACTGCATTGAAAACTGTTATGTGTTTCTTAAGTCAAAAGTATATTTTTATTAGTTTTTAAAGGAGTTACCAACTTTCTGAAATAAAAGTTATTTTTCCTGTATAAGGTAAATAAAGTATAAAAATCATGATACAAAAAAGCATTAAAAGGTAAAACCGTTCGCTCAATTTGTCGGCCATAATTTTTTTTTGTGAAGTTTGCCAATAATCCTACACTTATTTAAAAAAAATTTAATTCATTTTCTTTTCCACTCTTGTAAAAATATGGTAGCTCCATTTCAAAAGGAAATGCCCAAAGCACAATTAACGTCAAATGGGAGCAATGACGGCTAAGAAGAAGTGAAACTACTTGATAAAAATATTAAATTGACATGAAAACCACTTACAGTATATCCTTTTATTATAATACATTTATGAAAAGCGTTTTCTCTTATAAAATAATAAAGAAACGGCATATTACTTATCTTTTTTCACAACTTGCGGGGAAGACTAGCACATTTCATATTCCCGCGTGGAAAACTAGCTACAAGCGTAATCGGCAATTAAGAAGTATATATATGACCATGTTCTAAAATCGAACGATTTGAAATCGTAGTGAAGAGAAACTATGAAATAGGCATCACTCATATATGATAAGTAATTAGTTTTAACGCCAAACTTGAAAAATTTTGGATAAAAATGTTGGAATCGATTTTTTCAAAACAGAGAGGCTAGTATGCGTTCAAACAGACATACGGACATAACTAAGGAATCTGAGTATATGCCATATTTTTCTTATACTTACAAACATCTGACCAAAGATATATACATATCATTTCATTTTCATGAAAGGAGGCTGCTATTTCCTAATAACGCAGAATTTATAATAATTTGTTTATTTATTTATTATTTATTACAGTCTTATTTTTATTGATGAGATAAATTATATTTACAATATATTTATATATATTACAAACTTTATGCATAAATTCTTACCGCATTAAAGTAAAAATGGCACACTATCGAAATTTATGAAACGAAGTAATTTTGCCTTGTAAAATCTGTCAATGAATTAAGATGAAATAAGGTATTATATCATAAATGAAGAACGAAATTACGAACAAATAGGGTCGGCTCTAAATTGTATCGATAAAAATGTAATCTTCCATAACCACACTGGACGATGCAGTTTGAAATATAACGTGACGTTGGATAATTCGATTCACATTGATTTTCCTGTACTCGTATTTCCAAGGCCGTCTGAATGGACGAGATTCGTACCATGATAAAAAATTTGCTTTCTCACGCTCAACCACTTCATATCTGCGAACATATCCCAGGTGGGTTTATAGTAGCAGATATTCAAAATAAATCCCATCGCTCTGCTTTGAATTTTTGTATGTCGCTCATTGTGAACCTAATATAACGTATAGACCAGTGTTTTATATCTTATTCCCAAGTATTTGTATGATCTTTTCATAATGCCAATTATCTTAGCAATTAATTTTATTAGATATATATTTAAGATGCACGTCAAATTTTAATTTGTTATCGTCCCAAATACCTAAGTAGTTGAGGATTTTTCTACCTCAATTTTTCTAGAGAAAATCACGAATTGTGTCGTTTCCACGTTTAATTTTAGTTTATTTAAACATAATCATTTATACAACGAATCAAGATCCTGAATTTTTGTTATCGCATTAGTAATGCTCCTGTCACTGAATGTTAACA
Source organism: Anomoia purmunda (assembly GCA_951828415.1). Taxonomy (NCBI): domain Eukaryota; kingdom Metazoa; phylum Arthropoda; class Insecta; order Diptera; family Tephritidae; genus Anomoia; species Anomoia purmunda. The sequence continues at coordinate 65,677,320 of OX639997.1, forward strand.
GAGTAATAAGAATAGTGTGTTGCATGCGATCAGAGAGAAACTTCGAAACCTGTGAAATTCGGTGTTTTCTATACCTATAGATTAGAACTATTTCGATATTTTCCACCTAGCAATATTTTCACAGGCTCTTTTCAGGTCGATAAGTGCTCCCAAAATTTGCATCATTGAGGTCTTTCTTTAATTGTGTTAGCACTAAATTTGCCGTTGAATCCCATGCCGTATATTTCCTTTAACTTAAAAAGCTAGTTCTAATTACTTTTTTCAGTAGATGTCTTCCCTATCAAAGGTATTTTCAAAATAAAGCTCTCTTGAAACTCCTTCGTATAAGACTGATATTTCAATAGTTGATTTAACTTAATATAATTTTAATTGCGTTTTTAGACCCTCTCCAAAACGAAATTTGAAATTTTGTGTTTTCATATTATTTAATATAACTAAATTAGCTTTTAATCAGATGACAACCTTTTTTCAATCTTTCGAATAACACCATATTTGACTTCATTCTTTTGTTTAAACGAATGTAACCTTTTCAAATATTACGAACTATATATGTAAATGCCAAATCTTATCCTAATCAGTCCAGTCATCATCGGTATGTGATTTACCTTATTTATTTAATTGACTACAACTAAACTATTTTGAAAATATGCCCTACACATTAACCCAGCCTACATACATATGTGCCAAAATTTAAACAAATCCATCAAACATGCTCGCATATTCACTCACACATAAACCTTCACATTTATAATATTAATTCTTTAATTTGGAAACGTGGCAACTTTTTTCTGAACAGTTTTCAAAAACGTGTGTATGAATATCCTTATCTTGTTGTTATTTTCAAACAGTGAGAAACGGTGGCCGTCGTAGCCGAGTGTTTAGCATGTACGCGGTTCATTCGGTGTATTCCGGGTTCAAATTCTGGCCGGGGCAAGTAACATCAAAAATTATAGAAAAGTTTATTCCAAAAGCGGTCGCCCCTCGGCATGCTATGGCAAACCTCCGAGTGCTTTTCTGCCATGACAAAAAACTTCTCACAAAAAAACATTCGTCGTTCGGAGTCGGCGTAAAACTGTAGTACTGTTATATTTCAGAAAGCTTATAAATAACGTTAAGTTAATGTTTTTAAACACGTATCAACACCCTGTAAATATATTTTCATAATTAAGTGTCTTTCAGCCTATTTCCTTCAAATCCCATTAGGGAACATTTCTTCTAACTTAATAATTTCCTCCAAGATATATTTTTCAGCAGTTGGCAACCCTCTCGAAAAGTACTTTCAAAATAAAGCTTTCTTGAAACTCTTTCGTTTGTGACATATATTTAATACTTTATTATAATCAATTAAATTTTTAAATAAATGGCAACCCACAGATTTTATAGTCTTCTCTACTTTTTTCCCGGGATTATAAATATTGTAGATTGAACGTACGTATAGTCTCAATATTCCACACCAGGTTATATCTTTCAATAACGAAATTTAAACAAAATTGCATTATAATTTTTTTAATTTTTTACATGGTGTAACAGTGATGACTTAAAAGAAGAAACAACATCTTTGGAATTTTTACATACATTCAGCATGCGGTATGTATGTACATGCTAATGAAAATGCTCCAAAGATTGTATTAGTAAGAGATGAGCAAAAATTTGCAAATTTGTATAGCTACAATCCTCATCAATACACATGGAAATTTGTTAGCCACATTGTAAAAAAGGGGGAGCAAAATTACACTTTCATTTTAAAAAAGATTTTGCACAGAATGCATATGTCTTCATGTCAGCACGTCAAAATCAAAGAGCTTGTTGTTTATAAATTCAATGCTTTTGGCTAAGAGAGAATTGAGGTAACATTATCTAGGTCATCGATGTAGTAGGTAAGTTTAAAGTGGAGCGTGATAGCGAAAAACTCTTTCGCAAATACTCCAATTACATTAGTTTTGTAATGCATTTTTTTCTTGTTTAAACTAGACAAACTTTTATTGTCTTTTAAATTGTGTAAAATATTTATAAAAGATAACTTGTATGAAATTTTTATATCAATTAAAAAATAAATTAAAAAATTAAGTGATTATAAGATTTTATATATTCCTCAAACGCTATCTATCTATCTTATGTAATGATTTACATTATATGTGTGTTTGTGCTCAAAATTGACTCAATATAATAAAATATAAATCAATCAACCAAACCTTTTGCAGATGAACTCGGGTAACAACCGAGCTCAAATTTCAGCACACAAACAATAATCAAACATTTGGAAAAGTATATAACAAAACCTATGCAAAGTTGCTGTTAAACATTGGACTCTTTCAAAGCGAAATAAAAATTAGAGCATAGAGTAAACTCTATGCTTGAGGAGGTACAAGGCGAATTCATATCAGGTGGTGTTATACGTACAAAAACAAAAATTTACACTAACTAATTATATTCACAATGACAGTATGATTTACAACAAACACATCATTTTGAATTAACGTTTACCAAGCGAATCCGATCAGCTGCTTGGTCAACTTCTCCTTATATGAATTCACCTTCAGGTATATATTTATCTTGGAGTTGTGCAAACTCTACACTACTGGGGTTGAATGTTGAAACAGCGATGTGATGAGAGACTGAGCTACGACTTTAGACTCGCTCATTGAAGTTTGGTTCGATTTCGGTTCGGCTTCGTCCAAAAAAATGTCAAACTTTTGTATAGTTAAAATTTGTATAAAGTTAAAGTTGATGTGCTGCAATTTTTGGATATCAAATCAGCCTTTCGAATTTACAGTATAGCAATATGATTTGCAGTAATAATACTAAAAAATTATTTATTAAATAACGTATTGGATAAGTTTCTCAATTTAATCTCTGGTACTGATTTAAAGCACATATTTCATGTTGAAGAAACTGCTTTAAAATATCTGTCTGCTCCTTCATCGAATTTGTCTAGTGGAAATTGGTCCAGGCTGCAGGTCAGCTTTTTTTGCGATATACGAAATCGGTTGCAAAGAGGAATTCATTATCGAATATTATCGCAAATTAATGCAGCAGTCAAACGGTTTCTAGACTGGGGTTAGTTTCTGTAAAGACGAATAGGGAAATCTGGTAACAAACGTCCAGAATAAACTCGAATACTTATCAACGCGCCAACACTCGAGGTGAGAATACCACTCCGGCGGCTTAAGAGCAGCAATGACCAGCTGTTAGTACAATTGGGTCTGATGAATACATGCCCGAAGAATGGAATATCAGTGTGCTTTGCCCAATCCATAGGAAGGATGACCTTGCTATTAGCGCCAATTTACGTGGTATAAACCTTCTTGACATCGCCCATAAGGTCCTTTCGACGTTGTCGTACGAAAGTTTGATTCCTTATAATAACAAACTGATTTGACCCTATCAGTGCGGCCTCGGACCCATTAAATCCACTATTGACCAAAAATTTGCAGTGCAGCAAGTTCTGGAAAATACCCAAGATAAACTCATCGAAATATGCCACATTTTTGTCAACTTTAGAGCCATGTTTCATTGCACGCAGAAAAGCTACTCCTACGGCGACATGTCGAAACTTTGGATCCCCGCAAAACTAATACGGCTTTCTAGAGTGACGTTGAGCCCAACTTTTAGCTTCGTCCATATTGGGAAGGACCTCCCCAGCTGCTCGAGACCAATCGAGGTTTTCGACAGGACGACTAACTCTCGCATGACTTCTTCAATCTGATGCTAGATAAGTGCAATCAATCTGAATCGCAACGACACGTTGCTGCGATTCGGCACTCATGGGTGAACAACGAAAGCAAGGTCGTCCACAAATACAATGCAAGGACTGAAGGACTTGTGTAGACTTGGTGTGAATAACTGGGGCAACTTTTTATTTATTTTAGTAGCATTGATATAATAAAACAATGCAGTCACCTCGCTCTGATTTTGCCGCAACTGGTCGTCGGGCGAAATTCGTTGTACGCTTTGGTTGTGCGCATTCTTATAAATGCCAGTGCGTTCTTTTTTTTATTTAAGCGAATATTCGCATAAAGCATAACTCGATCCAAAGTTTGCTAGACAAACTTATATATTGTGGTGGTACAGTTCAATGGCCATTCTCATGATAAGTGAGAGCATTTTTATCAGAGTTGAGTAAAAATAAATGATTTTCGTGTAAATCATCTTCTACAAAGTTTTTCGCAACAACGATTCAATTGAGCATTTCTCTGGGAAGTAATTTCATGCATACAAATGTATAACATCAGTGTTGCCCATTTGATGCAAATGCATAAATTTTCGCCTAACATTTCGAGGGTTACTCCCAATACAAATTCGCATAATTTTCGTCAAGATAAAGCTTTCGAGGCAATTATGCGTGAGGAGATTTAGCGCAATTGCGTAGCAGAGCCTAATTTTATATAAAAAATTAACACTAACAACTTGATCAACATGACAAGACGCTTTGCTCGGAAATAGAGTACTAAGCTTCATTATGTGATGATTTCGTTTAACGGATGTAATTTTTTCGTATATCTCGAAAATGGTCAAGGCAACTACATCTATTCAAGAAAAGCTTCGTAATTAAGTGAAAATTACCTCACATCATAGCATCTGTAAATTATGGCAGTAAATTTGGTTGCAGTGTTGCCGTAGTAGTTTGGAAATGTCACTTTGCTGCACAAATATTTATACAATCAGATGTGAAAACATTTGGTTATAATTTTCAAATTTTTTTCGGATACTTTATGTGTAAACACAACGGCAACACTGTAAACGATACTCATTACTGGTCCTTAATTAAAATAGCAATTAAACATTTTCAGCTTCCAGGCGCAGCTCCATCATTAGCATCAACGGATCGGTTGTTCTTTTCTTGACATCATCACCGTGTTTGTCTATAAATTTTAAATGTGGCTTTTCATTCCTCAAAGCAAACACATGTACATATGTATGTAGCCTTCGTTGACCGTTGCAGCTGTAAAAATATAAAGTGGCCCTTTACGGTGATTTTATCGCGCGACATAGCATCGAAGAACATTATCTGCCCTTGACTGCAGTGGCACACAGTGTGCATACACGCTCAGCCAATTTCATCTTCAACAAGTGCATTCTTCTTCATACAAATCTACGTACATACGTATGTATGTATGTATGTGCTTTCACAAATGCATCCATATATACATTTGACAAGTCTTGCATTGGTCGAGGCCATGAAATGCGGCAACTCGCAGTTTTATGCGCAGCTTTAATATTAAATATGTATGAATTTGTACGACATAAGTAATTAAGTAATAAGACTTTCTTGTAAATGGTACAGTGTCTATCCATCCATATAAAAGTAAATATGTACATAGCAGAAATGAGTTGGAGCAGAGTGTTGCCAGATTTAAAACACGATTGCTACATTTTTTGCTGAAATAAGGTTTGTTGGTTGGTTGCAGTGGCAAGTGAAGGTCTTTATTAATACCACGTTCCAGCCGTCGAATCATACATAGAACAAATAACGAAGAGGAAAAGAGAAAAACAACTTTCCATCGCCTTAGATCCGTGAAGCTTAAGAACTTAAGCAAATTCTTTGAATCCGTGTTACTCAACTCTTTCAGTATTTTCCCAAAAAATTCATTGTAGTTCTATAGATGTTTCTTCTGCACCTGGTAAACTGGAGGTGTGATAGAAGTCCTTGTTTTCCAACCCCCATTTGGGCATCATTAGTACCCAATGGCCAGTGCCCTGCCAAAACAACGGTTAGCATACAAGCGGCCGTCCGTTACATTTTAATGGTAGAAGAAGATCTTTTGTCATTGAAAGAGCGCCATCGACTCTTGAATACCCTACGCTATTCTAAATTCTTCCACTTACATTCAGCCTGACGAGAATCAGAGGCACAAGAACCTCTGCGGCCTCTGAGATACCTAAAATTGAACCTTTACGTGCCAGCTCATCCAGCTTTTCGTTACCGTGAATATTACGATGCTCCGGCACCAATATAACAGTGTTGATAGGCCTAGATCACTTTGAAGCTAGCTAGCCAGATGGGAGGCTTCATCTGGCAAAACGCCAGACTGAAAAATACTCGTAGAACCGGGAGACGTAGATATGCCTCTGAATAATATTCCCGCACCTACTTCACTATCCAATTTTTACCCATCCGTGAAAACAGATACTGCGAAGCGCTCGGTAAATAAGATATGTGTCCATATCAGAATCCAAGTTTCCTTAGCCAAGGCACTCTGGCAAGCAGACTCGTTGATGTAAAGATATATCTATGTGACAAATTACGTCCAAGGCCTCCGTAGGACACGATCTAATTGTCTCAGTAATCGCAACGCGGCTCAACTGCTGTCCCCTCCTTAGTCGTTGTGATTTAGTTCATTTCAACGGTCTTCCACAACACTAGCTAATCGTAAGATATAAATCAGACGAATTATCGCCGTGTAGGTCGAGACCATAAGATCCGGACGCAGGTCCCATTTCTTACCTAGCATTTTTTTGCTAGTATTCAACACCGAGATTGACGAGAGCCTACCCAATCATCTCTGAGATGGCATTGGTAAAGATCACTTCTATATCTTAGAAAGCAGTCAGAATAAATTGCTTGCTCGTGCATTCATTTGTACGGAAGTCGATAGGGAAAGCTGCTCTATAAGCCAAGCCCATGATTTTCACGATTTTGTTACACTTGGACTCCAAATACCCCGGAGATTTTAAAATTACTTGAGCTTGTTTTCGACCAGCTTGACGATCCGTCGCCATTTCATTTCCTTGGGGTTGCGAAAGGAATCTGCTCAAATTAAGACAAATATCGAACAGTTTCCGTTTGTGATCCGGAAAAGATTTCTGATCGGACACCCTCCAGTTCTCTACCTGAATAATACTCCTGCCGCTTAGCAGGGTTATATCTAATACCGCTGAAATATAAAGTTGGAAGAGAACCTGCCGATCATTTCGTGCGTTTTAACTATTTGAAATTTGTTCCAATTAATTAATTTGAGGTTATTTGGGATTGCCTTATGTGAAGGTTGTAAAAAATCGTTAAAGAGAAAATTAAAAAGCTTCACAATATGCAGGAATCCTTTAGCCGAATTTATTTTACAAATAATGCCAACCATCATTTTAAGCTTGTGTAATGTTTTCTATAGTATACATTTTTAGTTAGATTCTGCCCAAATAAAAGGCTAATTAGCTATAATTTTAAGATAGATAAGAAATTATCTATTGTACTTATAAATCGATTTGTATAAGGTTTTAAAGGTAAGTTCATATGTTACGTAGTATTCTATTCGAATATGTACAAAAAATTAAATTCGACATAATATTTTAAACTAAAACACACCCATTTGCTCCACTGTATATGAAAAGCATTGCAAAAGTTTTCTTTGTTCAATATTACGGCAGGCATTTTTGTTTCTTATAGTAGTCCTTCGTCCATAACAAATTTACTTGGCCAATGTCAAAGTGAGACGCTTTAGGCAACATGTAGCGAATCTCTTTTTATATATTTCTACAATATCTGTATGTAAGCATACATGTACACGAATTTAAAAGATATGTTAAGATATCAGCGTCTTAAATTTTACCGCTTTAGTGAAAATATTTTCTATATTGTATATTATTTATAATTTTAAGGACTTCACAAAACGACTTAGTTCCTTCGAGGCACCTACGTACAAATCGCAAAAGTCTAGTTTGTTTACAAATAAATATATGATTGCAATGCTAAAGGAAGAGTTAAAAAGGGAATGCCTCCTCATTTTACAAAAACAAACAAAAACATCGGAAATGTCCATAGCGTAATACTAAAATAAGGTATGATATATTTATTAGCGATATAATTTTTGCCTGATTTCAATAAAAAATTGTTAAATAAAATCAAATAAAAAAACAGGGGTTATCTGGATATATTTATATTTTTTCTTAACCCTGATATATCAATAGATTAGTTGAAGTGTTTGGAAATGAATTATCGGCAACTCTTGTTCATTTTTTTTTTGTATAATGGAGCGCTCATGAAATATATGAAAAATGGGTATATAAATGTATATTGAAGGTCGCCGTAGCCTAGTGTGTAGCGTGTGCTCGCTTCATTCGGTGTGTCCCTTCATTCGGTGTGCCCCAGGTTCAAATCGAGGCCGGGGAAAGTAACATCAAAAATTATAGAAAGAGTTTTTCTAATATCGGTCGTCCCTTACAAGAGTCGTTCCGATTCGGCTTAAAATTGTAGGTCTCTCACTAGTATTACAAATTGCAGTAGAAGTTCGGCGTAACATCAAGCTATATGGTCTAAGCTACAAATTATTGTTATTATTATAATAAACTTAAAAAGCAGTACTCGTAGAAAACGCTTCATTTAAAAAATTCGGGAAACTCAATTTAAGGTTCAGGTTGTTTACGTTTGTTTTTTATGTGGGTTGAAATTATATTGCTTGTTTTATTAGTTTCTAAAAGTGCCGCATATTCTGGTGGCGTGCGGCTTTACGAAGTACAAGAAAAGCTCTGTGAAATGCCTAAAATATTTTTTAAGAAATAACCTAGTATAAATTGTCTACTTTTTAAATATAATTGAATTATGTGGGCTATATGCGTATACATATGCACTTGGGCTGGGAATTCCATCCGGATTTTTGAATTATCAAGGTATTCGCGTTATATCCGGAATTGGATATTTGGATACTTAAATGTTAAATCCGGATACTCGGATATGCGGATAATATCATAGCTTTTAGATACCCGAATTCATTTAATGCAAGTGGCGAATAAATAAATGGATAATAGAGAATGGAAAAAAGGTTTCGGTATTAATCGTAGGTCTGTAAAATAAACCTCGGTATAATTCCTTACTATAATAATACGGCATGAAAATATACAAGCCCCTATTCATTCGTTCTCGAACTTATATTCGTTTATTGATAGTTGAGGAATAGCATGAATCGAAAAATGATTTACAAAAAGTTTTTATTATTATTGTTCAGTAATTTATTGATTTTTTATATCCGAATTTACGAATATTAACCAGATTCGGAGTTCATATTTCAATTCGCGAATTTACTTTAGGAACAAGATCTATCTAAACCAAAATCTAAGTTTTGTCTTATTACATATTTTAATATTAAGAGAAACCAAAACAAAATAGGGGAATAAATTAAATTAATAATAGCATAACAGAATTAATGGATGGAGTTTTTATTAGTTAGCTAGCTTTCACCCGCACAGCATTCGGTTTTATGTTATCAATTCGATAATTATATAACATTTATATAACATAATAAGAAATAAATAATTTCACCAAAAATAGTTTTTTATTATCTAAAGAAACATCGACCCCCATTTCATATATCCCGATTACGGTTGTTTGCTGAAACTTTTTTTTGTTATTGGCAACTGGGCGATCTGCCGTTCGAGTTTAGTGCAACCCTATTTATTGTTGGAAATACACAACATAATCAAACGATGATGCTATTTAGGAGTTATCGCCTTCAAAGTTTTCCTAAACATCTGTCAGTTCAAACCAGTTTTGTAATGTTGCATTTATCTTATACTTTTAGTTTAATTAATTTTTTTTTAAACAGGTGGCAACCCACGTCAAATATTTTTCCAAAATAAAGCTTCATTAAACCTCTTTCATTTGACACTAGTATAGTAGAACTTTGCCATCTAATTTGCGTTCAAAATATTTTTTTACATATTTTAATTCCAAAATGCAGAAGTATGTAGTTTCCCATAATTTCTTTTGGCCTTAACTAAGCGGCCTATACTTTTCAACAACATCCACATTGCTTTTCTGTCAACATAACCTACAATTATAAGTTAGTCTATACTTACAAACAGGTGTATATACATACATACATAAATACATACCTACGTTCTTGTAAAATATGTATGTATATGGTTTTGATGCTTAACGGCCTTGAGCTTCTATGAACACACACACAGACAACGAACCATGCCAAGCTTCAAGGATCACACATAGTTTTTTGGGCAATAGGAAAAGTTTTCCGGCTGTTTGTAAAGGATAAATTTGTGGGTAATATAATTGTGCAAAATTATTTAAAGGTAAACACTCTATTGTTCTTTTTATTCCAAATATGACTATGTTATCAAAAAATCAGTGGTTACTTACTCAAGCGGCAAACACATCTAAACCAATTAAACTTTTAATTGGTGGCTAGGCATCTGTAAAATAATGCATCGCGGAATGTGTACACCTTGTAAACCATCATGCGGCCTAGAGCAAATTTCATTGAGAGCGTAGATTTGAAACTATATAAAAAGGATTATTGTGTTTCCACTTCAATGTGTGTGCTACACAAACAAATCAGTTTCCCTTACTTAATTCTTTGATGTTGCTTGGCAAACATATTTATGTTCATACATTTGTACAATATATGTATCTTGGATGTTAAATATCTTATTATATCTAAATACGGGCATAAGTGTTGTAAGTAAATCAACGATACTAAGTTTGATAATTATAACGAAATTAATACAAACACAGAAGTCGATAGAATGGAATACATGGAATATGAATATGAGAATTAAGACATTGAAAAGGAATACAAAAGTAAAGCCGTGAACAGAAATAAAAACCTTAAGTAAAGTAAAGAATTAAAATATCATTGCCGATTCTACGCAGAGATAGAGAGTTAAATATGGGAGCAGTAGGGGTAGTACTCGTAGTAGTAGTAGGAGCGGTAGTTACTAGTGCCAATTTGTAAAAATACTGGTAGAAATTAATAGTAGCATTATCAGAAATAGTTATAGTAATTAGTTGTAGCATTAGTAAAAAGCAATGCAAGAAGTTAGTAAAAATAAAGATAGTAATTAGTAAAAGTAGTGAAAGAAATTAGTAAAAAAAGTGGTAGTAATTAGTAGCGGCATTGGTAAAAATAGGAGTAGAAATTAAAGTAAGATTAGTAAAAAATAATAGAAATTATTGAAAATAGTGTACACGGCCAGGACAAAATGAGTACTTTGCTGAGCACTTTTACAATTAGTCATAAGGATATTATGAGTACTTATATGAGACTCAGCTGTCGTTTTTCAGAAATAAAAAAATTTTAGTTTCGTTAACTCTACCACATAAATGTAGATACGATGAAAATGAACAAATCTTACTTTTACATTCAAATTGTCACCTTAGAAATAAATTCAATAATCGCACATACCGCTAGAGAACGAATAGAATAGCGCAACCACTAAATGATGTTCGGGATAGCGAATTGTTAAATTCTTGGTGCTTGAATATATTCATGCCGTATTATTGCTATACTCACCTAAACTCGCAACGATACTAATTTTCGCAATAAATGATTCCACGGTTTGTTTTCCTGACCTGCGACTAATACTGAAAGCTTTTACACAGATTAGTATTTATTTGCTCCATGTTGTATTTCATTCATTTTGGGCATCTGAATATCCAAATATTATATTGATATCCGTATTTTTGAAGTAAAGCAGTTGGCATCAGAGTGATCACGTACCGAAGGTCTTGTTGATATCGCGTAACGAAGTCGCCCCATGACGCTTTTATGAGACTAAAACAAACATATATGTGTACATGTGTATTTATGTATGTGTGCGTGTATATGTCTATGTATATGTATGTACATATATCTGTATGTCTATCAGTACCCTACCGGAAGTGAAGGTAGCTTAATCCTAACATTAATCTGCTTGCGGAAATACTAGTGCTGACTATAAATTGTATATTTTCTTTGAGAATATGTATGGCGATGACCGAAAAAAAGTCAGCTCTGGTTATATCTACACTTGCGGTCAATAAATACGCACCACCAAGTATAATTGAAATAAGATCACATGAGCAATTTGTTTATAAAGTTAGATTATTAGGGTAATTTTAATTTGTTTGGCAACATAGTGTAAATTAGTTGGCCAATTAATTAAATAAAATTAACAAAAATGTACATTCGATGATATTCCTGATTAAATAAAAGAAAACAATGTGAAGTTAACTTAAAGCGACTAAATCATTTTCACCACTAAAGCATAGTACTAAGTTCACAGCCGTGAAATTTCGCCAGCAACATGCATTTGGATTGCCGTGAAATGTTGCTAGCAACATTGAATGTCAAATGAGAAGAAACGTCAAAATAAAAATTGAAAAACTGTAAACAAGCAAATTTATAAGCATCGCCCCAGTAGCAATTAGCGAATTTTGGTAAGAAAATTGTATTTAACCATAATTATATAACTAATTGTGTTCTTTTAAACAGGTTTTACTACATTTAGCGGAATTTGAAGAGTTTTCCAAACTTTTCAACGGATTGTCAATTTTAACGAACGTCCCTTTTCGCTCAATTTTAAATGACGTGAGCATTTTAAATAGGGGTGAAATATTGTTGCTGGCATGTTGCGAGGTGTTTCCGTGGCGAAAACTTAGTACTACTTTGCCGTGAGATGCATATGAAATTTCACGCATATTTCACGGGAATGCAATTAGTATGGATTTTGACAGCCATTTCACATGAAACGCGAACTCAGTACTAGGCTTAACGGTAGAAATATAGACTTCACGATATGCTTTCCTAATAACGAGTCGTTCCTCCTTTAGCCTCAATAACTGCCTTCATTCATGAAGGCATGGAATTCACTAGGAGCTTAATTGATTTCCTTATAACAGGACCATACCAAAGCAGTTCTAAAATCTTTATCAATTGACTTTTATTTGTTGGCTTCTGTTTAGAAACTTCACACTCCATAAGTGCTCAATGGGGTTTAAATCTGGCGAGTTTCCAGGCCAACTAAAAATAAAAATTTGAGCTGAATAGGATCATACACACCAATATTGTATAGATGTTTTATACAAGATTTGTTTCTAATCAAAACTTATCTATTTTGCATGATAGCATGGCGCTGAGTCATCCTGGAAGATTAGGCGATCGGTATAAGAATAATGCTCCTCAATTGAGGGTACTACAAATTTTTTAACCACTCTCACATATTTTTGTGCATTCATTATTGGTTGATGAAGGTGTAGATCCCACAAAACATTGTATGAAAAGCAGCCCCAAATCATTTGACTTTGAGGAAACTTAATTTTCTTTACTACACAATTATACTGGAAACCTCTCACCACCTGAACGGCGCACGTAAAGCAAATTTTGTGAACTTAGCAAATTAAATTTTCTTTCGTCAGACCACATAATCTGTTGCCAATCATTTTGTTCTCAATTTTGGTACTTTTTATCCCAAGAAATTCGGGCAGCCTTCATTTTTGTGTTAATAGTGGCTTTTTGGCAGGGCGTCTTCCATAAAAACCCACATCTGACCTGATCCCTTTTTTTAAACTCCAGCAGACCACTATTCTCTGTTTTTTTGTAAAAGACGAACCATAGTTCAATGGTTAAAACCAATTCTAGCTGTTATTTGCCGAGATGATAACTTTTCTTCATCTAATGCCAATATGCGAATTTTTTGAAATACACCCAATTTCATAAAAAATAATTTATTTCTCAGTGCTCACTAGGCCTAGTATAATTTTTTTTGAAATTACAATTATATAGCTGAAGATAGTTCACCAAAGTGGTGGTGCGTTTTTATTGACCGCAAGTGTATACTAGTTGACAGCTAACTACTAATTATTTATTAACTATTTTTATGCGAAATAATGCTAGATGCCTATTACTACATCTACCTACTTATGTATTGCCTGTTTTAAAGTAAATTAAGGATCGAAAAAATGCATTTCATTTATTTTATTTATTCAAATATTGCATAAAAATTGCTTTTCCGTAAATTGTTATTAATTAATTAAAATTTTCTGCAGAAGCAAAATACGACTCCTGCACGCTTAAATGCTTTCCTTTTATGATTTAATGACCGAACGTCAAACTTATGACAGCTGACGCGTTTGGATTATTCTGCATGGCTTGCCAACTAGCTGAAAATGTGTCCTAGGTGTTTGATAAAAATAGGTTTTTATTTTAAATCACTACAAAATAGTTGGTAAAAGGTCATCTAGTTTTAGCAATTGCTATTTTTTTACTGCAGGGTAAAGACATATACATATATGTATCTTGGGACAATTTCAGGACCATTAGAGGGCCCGTTTTGGGACGTTTCGGTACTATTTCCGGGCTAGACATGGACTGGCCCACCACTACAACTACTACTACTATTACTACAACTACTAATTACTAGTACTACTAATTACTAAAACTACTATTGCAAATACAACTTCTATGTCTACTACTTTTTTTACTACTACTATATTAACTAATTTCTATTAACACTTTTACTAATGTAATAATTAGTATTTCCACTATTTTCTACTACTTCCTTCAACTAGTTTTACTAATACTACTAATAATTACTACCACTATTCTTTATTAATTTCTATTATTATTTGTACTAATGATGTTACCAATTACTACCACTATTTTTACTAGTTTCAGGTACTACTTTTAATAATCCCACTACCAATTACTCCTACCATTTTGACTTTTATCTACTATTTATTTGCGAATACTGCTAATGATTACTTATTCTATTTTTACTAATACTACTACTAATTTTTGCCACAAGTTCTACTTCTTCTACTACTTTTTTTTAATAATTTCCCAACTAATTACTACTACTATTTTTATTAATAGTACTACCAATTACTATCGTACAGCTGCAGCCGCTAATTACCGCTACTACTTCTACCATAACTATTACAAATAACGACTACTACCACTACAACTCCCATATTTAACTCTCTAGATCTGTAGAGAATCGGCACATAAGTTTTACTTGTGGCTCGCGCACTTTGGTGCACGCGTGTTGTGTTTGTTTAAGTATCCGAATATCCGAATATTCGACTTATGCATATGGATAGTTGAAAATTCCGGATGGAATTCACCATCCCTAATACGTGCACGATTTTTATCAGCAAAATTTTTTATTAGGTAGAAAATAGTTTTCTTTTGTACTCTTTTCACCACACTAGATTTCGCTTGCCTGCTATAACTAACCGTTAGGTGAACAAAGTTTTAGGAACCCATGTCCACAACTGCGCTTTGATTATATACAGCGAATTGTATTTAGAGCTTTTTTTCACAAACGATATTACATATTTATAACTATAAACACATCTACTTTTATGTAAATGTGAGAACCCACATAATGAAACTTATTTTCCTTTCTATTTGGTTATTTTGTTAATACGACGATAATGGGCTTATTAAGGATCATCACAGTGAGAGAATAACTAAATAATCAGCAGGTTGGTTGCTGTAGTCGAAATTCAAATGAACTAAATCTCTAACATTATCTTCTCATATATTGCACATTTGACTCCTGCCACTCTGCTACTCTGCTACTCTGCTCATACATCATCATAAACTCTTGCACCCACACCGCCTGTTTTTCCAATATGCACTCACATAGTACTTTTAGTATAAATGTATACTTATTGAAATACTAGAAGTGGCTTCATATCAACCTATAAGTACACATGTATGTGTGTGTGTGTGTGTGTGTGTGTGTGTATGTATGTAGTTAAATGTATGTACGTATGTGGATATGAAGTAGGGACATAACCTTAGATTTTTATCTCGCGAAAGAGTTTTAAAATGGAAATGGGGGTGAAAGTCGGAAAAACTTTTGTTATCCCAGTAAATTGCTGCAAAATAAGCTGTGCTGTCATATCAAGCGGCGGAACGATAGGGCGGCAAACGTGTGTACAGCCATTAGACATTCGACTTGAATAAAGCTGTTTGGCAGTATGTGATTGCAACTGATTTGGATGAGCGAAGAGGCGGTATCATTGGCGGGAATGAAAAGTTAAAATATGAAAGCAGTCGGAAAGCTGATAAGCTGTAAAGTGGTGGGATGACGTTGCATGATGGGTCGTGAATAAAAACTTAATGGTGGGGCGGTGTAGTCGGTAGGATAACTGTAAAATTGCAAGCTCAAAGAGGCAAACAGAATTTAAGAAACAAAAAAACAAAGCTAAATAAACATTCTCACATCTATGCATACACAACCATACGCTTGCAACAAATCACAGACAAAAAATTGTAAGCAAAATGCGAACCATTAAAATAAAATCCTCCTTCGAGATCAAGCAGGGCGCTGCACGACATAGCACAAGCATAAAATGGGTGTGTGCGGCAAAAAGCGGGTCGCCTCTCTCCACCACTCACAACCAAACATATTCAAGGCTAATAAAAGCAGCATAAGCCGAAACTGGTTACAATATACAAAACGAGACAAGCTAAAAACAATACTCTTTGAAACGATACTCGTACGTATTGTGTTCTCCCACTTAATATAAATTTTCTTACTTTTTATGCTGCCTCTTACATTTTTCTCAGCTCTTTTAGTTTGCATTGGGAAGAAAAAGTCACCGAGTAATAAAAAGTCTTAGGCGAAATTTAAGCTACATCTATTACTACGACCAGCCATCAGCGGCGGTTTTGCCATCAGTTGCGGCTGTTTGTAACTACAAGTAAATCCTGGAAAATTGCAAAAGCACAACCAAAATATATTTTCTATATATGGTTTGGTTGAACAAAAAAAAAAGAGCACACATAAAAATAAAAACAAAATCACAATGTACAAAAACCCGTTCATATTTTTGTGTATTTGCTTTGATGCAAGGGTTATTGTGTATGTGTACTTATAGTATGGGAATGCCACAAAAGATGAACGACCATGGGTGCTTCCTTTTTCTTGTTCAGAAATAAATTTTTTACGCTCAAACTAATTCCATTTGTGCGCGTCAACTGTCGCTTAAAGTAAGCATTGTGTTGTGCGAAGTTGTCATCTGAAACAAAGCGACAATATTTATACAGCCTAATGAGCCACGGCATGGACTTTGTGCCATAACAAAAATGTCTTATATTTCCTGTTTCAGTGCCTTATCAAATTCATTGCAGTTTAGATGCAAATATTTCAACTATTAAGCAAACTATTCAAAACATTATAGTTGTAGAATTTTCATGAGCAAAGTTGTATACAAACTCAGATTGGCGTTTGCTCCATGTCTAACATGTTCTGCAAAAGTGAATTAACTCACAATTTAACATTTTTTTAATATTGGGACCATTTCTTTGTAACCCAATTGTAAAAGAACACTAGGTAGGATAACAAAATGATTTGTAAAGCAACAACACTAACTCGTAAAAATACCCGAGTTGAGCCAACTCGGTAAAATGCTATACGACCTGAGATGTAGTGCTGGGAGGTGAAAAAACTGCGCTATTGAGAATGATCTGGAAGAAAATGGATGGGAAATTTCAGTTTAAAACCAAATTCGTTTTTATTTGCATAATATTTGTAAATATATAACTACATAGGTACACATTGCCGGCACAAATATTTTCCGTTCTTAAATAGCACTAAACAAATCCAAAGATTCCTGAAAGAGGCTAACAGGGTTGCTTTTGCAACTAAAGGAAATTTTACCCGAGTTGGATGTTCTTTGGCAACTCGGGTGCAAAGAAACGGGCATATTATACAAATTAGAGCTCCTCCGACATGATACAATAATGAAAGGTGTTGTACGTAGTAACAGCTCGATTTCGTGCTATTTTAGCCCAATGAGGAAAACGGGAAGAAAGAAGCCTTTCGTTTATGGGGAAAAGTACTAAGTTTCCTGCCTTCTCAACAACATGCACATTACCGGTAAAGATACTGATATGACTTGCTAGATTTCCAAATTCTTAGTTAATTAAAATATCAATATTAGGCGTTCTTCTTTTTACAGACATATGCTAATATAGTCAAAATTTTGAAGGGAACTGTAGATGCAAAGTTGTATATGCGCTGATGAATAGTTGTCTATAAATAAGGGCAATCACAATCCCCTGGAACAACGAAATACATATTGAGAGTAAACAAAATTTGTAAAACTCGTGTTAAACTCGATATACTATTTGCACATTGTGCTTTTATGTTGCAATGGCTACTTGTAAATGCCATTTGCATTGCCGATACATAATTCTTTATAAAAGCAAGCTTATATATATATCAAAAACACTGATAATATTAAATTGTAACTAACAATAGTCGTTGAACTTTGGGCTAGCTTTTCATTGCACTTTTATTAAATACCTATGTTCTTTAAATTTTTCTAATTTCGTCCTGTTAAAGCGCTGTATTAATGGTAGGTAAATATGGAGCTGTTTCTTTTTTATCTTCTGTTTTTCCGATTGGGTAAAAGTCAAAAATGTCAAAGAGCTGGAAATGGCACAATGCCGAAACTCGATTGTCTCCAAACCAAACTTGACAAGGGATGACGGAAAATCGTTTCAATATAAATCAGTAAATATGGAAGTTTAAAAATGAAATTTCGGACGCCAGCTTTAGGCTTATTTTTAATAAAATAAAAATTTAAAAATGGATTTCACAATAATCTATTATACTTTAAAGTGTTTGTTTAATGCATTGATGAAAATACTTCTTAATTCTTAAAGATATAAACTCAACGATACCAATATAAAAAATTATTCAAATAAATATTAACAAAGATTAATAAGGAATTTATACAATATATACAGGTGGAAAATAATTCTTATTTTAAAGAAAACTATGTTATTCAGATTTGCTGGTTAATCGGCACATGATGATATAATTTGGTTAAGGGCACAAAATGAAAACGGTCATTATGTAATCGATCTTACTTACAAGTATAGCCGTGAATGAGTTGGCTATCGGCGAAGTAAAAAATAAACTCAACAACACGACATTTCGCTGGACGACAAAATAACGTTGCGTGTGGGCAGAAATTAAGCATCTCGTTGCACCTTGCCTGGATGGGCTTACGAAGTTGCGCTGGACAAAGGTAGCGAAGGAAAAACAGTCGATAACCTGTTAAGTAATGCCCTGAATAGTTGCTCCATCTAATATTTTAAACGGATGGCACAACAGATTTTAGGTTAATCGACGAGATGCTGTCCTCAGTCAAATTAGTTCTGGTATGGGGAAATTTGATAAGATTTTCTGTTACAGGAATGGCGGAAGTGATGCAACTTCTTTGTTGAACGTCTCCAACGTAGGGACTAGAGATGATACTGGAATTCAAAATACGTAGTAGCTACTAATTATTTGCACTTGATGCATGAATTATAGAAAACAAGATTGCGCCTTTCACGCTGAGAGCAACTGATAGTGACGTAATAATGGCTAGAGATGCAAAGAAAAAATTATATAAAAAAAGAGGAAGAAGCGCAGAAAAAGCGGATAAACGGCAGAATGATTAAAAAGTTTTATTGGCATTGTTTGTGTAAAATGCTTTTATTTCGTCAGCGAAAGTGAGGATGCTGTCTAGTAGGCAAATAGAGGATTAGGGTTCTGGGGAAGGCGCAATCTTGTATATAATAATAAGTTATTAAAAATTCGAGAAATGCATATTCTAGCTTAGCTGGCGAAAACGACAATTTACTTTAAATATTCGTGTTCATATGTACATCCCGGAAATTTTATTAGGACCGATTAATTGTATGGGTTTTCCTTTTTCAATTGTATTTGATATTTAACATACAAGGAATAATTAGAAATGAAATCACTTTTCAGACTAATCCCTGGTGTCTATTTTTACACCTTTCTTCCAAAAAAATTAATTCACTTACATACATATGTACATTTATAAGTATAAACCGATTTATCATTCAAGCATGCGTTATTGAAAAGATGTATATATGTATGTTTCTTGTTACCAAAATTTCTTTTTAAACGATTTCATAATTGTAAAATCTTTTCAATTCAGAAGCATTCATTTACGTCATTGCAGGTGGGCTGATTCAAGTTAAATATGCAACTGAAGCGTTTCAAAACTGCAAGAAAATTAACGGTACACCGAAAAAAATTATGAGCATTTAAGAAATACTTTATAGAAACTTTTGCTTAAAAATTTGCTATATTAGCCAGTAGTAGCTTGGGTTATGAGTGTCCTATGAAATCTAAACTAAATAAGTACATAGCTGGTTATTAAGATTAAACAAAAACTAATAATTAAAGGAAAAAGATTTGGCTAAATAGTGAATCGTTCTATTTTGACCAATATTTCAGTGTTTTAGTATATGAGTACTCGTGTTTAGTGACTTCAAAACTAAATAAATAGTTTTGGAAATTTAAAATATAAATTGAGACTTTCGATTAAATGTTTACCAAAGAGCTAAGAGAAAATATAACAGATTTAGATAAAAATTAAAAATAAATTTTTGAATTGAATATACACTGGCGCCCAGGGTATTATAGTTTTGTTCATCTAACGGTTGTTTTTAACAGCATAAAGCAACCGAGATATATGTATATAGACATATATATATATATATATATATACTCAGTCTTGCCATAAATTCTGTTACAAAGTTTACAATGCATACAGCGAGGACAAATTCGCAGGCAAAAGTGCCGTTATTTGTATACAGTGTATAATTATATATACTAATCAGTTCTTTTGTTAAAAATGGAGTGGGGAGCAAAAGAAAATCGTATTGCGGTGATTGCTTTACATAAATTTGGAAAAAGCTCAGATGAAATTTGTAAGGTTCTCAAAAAATTTAATATTTTGATTATGTTTGTTTACCGTTTGATCGTTTTCTCCAAAAGTCTACAGTTGTTGACAGAAATGGTCGTCCTCGCGTGGTTCGAATAAATTTAGCCATAAATACTGTTCGCGATCGCATTCGCAGAAATCCCCACAGCAAACAGAAAATTATGTCAAGGGAAATGGATATATCGACCAGATCAATATCAAAACTCATTCGACATGAAAGTCCAACCTCGGCCAACTGGTCTTCTTGTCACAACGCGCTTGAAGTAAATTCGACTGAGCAGATGCATGAAATTATTCGTTTTACATATGAGAAAATTCTCGCTGTTGGAGAAGCCTTTAACGACAAAACCCACGCAAAAATTTTCAAAGATGCAAAAAATGTTATTCCAAGGATTGAATGTGGTCAACATCGAGCTGCTGTAAAGGATTGGTGGGAAGCCTCCTGTAAAGGCTTTACACCTCTTTACTTCGAGGAAAAACGGATTAAAACTGGGGCAAAAGTGTACCAGCACGATGTTTGCGATGTTTTAGAAGGCGGGGTAAAGAAGGTAAGCAATACTCACTTCGATGGAGAGCTTTGGATCTTCCAGCTAGGCTCTGCTCCAGCGCACACGGCAAAATCACACAGCAGTGGCTTAAAAGCAATATCCTGGTTTCATAGATGCAGATGATTGGCCGTCTGTAAGTCCAGATTTAAATCCATTGGACTACAGTTTGTAGTTAGAGTTAAGGAACATGGCCTGTCGAATACTCCAAAGAAATTTGGGGTTCTTTGAATCGAGCAGCATCGTTAATACCATTAGAAACTGAGCGTGCCGCTATTGATTAATGGTCGAATCGTTTGAGGGCCATTTCGAATAAAATTTCTGCTCCACTCATTTAATATATGCATTATCAAATAAAATTAACTTTATTAAAAAATATTTCATCATTATAACGGCCTGAACTTGTAACAAAACTAATGGCAGGACTAAGTACCAAAATTTTTAGTCCATGCAATGGATAACTCGAGAAAATATTGAGTTATCTCAACAAAACTTGCTACGCACATTGCCATAGACTCAAGGTAGTTTCGTATTGGGGTAAATCGGGTGCTAACCTCACACATAACGGTGTTCTGCGAAAATCAAAAGAATGTGATATTTCAGTAACCAATAATGAAAGAAGTATGGTTTTGGTACATTTTAAATCATTAAGAAACGTTTCTGACATTTAAAAAAATCGAAAAAAAACTACACCGCCCTTATATAACGGTAATTAAAAAAACACCGCGATGTTTGTGTAACAATTTAAGACAATTTGCTCAAATCTAATATGCAAAATGAAGTTGCATAAGAAAATACGAGACATCAAAAATGTGGCACCGCCCACTTTTGAGCAAATAAATATGTCTCGAAAACAATGCTACCAAACTTTTCCTAAGCAAACGGTATGTTTACCATTCAATTTTTTATTAACTATCCAAGACAATTTGCACTATTTTGCAATTTATTTAAGTCGTACGAAACCACGCTCACTTCTCATATAACAGTCAAATTCAAAAGTCAAAAACTCTGATATTTATTAATTGTGTAAGGTAATTTGCGGAAATTTAATAGACAATATATGTAGATTTTGAGAAGGAAATACATGGAATCATAAATGTTGGGAAAGACATATTTTTTTAGATATTGAGGAGTGATTTTGGGCTTACAATAATTTTTTATCATATATATAGTATTTCCGTTTTAAATGGGGGCATGAGTCCGCCTTTTTCCCCTACAAATAATATACAAACTCAAATATAGGATCTATATACCAAATGTGGAGCATCTACATCAAATAGTTGTGGTGTTACAACGAATTTAAATTTTTTTATTGCAATGGGCGTGTCACAGCCCATTTTTGCAAATTTGTATATGTAGGGAAACACGTCTTTATTGATTCAGGTCAACTTTATTACTCTCCCTTGACTTCGTTTGAGTATCGCTCGCACCGAGAGTACGTACGGTGTTGCTGCTTATATGTATACATAAATTCTTATATGTACATAATTGAGCTTGACGCTTATAACGAAACTTACAATATACATACATAGTTACAGTGGTAGTATATACAATATTTACATGAATATCTTTATATTAGGTGTGTTCGAACACCATTCAGAGTGACTAAACAATACTTGATATATACATCCTACTATAATTCGGCCGTCCTGACCTGGAGATCACCCGATCTCCGTTAGCTCTAACTCTCTTCATCTGAGGATTCACCGCTTAATGCCTCGCGTCCTTCGAACCACGGACGGATATTAGCAACTGCCCACACACCCTTATATGGAAGTCTAGACTGTTGAAACCCCTCAACGTCTTCCAGAACGTATCTATCATTTCTTAACACTTTTGTGATTTTATAGGGACCTTTAAACTTAGGTATCAACTTTTTGCTAACGCCACCACTTGAATCAAAATTTCTAATCATAACATAGTCGCCTTCTTTATAACTAGTTGGTCTCCTCCGTTTTTTATTAACATAGTTTTCATTATATTCCTGAATTTTTTGTTGATTTTCAGCTGCGTGCTCACGAATTTGATCGTGACTTTTCAGATCGTCTTGCTGTTGATTCTCATATAACTCTTCTCTCAAGTCATCAGATACTTCGCCTCTCTGTCTAATCCCAAAAAGCATAATACTTGGATACTCATTTATGGTTCTATGTACCGTATTATTAAGAACAAACTCAACTTTTTCTAGTACACTATCCCAATAAACGCCATTTCCTGTGTCTATTAGTTTTGCTATGATTGGACCTAACGACCTATTAATTCTCTCCACTTGACCGTTCGCCTGAGGAGACCCTGTAGCAATTTTAATATGCCGGACCGCATTTTTCTTTAAAAATTCATCAAAATCACCTGATGTGAAACAACTCCCACGATCTGATATTATACATTTTGGTCTACTGTATGACCGAAAATAATCTGCTAGCCATTTTATTACCTCTTTCGTGTTTGTGCTCTTGGTTGGGTACAACCGAACAAATTTCGTGCACGAATCTACTATTACAAATATATGCTTGTAGGCTCTCGAGTTGTCAACCGGTCCGTAGTGATCAATGTGAACTACTTCAAACGGAATATTGCTTTTTGGAATACTATGAAGGAATCCTTCTTCACGTCCATGTTTCGAGGAGTATACTATACATTTCAAACAGTTTCGTATGTGTTTCTTAACTTTTTCTCTTAAGTTTGGAAAATAGTAGGTTTTTAGAATCAAATCTGTAACTTTGTCTGTTCCTGCATGCCCCAATTCATCATGATACTTGTACAAAATGTGATCCTCCATGTCTCTCGGTACATAAAACAAAATTGCTCCATTTTCCTTTTTTCTGTAAATTATCCCATTCCTCATTTCATAATGTTTGCTTTCTGTTGTTTCTAGCGATTTACGTAATTCTTCTAACTTTTTATCTCTTCCCTGACATATTATCAAATTCTCCTCAAGGGTATTTGTGTCTAATACACACACATTTGTACAACGGCTTAATGCATCTACATGTTGCATGCGAGCACCTGAACGGTGTTGAAGCAAATAATCAAAATTCTGCAACTCCAGGGCCCACCTGGCTATTCGCGGATTAATATCCTTTTTATTCAACGTTGCAGCTAGGGAGTTACAATCCGTCACAATCTTAAAGTGCTTTCCTTGTAAGTATATACGAAACCGCTTGAGTGCATAAATAATAGCTAATGTTTCCAACTCAAAACTATGGTATTTTGCTTCAGTTTCTGTAGTCTTCTTTGAAAAATAAAATACGGGGTGCAACTTCCCATCATCTTTTTTCTGTAACAAAATTGCACCGAAACCTACAGCGCTCGCATCGCAATGTAACTCCGTATTATCTCTAGGGTCATATAGTGCAAGTATTGGTGACTCCACCAGTTTTTGCTTAAGAGTTTCGAACGACTTAAGCTCAACTTCCCCAAACTTAAATTTTGTATCTTTTCTAGTTAAATCAGACAAAGGCTTGGCAATAATTGAAAAATATTTGACAAACCTTCTAAAGTAAGAACATAAACCAAGAAAACTCTGAACTGCACTTAACTTTTGAGGTACGGGAAAATCTTTGATTGCTGCTATCCCTTTTTCGTCCGCACTTATTCCCTCTTTCGAAATCGTATAACCTAAATATTTGACGCTCGATTTTAAGAATTCACATTTATC
The DNA here is from genome assembly GCA_951828415.1 of Anomoia purmunda. Lineage (NCBI taxonomy): Eukaryota > Metazoa > Arthropoda > Insecta > Diptera > Tephritidae > Anomoia > Anomoia purmunda. The sequence continues at coordinate 65,701,993 of OX639997.1, forward strand.
AATCCTGAGTTCAAGTCTATTCTCAGTTAATTTTTTAAAAACTTCGCGTAATATTTCAAAGTGTTCTTCTATGGTCTTTGTTGCGATCATTATATCATCTAAGTAAATAATAACTTTATCCTCTCTCACCATACTAGCAAAAATTTTGTTAACAAACCTTTGAAACGTCGATGGAGAATTTTTAAGTCCAAATGGCATTCTTAAAAACTCGAATTGCCCCAACGGCGTTGTAAACGAAGTGTATTTAATTGAGTCTTCGTGCATAAAAACATGGAAAAATCCATTCTTGAGATCCAACTTTGTAAAATAATTCTTTTTTGCTATCCTATCCAAGAGGTCATCAATGAGAGGAATCGGATAATTATCTTTAGCTGTAACCTTATTCAGATGCCGGTAATCTACACACATTCTCAAATCACCTGTCTTTTTCCTGACTAAGACTATGGGCGACACGAATTCGGATCCACTAGGCCTGACATATCCCAACTTTAAATACTCATCTAACAACAATTGCAGCTCTTCTTTTTCCATATAGGAGAGTCGTCTAGGTGAACAGCTAAAGGGTTTCTGACATTCAAGTGTGAGTTTCATATCAGCCCTAACCTGTGGTTCATCTGGCCGCGAAGCATTTAAGTAGTGATTACAAAAAATTTCATTCATCAATTCTTTCTCATCATGAGTTAGTTCTTTTCCAATTTTCAAATTTAATGTGTCATCCATCTCAACATTAATTACTAAAAGGGGATTTTCTAAAATACTGTAAGACGCACAACGATTATCGTTATTAAAATCCATTGTTGGATTGTTTGTATCAAATTTAGAATTTCGAAGATTCACATTACTACAGTGATTATTATCAGAAATACATTCATTATTAAGTTTAATTTTGTTGTTCTCAAAGCTAGAATTACTAAGTAAATTACTATTGCTTTTGCTCAAAATTGGTTCGTTAGCATTTTTTAAGTTTACACTTTTACACATAGTTTCAGTTCTAATGTTATAATTCATATCAACAATTGGATCACTCTTATCTATTTTTCTTTTAACGACTTCATTTTCTTTACAACCATTTTCAAACATTAATTTCAGTCCAACAGCTTGCATAAAATTCCTGCCCAACACAACATCGTAATTCATCGATTCATTCGTAACGACAAATATATTTATTTCAACTTGTTTATTTCGAAAAGGTATAAAACAAAAAACTGTTCCAATTACATTCAATTTACTGTTGTTAATTCCAAAAAAACAAAAACGATCTCGTAAACGTGTATTAATGTGTATATCTTCTGATAAGCATGAATCCTTTATGAAGCTGATTGGACTTCCAGTGTCTAGCAAGCATTCTAAAATTAAACACTTAAAATAACTTCTGCACCTAAAATTCAAATTAAAATAACTTACATAATCACTACCTTCTAAATACTGGATAGTTTTCTTCTGCGTACACTTTGCTATTTGGTGTTCCATACTGCCACATGCGAAGCACGCGCCCTTCTCCCTCTTCGGCTTTTGACATTCTGAGGCGTAGTGACCAAGGCTGTTGCAGTTGTAGCATCGCACCTCTTTTTTGTCTACTGGGTTAACCGGTCGCTCTCCAACACTCTGTATCAAATTGATTTTCCCAAAGGCTAGCAATAATTGTGCTGTTGAATCAAAACATTGAATCTGCGCTTGGGTTCGCAGCTGTCTGTCGGGAATACCATCAATCATATATTCCAACAGTTCTTCATCGTCAATTTGGATTTTTTCAGCTAACGTTTGTTTTTCATTATAATATTTTGCGAATGTTTCGTTTTTGTTCCATTTCCGAAGTTCAAACTGTCGACGCAGCACAAGCTTGCTCTCTCCTAAACCGAAGGCACTAGTCATGCCACTCAAAATGCTCTCTACATTCTCGCTAGTGATATCGTTTTTGGTATACAACCACGACTGCGCTTTCCCCTTCAATTTGCTCAGCATAATTGTTCTCAATGTTTTCTCATCGGGATTATAAATTGATTTCACCGCTCTTATCTGAGTAACAAATGAATCCGGTGTAGTTGTACCATCATATTCCGACACCAACTCCTTAAGCGTGTTAACGGAGAAATTGCAAGTTGATTCGTTCGGCGCAACACTTGCTAATGGAGTAAGCTTAAGCAATTCGTTTTCACGCACAAGAAGATTTTTTTCTCGTTGCAACAATTCTATTTCTCGTTTGTATAGTTGAGTGCTGAGCGACTCGTTTGTTTCCTCTGCTTGCGTGTAAGTTACATAACCGGTTGGAATTGGAACGTTCGCAGCTTCTCCTTCGTCGTTCATCTCTCCTTCTTCAGCTAGCTGGTCGGCAACACAATTGTCTCTCCCGATGTTGTCGGGGCAATCACCACGTTCGTTAACAGGCACCTGATTCAAACGAATTATTAGCTCTGCTTTCGTCCCGTTACTGCGCAGCCCGAGATTTCGCAGCCAAGCGCGCACTTGCTGCGCTGTGTATTCACTTGCGTCAACGGAATTTTCCATTTCTTTCGACTATAAATTTCAACTGTACCAGAATAAAATGTACACTTCTGTCTTCTACGTTTTTTCTTAACTTTGCTTTTCAATTGTCTTTTCAATTTTATATCAATTTCTTTTCTATTGTCTTTTCAATTTTATTTTCTATTGTCTTTTCAATTTTATATCAATTTCTTTTCTATTTGTACGACACTCCTTCTGTCTCTATATTTTATATTTTTTCTCACAATTTTTGCTTTTCAATTTTACATCGCGCATGTCTTTCTGTCTATCAATTTATTCAAATCAAAGTATTAAAACCGAATTTTATCAATTAATGAAAGTAGGCGGGTATAGAATTTTATGAAAAAAAAAAATTTCCCGAATCCCACTTGCTGAAATGCTGTAGGGAAACACGTCTTTATTGATTCAGGTCAACTTTATTACTCTCCCTTGACTTCGTTTGAGTATCGCTCGCACCGAGAGTACGTACGGTGTTGCTGCTTATATGTATACATAAATTCTTATATGTACATAATTGAGCTTGACGCTTATAACGAAACTTACAATATACATACATAGTTACAGTGGTAGTATATACAATATTTACATGAATATCTTTATATTAGGTGTGTTCGAACACCATTCAGAGTGACTAAACAATACTTGATATATACATCCTACTATATATATATCCTAAGTAGGGCCTAAAGACTGCATGCATCTGCTATGCAAATTACATAAATATCGGTTTCGTATTTTGGACGCCTATAAAGAACTCACATACATTTTTATATATAAGATTAACTCTGAAATAAACACACGTACCGGGTATTTAAAGTTTGGTTGCATCCGAACTTAGACTCTTCCTTAATTTTATTATTTTATTCACTTAAAGGTTTTTTATAAAAGTATAAAGCAAGTCAGTTAGATAATAGACCTACGGTACACTAGTTCCAAGATAGTAAAAGTAAAAGTTTTTCAGTGTAAGTTTCACACACATCTTCATTTCCACTAACACATTTATCTAATGTGCAGAAGTGTTAAGCGATTACGACTAAAAGAGAGGTCACCCACATTTGCCTTTGCCTAAATAATTTACATTTCGGATTTCGAAAATGAATCTTTAAAGGCGACGCAAGAAACATGATTTTAATTTGCACAAGCAGCTTTAAGGTGCAACAAAAGTTGTGGTGCACAAATTTCTGATGCAGCAGGAATCTGCGTATGTGGGCAAGCATTTGTGTGTCAAAAACCAGAAACCCAAATGTGGTGTCAGTATTTACATACTTGTAATGTCGATATTTACAATGCACGTGTACATACAGACTTGCACGAATACATACTTAGCTTTATAGTTGAGTTTTACATGCACTATTAAATCGCTTTGATTTAGTATCAGAGCAATAATTTAAAATTGAAATAAAAGCCAATACATGGGGCTTTAGGCCACTTTTATCCACAACTATTTTGGGTTTAATATAAATTGTTAATTGTTGTTGGGTTTAATCTAATATAATTGTTAAAATTTGATATAAAATTGTTAATTCTATTTACGGTTACAAACAATGTAAGATCTTACGATATAAATCCTAAGCTTTTAGGATTCAAGCTGTACACTGCGACGAAGACACCGAATCCGGGCAAACCCGAACTTTATGTAAATAGTACTTTTTCTCGTCCTACTTCTTGAAGACATTGGAGCGCATCCGGGACACTAATATAAGAGGGGTAGTGGGGAACTCACCAATGCCCAACATGCGTACTCTCAGGTCAAAAGTGCGGAAACAGCGCTTCATAGCCTTATCTTTAACACTGAAAAATCTTGCACTACAAATAATACTCACTATCGGTCTTCCAAAACATAGAAGGTGCCTTTAATAACATCAGTTCAGAGGCAATTATTTATTTTTGGGGCTATTTGATTCCATGTATGAGCTCACCAGGTCATTTCTCATGGAAAGAGTAATACAAGCGGAGTCGGGGGGTTCCTCTGTGGAAAAATTCGTGGAAAGAGGCACACGTCGAGGAGGAGAATTATCGCATTTACTGTGGAATATTGGTGTCGATAGTCTGCTGAAATAAATCCAAAGAAACGGGAAAAAGTGGCAGCCTACGTAGATGGCATTGCCATAACGGCAGTAGGCAAGTATCTCGATACACTAACAAATCTGGTACAAGGGCTACTCAATAAGTTCAGGCGCTGGTGCCGCAGTCGAGGCTTGGGGGTTAACGCCAACAAAACTGAACTGGCTTTATTCACTCGGGAACATCTTTGCCCGGCAATGAGGAGTTTCATTATAAATGTAGTAACGGAGCAAGCCAACTATCTGGGCTTGATCCTAGATAGGAAACTAAATTGGAGGTCCAACGTTAACGGAAGCGTCCGCAAATCCACGACGGCTGTTTACTGAGGCAGAAGAGCTATAAGCAAGAAATGGGGCTTAAGACCCAAGATTGTTGCATGGATCTATACGGTGGTTATGAGACCAATCCTTTACCTGATTACTGTAATGTTTTTCAGGGGAAGTTACGGTTATCTTGTAGGTCGCATCATTGGTACAGTATGATATGATTACCGGTTATGAAATCCATATTTTCACTGGCAGCCAGGCGCCTATTATATCCCTAAGGAAAACGTCGCCAACATCAAGAGAAGCTGTGGCATGCCGTCTATCTCTTAACGAGATGGCTGAGACATTCCCAGCACATATTGTTTGGGTTCCCGGTCATTGCGACATACGGAGTAACTGCGAAGCCGATGAGCTTGCTCGTCAAGGAACGACTTTGCCGGTTAGTGATATAAGTGATTCACCTGGCATCCCTCCAAAAAAAAAAAAGCTATAAAGGCAAAAGGAGAATTAATTTTGATTCCACGGATTCCTGTTACCAACTTATCATGTCAATTTAATCGTATGCGGTTCCCATTGAAAATTACCTTTCCGATCACTAAACATAAAAGCCCAGAGCAAACTCTAATAACTGCAGGTAAATATAGGCTCATATAAAAATAAATCTTGGCATGGTGTTTACAGAGATGTATCGAGAGATGTAGAAAATATTAAAAATGTAAACTTTACTATGACTGCCAGCTAGAGATTAACAAGCAATGTATTTGGTTATATGCTTAATTTGGATAGAGATACAAAATTGGATATCATATTGATGCTAGTGCCATTAATAACTACATTTAAGATGTTCGGTCGGTTTGGTGTCAGCAAATACGGACGTTCAGATGTGATGGAGACCTGGGCATACATCCAGAAGGTGTGCAATTTTAAAGTTGTTGTCGCCACAGAAAGAGCATGGCTGCGCAATCTGGTCATTGAGAAGATGTGTGTGTGTGTAGAAATCGTATGCCCAATCCTAAGTCTTATGAAATTCTTTATACTTTTGAGAGACATATTAGACGGGAAGATTGGTCTAGCACCAGTAGGGTTATATATTTTGTAATTGTGCACATATTAGTCCCATTCTGTTAGCAGATTTGTTTGTTTGTTGTGTGTAGGTAGCTCTGTTCGAAATATCGGGTAGTCTGGCTTCGGCAAGGACGGCTTTGATTGATGAAATCGCAAAAGCACGAATACTTCTTCTAGCAGCAGCATGGTAAAGCGAATGTAGGAATTTGATGTGCGTTTTTGCGCAGTTTTGCATAAATCGAGAGTCCGTAATCGATTTTTGATATAATTAATGATTTAGTTACGATAATAAGGGTATTAGTATGTACAAAACTATGTTTGGATGACAGAAATTTTATTTTATTTAATCTAAAGCATAAGCTTAATCTAAAATACTGGCAGTGATCTCTACAATTTAATTTTTTATCAAACACTATCCCTAATATTTTCAGAGTGTTTGTGTGGGCGATTTGGGTATTGGAAAACGATAGGAGAGGGAAGGGGCACTTGTGTTTCCTGCATATGTGAAAAGTTGAGCATTTTGTAATGAAATATTGGCATCTGATGTGACTTAAAATATCATCAAGAATATTTGAAAAAAGTATTTAACTTTATCCAAGTCTTGAGTACTTATAAAAATCAGAACATCATCGGCATAAACAAAGTGCTCAACGGAACTGTGCGATGCAATAATCCTGCTTAATTCATTGAAGGAAACAGAAGCAACAGAAAGGTCTCCCCTTTCTTGAGGTATTCCATTGAAAAGATCATGGGTTTCCGATTTGTGATTATTAACCTCTCACCGCGATTTTCAATTTTAAATTTTTCATATAGTACAATTTCTTATTGCATTTTCTACTAATAAACCCACTAAAAATATTTGACTAAACATTTATTGGGCATACACTATTTTATTGAAATATATTAAATGGAAACCATATCAAGAAATATTCTGATCGATTTAGGGGAAAATATTTAATGTCCACATGTTACTCATACGCCCCAACAAACGGCTGCCTTTTAATACCAATATTCATGATGGCACAAAACTTCGTAAACATACAGTCATTACTTTATACACACATAAATTATTGTAAATATTTAAAAATTTCACTTTTTCATTAAAATACTTTAAGTTTTTATCTCAAATTTCGATGAACTTATTTTGTATAAATCTGAAAATAAGCCTAATATCGCGTTATATTAATCTTTAATACAACTTATGACTTCCCAAATTTGGCAGAAGGAGAAAAATTCGATTTTACCTGAAGTTGGCTAATTTATGTAGGGTAACAGGATCAATTCCGAGCATTTTTCAGGGGAAATATACTACTATTTACTTAGTATGTAAGGTGGGTATGATAAGTAAATTCACCAAATTTTTTCGGTAGTTCTATTCCGGTTATGAAATTGATAGTAGTGGGGGCAAAAATATCAAAGCATGTTTTTACTTCCTTTTGTACTACATAGTTATATGATAATAACTATAAAAGCATATAAATATGCGTATGTTATACGCTGTTATTTGGTGTAAAATCCGTAGGAAATTCATTTTGTGGATTCATAATTGAACGCCCTTGGTACTCACCGCCCGTGCTTAGGTTATGCTTGAGTAAAATCTTAGCTAAGCATCATTTGAGACTGAGTAATCATTTGCGTTTCAAAGTCGATGGCCTAAGTTCTTTAAGTTAAAAAATATGGCTACAAAAAAATATATTTGTAAACAAAACTTACAATAATGAAAATCTCCATTGAGCAAAACAATAAAAGGAAACCAAAATTTGTTGCAAGCGAATCATAGAAAAACGAAAACTCCAAGCGAGCGACTTGGGAACTAAATGCAATAGTTTTCTCCGTATTTTCTTTTTCAACAAACAAGTTCTTATTTTATTATATAGACTTCAGCAAAAAACCCAAAACAAAAATCAGCTTTTATTTAAGCAATGCTTATATCTCTGATTTTCTGTACATAGGCATAACTTAAGTATGAAATGTAAAGCACTATTTCACTGTTTTATTCCAAGCACAAGTTAAGCACTGACAGTGAAACCGGACAATACTTTCAGGTTCAAGTGGACCACCTACAAAACAAAAAAACAAACAAAAAATGTATAAATAGTTGCTATTGCACACTTACGTTGTTAAAAAACCTCACCTGGAACTCTAATGGTATTATTTAAAAATTTGATTGGAAAATTTGCAAATTTTAATTCTAGTATTTATTATTTACCACTTGAGATTTTCAACGAAGTACCTGAATTGACCCCACTTCTTCTGGTTTGCAAAGAATTATAGAAGAGCCAGCTAAAATGTCAATCACTCCTTTTTATGATTTCACTATGATGAAACATTTCATTTTTTCTACTACATTTGTCAGTATAATACCGCTTGTGTCTGTACCTTTTGCTGCACTATTATACAAAAAACATTTTTTATTTACTACCTACATTCTGTCTGCTTTGCGTGCAGTACCCATTCCTGTTTAATTTTAAATTCCTGAACTTTATTTCAATTTAAAGGTATGGTTTTTTTTCTAATCAATCTGAATTGTTCGCCAAATATGTGTAGCATATAGAAGCTGATAATGTCATGGCAATCAAAGTTATGAACTGTGTAAATGAACTACAACACTAAAAAAGCAGACGATTTTAAAACGCCAAACTTAATTAGAACAAGTAAAAACAGCGCTGTCTTCGGCTATGCCGAAGGCTTCATACCTTTCATGAATGGAAGAATAGTAAAAACGTGTTATTGTATTACAATTTCGTATTACCTATAGTTAAAAGCGAAAATTTCCTTCAAATCAATAAAAATAATTCTAGTAAAGGCATTGTTATAAATTATTTAATGCTTTTCCTTATGTAATTAAAAAGAACTATGTTTTAAGAAGGGAATGGTTTTTGAATATTTTTAATATCGTATCGACGCTTGATATTTAACATTTAAAAAATACAAATAATTAAGTATTAATATGTAAGACCTACATATGTTGGTCTTTGAAAACAGTTATCAGATCCGTAAATAGTTCCCAAACGTTTAACGCTATGATTCATGTGATATTGCGCTGAGCTTATTACTTTTCGCAATAAATATTTGTCCTGAATTTATCTTGCCGATTTACACTGTGAACTCCGATCTTCATGATTTTCAATACTGATACGTAGCTAATAATGGCTGATATTTCTGCAAAATTTCAAGCCTTTAGCTGTTTAAATGGAGGAGTTATGGTGCAAAATGCAATATCTGAACAATCGGTTGTATGGGAGCTATATGTTATATTTCTCCGATCTTCATGATTTTCAATACTAATACGTAGCTAATAATGGCTGATATTTCTGCAAAATTTCAAGCCTTTAGCTGTTTAAATGGAGGAGTTATGGTGCAAAATGCAATATCTGAACAATCGGTTGTATGGGAGCTATATGTTATATTTCTCCGATCTTCATGATTTTCAATACTGATACGTAGCTAATAATGGCTGATATTTCTGCAAAATTTCAAGCCTTTAGCTGTTTAAATGGAGGAGTTATGGCGCAAAATTCAATATCTGAATAATCGGTTGTATTATATGTTATAGTCACCCGATCTGGCCGATTCCGACAAATGTTTAATCATTTGTACAACGACACCTGCTCACCAAATTTCATCAAAATAGCTCTAAAATTGAGGGACTAGTTTGCGTTCAAACAGACGGACAGACGGACAGACGGACAGACGGACAGACGGACAGACGGACAGACAGACGGACATGGCTAAATCGACTCAGCTCATCGTCCTGATCATTTAGGTATACTTTTTGATGGGTCTATCTCTTCTCCTTCTGGCACTTACAAACATCGGACCAAACTTAATATACCATTTCATTCTCATGAAAGGTATAAAAAAAGAATAAACCTATTAATTTAGGGTGCAATTTTAATAAAGTGAATGTAATAAATATGCAATGCATTTTTCCCACTTTTGAAAAACTCAATAATTCTTTAGAATTGACTTACTGATGAAGCTCTCCCGTAGATCAATTTATGGTGCGGCGGCTTTTGCGTCGCTGATACTTTTACATAACATCTGTAACTTTAAAATAAGTGCCATCATAGAACATTGTTAAAACCATTAATGTTAAAATTGCGCGGGTATATTCTCTACAATAGGCCAAATTCTTTGTAACCGACTCGAAGAATACTGGGTGGGATAACGAATTGCATGTAAATCACCAACACTAACTGAAAAAAATACGCGAGTTGATCCAACTCAGTAAACTGATATCCGACCTGAGATTTAGTGTTAGAAAGTGAGAAAACTACGCTACTGTGAATGAGCCGAGCCATAAGTAAATACATGGGACATTTCAGTTTAAAGAATAATCGGTTTTTATTTGTATAGTATTTTTAAATATATAAAAGTATCAATCAAAAATTTGCCAGCAGAACTATTTGATGTTCTTAAATATCACTAAAGAATTCGCATATTTCAGAAAAGATGCCTTCAGTTTTGCTTTTGCAACTAACGGAAATTTTATACGATCTGGAAAGTTTTTGAAAATAGAATACTGGAAACATGTTTTTTTTGTTTTTGTTTTAAATTGAGATATTGCGTAAAGAAGTTTTTTTGTTCGAAAAAAGCAACGATTGTTAAATATATTTCTTGATAATGGACGTCAAATCAAATTTTTAAGAATTTAATAGCCGAAATATTTAAATAAAAAATTACGCTATATAAAGGCCCGTTTCTTTGTAACCGAGTTGCAAAAGAACACTAGGTAGGATATCAAATTGCATGTAAAGCAGCAACACTAACTCGGAAAAATATTCGAGTTTAGCCAACTTGGCAAAAGGATACCGACCTGAGATGCAGTGTTGGGAAGTGGAAAAGCTGTGCTATTGTGAATGACCCGGAAAAAAATGCATGGTAAATTTCAGTTTAAAACCTAATTTAATTTTATTTCCATATAATTTTTAAATATATAACTACGTTAACCAAAAATATGTCAACACCACTATTTTCCGTTCTTAGGTAGCACTAATAAATCTTATTTTTCATGAAAGACAATTTTATCTGAGCTGAATCGTTCTCTTGCAAGTCGGTTACAATAGAACGGGCCCTAAGATATTAAAAATGAGTTGGCCTAGGGATATGATTTTTACAAATACAGGTGACCAATTTGATGCACGGCATAAGTAAATTAAGTAATTTGAGCAAATAGTGATAAAGGCTTTAGGAAATAGAAAAAAAATGTCAATGAAGATTCACTTCTCTCGATGGCCCGATGTTTATAAGTACAAGAAAAAGAAGATCAGGACCACGACCTGATTCGATTTAGCCGTATCCATCTGTCTTACCGTTTGTGCGCAAAGGGGACCCTCAATTTTGAATATATTTGACTGAAACTTGGTAGGCAGATGCATTTCTGAATTTGCTGATTTTATATAATTTCGGAACTGACCACATCGAGCCTTATATAGCGGTTATCCAAATAATTGTTCAGATATGAGGTTTTCCAATATATTTGCCACACCAAAGCAGCTAAAATCACATTTGACTCTCCCTTCACCTATTGTGAATGGAAAGTGTCTAAAGAAAATGTTCTAGATCGAATTACTATAACTTATAATTTTGATCAACTAATAGTTCAGATACTAGATTTTGCGTTAAAACTCCTACACTAGAATTCGACACTCCTTTCACTTTTTGTAAGGAGCCAAACTTCCTAGCCATGTAAAAAAATTTTTTGTCATAGATTTCACTCACAGTACACCAAATTGTTGCTATTGTAACTAGGAATAACTGTTGCAAACGAATTTCTTCGAACCCAATTTTTTGAAAAGGTGTACGAGTTTCGATTTACTCGTTTTTGTATTTTTCTCAGAATCACAAGTTTTCTTACAATTTCCATACTAGGAAATTTTCAACAACGTATGGCTCTGCATTTACTACCTTATCTTTCCTTGAAGAAATCAAAAAAGTAAGCTGAGAAAACAATTACATTATGCTTCTTTAGATTTATGTTAAAACTAAGATTTTAATTGATGTTTGTAAACAATTACGCTGTAAAGGCTTTGAATTCAATATATATGTATCATTCGTAATAAATATTCATAATAAGTTTAAAATTTTTCCGAATTTTATTTCAGTAGTAGCAGTAGCTACTTGAAGAAATGGAATTCCTTTGCAACACCTATTCCAAGCAACAATAGCAACAATTTGGTATATTTGGCAAAATTCGCGCCATAAATAGAAAGTGATCAATGAAAACTATCAAAATCGGATCGCTATAATTTATAGCTCCCATTTAACTGTGTTCTCGTAAATGAAATGCTACTTTAAACCCTGTATTAAGATAGTTAAACTGCAAATTTGATTGAGTTATCAATCAATCAAAGTCTACGAAGAAAATCATCATGAAAAGGATTTATATCTCTTCTTGGAATGCGATTGATCCAAATTGGACTACATTCATTGCCAGAAAAATTGTCTACTGCAACACCATAAACTATGATTCATTAGTACTTGACGAGTTTTATTACAAGGGCTAAAACATATGAAACCTCTTACAAAAACCATGATAATATTTAGTACCAGCGCTTAATATCAATACATTTCCCAACATACTTATATTTATATTTTGATAATTTTTTTAATAAAAATTAAACTGATTTGATCATATTTTACTTGAAGTTGAATATTATTATGCTAACAATGAAATGTGGTGTTTTATATGTTGCATAAAAAAGGCTTTCATCAAGATGTATTCAGTAAGGCGCTGACAATGGGCCCGTTTTAATGTAGCCTAGTTGCAAAACAAACACTCCAACTCGGATAAAATTTCCTTTCAGTTACTTCACAACACTGGCAAAATCTGTCATTAAACATATGATTTTTTTACTGAAATTTTAAAGAAGCAAAACAAAATGAGCAATTCTGAGGATTCTGTGGTAAGTTATTAAATTTATTTAAAAACATTAAATAAATGCATTAAATAACCTTTTACTTTTGTAGATGATGTCTTTGTACACGGGTGAGCATTGCGAATCACGTCGCAATAGAGAGATGCAAGAAGTACTAGAAGTAAGGGAAACGATGTATGCAAGCTCTAACTCTTCTAAAAACTCGGAGAGTGAAAACAAGGCACATGAGAAGTGCTCCAATTTTGAAGGTACTCGATGCAATGAGTGATGAAAATATGTACGTTGGCACTTGATGAAGGTTTTGAAGAATGAAACCTAGGCGCAGCCCTTGACAGAAGGCAAATCCTTTTTAATTATTTAAGATAACAAAATATTATTTAAAAAAATTTCACTGCATATACATACATATTTATTATTATTACAAGAATTCATTGCATTTCATTCAACTTAAAATCTATAAAATAAATCAAAATTCACAAGGAGTATCACATATAAAATTCAATTCAGATCATTTCTTATTCTAATTACAAGTAAAATAAAAACCAAAAGCAAATTAAAACAAAATCCAGTTTCAGTGAAAACATTTTAGTGAAGTTTTTGCAATGTTTTTGATGTAAATTCTTCGTGCTCGCTTTTATAAAACCCTTGCACATTGTATAACAAAATGTTACCGATGTTTTTTGAAAAACTGTTAAGTTGATGCTCTTCTGCATGTACAAGGGTTTTTTAAAAACGAGCACGAAGAATTTACATCATAAACATTGCAAAAAATGCACTAAAAGGTTTTCACTGAAACTCACTGTAACGTTTTAAAAAGCTGTTGCTAGACAGAGTAATTTCTGTTAGCTATTTTTTTCCAGACAGCACATTTACCGAAAGTGTTTCAAACGGTCTGTAACTCACATGAACCGTGTGGTCGTTTGAAATAATGGGACTTCTTCCAAATATTTCGTCCATTTGCTCCATATAGGGGGCAAGGCACGGGCAGGCGCCAGTTCTACTGTTGTTGCCCCGAGCTGCTTTATAGGCCTGGAGAAGACTGCCCATCTTCGACTCCAAACACAGCGGAGTCCTTTCTAAGTCCTGGAAGTGGATTATGTAAATAAATATAATTTGTTCAAACATATATTTCTTGAACCTACCGTGATCGCCATTGACACCATGTCTTCCAACACGTTCGCCGACCTCTTTCTTTTTGGGTGCTCCAACTCCGCTTTCCGGGCTAGGTAGCATCTCAAATACTCAATTATCTCCTCACATGACCATCTCTTTGACCTTTTTTCTTGCATTCTGAAAAAACAAACATGTTTTAATTCATAATTTTATGTGAAATATACGAAAAGCAATTTTACTTACCCTAGCAACATTTTTATTTGGTTTGTTTATGTATCCATAAAACAAACAAGATTTGACAGTTGATTGAAATTTCCCAAGTATTTTTCCAGAGCCCATTCACAATAGAGCGGGTTTTTTGCTTCACAACACTACATCTCAGGTCGGATATCATATAACCGAGTTGGCTCAACTCGCATATTTTTCCAAGTTAGTGTTGTTGTTTTACATGTTATTTCTTACCCTACCTACTGTTTTTTTGCAACAGCGAATTCATTCACAAAACTTATATTTATTTGGTTTTTGGTGTTGCAATTGTCACAATGAATCCAAGGCGAATTTGTTGGGCGAATTGGGAAAATAAAAAAAAACCAAACATACAGTGGTGAGCAAAACCGGTCGAATGGTGAGCTCTTTACAATAGGCCACAAATTTGCATACCAAAAAAATTTCTAAAAATGTCTAGAGGTCGAATTACGTGTTCAGTGAACGAGCTACTCTTCACGTAAAAGTGAATATTTGGTATTATGTGAAAAGTGAACGTATCCCTTAAATCGTTATTTGTTATTTTAAGTCCATTGAACGTACCTCACTTATCGTATAAGTCAAAAATTTTCATACGATTGCAAGACGACATTCGTATTCCAAAAATGTCTACTTGTTGCTGTGATATTATTAGTAAAAGTTTAATCGGATATTGAAAGCAAGTATTATTGCATATACATATATGTGCATATATACATAAATACTACAAAATATGTGTGAAACTGTAAAAGGAAAAACTGAAACTTTCCAGACGAACGAAACTAATCACATCATATAAACCAAAGAGAAAACATGTAAGTAAAAAGTGATGAAATAACTAAAACATACATATTTTTCTAAAAAAAAAAACCCTTTTTATATCCTAAGGCATCTCAAAAAACTTAATCATGAAGGAGCATTCTCGTTTGACAAAAAATATGCTGCCAAATTGTGCGCACGGCATAGCAACTGCTTTAAAACTTTCCAAATGAAATGGAAACTCGGCATCCATGTTATTTAAAATGTTTTATAATTTTTTGTGTACATATGTACATTGAAATGTAATTTTGTTCTCAGAATTTATATTACAATTATTGTAGAATCTGGTGTACCCTGTAACTAAACACGATACGCCAGTAACCGTTTCTCGTAATTCCAATATTATCGTACATACGATCAGTCACATAAATTCTTGTTATCCGATTGCCATTTCGTGCACTGAGCATGTGATTCGACCCCATATTTGACCTACTGTGTATGGCCTTTTGCTTTTAAAATATTACGCCTTTGGTATATTTTAGCACTTCTTGGGGTTTGTTGTTCTATAGGTGATGTGGTTGGACAACGATGTCACCTATATGATGAAACCTTTGCCTACCTGGTACACAACAGTTGCAAAAAACTTGTTCTGGGCTTTATAAATGAGTTTATTGAATTTTCAGAAATAGTGTATATAATTTGAGAAATTAATTTACATGGTTTTTGTTACGTTATGAAATATATTTTTATATAAAATTAACGAAAAAATGATAATGAAAAACCTTGCTAATATTGCTCGCCAGTTTAAGCAATTTATTTTTTACAAAATCGAAAGTTTTATTGTAAAGATATATTCATTTTGAAAGTCCCTACTCAAAGGCAAGGCGAATTTAAATGAAAAAAATCAAATCAGCTGTCCTTTTGGCACCAAGGCGAATTCATATCAGGTGGTGTTATAAATACAAAAACAAAAAATTTACACTATTAAAATATACGCACAATGATAGTATGATTTACAACAAACACATCATTTTAGCTTAACGTTCACCAAGCGGCAACAATCAGCTGCTTGATCAACTTCATCTTATATGAATTCGCCTTATTTGGCACCACCTTCTATAAATTCACTTTGACTTTCATATAATTCTTAGGAGCACATGATTTGTACAACAATCACTACCTCTCAAGTTTATTTATAGCTAGAACTTAAATACTTTTTAGTATTTCATATGCACGCCACTATTGCAATACTATACTATATAAGCTTATGTTTTTGTGTAGTTCGTAAAATCTTATTTACATGCCACTCTACTTACATGCATTACAAACACACACACACACACACACCCACATACTTACATATATTCCTTTTGTAGTATATGGATACATAACCAACTACATTTGCAAATGCAAAGATGTATGAAATATGTGGATGCAGGCATGCGTACACGTCAAACAGCTTCTGCGAATTAAAACCATTAAGTTGGGCAAATTTCCTTCAATTATTCACAGCGTGTAACTGATGAAGCAGAAATGTTACGTGCAACTGCATCTGCAATCGTTATGTGCACGAATAGAAAGAAATCAGTTTTGGTGATGTCAAATGCATTTGAGAATTTTGCAGGAAATTTTGGAAACCGAATACTGAATTGTTGGCATTGCTATAATTTCAGCAAATTACATAGACAGTCTCTATAGAGGGTGTTTCTTTAGACGTGTGGTTTCAAATAAGGCAATTCTTTTTTCGAAGTTGGTTTTTTTTGACAGCTGTTACTTGATGTATACCCTGTTTAGGTTTGCCATTTCATAATGAACAGACTTGCTCCGGAACGGGCAAATTTATTAATAAAATAAAGGTTCGGTTCGCGAGACACATCGGAAAAAAATTTTGTTCAGCGACGAAGCTCACTTTTGGTTGAAAGGGTTAACGTTAATAATCAAAATTGTCGTATGTGTAGTGTTACTAATACTACTGTTACAGTGAATGGGGAACGCTATAGAGTCATGATAAATTACTATTTCGTGCCTGAATTGTAGGATGTCGATGTGGAAAATCTGTGGTTTCACCAAGACGGCGCTACATGACATACAGCCAAAGGAACAATAATTTTATTGAAGGAAACTTCTCTCGCTTCGTTGGCCAATGGCGTGGCCTACAAGATCGTGCGATTTAACACCGCTGGACTATTTTTGTAGGATTATGTGAAATTCTACGCAAATAAGCCCAAGACAATTGACGCCTTGAAGGAGAATATTCGGCACGTTATTTCTCACATAAGGCCCCAATTGCTGCAAAATGGGGTCGAAAATTGGGCCTTTCGGCTGGAATTTATTCGAGCCAGCCGCGGCGGTTACTTGGCCGAAATCATTTTTAGAGCATAATGGCAAACACTTATATTTGTAATAAAGCTAAATTGTTAGCCATAACATTAAATTATGAGCGTTTTATTTGTTCTTGAAACCACGTGTCTCAAACACACACTTTCAAGTCATCCACTATTAGTCGCTAATCATTTCTGCTACTATACTATATTCTTAAAGATGAGTTCATTTGATTGTAACTTGATCACTTATCTGATTTCGGCCCACATATATAACCAAGGTTAGATAAGTTAGGTATGCACCAAAAATACTGGATGATCATATTTTGATTTTACATCATTATGATATGTAAACGAGCATTTCGAACACCGAGTACAATTGAGCGGAATACGAACTATTAAGGAGCATTCAAACGCATTCATGACTACTTATCCACATACATACACACATACGTATGTACATATTTATATGTAAATATGAGGATGTGCAGGCTATTTAGGCAGCCGTGGAATGATAATAAATTGAACAAGATGTTACCATAAACCACATATGTATGTATGTATGTCTGTACATAAATACCGATGTACCCATTTAGTACATTCCATGCTCATTTACGAGCATCAAGTACTTTAGAGGAAACCCAATACGCCATAAGTATGTAATTAAAATAAAAGTAGTTGTAAATTATAATGTTTTGGAAAGAATTATTTCCTTTACTTTTTTCCAGAAAATTTGCGATTTTGTAAAAAAAATGTTATATGATTTGAATCTTAAAATCTGTTCGTCCATAGATTAGCATTCGTCAAGAATACTCACACAGAAGCTTCATACGTGCCCGACATAACGATAGCTCAATTCCACAATCAGAAGTTTTGACTATTTCACTTTCTTAATTTAATGTCAATTATCTTTTTTATAAAAATAATACAATAAACTTTGTTCAAATGGGGGAAAAAATGCAATAAACTTTGGCTTCGATCTACAATTTTGTATTTAGAATTTTTAGAAGAAATTGGGGCATGCAGTTTTATAGCCCATTTAAAGTTAGATTATTAAACTCGTCCATATATGATAGTTTTTATATGGAAAAAACTGTGGCACAACAAAAAAAAAATTATCAAAAATCTACCGATATTTGTAGCTCGTATATTTTAAGTTTTTTTCTCAGGTTTGTTGAATTTGTTCCCCCATTTGAACAAAGTTTGAAACATGGATGTAACCGGTGCTATGTGAAGAATGAGCTATAGTGTTGTTTAAAAAAAATTAAAGTTAAGTTGATTAATGTGATCTCCAATCTTTATGTCGTGCACTATATGTCATGTTAAGCGTTAGAAGATACTTACTGTTTTATTTCTATTATCTATTATATAGTATTGCATGTACACTGTACATTGTACAGGTATTTTTCTTTAAAGTTGTTTTGAGACACATATAGTGGACGCATTTACATTAAACAATTCTAGACAAATTTCCTTACTTTCCATTTTTATAATATCATAACTGATGACTTTTAAATTTTGCTTTATCAATTATAAAAGATAAATTATTGTTAAAATCAATGGGAAACGGAATATACAGTAGCAGGAAAAAAAAAATAGGGCATCCCAGAAATTTTCGATAATTTTATTTTATTTAAAAATTGTTTATAAAATATTATGATGAAACATGTTTCTTATAAGTATTCCTAATATAAAAAACATTTCAGTAAATGCTAAATTTCTGCATTTTTTTATTATAATCCAAAACAATTACAAGTTATAACGGAAAGGTGATATTTGCTTTATTAATTGCTATTATTGAGTAGTACAGCAAAATTTCTTCATTCAATATAACCAACTTAACCCAAAGAGTTCCTACATAGCAGTTATTTTGATCCACGCATTTCGAAAGTGTCATAGAAGACCTGTGTATAGGGACTAAATAATTATGCAAACATGTTTCCACAAAAATTTTGAAAAGGTCACCAAACAAAAGAAAACTGCCAATCTTGAGTCAAGAGTTCAAATTGCTATAGATAGAATATTGAACTATGTACTTTGGTAGTCATTCCTTACAGGACCGGATAATGAACATTTCGATTAGCGATAGGTTGCGTAGCCTCATAGAAACTGCAGTAGCGGACAAAACATGGGGCACTTAGTAGTTGTGATTTAAAATCGAAGTAGTCACTATTAGTAAAAGAAATTGTTTGATACAAGTACTCGTAAGTATTTATTACGTCCATTACATTATTTCGCTACACGGCTCAAAATAAACAAGAAACCAGAAAAATCCCATAATTGTTTGAAACTGTTAAAGCCATAATTTTGATTTTAGAATTAGTGGAAAGGCAAAACTACCGTTTTCTTCAAAAATATGCAAAAACAGAGAATATAACACAAAACTGGTTCTGGATATGTGCTAAATCTTATCCAGATCTGTCCAAACGCCATACAGCAATATGTGATTTATGTAACTTAATTATTTACTTGACTATAACTCTTTTAATGGATGGAAACTCCTTTTAAGATATAGCCTATATATTAATGTAGGATATAACCTATTTCGGGTGCTAAATTTCAGGAAAAGCAACTGGTACAGCTTCAACGAGGAGGAAGCATTAATTTTTTTTCGACATATTCCGTGAACTAAACACTCTTGTTCGATTTGGCTCATTTTGAAATACCCAGACAGTGGGTTTTTGTTTTTCTTTCGGGCTCATATGTATAGATTCAACTTTCGTCACCTGCTACGATACTATAAACGTTTTCGGAAGCACCCCGTTTGAATTTTTTAACATTTCTTTGCATCAGTCCGTACGAACCTTTTCCTGAGCTCCGGCCAAGTTGTGTGAAATCTAACGATCGAGGGCGGTCTAATTGTCATTTCATGGTTACCCTCGTTTATGTACATACATATGTACCTTCATATACTACATATTGGTTTTGAAAATATTCGAAGCATTAAGCAAGGATAATACATATGTACTACATGTATATACTAAACGATTTTCTTATCTAATTGCTTTGCATACTTTGAATGATTGATGTGTTTTGGAATTTTGAATACTTTTCTCCAAATACTTTTTTAGGTTACTTACAAGTATTTCTCGGACTTTATTATCAGATGTAAAGGAAAATTATATTTATCTATATAATATAATATATAATATAAAAGAAAATGGAACAATATTACATGTATATATGAATATATATATATATATATATATATATATTTATACATGTGTACTGATGTTAGCTTGTTAGCTTGAAATATATTCATTTTTATATACAACTAAGTAAAATTCATTCATCCGTCTTATATAAAAAATAGCTATGTGGCACTTTGGTCCCCAGTGTTACCACAAGGATATATAGAAGACGGTTTCGTAAATTCAAATAAAACATGATTCCATGTCTTATGCGCACCCTATCTGAAAAAAATCAGTTGCATAAAATACATATTTAAAAACCAGTTTTTTGCGAATTGCTTTTAAACTAATTTAATAAAAATACACTGCGAGCCCATTTTGTTTCGGTATTCTCATTTGCCGTGCTTTTTTGGAATAATTACGTTTTTTAGTTGCTGAATTTATGCCCCAAGTAGAGTAATTGAAAACATATGCAAAATACGGTAATTTACTGTTTCCTCTGGCATAGCCATGTTAAATAAATCAGTTCAGATCAGAAAACAAAGTAATTACTTTAAAATTAATTTTAATTCCCACAAAGTAGAAAAAATACACGCATGTATAAATTATTGAAATCTTAGTCCAGTAACTTTAGATGAAATTGGCATGTACATATAAAATTCTAAACTCTGTCATGTGGCTTCTATAGTGCTCCTTGTGAAGACCACAGAAATAGAATCCAACGGTATATGCCACGAATCCCGAATATATTTAATATTTTCAACCCAAATATTTTATGTTAATTTATTAATAAAAAATTGCTTATACTACTATAAAACCATAAGCATTAACCAAAATTCCAATCTTCAAAGACATTGTTTAAAAATTCAAGGATTCGAAAAGCTTTACACTTGTATTCCATAACAGTAAACGGGCATAAATATATGTATATAGCAGATAATCACAAATGTATTTCTGTTAATCACAAATGTATGTATTTTAGAAA
This sequence comes from Anomoia purmunda, assembly GCA_951828415.1. Lineage (NCBI taxonomy): Eukaryota > Metazoa > Arthropoda > Insecta > Diptera > Tephritidae > Anomoia > Anomoia purmunda. The sequence continues at coordinate 65,723,323 of OX639997.1, forward strand.
CACACAAATTTATTTCAAAATTTTTTTTTGTTCAACTTGATTACTTATTATATATATGTGTATATAAATACGCCCATTTTCTTTGCTACAATTTAACTCACAAACTGATTATCGAATTTCAGTCAAATTTGTACAGTAGATCCCTTAGATATTAGCCATATCTTAATCCGTTAGATGGCGCATGAGTCGGGATAATCAGAAAATCCATATTTATAGTCCGATATTAATAATATTAGAATGTTATAGTGTTGTTGCAATTAAAAATACTTTTATGAAAAATAAATACGTTTGGTGGCGCTAGAGGCGAGCTATTTACATATAAAGCCTGTATTTGTGATTCAAGGCTGATGAAATTAAAAACGATGGATGAGGAATACGATATAAACTATTTTTATGAAAAATTGATCCCCTAGAGTCGAGATTTTCATAAATACATAATTATGGTCCCATATTGATGATATTAATAATTACTAATGGAATACAAAATACTTTTATGAAAAATAGATGCGCTAGGTGGCGCTAGAGGCGAGTTATGCAGCAAATCTTTTTTTAATCCGATCTTGATGAAACTCCAATCTTCCTACAATGTGCGTGTTGTGTCTTGATTTTGTAACACAAATTGAGGGCCCTAAAGTTTTACGCCGACTCCGAACGGCAACAGATTTTTGTGAGAAGTTTTTCTCATAGCAGAAATACACTCGGAGGTTTGCCATTGCCTGCCGAGGGGGGCCGCTACTACAAAAAGCGTTTGCTATTATTTTTGATTTTACTTACTCCGGAATTTTAATCAAGCGTGCTCACGCTACTCACTCGGCTACGACGGCCGCAATGAAAATTAATTTTACTAATTGATACTAGATAAGTATGATTCAGGTGAAATTCTTTTATAATCTGACTGATGTAGATAACGTTGACCACATACTTATACTATATTTGAAAAGCAAAAAAACCAATATGTATAAAAATTCATTAGTTGGCTTCCAGAAAATTCCATCGTTAAGGTTGAGATTAATTGGCACTTAAGTTAGTGAAACTATATAAATGGAAATCTTTTTGAAAGTTATGTCAAAAAAAAGTTGCTTTTAATTTTAGATCCGACTTTGTATTCACTGTGACAACGGGAAATTGTTTTTAAATTCATCATACATGGCAGAGTAGTAAGCAACTCAGACGAAGTCGCAGGCATCAACTCGTAGCTTCATGACAACAGCCATCGTCAGAACGGGAATAGTAAAAAGATAACCGCAGTAAATGGCAAGGAAAAATGGGGGAAGAGTAGAGGTGAAATTCTTTTGTGGATTTACCTAGACAAAAATATTATAAAAATACTTTTCTGAAATAAATTTGTACTTTTCTGAAAATCATTGAAGTTTTCTTGAAAAACAATTGTATTTTTCTGAATTTCATTTAGCTTTTTTGTCGCTGTAGAAACTAAGTTATAATAGAGTACAAGCCCGGTGAACGTGACGATGCATTATCGCGGCCTTGCAGGTTCTATAGACAAGACAGTTGGCAGAAAATTGGGTTCTATTATAGCTACTCTTTTATTCTTTCTGCGTTAATTCTCCAGATATTAAGTACACAATGAAAAGTAATTATTTTTGGGTTTCACATTTATTGATAAACGGGAAAGTCCTATCATTGTCTCTTTGGCGATCATATGGAAAAAATTTAAGTATAACTGTATATCGGCACTATATGATCTGGGTGATGTAGCAAATATATTTAATAATGATTTCCCTAAAAAGGAGCTTAAAATTTCAAATTGTTTTCAATTTATTTAATTTAATAATGTGAATTTTTCAATATTGTTTTGAAATAAACTTTGAGGTGTCAAGTTTCAAGTTTACAAAATATTTATAACGATATTATTAATATATTTTGGTTTAAATATTGGGTTCCTTCGTCAGCACGTGATTTTAATTAATCACGAAAATCGACCTTGCCATTATCGTACACTCTTGTTTGCTGGGACTAACACCGTTTACTCATTAGAAACATTATTTGAATATTGTGAGAATGTGGTGCCGCTTTGAAATGATTCGAAACCACATATATGTACATACACACACACACACCGAATTTCTAACGATTATGAATTCGGTTTCAATATGTGTTTTGAAAAGGAAAAGTAAGTAGTTTATATTCGTACTTTAAAAAGGCTTTTAGTAACTTTTTTAATGGGTGCGTTTATTTTTATTTTCTATATGATTAGGTTTTGCAAAAGATAAATGCATTCTACGGTAATATATTTATTTTATTTGTTTATTTAAGTGAAATATAATTATAAACAATTCCATTTCAAGAACAATACAACTAGCAAAAGAGTCCATAGGCCCCGTAAAATACTTTAATTTTAGACTTAAGGTTTAGATGCTAAAGAGTATTTGTTATCAAAGCTATTATATGACTATTATGAAATATTTTTTAAATGTAACTATAAAATGAAATGAAATGACTTAGGCGGCAAATGGAAAATGACGAGTAAAATTCTTCAAGCAGAGACGAAAGATATACAGGGCTGTTCTGCAATCCGATTCCTATCGGAGTCGGAATTGAATCCGATCGTAATTGCAAAATGGTGCTCTGTAATCCTATCGAATTTGAATTATCGGATTCAATGTTCGAATCCGATTGTCGGGTGTAATTGGTGTTCCGTATTCCGATATATCGGAAATTTTCGTTTGAATTAATCCGACAAGGTTTGTGGTAACGGAATCAATACGTTTTTTCAAATTCCCGTTGTTTAAAGAGTGGAAAACTATAAAATGCAAGTATAAGCCATCGTTTTCAATTAAATAAATTGTTTAATATTAATTCATTTATTAAGGGGAAAGCAAAGGAATACTGCTCAAAGCGCAACGTTGCTTGATTTTATGGAACGCAATCCAGACATAGCCAAAGGATACACCAAGGGCGACAGGGTTGAAATTGAGCAGCAGTGGAAAGAGTTGGCTTCCCTTTTAAATAGCCAAGGCCCAAGTAAGGACGTCAACGGCTGGAAAAAGGTAAACTTTTCTACTATTTTAATAGAAGTTCTTACATGGGAATTTGAAATTGTGTATCTATAACAGACATTTACTGATTGGAAGTGCGAGGTACGGAAGAAATTGGCGCATAACCGCAGAGAATCTTCTGCAACTGGTGGCGGAGCATTCAGTAAACATGCTCTCACAGAAGCTGAGGAAACCCTTGCTCGCATAACGGGCATGTACACAGTGGTGCAGGGTATACCCGGAACAACGTCTTTCGGATTGGATGAGACGATTGCTCTCGAGGTGGAAACGCTAGATTTGACGGAAGAAGAAATGATGCCTTCAACATCAACGGGAAGAAAACGTCCACAGATAGGCACACTGATTTCGTCGACACCGAAAAGAAAAAAAGAAATGTCGTTGCAGGTAATATCTAGTTTAGATTACTCATTTATTCAGCATAATATTTTATTTCATTTGAAGGACTGCCTTAAGGAGTCACTGGACACGCAAAAAACATTTAACGCAAAAGTTGAAGAGATTCTCGAGACATTGGTGGAATCTCGGCACCAAAACACCATGGTATTGGAACGTTTCTGCAACGCTGTAGAAAAAATAAGCGAAACGTTGGATGCCATAAAAGAAGAACTGCACCAACAAAATAATATGTAAATTTAGTTTTATATATTTTAGTGTTTAAGTATGTATATTGAACTGTTTCCTTTTCTTTTAAGTTTTGTAAATATTTATTTAAAGAATGATTTATTTTTGGTTTTAGGATAAGTTGTTATGTAATAGCTAAATCAGAAATACACCATAAGTGAAAAGCGTATGTTTTCAAATATTTTTATCATTATCATTTATATATTTATCATGGTTTTTTTTTATTCAGAAAGTTTTCAAGTATGCAGTTTAGTAGCCCATTGAATTTCTGTAAAATAAAAAGTGTCTTTCAATTATATTAAAACTACCGTTGATTTTTGATAATTTTGTTTTTCGAGGTTGTTGCGCTTTCTTTCATATATCGCGTTTTATTTTTGCAAAGTTTGTTTAAACTTTTATTTACATATCATTTCTGTTACATATCGAACTATATTTGAAACGAAAATAAATAAACAAACATAAGCTCCAACTAATATCACATTGAATTTTGCACGTACTCCATGAGTGCAGTTGGGCACGTGAACATTCAAAGCAAAGTATCTGTATTCGTATGCAATAGACCTTTACAAAAATTATTATTTTACAAAAATGCTCATGTCGAACAAACTCTATGGAAGAAAATACATAAGCTCGTCAAAAAAAGCTTAAAAAAAATTAGCACGTCAAATTTAATTTTAACCTCTCAAATTGTTTGCTATTTCATTTCTAGCACGAACCCCTTCATTAATTATTGATGATGCTATTTCATCATCTACATGATTTTCGCCGCCAATATTTTCAAAATCTATATTTTCTGCAAAGTTTTCTTCATCGATGTCAATGTTGTAGAATCTGCAAATGTTGTGAAGTGCACAACAAACATTTATAATTTTAACAACTTTTTGTGAACTATAGTGCAAGCAACCAATTAAGCAACGAAATCTAGATTTTAATACACCAATTGTTCGCTCAACTAGATTACGAGCAGAAGCGTGTACCATATTAAAGTTATGCTCTGTTGAAGATGGAATTGGATTCCTAAACGGAGTTATCAAAAATGGTTCTATACCATAACCACTGTCACCTAATAAATAAAAACATCGTTCGCCACCACGATGCTTTCCCAGAAAATATTGATATGCATTGCTGAGCTTCCAGATGAAAGAATCGTGGCTTGACCCGGGGTGCGTTGCGTCAACAGCTTGAATCCTCATGTTGTGGTCACAAATCTGTAAATTATATTTTATATAAATTGCTAAACGACTTAATACAAACATACTTACAATCATAGCATTTATGCTGAAATAACCCTTCCTGTTGTAATATGAAGAAGCGTCTGTCAATGGCTTTATCATTTCGATATGGGTCCCATCAATACAACCGATTACGCCAGGAATCCCATGTTTGTTGAAAAAGTTAGCTTTGCACTGGCGCCGTTCATTTTCTTCAACATTTAGCGTGATCCACTTGGGGCACAGTTTGCATTCGAGGACGTTCAGCACACTACCAATAACTTTCGAGACAGTGCTTCGACCTAAATTTATGTTCGCATCTTTCCCTACTGATCTCTGGTAGCCACCTTCTGCTAAGAACCTCAATGTTGTAGCCAATTGAAGAAGAGGCGGAATAGAATTTTTGTGTAGGTACTGTTCCACTTCATTTAATATTCTCAAAAATGCATGTTTATTGAGTCGATATTGAGCAATAAATCTAAAATAAAGATTAAACCATGTTATAATAAACCAAAATTATGAATAGTTTATAGCTTTAATTCATTAAACTTACAATGAATCTGAGAGACTTAGTGGATTGCTGTGGTCACGTAAAATTCTCCTTTTTATTTTTTCCTCTATATTTTGTTCTCTAGTTTCAATTGCAATCGCAGCCACAAACCAGTAGGACATTTTATTGCACTTTTTATTTAATTTGGTAATAACAAGCCGTTTTATCACTCACAAACTAAAAAATCGCAATTAAATACAAATATAAACAATGGCCGCGCACAAAACAATTGAATTTTGACAGTTCGAATCGGATTTGTGCCTTGTTCGAATTTATCGATTCCGATAGGATTGTCGAACACCCTTTTGATTCCGAGTCGGAAATTCAATCCGATGCGGAATTAAATCCGATCGGATTTCAGAACAGCCCTGATAATGTAGAGAAAGGAAGAACGAGAAAGCAAGCGGCATACAAATAACGATTCAATCCGGTATTAAATATATTAAAGTATTTTTAAAGGACCTACTTAATGGATAACTCTTCGTAGAGAGGCAAGTGATTCAAGATTTACACAAACTTCACACTTAGGAAATACATAGTTGGGTTGACATATTTTTAAGTGTCTGCTTTTCGATAGGCAGGTACAAAGAACGTAGAAAACGAAAAAGTTGCATAGCGCTTCGTTTGCTGTTCCAAGGATAGTCGTCGAATTTCACTACACCAGAGACCAATTTAATGTAATGGGATTCTAATATCAATCAGCAAAAGTCAAATCAGTTCTGGTATGTTGAAATTGAAAATGATTTTCAGTTAGTGGTACGGTGGGAGTGATGCAACTTCTTTGTAATCGACGTTCTTTGCTAACGGTCAAGTTTCGGTCCGATCCTATTCCAGTCTCGCTCTGCCTCAAAGATTTAAATGAGTGATTGGTTACCTGGTGACCTGTTATAAGCGATATCGAAAGAAGTATTATTTACTTGTTATATTTTATACTTGCTCAGACATAAGAATTATTTTATAAGTAAGTTTTTGATTTTCTTACTTTTGGAGGAAGCTGCAATCTGTTTCAAACATTAAATTCAATTACAACAATGAATTAAATCAACTATTTCAATATGAGTATCAAACGGAAAGAAAGCTTCACTTCGCAAATACTTTGAAATATGGTTGCCAGTTGTTTAAATAAAAATTAAATTAAATTAAAAAATAAGTGACCTTTTACAATATGACTAGCAGACTAAACGAATTAGTAAAGCTCAATTTCGAAAGTACGTTTGGAAATTGTTGTCAATTGTTTAAGAAAGTAATACAAATTATAAGTTTAATCAAATCATAGGTCTCAAACAAAGAAAATTTAAGCAACCTTTATTTTCAAAATACTCTTGCAGATACATATTAAGGTGGATGAAAAAAGTTGGCATTAGTTTTAAAAAAATAATAATAATAATTTGGGGCTTACACCATAGCCTGATGTTTGGCCAAACTTCTCCTACAATTTGTAGTATGCGTCTTGATGTTGTAACTAAAATTGAGCGACCTGCAATTTAACGACGACTCCGAATGGCACTCGGAGGTTTGCCATTGCCTGCTGAGGGACGGCCACAATTAGAAAACTCTTTTTATATAATTTCTGGTGTTGCTTGGCCCGTCTAGAACTCGAACCCAGGCTCCACCGAACGAAGCGCGCACACTCTAAACACTTGGCTAAGGTGACGCTTAAATACTAATTTAAATATTAATTTAAATAAATGTCAAAGCTCACTGAAATATGACAGCATTAATGTAAAATGAAAGCGCATATACCAAACTTTTAAAGAATGTTGGTTTAATTTAATTGTTAAAGTAACTGAAAAAACCGTATCTCAGAAATAGATTTGAAGAAGATCGCCAGCTGTTAACAAATTATACATTCAACTCAATTTATAATATAAAGGAAGCATTACAATACTGGTTTCAACAGACTGAGGTTCAATATAATACAGTTGGGCATTTATGTATCTTAGTTAACTATCAATAACTTTTTATCAAAATATAGCTGTGTCCATAACATTTAAAAAATAAATAAATGTTTAAATGTTTTGAGATAACGTATGAAAATTCGGCAAATTTAGAAAAATAGTCATCAGAATTTCCAACGTTTTAATCCGGACTTTTTTAAATTTTGAAGTAGCAGTTAGTGATAATTTTTTTTTTCTGTCGGTGTCAAAAATTTTCTTCCACACAAAAGTAAATTTGATTGATGCCTGATTCTCTAGTTCGAAACGAGCTTCGTCTAAACCGTAGTTTGTTCGTCTATTTATATTCATATAGGCTCATTTTTACATCTGAAAAGGTAACAAATGTGAACTCTCTAACACGAGCATTACTTATAATGAAGAAGAGAACTATCAAAATGAAGGAAGATATTGTAAATATCCTGTAAGTCGCTAAAATGAATAATGGAAGCAAAAAAGACGAGGAATAATGGTAAAAACATTCATGTTAATAAAAATAGTTCTTTAATATATTGTACAGTGTGGGAAAATCTCAGCTTAGTGTACTGGTAAAAGAAAAATTAAAATTCCAGTTTGACTAGCGGCGCCAATGTTTGGGGCGAGTATTTTAAAGCCAGGTTAACCTACAGTGGAATAAATTAGCCAACAAAAATAAATGCAAAGTAGCCTCCACAAGGAAACCCATTCTGAAAACCCCCTATGAATTAAAAAAAATTTACTCCCATTTTATAAATAGTAGATTTTATAAAAAATTGAGCTTCCGATACGTTTTTCCAACACATTTGTACAATATTGCAGCTCCCGCATTTGGATCCGCTATTCCTATTCAATTAAATCTTCACTTACGAGAACTGCTTATACAATGCAAATAAACCAATTTTTAAAAATTTTGTTCGTGACGATACATAAAAATGTAAGCATAGGCGATAATTTTCAATCAATCGATATAAAGCCTTACGAATTCAAAGGATTTCGTTGGGACACGAATCGTCCGAATGTCTTTTAGTTCGAGGTGGAGAAACAGACCGCCAAGTAGTTACGAGTAAACTGATGTTTTTGAAAATACGACAAAAAGTATAGAAACATAGAAAAAATAGAAAGATAACACTCGTTTTTTCGATCACATTTGACCATAGTATATGTTCTGTAACTTCTTAGAGAGTACTGTAATTGGGCAATTTTTTTGAAGTGAAAGTTCATCAGCGCATTTTTTACATCCCGTAACGAAAGTCGCGTCAGAATCGTTTAAATAAGTTACTAATTTCTACCACTATTTATACTAATTTTTACCACTATTTTTTCACATTTCTTCCTTCATTTTTTACTAGTTTCTTGCACTATTTGTAATAATTTCCTCCACTATTTTACTAATTTCTACCACTATTTTTATTAATGCTACTACTAATTTCTACTATTAGATTGACTAATTTCTATCACTATTTTTACTAGATTATACCACTGTTTTTACTAATTACTACCACTAATTCCACTAATTTCTACCACTATTATTATTATTTTTGCCCTTATATGTTTGAAACGATTGTAATTTATTGCGCTTAAGGCTAGATTTTATTAGGGAATAATTTAAGAAAACAACGATTTTTCAAACCACATGTTCTCATCAGACTTCTTTCTTTCTAGACTTTACCAGGGTTACTTAAAAGCAAACTGTAACTAGAACATAAAAAAACAATAGATTTGTATGGTTGGAGATAGGAATAATGAGAAAGCAAACAATTTGGTTCATGGTTCAAACCTTGGTATAGTCTAGAAAGTAATAATGTTACTACTACTACTTTTATTAATTTCTACCACCACAAAGAAGTTTTACTTCTGGCTCGCGCACTTAGGTGTACGCATGTTTTTTTTTTTTGTTTCATGAAGCTGTAACTTGAAATTTTCCATCTGGCACAATTCCGATTACCGCCAAACCAGCCGTTGACTAGTCTGAATTTTCACAGTAATAATAAAATCCACCCACATACATACTTATTGTATGCACGCTTGTATGTAGCATATGACTTTGCCTAATTTCATCTCCATCATTTTTGACATCAGTGGCGATGCCTTTCGTCGTTGTCATAAGACGTGTTCGTGTCGTTGCCGGCAGCGCACTGAAATGCGCAAAGTTTTTCGACAAGCTCTTTTGGGAAATTAAACATTTTCCATTTGAAATGTGTGAAAAACTTTGAAAGTAAACATTGACGATGCAGTGGACGCTCAACCAGCAGTGACACCTTCAGTTACATTATCGCTGGCGCTAAGGATATCAACGGAATCTCGTGCATTGTAAATATATGAAAATGTCTCTAGGTATGTATGTGCTTAGCAACTTGTTGTAGTTATGTTGAAGTAAGTAAGCTTATAGTATGTGTGTTGCCTTAAATGCACACAAGTGCAATTAAGTATGTTTTCAATTGCGAATTGTTTCCGTTGAAATATAAAATAGTTAATTATTAATGGCTATTCGAAAGCGCCACCGGCGTATAATGTTACAGTGCCATGGTTTAAATTACGTAATGGCATAGTGGTATTTATGGATATGAACAAAATAGGTTGAGAGAGTAAAAAAACTTGTAAAGGTAAGTTGCATATTTTATTGATCTCAACTCCCGTTCTGTGTTGGTTGCGTATACGCCCCGGTCTAAGTTCAACCGTTTATGGTTTTAACAGCATTGCCAGAATTTCTGAAACCAATACCATAATCTATGTGAAAACTTATTTCACTATATATTTCAGCTGTTGATAATGCAAACAATGGATTGATCTTTGTGAAGCCAATAGTTGGTTATCTTAACAAATGCATAACTGAATTCTAGACTTAATTTATATTTTTAGTCATTTGAACTTTAAGCTTTTTCAGTGTTGCTCGCCAATTTCTCTAACTCGAATTCATCATTCTGCTTTAGTACTCACTATTGACTTCTACGATTTTTCTGAAATCTCCCTTGGGATTGACCCTGTTAGTTTTAATTTTAACATACTCAATTTCGAAGGTCTTAATAATCTACAACTAGAAAAAATTTAAAGCCTCAAATAATACTTAGATATAACCGAAGTTTTGGACCCGACATTTTGGATTCTATATATTTCATTCCAAACCAAATATTGCATATCAAATTTGAGCAAATTACCTTGTAGATGTAATTAATAAATATCGGAGTTTTCTATAATAAAGTGCGCCCATTAAAAAAAAATTGCACGCATATTCCTTTCCCAAATCTACTCCTTTGTATTAAGTTTTAGCAAATTATCTGCAATAGTTACTGAAATATCGCGGTCTTTTGATTTTCACAAAACAACGTTATATGGCGTGGTTATTGTCCATTTTCGCCCATTTGCAGTACCAAACTTCCTTGGGTCCAGGGCAATGTGTATTAAGTTTCATTAAGATAGCTCTATATTTGCTCGCATCAATTTTTTACAGGCATAAATTCCGCTACTAATTCTAAAAATTTTGTTATTTATGTATGTCTATACCTATCTCATTTGCTTTATGCTGATACAAATAACCGTTAGGTGAACAAAATTATAATACCCACCAGTGGTACACAAATTATCCGAATGCTTTTGGGTAATTTATTAAATCTAAAAAATGTCAATGTTAGATGTTCTTTAATAATAGGCATCTAGATTCTGTAGATCTTGCTGCTAATCTGTTTGCCAATTTTTCTTTTTGTGCCAATTTTGTTGCTGATGATGGGTTGGAGCTAAATGCTTCATCTTTTGGTTCGATCTCCTTTCAGAGGTGGATGTTTCTATAAAATCATCTTCATAAACGGATATCGATGGATTATCTTCCACTTTTTTTTTAAATTTTCAAGCTTTGATTTCAATAATTCGCTTTATACAGAAGTATTTATTATGGAATGGATTGGAAATAGACAAATACTACTCTAAGTTAAAAAAGTGAAATTAAAAGCTTAACGTCGCTAATAGACCTATAAAACTATTTCTTCACAATTGCGAAATTCATTTGAAGCCAATATTGAGGATAAAAATTGTACTTCTCTTTCGAAATTTCATATCCGAAATCCAAATCATCATGGCTTCATCGAAGGGAGGTGCAACGTTTTTAATCTTGCTAAGGGTTTCTTGCAAGTTTATGGCTGAGTATCAAATTGATATAAAGGGTGGTTAAATTTTAAGGGCCGATGTTGAATGTGAAGCACACCTAAACGTCAAGTTTTTTTCTGCATTTCATTTGTAATTTTTCAATTTCAGACTAACTCAATTTGAACATGGAAAGATACACAATCGAGCAACGTGTTAAAGTTATTCAGGCTTATTATGAAAATGGGCGTTCAAATCAAAATGCATATCGCCTCGCCTCCCCTCACCACAGTGGATTCGTCAATAAGCAGAATTGCCGCATTTGGGCGAATGATAATCCAAGAGTGATTGTCGAAAAACCAATGCACCCACAAAGAGTGACTGTTTGGTGCGGTTTATAGGCTGGCGGCATCATCGGGCCGTATTTTTTCCAAAATGAGGCCGGTCATGCAGTTACTATGAATGGTGTTCGCTACCGAGAGATAATAACGAACTTTTTATGGCCCGAATTGGAACATATGGATGTGGACGATATGTGGTTCCAACAGGATGGTGCCACACAGCCAACGACACAATAGCTTCTTTGCGCGGCAAACTCAATGGCTGTGTTATCTCACGTGGTGGCGATGTTAATTTGCCACCAAGATCATGTGGTTTGACACCGTTGGACTACTTTCTTTGGGGTTATTTGAAAGAAAAGGAGTAAGTCGATAAGCCAGCAATAATTCAAGAGCTAAAGGATGAGATAATTCGGCACATTAACGGCATAGAACCTCAATTATGCCTCAGCGTCAGCGAAAATTTGGACATAATTGAACCACACCATAGTATCATAATAAAAAGAAATTACAATAGTTTCCAAAATAATTTGTGTTTTATTCAAAATCAACATCGTCCCATAAAATTTAACCACCCTTTAGTTTGCACTGACTTTGCTAAGACATTCGACAGAGTTTCTTTTAGAATTCTGTTCAGCAAAGTAACCTGGCACCTTAGGGGTTCACACCAATTTTCTAGCATGTTTCCAGTCATATTTGAGTATTAGGTACTTTTCTGTTGCACTGTACAACACGTCCTTTCGTTCTTTTCGTGCCAGTTCAAGTGTTTCTTCCTTCACTCAAAATTTCTCCTGTACGCGGATGACTTGAAGGTAGACTCTGTCGTAGCAAGAATAGAGTATAATTTTGCTATTCAGTCCGATCTCGATACGGTTCTTCTCTGGTGTGTGAAGAATCGCCTTTTTCTTAATATAGATAAATGTTTTCATTGCATTTTTTCCAGAAAGCTGAATACTGTTAATACTACTTATACTATTGCGAGTTCTCAGTTGAAGTATGTTGGCATTGCAAAAGGTTTAGGAGTATATTTCGACTCAAAACTCTTGTTCGCAAGCCATATTCCTTGCGAATGCGGGAAAATGTTTAGCCCAATTCATAATTGACCATAGTGCCACAAGAGCTCAGAATCAAATAAAATATTTTTGGGTAATTTTAGATGAAATGTTTGCTTTTAAAAAACATTTAGACTGTACTTTAGCAAAAGCAAAAAAGATGTTCTTTAGTTAAGCGAACTTGATAAGGAGATCATATCGTACGCTCATACTATTTGGTTTAACATCTCATCAAGACAAATGGAGAGGTTACGCATATTTAAAAGATATATATTGAGACTTTGTAGTGGAATTAAGCAACCATACAGGACCGGTACTTTTAAGAAAAAATTCTCTAGTAGACGAAACTTGATACCTATATATGTATTGGTCTTGATCCAAAGTAGGTAGGTTTTAAGAAGAAGTTATAATTACAACTTTCACATAGACTTTTCGATTTGCGCAAAACATCAAGAAAATTATAAAAGATAATTTGCTCAAATTAGATTTAAAGATTGGGTTGGCTGTTTATCAAAAAATTGGCACCCACTTTATAGCAGTAAAACTTCGAATTTATCTGACCGAAGTCTGCGAAACTTTATATTTTAACTCAGTATGCAAAATTTTAGTAATCGTAGAAATCGGGGAAATCCCATGGCCAGCTCTCGTACGAGTATGACGGCAATTACAAAAGTAAAACAAACTCGTTATTTTAATAATTGATCTAGGAACTTCGCTTAAATTTGCTATGAAGAATTTAATTAAAGGGAGAATCACACTTTAAGACAAATAGTTACATCTCCAAAACTAATAAATTTTGTGCACATTTTGCATTTAAACTATGTAAGCACTCTTCCAAATATACTTTTTCCTCGGGAAACGAACCATTTGACACCCATATTTCACTATTTCATATAACTTGTGCATCATTTTACTAAATTCGACTTTTCAGACAGGTGGCAACTCTGTATGTGCTACAAGCATTCTCCTCAGCGAAGCAAAGAGCTTGACACTCATATTTTCATATTCCATAAAACGTCTGTATAATTTAATTTAATTCGAATTTTTGAACAGGTAGCAGCTTTCGGGAATTTAGGTACTTACCTTCTTGTCTAGACGAATGGTTTGCCACCTGTATTTTAGTATTTCATGTAACTTGTTCATAATTTCATTCAATTCGACTTTCAAACAAGTGGCAACCGTCTTCAAGATATAACACTTTAAACTTTATACTCGCTTATGCGTACCGTTTGACATCGAAATTTTCATATTTCTAATAATGTATGTGTATGTGTATGAATCAATTAAATGCAACTTCTCAAGCAGGTGGTAACCCTCAGAGAAATTTGTGATACACTTTCTTTTCGATACGAACCGGTTAACACCCATATTTTAATATTTCATATAACTTGTACATATTTAAATAAATTTGACTATTCAAACAGATGGCAACCTTTTCCCATTCATAAAATATACTTTACGGCCTATTATCGTACCTACCAGATATGCATACAAAATTTCATAGAAATCGGTCGAGTCGTTTCGGAGGAGTTCGACCACATCCACCGTGACACGAGATTTTTATACATACATACATACATATGTATATAAGATTTAGCTTATTCGTTTCAATTTCATGCCAAGAGTTTAATTAAAAAACAAAATTTGGGAAAATGGGACGGGGTACGTTAAAATCATACTTGAAGCAACAACCCAGTGAAGAGTAAATATCTCATCTGTACGGAAGTATTTGAAAGACATATTTATCTTTCAAATCGCGGAGTAGTACCTTAATAATAATATTACAGATAGTATATATATATTCTCATTTACTATTTCTTTAGTATCTAAAGGTTTACATTGCATTAGCTGGATGGTTGGTTTGTGTGGCTTTTTACCTAGGTGGCAAGCAATTAGCAAATTTTCCACAATTCGTCAGCTTTAATGAATTTAAGTATGTCATACCAAAGAACGTAAATTACAAAAAAGTTGCATCAGTGAAATTATCCTGTGGTAATAAACATCTCTCCAGTTTATCCTTTGTCTCATTTCTGTAAATGTTTATATGCCCGAGACGCATATTAGGGTAATCTCGCATTGGTCAGAAATCGAGGCCAGTACTACTAAAATCATCCACTAGTTGCGATCTGGCTGGGATAGAAGAGTGTGCCGCTTGGCTATCTGAGAAAATATTCACCTCCGTTTTCGCACGATTGTCTTTTATTGCCTCCTTTAATGCAAACGTTTCTGCTTGAAAAACGTTTGCATGGTCCGACAGGCGAAAGGATAACTTTAGACTCCATTTCACAACGCAAACCTCTGCGCCAACCCCGCATTCCATCTTTTTTCTGTATGTAAAGACAGCAAATCCCTCCAATGGTTGTCTCCTTTCTTGAGACCAGACCACACGGCATGGAAATTTCTTTCGGGGTTTGTGGTTAACCCAAGTTTTATTTAAAATGCCGTTTGTCGCTGAGTTTTCGGTAAAGATATCTATCAGTCATAAATCGAGCAGAACGTTCGAAACATTCGTTAGACAGGATCTCATATCACACGTTATGCCAACGGCTGCTGCCCTTTGTTTCTTAGCAGCATACCAGCGCATCAAAAGAGAGTATGGGTCGGACTATAGATGTGTAAACCCAGTGTACCATTCTTGGCTTTAACCCCCATTTATTGCCTAACATTCTTTTAGATCCATAGAGGGCCACCGAAGTCTTGCTTGCACGCTCTTCGATATTCAGCCTCCAATTAAGTTTGGGGTTCAGGATGGCACTAAGATATTTCACTTTGTTTGAAAGATCCGTTTTTGTTCCTCGAAACTTAAGTTTCCATTTTTGTTTGTGAAAAGCGTAAGACCAGTGTCCCACGCAGCAATTTTGGACCCACGAATCCACTTTACTTAACGCCCATTCCATAATTTCGCTAATAAGCGAAAAAGCTGACCCGATACCAAGTTTACAACATCGGGGAATAAGCCAATACTTCCAATATACAATAAAAATATCAATTTAGTTTTTAATTAAATGTTTCATGGGCCTATTTCTTTTACCATATTTATTGTTTATTTTTTTTGAGGAAACTTTTCATACTTGTATATATGTAAGTATATAATTTCCGTCGAGTATATGCATACATCTATGAATATAGTTTATGTAAACATATGTGTGTATGTATGTAGGCATTTTCGAACTTATACATATATAGTCGGGCGTAACAAATTTAGCGTATTCGGTGTAGCTGCTATTGCATCCTGTTTCACTTTTACCTGGAATTTTAATATGTAAACAAATGTCCACGAATTTTATGTGCAAACTACACAAACTGTGCAATAAATTCGGTAGAGCAGTCAATGGTGAACACAAGCCGGTTGTATGCGCGCTGCTGTTTATTTCGCTTGAAACTTCTTCGCAAATATTTTGGTTGGAAATTTCAGACGCTGGATTTGAATTACATACCTCGCCGAATAGAAATACATACATACATGCATCTGTATGTATGTACGTTACTTTTCGACGCGCGATTTAAATTTTCTAGAATCATACATACATATATGAATGTATGGATGTATGTATTTTCAAATAAATTTAAACAATGAAAACCCATGCTTTGTCATAAAATTAAAAAAAAGTTATAACATAATACAGTAGAATCGCGCAAAAGTTAACTCGCGAGAAAGTTAAACCTTCGGCTAAGTTTACCGATTTTGAGCGTCCACGTACTGCTCTGAAAAGTTAACTTTGGGTTAACTTTTTTGAGCTTTTCTATTTTTTCAAACCCAACCGTTTGTTTGGCAAGAAAAACAAGCTCGGGTATTCCCCTCATTGCTATGTATTCCCCGAATTTCTATGTAAAAAATTATAGTCGGTGTCGCGAGGTACATACATACGTAGTGTGTCATGAGCGTTTAAACTTGCGAGTTGTTTATGGTTAGTGTGTTAAAAAATGCCAACAAAGCAGAGAAAATCATTGCAAATCAGATTAAATTTGCATCAAAAAGCTGAGATTTTAAGAAAACTCGATGAAGGTATTCATGGAAATCGATTGGCGTTGGATTATAATGTATCTAAGGCGGCCATCTCAAAAATAAAGAAAAAACGTCATGAAATTTTGGAGGCAGTGGCAAACACACATGAAGTTGCAACCAAGAAAACTTTACATAAATCGGAATATCCCGTTCTTGAGGCAAGGTTATATACATAAATGGTTCTTAAGCCAAATACAGCGTAATTGTGCAATGAGTGGTCCAATTTTAAAGGCAAGAGCCAAGCTCGAATTTGCCAAATTGCACACAGGAAAACAATTTCATGCAAGTGATGGATGGCTTGCAAATTTCAAGAAAAGATTCGGTATTCGCCACTTAAAAATTTGTGGGGAAATCCTCTCAAGCGACAAGTCAGGAATAACACCGTTCATTCATAATTTGCGGGCAAAAATGAAATGGAAATTTCGGGCATGAAATGGAAATTTCGGACATGCAGCTTTATAACGCAGATGAATCTGGATTATTTTATCGTTTCCTGCCCGATAAAACATTTGTCGCGGCAAACGAAAAGACGGCACCTGGCCGAAAAATAGCAAAGGATAGAATCACATTTATGTTGTGTGCGAACGCAGATGGTTCGCATAAGTTGAAACCATTGATAATTGGTAAATCCGCAAACCCCCGTTGCTTCAAGGGGTTTGAAAACCCATTGGAATATGCTAACTCGCAAAAGTCTTGGATGAATTTAGAGCTATTCTTCCGCTGGTTCCATCATTCCTTTATTAAGCAGGTAAATTTATTTTTTCTATCCTTTAAAATTTTTAAGTGTGCCAAAATATTTGTCAGGTTCGCAAATTTTCTGCTGGAAATAATTTACCACCAAGGGCATTATTGCTGATTGACAACTGTACTGCACATAAGCCAATTGACAAGTTACAGTCAGATGATGGAAACATTGCGGCAATGCTTTTACCACCTAACGTGACAGCTGTTTTGCAGCCCATGGATCAAAATCCCATAAGACTGGTCAAGTTAGAATACCGGGCTAAACTGTTATGGAACATTGTAGCACAAGAAAACATTCCGGTTGAGAATATTTTGAAAGGACATTCAATTCGTGATGCCATCTTGCTGCTTAAATTAGCATGGGATGAATTGCCAAGAGCTGTGCTTATAAAAGCTTGGAAAAATATAAAACAGTGGGACGATGATCAATACGACAGCGAAGACGAAATTCCATTGCTTACATTGATTAGATCAAATAGTTCTCACGATGATACACTTCGAGAGGTACAATCGTTATTGTCCAAGGTGGGTGGTGTTGACGTCAGCAGTGAAGACATCGAAAATTGGAACGACGATCAAAATACGGAAGATGATGAAGATTTCGAAGTGTCTGACAATGAAGATGAAGAACCAGTTGTCGAGGAAGATATGCAACAACAGAAAGTGAGTTTTTCCGAAGCAGTTGAATGCATCAATACCTTGATAAAGTGGTATGAAAACAATAATGATGCAAATCAGATATCACATCTTATTAATATGCGTACGAAAATTGTCAGGAGCTATTACACAAAAGAAAAGAAACAAACAAGTCTCGACCGCTTCTTTAAACCAGCCCTTACAAATTAATATGTACATATGTATGTACTTACATATGTATAATGTGAAAAAGTACAAACTAAATCTAAGTTTATGTTTTGTTAAGAGTAAAAGTCAGTCATGCAAATAAATTGAACGTATTATATCACCAAAATTATGTTTATTTCCGTGTTTTTTTTCAAAATCGAAACCCCTTTGGAAAAGTTAATATTTCGGAAAAGTAAAACACCCTTGGGACATTTTGGTTAACTTTTTCGCGATTCTACTGTATTAATATTTACTTGCAAAAAATAAACCACGACGATTGGCGGTCCTAACAACCATATTACACAGTACGACAGTGGTTGGAGCACGTCAGAATTTTGAGAAAATCGATTCTTAAGCTTGCAAGAACCGTGGAGGTTCACTTCTAATGTAATACTTTTATTTTATTTATATTTCATTTTTTTATTTGTTTTTTTCATTAGAAGTTAACCTCCACGGTCCTTTGAATTCCCTCAAAACATAAAAAAGGATTTCCAAACGAAAATGCCACCGCTTTCTAAAGTGATGTTTTGCCTTCGAGGTTTGCCGAGTTGTTTTACTAGCGTTTTGTAGGAAATCCTACAAATGGTAGTAATGACTTTGTGTTCATATGTAAGTGGCAAATCAGTAATGCACTCAAGTAATGTAATGAATTTCTGAAAAAAAATGTTCCAAAAGTATGCTTGGTTCTTCGAAAACTGACTCAACGTTCCGTCCTCGCTTGCCGCAAGTAAGAGCGGGTATTCCAATTCTTATCGAATTTACGTTAATCAAATTACAAGTTTACTTAAAAAAAACTTCTTTTTTTTAAACCAAAATTTAAACAAGTAATACTAAAAACAAAAATCAATCGGATTATCAAGGATTGTCTGACTTTTACACAGGAAGTAGCATTTGAGTACAAAAATACTACAGAAAGAATCAATAAATTAAACGACGTTTATATTTTCGAGAAATTTGGGCAAGAGAAACCCCAGAAACTTATACTGTAGCAAAAGACTAACAGAAAATTGGCACTTGAGATTCCAAAAATCATAATTGATTAAAACAAAATTGGGTTTAATAGAAAAGCTTCTCAAAAATGTTCACATAAACACAAAAACTAGGAATGGAAAAGCCGAACCAATGTCAAAATTTTTAGGCCGAATTTTGTTAAAAAAAATTTAAGAAAATTTACTAGACTTCATAATTTTCTGTACTGGTATGAACCTTTAACTGCTTATCAGAAGAAGATGATAACCATTGAACTAATTTTGGAGATATGATGGTATTTCTAATAAATGAAGTCTAAAACTACTGAATAATGGGCACTATGAATTTAAAAAATCATAATTCTCAAACAACGAATTCGAGCTAATGGAAAAAATATGAAGTGGCAATTTAAAATTTTTGAATCACGAGATAAATTTTTTTTCCAAAAATGCCATGTTACATATTTTGTAGCGCAACTTTTTACCTAAAAACAGAAAAACAAATTTCGAAGATCGGTCATTTTTTAGCAAAGTTATCGCAAGTTTTTAGACAAATTTTCAAAAATTCCCCACGACGAAAGAACTCAAAATCAAGAATAAAACCAAAATACGTGTCTCCTCGAATTCGATGCAAAAACTATAAAAAAAATACCATGCAAAAAAAAAGACCTGACCCTAACTACCTGATCGTTTTGGTAAGAAATGACCCTGTAATAATTTAAAATAACTTTTTAACGAAGGTCCGATTCCCAACTTCGAAGGCGCATATCTCGATTTCAGAGACTAACTTCGAAAAAGCGGAGAAACCATTTTTTACTTATGACTCAATTTCTAAAAAACTTGGATTGGTCCAATACCCAGACAAGTGCTGTACAAATATCTGCAAAGAAAATCTACATATAACTAACTTAAGAGACAATTTTACTTTACCCTGTGATGAACCCGTTATAATCGGTGTAATCATTGAGTTAGCAGTAAAAGTAAACCAATTATTTACATTCGATTCACCGTTCGAAAGCACACCATTAAAACGATACAACTTTACTCACCATATAACGTAATGTTCGACCGTTTTTCTTTTGATTGAAAATCTGTCAATCTACCATAAAGCAGTATGAAGAAGAGCTCCCTCCACAGTTTGAGTGTACTCTGGATGTCGGTCATCAAATCGCCGTTTTCATTCTTACAGGAAAACGCCCCCGTCTTGAAACCTTCAGTAAGTCGTCGTACCATCTGATGCTATTTTCGGGCAGTTTTCCTATCGGCTAGCATTGCAAGCTCCTCACACTCGCGCATCTCGGTCTCTGTCTTCTTTTTTCGGAAAATGCGCCTCGCTTCCTTATTCAACTTCCGATATATTTCATGCATAGTTCGCGTTGCGCCCGATCGCAGCGTGGCCCTATACGCGGGATCTTTCTTTTCCATGGTGGCGCGGCATTCCTCATCGTACCAGTCCTGTTTTCGTCTCGCTGAAAACTAATAACCTTCAACGGCGGTACGTAATGAGCGAAAAATGTGGTCCCAGTAAGCTGGAGTGCAAGTTGAGTGGCAAAACGGGCGGCTATCTGATTAAAGTGATTACAGCGTTTGCGCGTCGAGCTTTCCTCGTGTCACTGTGCATGCGCTTTTTGCTGCACATAGACGTGTGCGATTCTTGGCTGCGATAAGATAATGATCTGAGTCGATGTTAGCTCCTCTAATACATAGTGAATAGAACTATACCACAAAATAATCAATTTGTTTTCTTGTTTTTCCATCAGGAGATAGCCATTTAGCTTGATACATCTTTTTATGCTTAAACCTCGTACTACATTCTACCATGTTTCGGGCCTCAGTTCGTTAGCGGATGTTTTGTAGTGTTAGCTGAATTTACCGACTGTCGGACCAAAGTTCCCTTCCCTTCCCACCTTGGCATTGTTTTGTATCGCATCTCTTGGATTGCGGTCATGTCAGTCTTTGGCTTTACGAGGACATCCGCCAGATGGGCAGAGGCACCTTCTCAATTAAATTCCGGACATTCCTAGTGCATGCCCTTAAATCATAGTCCTTTAAACGTGCTCGTCATCAGAATAAGGGGCCCCATTTAGAGGGAAGTAAAGCGTCATCTCTTGGTTTATGGCCTCACTTCAAACTTGGCTTATATTTCAATTTTCCGATTTTAGAATTGAATATAAATGTAATTGATACCGTTTATCCTAAGCTATACACTCCATCTCAAAAATATTGGCATTTGATTGGAGCTTCCGTACTCTCAGAGTGTATTTATGCAAAGTAGGGGCAATTGCTACGGAAAAAGAAATAGAATTACCCCGAAATATTAATTAATTTTTGGAAATCTTATGTTAATTAGAGATCAGTACCATTTATTGACTTTATATTGTTACGCATCGGATGGTGAAATGAACTTAAACATTTTATTGACTCCGGCGTTCATGAAGTTGTATTTTAATAAATTTGCTTATTGGGCAGGCTATGGTGCTAACTTGCATGTGGACATTATTATTTAGCTTTTTGGCAAAAAAAACCGAACCAGAATTAAAATAATAAATTAAAAATAAAAATCAAATATTTAATATTTGAAAATAAAATTTACTTTACATTGCTTAATGCTTGCCCTTGTAGAGGAAGGTGGACAAAAACATGCAATTTCTCAGAAACGGGTGAATCAATCGATACCAAATTTTGCACATGAGGATCTTACTGAAGGGCTCAACTTTCAGGTAAATTAGAAAATAATGTTGTAAACCACCGCTAAGGTAAATTTTTTTCTTACAGTGTATAGCTCCGCATAAAAGTTTTTAAAGTTTTTTGTTAAAGTAAAATTATTTGAAAAAAGTAAAACAAATTCCGGTTTGTATTAGAGCAGTAATAAATTAGTCATATCTTAGGCTAACATCGAAGTCTCAGTTTTTGGTTACTCCCTCAAATTCGATGTATGTTGGTCCAATAGAAGAAGAAGTGTGTCAATTAAATCTTTGTTTGTAAATTTTCGCGCAGTATTGCTTGTATTATTCGCTGCCTCTTCAGAAAGTTGCCCTTTTCCAAAAAGTGAAGTGAATTTTTTGGTTAGATATGAGCTTTAATTAAAAAAAAAGTTTTATTTAAAATATCTATATAATTATAGTAATGTTAATATAAATAGTAAAAATCTAAACGGGATAGAAAAATTTGGATACCATTTTCAGAGTCAGCAGACCCAAATGTATGGTGTGATATTACTTCAAATGAATATTCTGACTTTTCCACCGTAAAATGAAAGCTTTTTGGAAGATTCTATTGCATAAAAGATATATGCCGAAAATAACCTGACTGTATCTTTAAAACGGTACTCATAGAAGGTTAGTTTTATTTCCTATTCTGGGTTTTTTGGCAATAACTGCAAAAGGACCTCCAAAGCAGGGTGTTTGTTTATATCTGCAAAATACTTCTTTGGAAGAATAAATGAACCTCATTTTCATGTTCAGCGAATATTTTTTAGTATATTAATTACGTTTAATGTGATATTTAAAGAAGAAGCGAAAAAGGGAAAAATTATATAAACAAGCTTTTAAAGAGTATATTTGAAGGAATTAAAATCTGCTTATGCGTCCTGGTTCTGAGCAGTCCATAAATGTTAAAAATTTAAATGCAAATACGAATGCTTGGAAATTGGATACGTGAAAGAATCTCGTATTTCGCTAAAAATGAATTGTTTCACCATTTTCTTTGGCTAAATCATAAAGCATTGCTGTGTCTTACGCTTCCATTATTTTTTGTTTTTTTCTTAACACTTAAATATAAAATATCGCAAAATTAGAATTCTCTTAGTTTACACGAACTTTTCACATCAAACAGTTTTCTTCACATGTCTTGACTTTGAAAAATCGAAAGTACCGTTTCATGTGTCAAATGCGTATAAATAAATGGTCATTCCTCATAAAATAGCAATCTATTTACTATAAAAAGGAATTACAAGAATTCGATATTCAAACAGCAAAGTTTTTGACTTTTGTGTATGGGGCTGACTTTGACTTTTGTGTATGGGGCAGGACTATTGTGAATTGGTTTAAAAATGTAAGGCACTTAATTCTTAACGTAAGTTTCCATAATTTAACACGAAACAAATAAATCAGTCAGTTTTTTATAACTTGTTTAATAGTTTTCGATTTTTTTTTTTTGATATTAATCGAAATCCCCGGTTAATTTCTTATGGTTAATCGCAATTAATTACCGAATGCTTTTGATTGATTAATATCGATTAATTGGTATTCTATTTTTTTTGCCATCATGACTAAGGAACATGGTTTTTATCTACCCAAAGCTTATTATATTTGAACTAAGTCGAACCAAAAATATGAAAGATCCGGAAATCTCAGGTACAGAGCCATCTATTGGAATTGTATACTTATTATCAATATTTTTTTTACAAGTGTAGTATACATACATATATAACGTATATATGCATGTCTCCAATTTACTCTAAATCGAACCATAAAATTAGTTCTAATCGCACCTGCAGTTCTAATATCACTTACATCGAACCCTAATTGAGGATTTTCTGAATAATTTAATTCTATCGCCATTTTGTGAAACCATTTCTTGTTTTTAATTTCATTAAATTCGAATCCTAAATACATATTTTCTGAATATCTCGACTCATGCGTCACCTTACTGATTAGAATATGTATAGCATATATTCGTGCCACGGGTCTAAAGCATATTTTGATTAAAGTCCGTCAATTATTTTTCAAGTTATGATTTATGAGTAATTTGGGACTTTATTTTCCATATATAGAGGATATATAGATATATAGATATAAGAATTTTATTCTGCTCCGCATTTCGATTCGGCTTAAAAAGTAAAACGATGCAACTCCGACTTCTCTCACTCCTGATTCCGAGTGAGTGAAAAAAGATGTAGAATAGTTTTGAAATCATTTTCATTCCGAGTCAGTTTGGACAGCTGTAGTAAATTTATTATATTTATTAAACAACTTAACAATGCTGTTTTAGTAGATGAGACTACGCGTGGGCATATTACGAAAGCAGGGCTCCAGGCAAGCTTGTAATTTAAAGAAATTTTTATTAGGCTCGTTTCTTTGCACCCGAGTTGCTAAAGAACACTAGGTAGGATACCAAATACCATGTAAAACAACAACACTAGCTCGCAAAAAAAAATATGCGGGTTGAGGCAACTCGGTAAAAAGATATCCAACCTGAGATGCTGTGTTGGGATGTGAAAAAACTGTGCTATTGTGAATGCGAAAGTTCAGTTTAAGACTTAATTCATTTTTATTTGCATAGCATATTTAAATAAATAACTAAGTCAACCTAAAATTTGTTTTCACAACTATTTTCCGTTCGTAAATAGCACTAATAAATCCCAACACTCATGAAGGAGGCTAATAGGGTTGCTTTTGCAACTAAAAGAAATGTTATTCGAGTTGGAGCGTTCTTTTGCAAGTCGGTAACAACAAAATAGTCCCATTATGAAACCTTCTTAAATTCCTTGGTTTTGGTTCGAATTAATTAATGAAGTTTGCTTACAAATAGAAACAGCTGGTCAATAATACAGATTCTGTACAATAATTGTGATTCAAATAAAATATTCTCGCAAAAGGCGTTAATTAAACAGCACCAATATACTTATATTCCTATAATATCTTTCAAACAATTACTAAGGCTTGAACCACAAATTATAGATTACAAAGAAGTTGCATCACTCCCACGTTCCTCTAAGATAAAGTCTGGTCCGATTTCACCACACAAGAACTAATTTAACTTTTGCTGATTGATATTAGAATCTGATTAGATTCAATGGGTTTCTGTGTGTGGTGACTCGGACGGTAGTTCTTGTCACAGGAACGCGAAACGCGTTACACCTTTTTTGTAATCTACGTTCTTTGCTTGAACGGATATAAAACTACGAATAAATACCATACCACGAATATACCAATTTATACAATTTGTGATGCATGACAATATGGTACTTTTCGATATGGAACTACGCGCTGAAGTGGAAGCGACAACAAAACGGTTTCATTTCGATCATTCTCGTTTTGTTTATCGAAGTAGTGTTCAAATAGCAAATTAGTTCATACAGATTTTTCAAACTAATTGAATGCAGATTAGGACTATAAATTTTCCCAATATTATGGAAATAAAATTATAAAATATTTGGCTAACAGAAAACATATATATTTGATCTCAAAAATTACTCTTCCTTCCGACTACTCAAAGGCAAAACATTTCAAACCCAAAAACTTTCCAGAATCGAATTAAAGAACCAGGTCGAAATTTCTATTGCATGTATACAATCAGGGCCGGATTAAGAATGTGGGGGCCCGGGGCCTAGATACGTGTGGGGTCCTTCTTTTATATCTATCTATAAACAAAATCAAACACATTTTCACTGCCGACTTTTATGACTAAAAATACTATTTCGAAGCAATTCACATTCAAACTGTCAACATGAATAATGATATGATAATCATAGAACCTGACTATATGGAGTTTTTTAAAATAAAAAAAAAAAATTTGTAATTCTAATAAGAATTAAAACCACAAATATAATTCTACAAATTGATATATATATTTTCACGATCTAAAATGATTAAATCATATCATTGACACCACAAATCAATATTTTATTGTAAACTATTTAAATTTAAATTCTAAATATACAAATATCTCTCTTTAAAATTAATAAATTTAAAGGAAACCAAGAAAGAAATTTTTTTAATTTTGTAGATTGAACAATCCTTATGTTATGCCAAGACCGTGTCTGTGCGAAATGGACGATTACGGAGTGCCTGACATTTTACTGACATTTTATATTCGATAAATGAAAATTATGGAATTTCCTTGGGCCTACCCGTGCCTAAGGCAAACTGAAAACAATGTACATATATATGTATATAGTCACTAACGCAGCTGCTTGAACACAACTAATTTTTTATTATTCAAACGCTGTGCACTTTAGATTAATAAATTTGTTAATGTAAGTAAGGTTATAATAGTTATGATTATTTTTTAATAATCAAACTTGGATTGTATTTTTATTTCAAGGTTAACTCAGTTACAATGCAGGTGAGTAAGGTTATTTTTTACGAATGACAATCAAAAAATAAAATTAAAGCTCTTGAAAAGCTAATTTTACACGTTTAATTTTGGGAAATTACAAATAAATCACATTTCATGAATTATGTTAGCAAAACGTGCAGATATATGTAGCGGATGCGTTATTAACTTGTGATATTGACACATTTATCTTTCTAGCTGATGTTTATTAATCGAACGGAACAATTCGGAAACAAACGGAACATCAGCAACAAACGGTTCCGAGACAATAATATCATTAATGAGATTCATTTTACAGCAATTAACACAGTAAGACAAGTGAGACAAATTTTCCTTTAAGTGTAACCTCGTTATTTCAACTGACTTTTGTTTACTCTCGATTTTCTCGATATGAATCGATAGTTCAACTGCGTTGCTCACACTGAGAGGTGGAGGGAAAATTGAACGAAATATGACCTAACCAATATCGCGTTACCTATTTGTAACACGATTTTAACCAAAAATTTCGTTATATCAGGTTAAACTAAAATGATAAGATCAACTGTGTCGAGTAATATAATAAAATTTTATTCAAATCAACTGAGTAACAAAAATTAAATAAAATACAATGGAATAAAAATGTCAAAGCAAAAAAAAAATCGTTTGTACTGATGAAAAAAATTATTTTGTTCTTTCATTTTGTGGGGGCCTCCACATTTGGGTGGCCCCGTCGGCCCTGCCCTTAATCCGGCCCTGTATACAATTGATTCTTTTTTTGTTTGATGATAAAATTTCATGAAAGTAAAACAATGTGGAGAATAACGGCATCTATTTTCCCTACAAAAAAAAAAATCAAGTTAAAAAACTGTGAAAACAATGCAAAGCAGAAATTACAAACCTTATTTAACAAAGTAGATATTAATGAACAAAGGATAACTAACAAAAAACAGAAATTTAAAATGGACATGCCACTCGAAATCCATAACCTCTTAAATTGAAGTCAATTATCACTTTTAACTGCGAAAGAATGACAATCATCAACAGGTGTCTCTAACATTTTAAATTCAATAGAAAGTATTTAAAAATTAATCGGTCATATAAATATTTTTAAAGCTTTTAAATACTTATTTAGTGCTCGGTGAACACACAAACCATTTTATAAAAAATACGTACAATGGTATGAAAACAAAAAAAAAACACCAACAACCCTTGCATTTGTTTGCTCGCTTTGAGATTTATGAAGTAGCTGGTTGTTTTCGACCAGTTTTCATTTGCTACACTTCACTTTACTAGCTCAGCCAGCGTAGTCCATAAAACTACAAACTTTCAAATGAAAACGGTGAAGGAGTTGCTGCGAATGCACAATGGTTCAGCATTTTTTCATCCACCTTACAGCTGACAGTGCCATTCTAGGCCGCCCGCAGTCCTATGAGTGCATTGCATGGAATAAGCAAACTATTTAAACACAACTCTGCGGAATAAGCAACTCGACTAAAAAGCTGACAACAACCAGATAGTGAGAAGTGAAGAACCAAGAACGTTGAGAATTGCTGGAGTTCACTATGCGAATCTAGCGAACGCATTGGCGCGCAAACAATATAAAAGTGCAAAAAGAATGAGCATAGAATGACACCTGTATGCCTTAGCACTTCCCATTTCACTTCCCCTCCAACGCTACTACAACGTGTCAAATCCGGTGAGTCCTTTTTGAAACCGCTGACTTTTGTTTGGCGGCACTTGACACACTTTTCATTCGCCACATATATTTCTCTTAGCGCCACTTTTACCACTTTGTTTTTGCTCATACCTACGATTGCCCGTTTGTGCATTTCAATGCAATGTTGAATACTACTACATATGTTCTAGTGCATATAATTATACACACTTACACTTCTAGTGCCATGAGAGTTCATACATACATATGTATGTACTTATGTAATTATGCATGTACGCATATTTGTGTAGTGTAGTAATTTTCTAGTACTATTATATTTTTTCCATAGCGTAGACATTTGCACGTCGACGTTTCAATTTTCTGCATACGTACGAAAATTAATGCTCTGCATATGGAAAGAAATGCTGAGTTGTGTTATTGGGGATATTTGTTATTTTTCATTTTAAACGTCTTTAATAAACGCTTTCTCTGCATGTTCAAAATGTAATATAAATGTGCATGGAAATGTCGGAAGGGAATCATTTGTTAAATAACAATTTGTGGCACCCATCCGTTTGGCGTTGCATAGACGCTCTCTTTTGTGCAATAGTTTTCATTTAAATTCATTAATTTTAAGCAGAATGTAAAATTATTGGGTTATGTGTAACATATGGCCAACACAAATGAACATCTGTATATCTACCTATATATGTAAGTATAATAGTAGAATTTATTCCCATGCTATGCTTATTAAAATATTCTGATATTATTACTAGCTTACTCGAATTTCGATAGACGCACACCATCTTTTTGTCAACTTCAAATCCGCTTTCGATGGCACCAGAAGAAGCTACCTATTTGCCGCAATGTCTGGTATCCCAACAAAACTAAAAGGGCTATGTAAAATGACGTTGAGCAACACCTCCTCTCCGAGCCGTTTGAAACCAAGCGAGGTTGCAGACAGGGTGATTCTTTTTAGTGCAACATCTTTAACCTTTAACCTTATGTTACAAAAAATAGTTCGAGCTGCAGAGTTGAACCGTTCAAGCACCATATTTTATAAGAGCTTCCAACTTCTGGTGTATGTTGATGATATCGTTAGCATCGGCCTCAACAACCGCTCCGTTACTTCTGCCTTTTCCAAATTGGATAAAGAAGCGAAACGTATGGATCTGGAAGTGAAAAAGGATAAAACTAAGTATCTCCTGTCATTAAATAAACAGTCAGCGTACTCGCGTCTTGGCTCCCGCATCACTATTGACAATTATAATTTTGAAAAAGTAGAGGACTTTGTTTATCTGGGCAGAGAACTTACAACAATGAGAAGGTGCAAATTTTGGTTCGATCCAAATGAATTCTGAACGGTTTCGGGTAAGGAATCCAGAGCTGCTAAATTTAGGACTTAACAGGCATGAAAAATGTGAATTAACATTTTCCTCTGTTTGAATTGAAATGTTGATAAGTGGCAGATGTTTATGGGAATATTGTTACAAATGTGTACGTACATTTTAAATCTTGTTTCCAAAAAAAAAAAAATTGTCAGGAAGAATTATTAAAAAAAAATAGTTATTTTTAAAACTTTCCGTTAACTTCATTAAAATTACAAATTAAAAAAAATATAAACAAATAATTAAAATTAAATTGCATATGAATGTATTTATGTACTGTACATATGTATGTATACACAATATGTAGTATTTTTACTTGCAAGTCTTTATGAATATTTTTGAAAATTAAAAAAAATCTGAAATTCAAAGTATTGATAATGTTGCAAGTGTATAGGAGATTTTTTTTTACAAAATATGAAATTAATACATAATTAACTATTTTTTAAACTTTTCAAAAAATTTTCTGGAGAAATTACTTAAAATAAAAGAAGAAAAGTTGGCTTAAATTAAAATTGTATGTTGGATTTTTACGAAAGAATCATAATATGGTATTTTTATCATGCCATCATGAATATTTTAAAAAATTAAAAAAATGTGAAATATTAAAATATCCAAGCATATTTATATTTTTACTTACAAACATGGATTATTAAAAAAAATTGTTAAAAATGATTTTTTATAATATAATAAATATTACTATGAGTTTGCTTCCAATTTAATATTTTATTTGGTTTCCTATGTTGATTTCCTTTTTCTGTAGATGCGAAATAATATGCGATCTACATATATTATAAATTTATTCATTTGTATCAAAAATTTGTCTTGGCAAACAATATTCACGGGAAACTGAATCAAGTAGCGATTCAGATCAATGAATTTAGTTGTGTTCTATGGTGCAGTTGCTTTAAGAGGCATCGCAATATTCTTTATGCTTTCGTTTTCCGCGAGTTCGGAACCGGTGTGTCCTGGCGCCAAATATTCTAAAATATCTGAAACTACGTACAACAACAAAAAATTCATTCATAAACGCGTGCGCGTATTCCTAAAAACAAATGCCGTTCATTCATAAGCGCGAGCATTTCATCTCCCCGCGCACGCAAATGTTCCCCTCAACAATCTTTTTCGCGACGAACACAAGAATGCTAAAATCTTCAATTTTACAAACCATCGACTGTCATTGAAAATTTCAACACCGCAATATCAGACAATAATGCAATTTGCCAACGTAGTCTGACAAATTGCTGGCATTCTAGACTGTTCTAGAATATTCTAGAACATTCTAGAACATTCTAGAACTTCTGACCAAATGCGCATCAATTCATTTGCGTACATGTGCACGCGCAATTGGCGAATCGACACAAAAATTGCCGAAAAACAGAAAAGAATATTCTTTTGCTTACCGTTCCCTTTCCCTTTCAACCCTTCTCTTATCCACTATTGTTGCATAACTCCTCTTCCGTCTCTACTTGCCCCGCTGGCAGGCAAAAACCAGTTTTTTTCTCGGGTTACTACTTTTTCTTCTTTGTTTCATTTTTAGTTGGATTCTTCTTCTTCTTTGCGTACACATTGCTATGATTTGCATAATTAGCCGTTTAAGCGAAAGCCATAAAGTGTCTGCTGTGGCTTAGTGCGTTTGGTCGCCGGCTGCATTATTATATTGCACGTTTGAATTTTAGCCCCATAGTTCGAATCCTAGCTTTTTTCTCGTGCCATGTCTAATTTTTATGGATTTTTTTTTAAATTCAATACAATATATTTATTAACTTTCATAAATTTTTAAAAATCTTTTTTCATTCACATTCCTATTCTGATTTCATTTCGTTACGAATGAATATACAAAATTATTGAAAAGTTTTCATTTTTATAAATAGTTTAAGATGCGTAATATAAAGAAATTGGAATAAAATCTTTTATTAAACAATTATGTCAAATTTTAACTTTTATATTTGACCGAAAAAATAAAAGTCAAATTTTAACTTTTATATTTCACCGAAAAAATAAAAGTCAAATTTTAACTTTTATTTTTGACTCAAAATATATCGGTGGAAAAATAACAATTATTTATTGACTCTTTTGAAAAAAAGTCATAACAGTTACGGTCCCTGATTAAAAGTATACTAAATTAGCATGCTCGGATAATTGAGGTAAAACTTCTTTAGCGGCAGTGATTCTTTTACATCGCGCCACGGTAGTCCCGTCAGAATCGTGTTGGGAAATCACGACATGACGCTTATATGAGAAAAAAAACACAAACTTACATACTGAGGTAGCAACATATCAATGTGTATCATACATTCACATCAGTACCTGCCTACATATTTAGCTTGGTACCATTTCGGCACTTCGGGACTATTAGAGGACATGTTCTGAACCGCTTCGATATTATTTTCGGACTAAATTTTTCGGGACATTTCAGTAGTTCGGGCTTGGTTCGCTACTACAACGACTAGTACTTATTATTACTACTACTACTACTACTAGTAGTTACTACCACTAAACCTTCTAATTACTAGTACTACTTCTACCCCTACAACTTATACTACTATTACTAACTACCACTACTAGTAATTACTACTCCTACTACTACTACAGGTACTAATTATTCCTCCTATCACTGCGACAACTACTGCTATTACAACTAATTACTACTACTATTTTTACTAATTTCTTTCCCAATGCTTTTAAATCTTTCAACTATAAATTTTGCTACTACTAATTACTACTACTATTTCTGTTATAATTTTTGCTACTACTAATACTACTATAATTTTTGCTGCTACTAATTACTACTACTGCTTCAGCTAATTTCGACTACTATTTTTGTTAATGCTACTAATAATTACTACTACAATTTTTACTAATGCTACTATTTTTTTTCACTAATTTCACTAAAAACACTAAAGAGATGTCTTTTAAATCTCTCTCCCACATCTATTTCTCGAGCAACTAGGTGCACGTGTGCTTTTAAAATCAACGAATAATTCAAAACTGCATTCTCAAAAAATTTTTTAAAATTCTAATTAAAAAGTTTGAAATTTAGATGCAAATTTATTCAGTTTTTATAAATTTTGTGCAAAATTTTAATTATTGACTTACATATATGGTTAACAAACTAAACCAACCAATCCCGAACTACTTTCAAACTAGTCCCATTCTATAACTAAAACTAGTTTCGAACTAGTCCGAAGTTGTCCCGGACTACACCCCAACATGGGTAGAATAAGTCCCGAATTAGGTCTAACGCAGTCTTAAACTAGTCCACAACTGTCCCCGAACTCATCCCAATCTAGTCATGATATGGTGTTGAATTAGTCCCGGATTGATCGCAAATTTATCTTGAAATATGTAGTTTTGAAAGGCTTCTGAAGTTCCTAGTCCCAAAATTGTTCCGAAGTGGTCTGAACAATCTCCAAATTAATACCGAACTGGTCTTGAAGTAGTTTTGAAATGGTTCTGAAGTTACAATTGTTCCGAATTGGTCTTCGAACTGATCCCGAAATGGTCTTGTAAATGGTCCCGAAATGGACAATTGACCGGCATAGGTATAGGATTATGAAATGAACTTAAAATGATCTCAAAATAACTAGTTACAAAATTGTTCCGAAGTGGTCCATTAAACATATATACATGACTTTATGAACAACGATATGTACATACATAGGTCGAATACCACAAAAATGCTGTTTGCCACCAGTAGTGCGATTTACTAACTTATTCTTAACGACACTTAACAGCTGTCTCGTTATATTTATTCAAAGTGCTAAAGAATGGCACCTCTGTCAAACTAAATGTCTAAATACGCGAAAAGCACAAGGAGAAATAGAGAAAAATCAAACGAATGCGTACTGCCATATGTATATAAATTTCAGCGTTTTTATTATATTTCATTAAAATGAAAAAGGATACTAGTTTGTTTCAAACCAGAAACACTTATAATTCTTTTTAAATATTGCAATGTTCCAGTGTATCGGAATTGCGGACTCTCCTCTGAATGGTTTGGTAGAATAGACATAAATTCAACTCCAAGGAATATCCGGAATCACCTGCAAATATGACATGGTTTTCGTTTTAAAACCTCGCGTTGTGTTCCAGCGTATTTAGGATTTACATCGTATATTCACATTTTTTTAATTAGAATCATTTATCTTTTATATTGGTAGGTTCTAGCGGCTTTAAGTTGCTATCAACGACCAGTAAGTGACCAATGGGGAATATCCACGAGCCAGTCAGTCATCCGAAAGCCGGCATTCATCGGATAACCGATGCAATCTATGATTTATTGTTTCACTATGCCTCCTCATTACTAAAACTGAACTATACTTCTGTTTTTTATACTTGGATCCTTGATAAAAGTTTGATACTACCATTTGCACATTAATTGAATGGTAGATGTGGCGGTTGGCATAAGCCTCCTCATGTTTCTTTGATGGCAAAATTGATATACATTAGTGCCTCCCACAAAGGGTGACGACGCTGAAGCAAGCATTTCTTTGGCAGCTTGGGTCATAGGAAACCACACTTTAATTTGCATTCAAATGAAGGGGATTGTCCACATCCCGAAGCAAACTTCGATCCACTGTTGGAGCACTTCTTCGTCACCTCGTGATAAATTATAGCCAAATATTCCAAGGATATTATTTAATGTTCCTTTTTTAATTTAAAGAAAACCAATCGCCAAATTTTAAATTTTTTCTTTTATTTAAGTTGTAGTTTACGTTCAGAAGTAGCGTCGTTGCTCTGAACCAAGTCTTGATTCGGTCCAAGGAAGAACAGCACCATTCAGTGCTAGCGTTTGTGGCTGGTAAATGGTATAAGTCGTCAGATATACTTATATGTATATCTTTATCGCAATTGCTAAGTATTTGCAAGGCAGAAAGCACTTGCGTTTTCGTAGTCATTTGCATCTGCCATTGTTGTTGTTGTGAAAGCGTAACTTCCTATACTGCTTTAAGCTTAGATTTCTGTAATTCTTTGTTTCCTAGCAAGATTCTTCCAAAACGTCTAACTAGGCATTCAACTCTACAGGAGTTTCCTCCGTGGATCCGCTCCTGCTCTACGTTA
This sequence comes from Anomoia purmunda, assembly GCA_951828415.1. Lineage (NCBI taxonomy): Eukaryota > Metazoa > Arthropoda > Insecta > Diptera > Tephritidae > Anomoia > Anomoia purmunda. Next base: position 65,757,801 of record OX639997.1, read on the forward strand.
TTCGTAATAAACGGGCATTATACGTAATAAACAATTTAGGTATATTATTTTAAATGTTTAATAACAACTTATTTGCCTTCTGTATTCATTTTATTGAATGAAAATAAAATTTTTTTTTTTTTAACTAAATTATTGAAAAATGTATGGGGCATTCTCCATGCATTTCGTGCATATTTTAATTTGATACTCACCACTCAGGGTTGCTTCTTTACTTATAGAGCAATAAGTAGTTGTCGCCCGTTTTTTGGATAGATCCCTTTTTTGTACAATAATAACGATTAAAGCAACCCGCGAAATGACTATCGATAAATTATTAACTTCTTTATTCAACAATAAATTAAAGAAATCACCGCCCAGCGCACACAGCTATGGGGCATAAAGGTAAAAATTAACGTTGCCTAGCAATTTACCAATACACTCTCACTTTTCAAACTTTACCGTCGGCTTGATATCAATTTTTCTCACAAGTCGTATGGCATCTTATAAAGTCAAGGCGAACAGCTTATTGCTGATGTTTGCAAATAAATTTTCATGTTTCGTTCTACAAAGCATTTTCCGTAATTAAACAGTGAGTAATTTTGATAAAAATAGTGAAGAAATGCGATTTATAGAACTATAAAAAAGGCACAAATAAAGTTCTATGGAGCGTGAATCTTTCGTCGTATCGACGGAATGATATCAAAGTAGAAAAAAAAATGAGAATGTCTGTGGCGGGTGTGTGTTACTTATTTCCTGCAAAACTTTCAAAGAAGCGAGAAATTTCAATTGTTTCCTTAATGACGGCGTCTTGGCAGTAAAATTGACTATCAAGTTGCTTGCATCTAAGGTCACAGCGTTCAAGACAAGTCATTTTGACAAGCAGTATGTGTGATCAATTTGATAGCCATTTCTTTTATATTTCGAATGCACCCTACTTCTGCAACTGCATACCCAGAAGTATACCACTGACATGTTGTGGCTTTCTCATTGAATCAAAAGTTCCGCCGATTACACCAAGTGGTTGAACAAAGAAGTTACGTTTATTTTCATCGACATTGCAAAAGTGCCTACCATTCGCCTACGTCTCCTTCCCACAAATCGTTTCGAACCGTGCGATTTTTTTAAATGTATCATTAGTTAAGTTATTTCCAAATATACTTATATATCGTTCCAAATGAATACTCTTCTCATCACATTTGCGGTTACTATGTCACAACTTTCGCTCTATCATCAATTGTACTCAGTTTCTAATTTGTTAAACCCCCCTCCCCCCAACTTTTCGATAATTACAATTATAGAATCCACCGAGAAATTTAGATTTCAAATAAACCGAATTAAAATTCATTGGCATGCTGCTGCTGCACTATGGTTTCGATTTCCCAATGTCCAAGTAATAAAATTAAATACCATTCTGTTCATTTACAGTTACGGATAAAAGTTGGGGATTTTTTGTTTGTTTTTTTTTTTTGCAATTACCTTAGTGTTTGTTGCTGTTGTTGCTGTTATACGCTGCGGTATGCTGCCTGGCTTGCTGTGTCCATAGTTTTACACGCACAAACATTCGAATATTCTCACTATGGCTGTGAAGAGGACAAACAACCCAGTTGGATAGATCCGTTACTTGGAATTAATTAAACGAGTGTCACGCGGTAAACAATAATTACAGTGATTAGCGTTGATTGTGACACAGCTGCTGACGTCAATTAAAAACAACGACAACAATAACAACAACAGCAGTTGCAAATGCAGTTTTAGTTAGTAAAAAGAACTGATAGGACAAATGAAATTCGCAAATTGTGTGCAACATGACACCCACACAACGACAGAGGTGGAAAAGTAGCTACAATTGTACCTTTTTCCTGGCTTTTTAAACCAAAACATGCAGTCGGTACAGTTAGCTCAATTTAGGTACAATTGGACGATAGCCATATTTAAAGCCCAGACACGCTATAGTAATTTATGGACCATTCTTAATTTATGAGCAAATTACGATGAAACTAAGTAATTTGGAGTTGCAAAATTAGTCAATAAATCAAGATGAAGTGATTGATTATATTATAAATCAATAACGAAATCAGGAACAAATAGTGCCGGCTCTAAATCTTATCGATAGTAAACTAATAATGTATTCTACCAAAGCCAAACTGGACGATGGATTTTAAAATCGTTCCCACCACAGTCGGTTCTACGATACCGGACTGTCACCTCAGGAGCATTACCTAAAATTTTATGTGGAATGTTTTGTGCTATTATGTCAACAACATGATTTTTACTGCCTCTAGAAGCTTTCTTTAATGATCGTAAATTAAAAAAAACGACACTATCTCAATAAAATTTACATATAGATATTATAAAAGTACGCAATCACTCAAATCTTTTCTTCTGATCAAAGGACTAAGCAGCGCTGTGGCCACAAATCCGTCAATTCAAACTAGGAATGGCAAGTGTGGACGCACTTGGTTTATGCGAAGTAATTTAGATAAAAATGCGTTATTTATGCTATAGTATGTCCTGCATATTAACGTTATTTGCTCGCAAGGAAATAGAAGCCTACATATCGTAGCAAAGTTTCAGCAATGTAGAAGGTAATTTTTTTTAAATATTTTAAGAACAGTGTAATATTCCAAAGATAGAAATTACTCGCATAGTAACCGCACTGCATTTTTGTTAATTTTATCATTCAAATAGTTAAGCCGCCGAGGCGCCCATTGACATTTATTTCAAAAATCAATATCGATGCGAATTATCTCAACTTACTCGATCATATTCCAATTATCAATATTTTTAGTGGCGCAGGTCCTGAAATTTATTTATCAACAAAAGTTAACAACACGACAAAGTTTTTAATTCATAAACACTGTTTAATGGTATTAATTTGGTGCTTATTTCATAAAAAATTCGATCTTTCACTGATTATCTGCAAAAATTTCTGGCGTGCGTCTTGATGCTGTACCACAAATTGAGGGGCCTACAATTTCACAGCGACTCCAAATAGCAAATGATGTATGTTTGAAGATTTTTCAAGGAACGAATACACTCGAAGGTTTGCCATATTAATACGAGGGGCAGATATTAGAAAAGGCTTTTTTGTAATATGTAATATAACTTACTTCGACTCGACTTACCACGCACTCGGCTATTGTGCACAATTTCACGGGTTAATTAAAAAATAATAATCTAGTGCATCAAATTCTACATTACAGAGCAAAACCATAGACGACTGATATATAGCAGTGCCTTTTTGTCAAACTTTGAAGATAAATTTGGTAAAAAAACTACAAATAATAATTAAAAAGCGTTGCAAATAGTTTATACATCTAACTAAGGGGCTATCAAGTTCAGCTGGATACACAAAAGTTTTTGTTTTTTAAATCGGTGGCACGAATTATTTGTGGGAGTGGACCATTGTTTTCAATGTTGAGATTTATAATTAATTTTAAGAAATATTAATAATTTCATAGAATTTAACGCTGTATGAAGAAGCTCAAGCGGGATTTTTTTTATACTACAAAACTTGTATGATCAAGAAAAAACCGAAATGTGAGACTATGAATGAAACTTGACTTTTTCTTACTACTTAAAAGAAGAGCCGAAAAAACGTACTGGACCCTTGAAAATCGAGATTTTAAACGTAAGCCAATCGATGACGATTGCGGAAAAGAAAGAGTAGAAGAATTTCATTTGTTCAACGGTATCAATTTTTGATAAAGTTCTGTATGCGGATCACAAGTTAGTTTTGACTATGATTTATGGAAAGGTGTGTAATGTTTCGCCTGCAACTAAATTAACACAAAAGTGCTATGCGGGGGGCTTTTAGAAAGGAGTTCAAAATTTGGCGCATCTACTCTACACGGCTTGAAACCCTCTTGACTATAAGGTTTTTTTTTTCAAAATGCAGCCCAGAGATTGATGACTGTTGCTCTTTTGCCTATTGGGCATCTATCGAAAAAAGTACTAGAAACTCGAATTATTTTTTAAAAAAACAAAGGGAGTTTCATTTGAGGAAGCGCCGCCGCGACAAATCGAATCAAGATATGCGATATTGATTAAATTATACGTGATGATTGTGGCAATAATAATAATGTTGATGATGATAATGATTATGGTGGTAACTATAACGACAATGGTTTAGATGAGGATGGCAAAAATATTAATGAATATTAAATAAAAGCGATTGCTTTTCATAATTTTTATTTACTTTTTCTTGAACTGAAAACAGTTAAAACTGCATCCAAATTTACTTTAAACCTACTTATTTTGATAAACTGTAATTACATGTATTAAAAATAAGCTAATGGAAAATCAGGGAAATATTGCTATCCCGAATTAATCCGCTAAAATATAGCTTCTGGCCACCTACATACATGCAAATATATTAGGACCATTTCTTTGTACCGTACTTGCAAAAGAACACTAGGTAAAGCAACAACGCTGACTCGGAAAAATATGTGAGTTGAGCCAACTCGGTAGTGTAATATCCGACCTAAGATGTAGTGTTGGAAAGTGAGAAAACTATCTAAATAAATAAAATACAAATTCCATCATACGTATTTTCCGTTCTTAAATAGCATTAAAAAAATCACATGCTTCATGAAAAGTGCTAACAGAGTTGCTTTTGCAAGTAAAGGAAATTTTATCCGAACGGGAGCGTTCATTTGGAAAGTTTAATTTGGTAATTACTTCACATTTCGCCTTTTGGATCAAAAGTTTCCGAAGCGAAACAAAATTTATCAGAATCACATCAAGAGCATATCCATGTGGATTTAGAAAAAAAATCATCTTGCTTCCTAAATTATTCGCCAGTATCTATTTAGTATCTAGGAATACTTCGTATATGGTCACAAATTACCGTGGAAGACTTGCGCGTTTCACCATTTACGTCGATTTCAGATTATCCCATGGAAGTGTAGCAAATTTCGTTATTTAAACCTGAGAAGTTCTGAAATATTCAAGTTCTCGCGGCTTATCAATATGCATTCTTTTACTTGTAGATGTTTCTTGTAACACCACATTTAACAGGTCCCTAGTATTCTCATAGATTTTCATAAAAAATCCCGCATAGCATATGATTCAAAAATGTTGATTTAAGATTTTAGTTTACGTACATACATACTATATAACTATGTATGTATATAAAATTGCTATGTATCGTAATGCAATAGCACTGATACATCACATACTTTTTAGTTTGAATAAATCTATATACATACATACATTTTTATATATAAATCCCCTGTCCCGGTGTTTGTGGTCGCCCTCCTCCAAAACGGCTTGACCGATTTTTATGAAATTGTGTGTGTCTATTTGGTAAGAAAGAGGGTGGCCACCTGGTTGGAAAGTTGGTTTTGCTTAAATTATACAAAAGCATATAAAATGATAAAATATGTTAAGTCTCGGCGAGGTTACAATAAAGAAAATAATAGAATTTCGGACGCCATATTAACTACTTGACAAAAAAAATATTTCGATTTGTTTTGTATTCGAGAAAAGTCGCTGCTGTCACGAGGTGTTAAGGATTACAAGTTGCCCAAAATTACGATAATGTTTTTAAGAGATAAACGGTATTTTGTATGCAGAACATTTGCTGGAAGTATTTTAAATTTTTCCTTACTAACTTACTATCGGAAAGGGACGTATAAAACAAAATCTGTGTTTTTTGGAATAGGTAGTAGAACGTTCGTCAATTTAATTGGGATCCATTAACCGCAGATCCTTATTAAATGCAAAATTTATTGTTAAACACAAGATGAGAAAATTCTAAAGCGGTTTTTTGGATACGATCTTTTCAAATCGGGTGCTTTAGTAATAAAATGTCGGATACACTACAACATAAATTATGCATTTTCATTCAAATTACTTCGCATAAACCAAGTGCATCCACACTTGCCACTCTTAGTTTGTATTGACAGCTCTCTAGCCACTGGGTTGCCTTGTCCTTTGATCAAAGGAAAAAATGTTAGAGGTTGTGTACATTTTTAATATATGTAAATTTTATTGTGTTATTATTCTTTTTATAATTTACCATCGTTAAAGAGGCAGTACAAATCAAGGAACAGTTAAGTGAAATGCTAATATTTCGAAAAGCCTTCGTCCAGTTTTGTTATGGTAGAACACATTCTTCGATTATTATCGAAAAATTTTTGGGCCGATACTATTTGTTCGTGACTTCGTTCTTGATTAATAATGAATTATTTCATCAAATCTTAATTTATTTATTGACAAATTTTACTTAGTTTCGTCGTAATTTGCTCATAAATTAAGAATAGAATTTTCTTTAAATTACAGCTTAGCAAACCGAATGAAAGAAACTTCAGTTTTTATTATTATTATATCGAAGACTATTTACTTTCATTTATATTGTAGTTTAGATATTTACATATATAGAAATCATTTCATTTTGAAAAATGGCTAAATAAATTTGTTACTAACATTATTTTGAAACTAATCTTTTTAAAATATAATAAAAAAGCGAATAAAATTCAAGGCATTTGTAAACTACTCCCTTTGAACATCTTCGGCTATTATTATGAAAAAGATTTGAATTACCTTTTTAAACCAAGCTTTTTCCTTGATAAGTTTTCGAATTACATATATAAAATCTTCCATTTTGTAATTTAGACCCATTGTACGATACAAAATTACCTTCTCCTACAAATATCCGATGTGGCAAACTTTTTCCAAACGTTTTCATATGGGAAATGTTAATGATATGTTTTTTAATAAAAAAAAATCGGAATGAAACCGAAATCTATCTTGTGCCACGGTCTTACCTATATTTTTTAGGGTTGCCACTTGTTTGAAAAGCCAAGTTTAATTAAATTATACACATGTTATATGTGCGAGAAAGAGAAATTTGTTTTCCATTTACATTTGCAAAGGAAAATTAATGAATAAATATGGACAGGACAACGCCTGCCGGGGTTTTCTAGTAATACTAATTAATTGAGTTGTTACCACTTATCGAAATTAAGTGAATTATTATCAATTATCTGAAATTATAAAAAAAAATGTTAAGATGCTGTTTAGGTACATTTTCCGCAAATAAGTCCATTTGTGTTATCAAGTTAGGTGCAAGTGGAAATTTCGGAGGTCTCCATCTCTGCTACACATCCCCGCTTATGAATGTAGGTACATGTAGATGTTTGTATATTCGGATGTGTTCATCTTCTTTTAGGCGATTTAACAGGGGGTTGCTTGCATGCAAATTTGTTTGCATTTACCATTATTTGCATACATATATACTATGTTTATATGTGAAAGCAATTCACCCGCTTAATTATGATTACTTTTCAACTAAAATTAAACTCAAACCGATTTTATAAAATCCAATCGCCGATACTTAGCCCTGTGCACCAGTGTCGTGCAATTAACGGAAATAAATGGTAACAGTTAATTCAAATTTCACATACTCGTAAATTATGTTGTAAAACATTAAAGAAATTTTTGTTTGCGAAAACTCATTGGCGGGCAACTTTAATTACTTAGCAACATCAACTTGTACCTACAAATTTAAATAGATATCTATGTACATTTGACTGCGAATGGGCATGTATGCTGTACGAAATCGATCCATTAGCTACGGTTTTACTAGTTTCCGTAAATGCATAACGAACCCCTTAACGCTGCTAAAAATGTCACAGGAAATAGCCAACTCCGCAGATAAACCCTGACGCTGTGAAGTGTGGACACCGATCTAAGCACATCGAATGGACTCTAAACTCCACAGATTCTCCACTGGATGCACTGGACTGGGCCAAGAGCCAATTTGGCGTGAATTTGCACACCAAGTGGTCGTCGGCTGTATCCCTTGAGCAAAGTAAGTCATGCCAAGCTGAATGGCAGTACAGCGCAATGCATGACCAGCGCCAACGAGAATGGGCACGAAGATGTGTGGTGAGAGTGCGCGTGTGTGTGTGTGTGTGTGTCTGTTCGTTTGCATGTGTGTGGACGAAGGTGAATGTAAATGTGGCATATGCAAAGGGAATTCACCGTTTGTGGCAGCGCCAAATCGCTCCGATAGCAAATACAGGTGGTATGTGCGTTTGTGTGTATGTGTGTGTACACGTTGAAAATATTTGCCTCCACTAGAGCTGCTAGGTTCCAAGCTGCCGCGCCGCTAGTAATGTGAGGGATGATGGTACGGCTGGGCTGTTGGATGACACGGCGATAAGGTGACAAACTAGGGAGCTTACCGTACAGCAGAGTGCGGATCAATGTGGTAAGTCGAGTATGCACTTACGTGGTTTCGTTTCATTTGGCGATTTGTGTCGCATCCGGTATGTGGTTTTCCGCTCCTATGCGAAAGTGCTGCATCAGAGCGTGAAAGCGGTGTGGCGAAATAGCGGCGAGTAAGATGAAGAGAATTAAGAGTGTGAAAAGGGTGTGCACGTCATTCTGCGTCCTCACCAACTTACTTACACAAACATACACACTTGAATATGCTAGGACTCCGTAACTGGCCGCTAAATTAAAGTGCCGCTACAATTTGTAACAGGAAAAAATAAATAAAACAACAAATCTGATTTTGGTTACCGATAAATGTAACACATTCGTAATTGACTGTATTTCAATATCGGACAAGGACATTTCCTTTGCTTCACTACATGTTGTGTAAAATTTTTATTGAACTATTATGTGTTGAATAAAATTTCAAAAACAAACATACATACATACATGCACATTTCTGTTCGCATGTTGCTTCTTAAAACTAAACATATGAGATTGTAGTAGATAGAACACACAAAAGCAAATCTAATAGAAATCTGTTCCAGATATAATTTTTTAACAACTGCTTAAGTAAATACTTAGTTACATACATAATTATAAGTTTATAAGTGTAATGTTTCTTACTTGCTGGTTTTGTTAATTTCCATTTCGTAATTTTTATTTATTAACGACTATAAGTGCCTTTGGTGCAACAATTGTTGTGTTCTTATGTCGCGTACTTTGATATTCTCAATGTGAGTAAATATTTAGGTCTAATAAAAATGTGTTGTAAATATTATTTAACAGAGGCCCTAGGTAAGTGTTAATTTTTTATTTGTTTTTTTGAGGTGAAAAAATTTGGTCGTATGTTAATAAAATAATTTTCTAATACTTTGTCAGAGTTAAAAACTAGATTATTTTTCATTATTCATAACTTTCATTGGTCATAACTTTTACTTTTAAAGTTTTTATTTTTTACTTTGCCTGGTATATTATTTATTATTCGTAATGCAAATTTTTATTCGTTGGTCATAATTTTTATTTTCGACTTTGTTGTTTTTAATTTTTTTTGTTTGACAATAAAAAAACAAAAAATTTTCTCGTTAAATATAACTTTTATTTCGAAGCTCTTTGGGTTGAAAAATATAGGTTAAAAGGCTCAGACTGCTGGGTGTTAGTGAATTGAAATTAATAAATATATCCACACCATTGCCAATTAGATATAAAAAAAAAGGGTCAAATTAAGTTGCGGAAACATTAATTGAAAATACGTATGGTCAATTGTAAATCAGAAAGCGGCAATTGAAAATAATAATAGTCAATTGAATATAAGAATAGTCATTTTAAATTGCGAGAGCATCAAATGAATATGAGAATAGTATATTGTAATATAATCCGCGATTTAAGTATATAGAAAAAGTATTTCAAAAATATGTAACAAAAATAAGTATCTCATTTTCATTTCACCCTTTCTGATTTGCAATTGACTATTTTTATTTTCAATTGACGCTTTCTCATTTAGAACTGACTGTTCTTATTTTCAATTGGCGATTTCTCAGAAAAAACTAACTATTCTCGTTTTTAATTAACGCTTTCGCATTTATGTACAATTTTAGGTGGTGCAGGACACCAAAAAAAATCTTTTCACGCATAAAGAAACGAAAGTCGAAAATAAAAGTTATGAAATAAAAAATACTTTTGTGGATGCATAAACTGCGTTTAGTTAAAAATAACCATAACGTAAAATAACAAAATCTTATACCTACAATTTAAAATTAAGGCAAGGCGAATTCATATCATATTCATATTCCTATCTGCGGATCTACCTGGAGTTATCACACATTTTTTTTTTTTTTTTTTTTTTTTGTTATTCCTTATAACAGTTATGTCTTTGTAATTTAATTAAGTGCTAACCTGCTTTATTATTAAATTTTTAATGATTTCCCTATTCATACACAGGGCTGGGCAGCATGATTTAACTTTTAATAAATGCACACTGCTGGAGTTCGTGATAATGACAAGAATCAGTAAAATGTTCACACAATTCAAAGTTACACACAAAATAAAATCAAATCCAATACATAAATCTACATCTGTATATGTAATAAAAAATTATTTTAAACACAAAAAGCCAACTTCAAAACCCGCAAGTAAATTAAAAAGTTAAACATGTCGCTAAGTCTTTTACAATTGTAAAAAAGAAAAAAATTATCCAAGCTCTTAAGCGACTTAAACTTACTATTAATTAATAACTACTGAATCTATTGTAATTGATTGTCATCAAAAATCAATAAATGTATAATGATTTTTCCTATTAATATACTTAGGTTTAGTAATTTACCTCTCTGTAATATTATCATTGGTACATTTTGTTTGTCAAGGAGGTCACTATAAAAAACACTAACAATGAAAAATTAATGAAAGAATTCTGAGGAATAATCAGCTTTTCGATAGTTGTTTTTTTTTATATGTTTTCCCGTTTCATTAAAGATTGTTCCTAATATCTCAAAATGTAAAGGTCAGATTGAAAAATTAATTATTATTATTATTATTATTTATTAGCTTTAATATACAATACTAAAACTAATTGTGAAAGATACGAGTACTAGCTGTTATAGCCTACGACTCGATGATTAGTGAAAATAGGAGGATAGATGATTGTGGGTATGTGTATGAAAAATTAAACCGCCCAGGAGTTCAACGATCTTGAAAACGTATTGTAAGGTACAAACAAAATTTGATTTCTTGAGTGATTTCGCGTGTGAACTGTTGTTTTAACGATATTCGTATGGTTAGTTCGACTTCGCTAGCCAGCAGTCATTTTTCAACGATATTCGATATCGCCGGATCAGCTATTGTCATTTGCTAGTCGAAGAAGCTATTAACTCAATCGATAAAAGAAAAAAACGTGATTTTATTTGTTTCAGTTTATTTTTAATTTATAAATAAATAAAAAAAAATGTACACATTAAAGCTAAATACCCAAGCGTACAACACGATTCCGATGTGCGAAGGGTAATGGAGCGAATTTTGGAAACGAAAAATATGACATGTTTTTTATTGGTAAGTTTCATTAATTCATGATTCCCGATATTCCTTGGAGTCGAGGTGGATGACTGTACTTCCAAGTCCACTGATGGAAGTCCGAAATCCCGCTACAATGAAGCGTCGCAATATATAAACAGAATTATAAATATTTGTAGTTTGAAATAAGCTAGTATTTGATTTAACTTTAATCAAGTATAATAAAAATGCGTTCAAATTTATAGTCGGCAACACGCATTCAATTGTTTTTTATTCTATTCCTTTTTGTGCGTTTTCGTCCATTTTGAAGTTGAGTTTGACAAATATGCCACTCTTTAGTATTTTGAATAAATATTACAACACAGTATCGTTAAGAATAAGTTAGTGAATCGCACAATCGTTACTGCAAATGGCAAATAAATATTGTCGACAAAAATTCCGATTGTCCGATCGTTTAAAGTTGGTGAAGGGAATGGTTGAAGCGAAAATAGTCATGGGCCTCAAAAAACTATCATATATACATATAAAAAACAAATACAAGACGAATTTAAAGCCTCCTCCCCCTTTTAAAGTCGGCTGAAAATTTGGTTTGGTTTGCGGTTTCGCATCAATAGAAACAATTACACAAATTTCAGCCATATCGGGTAATCTTTATCATCATAAAAAATAAACATTAAGTTCCTTTGCTAACTGGTGTATCGCGCGTTACTCCTACAATTTGTGGTGTGCGTCATTATGTTGTATCACAAATTGAGGAGTCTACAGTCGACTCCGAATAGCACATGATTTTCATGGCAAAGATACACTCGTCGGTTTTGCATTGTCTGTCGAGGGGCGATCGCAACTCTGTCCGATATTTGAACCTGTGGCACTCCAAGTTAAGCACCCGCATACTACACACTCAACTATGGTGGCCGCCCTGTGGATAGTCAGTGCCATATAGCGAGTCTCACCGGAAGCTACAAACGTCTGAATTCAAACGGAATAACATTTTGTCATTGGCACCCGTTTCTTTTTTTCCTCCTCGAGTTTCCTATTCAAAATCATAGCTTCGATGACTTCTTCACCATCTTCGTTGCCGAAAGGATTATACCTTTGCATCATGTATCGTGGTGAATTAATTATCCGGACAAAAATTATGGGTGCGTCAATAATTTAAATATAAAAATATGCATTGACACATTCCTGACATATTGAAAGCAAGTGCGGCTTTCGGCCCCGTCGAATCCTTCACACCTTTTATATACAAATATAAAAAAAAATAATAATTTAATTTACGGCATTGTTAGCTTCAAACCATTAAATTAAAAAAAAAAATGATTCTTGTTGTATAAAACAAAATACAACGAAATAAAAATAAATATGATCAAATAAATTTTATTTTTCTAGAAAAACTAAAATATAAAGATTGTCATTGAAGTAGGTCTGCAGAAAACTCGTCAATAACTAATCAATCACAGTTTGTCATTTTGTAGTACGAAAATTTTCTAGCAATGAATGCGCAGTCCAGTTAATTTAATCTCATTCCAAGGAATTCTATAAATATTAAAGCCTCCAAACCAAAACTCTACTTGATGGTTTTCTCAGTAGACCTTGTATGATTGATAAGTAAATAGCCCACACATTTTAACGGTTTTAACTGTCTAAATAAAGGAGCGTTATAGTAGAACCACATATCCAGCTGATGGAAACTATAAATACAATATATGTATTAGATTAAGAACAAAAAGAATTTATATAGATATAAAAATATTTCCTACAAGTGGTGAAAGCTTTAGATTTCTACCACTCCACAGACTAATATGTAGATTTGGTTTGCATTAACATAGATTACCGTCTTAGCCTTCGTTTCTACATGTGAGACACAAATTTATAAAAATAAAAATGGCTTCATTTTATCAAAATTGTTTATTTTAATCTTTAATAAGTCATATTATGTGGTCTACAATTTGTTCAAATTGAAAAGATTTCGAAGTGATAATAGAAAGGCAAATAAAGAGCCGATTAATTCAAAAAATCAAATATTCGATCAATCAGATTCACAATGAATGCAGATGTAATAGCCGGCTGACAAATTGGCACATTTTAAGAGAAGAGGTCTGTCGCAACTATTGCAGTAAATCGAGTTATTCCGGTTCAATTTTTTAGGCATACGAGCTTTGCAAATGATGCAAAAGTCGCGTTCATCTTCAGAGTCGGACATATTTTGAATCGCCATTAATGCCGAAGATTTTTTAGGGCGCCCGCGCTTCGATGGTAATGCCGTTTCTGCCTTGTTCTTCTTGTTCTTTTTATTCTGTAAATCTTTTGCTTTCTTTTCGTCAGATTTTCATCATCACATCACATCAGTCGCAGGTTTGGCAGTCTGACTATACTTATGACGCACCATGATGACTAAAGAAAGAAATGATGATCATCAAAAACACTGAATCCATCAAATACATTAAAATTATCATTAAACGTTTTGGTTGTGTACAGAAACGCTATATCAGGCTATTAAATACAATTTTATGTTCCTAGATGACGGTAATAGAATGTCTCATAACCCCCCGAAAACGTTATCTCACGACCCCCAATAGCTATATTTTAAATATGGCTACTGCTATACGAACGCATTGAATGTTTATGCAAAATTTGTTCGGTGTGTCAAAAGGCTACTAACCAAGGAATGTTTCGGATGTACTATGTACTCTAGCAAATAGCTTGTAAAACAAAGTGAAAAGACAGCAAATACGAACGGTCTACAAAACTGTCGATCACAAAATTGGAGTCGCGATTTGGGAAGACACAAAGAATCGGCATGAGCGGAATATGAAGATTGGAAACAAGCAAGAAGTTTCGCAGTCAGCTGGTAGATGTCGCGCTTTTTAGTTCAGGGCTGTAAGCGCGTCTCTCGAACCCCCCGATCTCGCCTAACTATAGTCAATTCATTCACAAAAGTTTAATTTTTGAATAATATTCAAATTATAAGTATGTATGTATATTGAATTTTAATAGAAAAACTTTTGTCTTATCAAGTTAGCCCAAGAATATCATTTTATAACTGGTTTGGGAAATATATTTTTCTAATTTACCTTGCCAGTGGGAAGAACTTTTTAAAATAGAGTTGTATGTACATGTTTTACTTATATTTTCCCTTTGCCTAATATATACCGTGGCGACGAATAACTGTTACATTATTTAAAGTCAAATTGCGCAAATCGCAGCAAGCGTGGTATTAGAATTCTGACAAGGGTACACCCAGTGTAATTAATGACCTTACAGGACGTTAAACGAAAAGGAGAGCAACAAGAAGTGGCCTGCTATTTTGACGGCACGCACCCTGTAAAGTGATTTTTTCTAACGAAAGACTAAAAAGGCAGTTGAACGGTACCAAAACGTTATGATATGGGAGGTGAATTCAGAGATCATCAAGTATTCTCTCTTTTTTATTGAGAAGGCGTCAAAATTAACGCAAATTGTTGGGATTGCAAAAGTTTTTAAAGCACGATTTAATTTCCATCAAAACTCTGCTCCAGCTCACAAGGCTTAGATTTGATCAGAGCTGATACAGGAGCGATTTTACGCAAAATTTCGTCAGATGAATCATCCTCTTCCCCGCATTAGATTATTGCATATTGGGCTACATGTTGGACAAAATGAAGAACATAAGACCCTTGAAGATGGAGATGGAGATGGATAAAATACTGGGATAAAATACCGAGACGGTTTTAGCTGAGAAAAAAGAATAAGGATGAAGATTCGCAATTAATGATAGAAAATAAGATAAAATGAATGACAAAAATATTACATTTTCTTTTCAAAATCCTAACTTTATTTTCCAACACAAAATTGTGTAACAGTTATTAATCGCCATGCTATAGAGCGTTTCGGAATTTATGTGATAAGAAGTGACTATTACCAAATTTATTTAGCATCAGGACCAAACAATTTAAGATACACACCAATTTTCTACGATTGTTGTATTTTAGTTATCATTAACTGACTTAAAAACAGAATCGGCATAGTCGTCTATTACAAATAACTCGACGAAATCGGTATTATCAATACTTATGATTTTAGAGTTATGAAAAGGCCATCCCATCCTTGCGATTAAAACTTAATTAGACTAAGTAATTGAAGCAGATCTAAATAATAAAACTGGGTCCAAAAGAACATAAATATATAATTAAGGAACCCTATAGATAGGTCCGAAAGTTCTTCGATTATATTTCCAGAAGAACAGAAGGGGAGAGATGAAAGCAGCCTCTCCCGAAACCCATAATGCATACCTCAGAAATCGAGGCTTTTTAAATATCCCGAATGCAGCGCAATTTGACAACTCCATTTTTTGTAAAAATATTCTTCATGTTTAGAATATGAGTAAAATTTAAGCAAAAATAAGAGTTTTTTAAATAACTCGCCCCTCTTTGAGTGGGTTCTGAGCTAAGTTACAGCAAATAGAACGGATATCATTTGAATGAGATTCTCATTAAAAATTGATATTTCTCCTAATTAATTTTATATTTTTTAATTAATCAAATTATTAAGTGTTTGATTAATCGCGCTGAATTTTATATCATTAGTTTTGTACTGAAAACTCTTCAATCTCCCCTTAAATTTTTGTTTAAAATCGTTTCGGAAAATTTTGCTGCAGTTAAGCTTAGCTTAAGTACTCCGAGCCCAAGCAAGCAATTTTTCGACGGTCAGACACTGTCGCATGAACTCATATTCGGGAGCTCTGCAAAGGCTTATAGTACTTGTGCTTTATTATTTTGTAACTGAAACTTTATCTAAATTTTTATGTATTATATAAAAATCAATTTCCGTGTGTTAGTCGAGGAAACGCCGCAGAATGGATTGCCCAATTTAAATGATTTTTTTAATTGTTTTGTTTGTATCAATTCGGGAATATTTCAGGAAAAAATAATATTTGGCAAAGGTCTCAATCTAAAAAAATGTACATCCATCGTCTAGCATAACTAACTTACTTTAGATTTTCCTTCTCAGACTTGCTATGATTTCATTCAAATATCGGTTTCCGGATAAATGCAGTTTATGTTATTTTTCACCTTTATGCGGAATTGGCGTTTTCGACTATCTGTTAAGGTTTCATTATATAAATATTACCGAGCAAGTATTTGCCTAGTCAACTTGCGCATGGTAATTATCTTCGAATTCATCTAGTGGAGATGTTAGATGAGTAAGCTTGAGACAGTATTAGTAACGTGTAGAGAATCTCCATATGCTGGATGTTGGGAATGTCAGGATTAATTTTGGATAGGTAGGAGTTGAGTCAGAGTAACGCGAGGGTTACGAGATAGGTGGAGGTCTTCGTCGAAAAGTCGTGGTGATTTGACAATGACATCGGTTTATAAATATAACTTCTGACGGGTTTGGGAGAAATGATATAACCCTCTTGGCGAACTGTTGCTCAGAAGGATTTTATACTGTCTTTACTGGGAAGGATTTACCGAAATGAAATATCCTGCTTCATTTTTGGCTAAAGAAAACGACCTAGAAAAAAATTAGACTCCGCAATTTTATGAAGAAACTATAACTGCTTACGAAGAGATATGCAAAAATTAAATCTGTTTTATGTGATATGAAATGCATCGGGTGAGACTGAAATTTTACATTTCATATTGTTTAATTGCCCGATAGTAAATAGATATATATTTTTTTTAAATATACACTACGCAAGTGCTAGATATGTAAGGTAAGGCAGTAGGAGTAAAAGCAAAACGCGCGTTTGAGTATTTTCAAAAGTTCGTTTTTAAATGCAAATTTGGTGACTATAATTGTAGATCAAAGGTAAAATTACTAAGTTTTTATTCCAACTAAAGACTTTAGTAGTATTTTATTAGTTTAAATAAAAATGTGGGTATAAAAAATTGTCTAAAGCTTTTGAATCGTAATTTGACTAGCTTCCCATTCCTTGTTCGCAGAGATAAATATAAAATATACTTCGATTTCTATCATGATTTGTTCAACGTAAAAAAATCCAATAAATTTCGGTTCCAATCCAGGACAAATTTCATTTCTTTTTTAGTCGCCATATGCACGAAACTTTATTAACTTATAACTAATATTTCTTTTAAATGTATACTCTAATGTGCTAATAAAACTATTTGTGCTAATAAAAGTTGCAAAATTATTTTTAATGAGAACGTTTTGCTCTTTTTCAATTTATTCACTAAATTATTCTACTTTCCAGAAGTTTTGTTTTTTTTTTATTCATAATTATAATTAATTTTAATATAGACATATATCAATTTAATAAACAAGTGCATATACAAGTAAATTCATTATATGTATGTATGTAAGTATTTCTACTAATCTGTATGTATACATTTTTTTTTGGTATTTGTGTATTTCAAATACATATACTCGTATAAGTATGTGAGTAGATAATTTTGCGTTGAGCTTTCTTAAATTTTATTTTATATTTGCAACATTTGTCCACTTTTTCAAATCTAACTTATTTGGGCAGATGCCACTAAATGACTTACTAACTCTCTATGTTGACCTTAATATAAATAAAGTGTTATATTAACTTCATTATATTTACTATGTACCTTTCTTATCATAAAAACTGAAATGTTCTATTTTTAACTTTTTTGTGTACGTACTATGTATGTAATACATAATAGAAGTTTTGTTGTTTTCTTGATTTCACTTTAATTGATACAGCCATATGCTGTATTGAAAATCCATACCTAATTTTTTTTTACTGCGCATTCACCAAAATTCGTTGCTCTCAAAACAGAAATTATTATAATAATAATAATAATAATAATAATGATAATATAGTATTATAACTAACATTCATGATCAAATCAACGCAGCAACCTTTGTAATTTCACACTTCCAATTCCAGTATTCATCTATCTTGTCCAAATATGCGATCCCAGGACAATCGCAATAACCGCACTGATAATCACAACCACACGACCACGTGACCGATGGAGAGGCATACCCTCATCACTCAGACCATCATGACACATTTCTGGGTGTCGAGTGAAATCCTCGCAGTACAGCTAAAATTTAAATAATAAAAATCGATTTTTAATAATAATACAAATTATACAAAATTAAAAAGACTTGTCTGACCTGCGACGGTTTTATATAAATTCTAATATAAATTGTTCCATTGAATCCAAATATGAAGTTCGAATATAATAAAAAATAGTTTAAAAAACTAAAACACACCCTTTAGTGATAAATATGTTATGATGGTTAATATAAGTGTAAAATAATTAAGAGAAAAGAATCCATATCATTTTCAAAATGCGTGATTTGTACTATATTGCTACACTAAGTATATTTTTAAGGAGCTCATTAAAGGATTTTCTACACTTTTTTTAAATACTTTCAATTTAAACTATTATTTATTAACAATGAATTTCGAACACTCCACGCTCTTTAAAAAATAATATAGATTTGTCAACCAAATATTCAAGCGCTGGCGAGTCTTTGTAAGTTGTAAATATTTCAGGAAGGAATATACTAATTTGTAATTTGATAATTTTGCCAGATTGTATTCATCAACCTTTTTCATTTGATTTATATTTCAACACCGTTGCTATTGTAGTTTAGAAAAGCTTATTTTGCCAGTCAGCCACATGCACGTGAAACTTGTCAGCGTGTTAAAAAAAGAGAACTGTATAAATTTCGATTTTTTGAGATCAGAAACAAAAACAGACAAGGTACTTAATTGTTTAATTATCTCTGCACTTAGTTGAGCGATATCAAATTTATTTATGTTATGTACATGAAGTTAATATAATTTCCTATAATTGTGTTTGAGGTTTAACAACAATTTTGCACAATTTTCACTATTTTTATTCCAGAAAAAAACATTTCAGTAAAGTATTGGTTCGAAAATAAATTTTGCCTAAAATTTTTGTAAAAATTGTCGATAAACTTCTGCATCGCTCCTAAATCAATAATTCGATTAGAAAATGTTGATAAGAACAAATTTTTTAAACAAATTATAGGATATTGTATTAGCTTTCCGAGCTAATTATAATTAAGTGACGTATCTTTTTTTCAGGTTCCAAAGATTCTACAGTTAGCTATATCTGGAAAACTGTTCTACTTTTTTATATTTTGACTCATATTCGGATTCAGCTGAAAATTCTACATATGCAATGATCAATCAGTTGTTATGGATCAGATTTCTTGTCGGTTAGTGGACTTTAGATTTCAGACTTCGTACCAAATTAAAAAAACAAAAAATCATTCTCACTCACCTTAGTTAAACTGATCGCATATTTGTCAACCAGTTCGCGTGTAAATTTCGCCGCATCGGGACCACATATTTTACGAGCCGCATCCTCAGAGCAGTCAACCAGCTCATTAATTGAACTGTGTGTGTGTGGGAAAAGGTAAAATTTAATATATGTATTTTAAAAGCTTAAAGCATAAATTTTGCACAATTTAACGCACCAACAAATTGTTTTTATATTTTCATTTAACGTCATATTCTCGTGGCTTTCTTGATTCTTATTCGGCTTTAAGAAAACCATTGTTTCCTTATAACGATTAGCGCAAACTTCGAACTCTTTTTTGGCCATTTCCGAACAAGGAGCATGCTTTAGATATTCTACAAATATTTACATTTTATAGTCATCAAAATTGCATTAAAAATTTTAGTACTACTCTTAAGTAACCGTGCTACCCCTTCTTCAAAACTAACAAGAATCCCATTATTATTATTTTTATTATGCCCTAATTAAAGAATGGTGTATTTTGTGTGTGAATGAGGAAAAAATATTACTTAAAAAAAAGCGTTTTGCAAATGAATGGTACTTAAAATCAAATGAACTATTTTTTCCAGTAGCACTCCTCAATCGGCAATACCACGGTTAAAAATAAAACACTTACATTTTCCTCCTGATTGGAGGCAGCCAAGGCGTGTCGAACAGGGCTCAAAGCTCAAATCACTCTATGAAGAGGGGAAAAAATAAAATTAATGTATAATATCTTCGATTATAGTAGTATCAATTTTGGGTATTATGAAATTACCCAAATCGTTGAGATCCTCTGCAACCGTATCCGATCGGGACCATAATTTATATGTAATATTTTCGACTATAGCAGTCTCGATTTTGGGTATAAAATGAAAAAATTTAGTTTTAATTTTTTGATTTCTATAGAGGAATCTGGACTTTATCCACTGTGAGACACCCTTTAACCCTCTCCGATTTGGACCATAATTAATATAGGATATCTTCGACTATAGTGGTATCGACATAGGTCTTGAGGTTTTGGAAATCTGATGCAAAAGTTGTTCCGCGGTATTTAAGTATACAAATTATTGAAAAACCTCACATAACAATAATTTATTTCTTCAAAATGTTTTGCATGCATACAATATGCTTTGCATATGTCTATCCTTAAACAACAATACGCATTTACGATATTATAACTTTCCAGTCGCTCACCAGCATTCAGCGAGAGTCAATTACCACTTTCATGAAGTCTCGCCCTATGAATGCTGACATTGGAGTCAAACCACCACCCAAAGCAGACGAAGAGCTCCAGCTACCTCGAGAGTCCCGCGTCACTCTGGCTCAATCAAAATCTGGATATTGTAGTAGGCTCAACTCTTACTTATCCAGATTAGACCCCGACAAATGAATGCCCGGCATGTGGAGAATCCTCGCACGATGCCAACCACCAATTCATTTAACCTCCCTCTCCCTATGGTCCAACCCTATCGAAACGGCATGTTTCCTTGGGCCCCTTTAGATGAGTTTGAAGATAACGAGCATGGGTAAGCTGATCTAGCAGGGTATGTCTACCCCTAGAATAGCCAATAAACTGCTGTTGAGACTGGAAATCGAAGGTTGTCAAGTTATTTCTTAAGCGGCCGGCTCGGCTCTAATCGTCAATGGTAAGTTTTCGTGCACCTTATGTAGTACCTATAATGCAAAGATATCTAAAGGTGGGTTAACAACTGATCTGAGAACTGCAGATTATCTGTAAACCCTAGAAAAATCAATTTCATCTCGGCTATATCAGATAATTGTCTACCTTCTATGGCTTCTATGGGATATTCCCGAAGTGCCATCATCTCTAGAGAAGTTCAGGCGGGGTGCGGTATAAGAACCCAAAAGATGCTGAATATATTCACGGGTGGATCGAGACTTGATAGTAGAGTTAGAGGTAGATCGCACTGCCAAGAACTTGGTTGGAAACTAAAATTTCTATTACTAGATAACTGCAGTGTATCTCAAGCGGAAGTAGCCGGCATCAAAGAAATAGCCGATTACCTGTATACTTACGCGACGTCGGTAAGGGAAGTAAACATCTACACTGATAGCCCAGCAGCAATTTAAGCTCTTGGTTTAATAACGATACGAGCGAAGGTCTTTATGGATTGGCTAACTTTTCTTTTGAGACCTTCAGAACCTTCAGAGTATTTCCTTCTCAAAATAGTATGGGTAGCCGGGTACATCAGCATAGCTGATTACATTTTTTTTAATTCGATCGAGGCCCTGATCTGTGAAACTTTACTTACTTTTCTGTGTGCTTACGTTTTATGCATAAAGAATCGGGAAACCAAAGATACGGTAAACTTAATTCTTAATTTCAACCAAGGCGAATCCATACAAGGCAAAGTTGATCAAGCAGCTGATTGAATTCGCTTGGTGAACGTCATGTCAAAATGATGTGTTTGTTGTAAATCGTACTGTCATTGTGCCTATAACTTGTTAGTTTTTACGGCTTTAGAAAGCTCTTACGCAAAAACAAAAATAAAATACATCCAGGTGAATAAAAAAAAAATCAAATCGGCTGCTATAGTAACTACACCTGGTATGAATTCGCCTTGATTTGTTTGTTTTGATTTTCACTCAAGCCAAAGAAGTATCCCAAGGCGAATCCGTACAAGGTGATAGCATCCCATGAGCTGAATGCTTGTTCTTCTCTCCGAATTCGCTAGGTTGTTTTTTATACACAAACAAAATACATAAGCAAACTAGGCGAATTCAGTTTTTGACATTTCACTCGCAAAATTGCACTAACAAAATACATGAGCAAACTGAACGAATTCAGATTTTGACATTTCACATGCAAAATTACACAAACAAAATACATAGCGGATTCGCTTTGTTTATCTTGCTATCACCTTCTATGGATACACCTTGGTGGTGTTATAAATACAACTACAAAATTCCTATGTATTTTGGTTTTGTTCCTGCGTAAGAGCTGTCAAAATTTAAATACATTTTGTTTTTGCTTTTACGGCTTTTGAATGCTCATACGCAAAAGCAAAAACAAAATACATGTACATAGGTGAATAAAAAAAATCAAATCAGCTGCTCTTATGCCATCACCTTCTATAAATTCGCCTTGCTCGAAAAGATGCAAATGTCGAAAAAAATTAATATTAACAAATGAAAGTGTTTGATTTAAAAAATTTTAATTTAAAAATGTGAATAATAAAAATGCGTTTTGTTTGTGTATAAAAAACAACCTAGCGAATTCGAAGAGAAGAACAAGCATTCAGCTCATGGGATGCTATCA
The DNA here is from genome assembly GCA_951828415.1 of Anomoia purmunda. NCBI lineage: Eukaryota > Metazoa > Arthropoda > Insecta > Diptera > Tephritidae > Anomoia > Anomoia purmunda. The sequence continues at coordinate 65,780,523 of OX639997.1, forward strand.
CCTTGTATGAATTCGCCTTGAACACCACCTTGTATGGGTTCGCCTTAATTTCGAGAGAGGATTCTTAAAATGCTAGCAAAAGTCAAAAACGAATTGAGCGAACGGTTGTACCTTATAAATATTTTTATCATGGTTTCAAATAGTTTCTTTACTTATTTCGAAAGTTAAAAAAAACTTTTGTTAACCAGTGGAAAATGTAAATAGGAGATAAAAATATAAACGCCGAATACAAAATGTTCCCCAATTACAACAATGGCGTCGTCATCAATTCTTGGCGCATTAAAACGTCTTGCGTGTTCACCCACAGGTGTCGTATCAGCTCTGATTATAATTTTGTGATTATCGGATGGCATCTGGTTTTACACAATAAAATCAATTTATTATGTTGATGAAAAAAGCTACGCGAGTGCACAATGCTGGTATACTTTCTTGGAATCGGCCATGAAATAAATCTCTGGAAATATATGGTACGTTTTCGGCGGTGGCAATGGAAAACCTGCTCGGTGATACATTTGGCCTTGAATCTGTAGCATGGCGATGATGAGTACAATGTGGATGTTCCGAGTGGTGTGAGCAATAATTGTGTTCTAATTACCTTAAAAGTCAGCATGAAGTTATATTAAATTTTATTTGTTGCTCCAAAGGACGTCATTTGAAAGCCATTGTTGGAGTTTGTTCCTGAGACTAATGAGGGCTACTATGCCTTTGGTGGTGGAACCAAGGGTGATAATTTATCTTCACCATTTGCACAACACAATCCAAGAGCTTCATATTTGGACTTCTAAGCTTCACAATGCTATCACTCAATGCTAACGAATCCAATACGAACAGTTTGGTGTGTACTGTAATCGACTGTACCCTTGTAACGGAAGGCAGCTCGATGAATATTTGATGTAGTATTTGTTTCTTTTCTTACACGTCTATTCAAATTATCAGTCACGCGATTCCTTTAAATTATTCGATGAAGTCTCATGCGACTTATATATTGCTCGTTTGAAGTCTCCCTTTCGTCCACATACGGGTATATTTCTTGCAACGTACTGAATATGAATCAAACTTTTAGAAATATCTCGACCACAGCGCCATATACCGGCAATTTTTTTTATACAAACACTGCTCGGGCTACAATAAATGTAACAGCGGAAAATTAACCCAATCGGTTCGGCTGTTCGCACGTGATGCGATGGCCAACGAACATCATTTGAATTATTAGTATTATGTTTGGCCTTATATGTTTGAAACGACTGTAATTTATTGAGCTTGAGGACAGGTTTTGATTTAATTTTTATATAAATATGAGATATTTAATTTCACTTCTTCACGTGTCTTTCTTATAAAACTTCGTTTACATTCCAATTTGTCATTTCTTGCTTGATATTTCGGACAATAAATAGATACATAGAACTTTTTTCTTTTCTCCTTCTGTTACCAGTTCAAAATGCCTTGCGTATAACCAAAAAAAAACCCCCAAATCAAAGCCAGTAGCACGGTTAATTTAATTCAAGTTTTCATAAACTCACAATGCATACAATCATTTTAACTTACCGTCCTGGAATTCGCCCTTCATACACAAATCACGAATAAATTGATTTGTGCCGTGGTATAACTTATTGAACTGATTTCTTTGCTGTAGCGGCATACAGCGCCGAGTATAACTTTGAATGCAACGGACACCCTTTTTTAATTCACTGAAATGGTAAACAGAAATATATTTTAGAAAACCCCGTATACGTACGTAAATATGTGTGTATTTAAAAAATAATACTAAATAAATGGAATGGAATGTTCAAGAAGAATTATATAATAGATCCCAAAGCTAAGGGTTTAAATTTTTTACTTCAGTTACGCTGTAACATCTAAAAACTATAAAAATGACATTTGACAAAGAAACTTATACCACTTTATTAGTGGCTTATCGAAATTATTTATTGTATCGGCTGAAGTTTTTTTCCATTGAAATGTCATGCGTTTCTTTATCGAAATTTGCAATCACAACCTCTACGCAGTAAACAGTTAATTTATATGGGGCCCGCAGAAATGATTTATTTTCTAGTTGTTCATCCATTAAACTGCGTTTGAGAATAGAAAGGGGGTTTTTGCAATCACTTAAATAATTATTTTTTAGCAAACCTTTAGAAACTCATTTTTTAAGCACCCTTAAGATTAGTTCAGATAACTGCTTCTTCTTCTCCTTCATTGCACTGGCTGCCAGTCGCTCCCAGCGAAGACCTTCTCCATCTGGTCTTTCCAACTAGTAGGTGGTCTTCCTCTTCCCCTGCCGCCACCAGCCGGTACCGTATTTAATACTTCCAAGGCTTGAGCATTTTCTTAATCTTAATTAGCTAAACTATGTCTATGTCGCGATAAAGCTCATACAGCTCACCATTCCTGGACAAATTTTTTTCAGGTAAAAAGTGCGTAGCAAGTTGGGTGTTGTATAAAATGGTTTTTGACATATATGTATATACATATGTACTATAATGTATAGTATAGTCAGGTAGGAAGAGCCGCATCAATTTTCAATAATTGAAACGTCAACGCGAATAATGTCATTGGCGAAAAAGTTCTAAGTTTTCAACAATAGCAAAAATATGTTTTTAATAACGCACAAAAACTATTTAATTTGGGTTTTAAAATTTTAGGCGTAAGACTAATCGGAGAAAATTGTCTCTAAACAAGAATGTATTTAGATATGTAGGTGAAAAAAGTAGATTGGAAATTTTAGTGATAGCAAACCGTTTTAAATCCAAGTCTCAATGGCGTTTAATACGTTTTCCCACTAAGTGTATTAGTTTCGCCGACGGTGTTTACAGCATTTTTCCACAAATAAACGTAATAAATTGAATAATACTGTATCTGCTTCAATTTTCTAATTTTATTATTGCAAAAAAAGAGGTTTAATAAACTTTAATATTATTTTTTTCAAATAAAACGTTAGAAATCAAAATAATATTCAGACTTGGTATTAATAACTTCGGCACTTAAAAAGTTTTTCTACAACACGGTTTCTGGAATATTTCTTTAAGTACCATTTCCCATTTATTCCTAAAAATTCTTTCCCTCTAATTCTTAGCCTACTATCCCGCCAGGTATTCCTGAGGGGGTGTCTATACCCCCTATATGGGGTAACAATGAACGATATTCTACTAGAGCTCAACACAAGTAGAGTAAAGTAGTCGCATATGCAGATGACGTTGTGGGGGCAGTATTTGGTCCCTTTCCCTCAAAGACCATCGAAGTTCATGAGGTAGCTCTGGTCGTCGAAAAGCGGACTTAGTGTCAAAGTACTTGGGTGTCATCATTTAGCAAGAGCTCTAGCATGTATGAATATTTGTGTAATAACAAATTCGTAAAAAATATTGACAATGAGATAGTTCCCTTTTAAATCGCATTGATGAGAGTTTGAGTACGAGGTTGTCCGGTAAACGTCATCTACTGCATTCGATCTTACTTCGAGATTATATGTATGGTTAAATTTTTCGCTTTCTCCTTCATGAATATTTATTATAATTAAAAGCTATGCCACACAAAAAGCTTTGGCTTTCCGTGACATTTTTTTAGCTTTGTCCGAAAAGCGAAAAACGCAAAAGGAATGTCACAATAAACTCTTTTACAACACTCGTTTCTTTATTGTGAAAGGCTAAAAAACTACAATGCCGAGCTTTTTTTTTGGTTAATTTTTAAATTTATTTAATTATTGTTATTTCGTAGAAAATTGAGTAATAAAAGATAAATGAAAATCAGCTGATTGTCAACTTTTCGCGAAGTTCAGCAACTTGATTTACAATTCTCTTTTCAAACTCTCCAGAGTTTGCCGAAAATTTGTCCTTTAATCAATTGCTTATCTAATATCTTTAGTATCTTTTTTTAGTTCCCCTATTTTTATGTTCATCGCTGTGTTCCTGTTGTTGTTGGGTCTACTTTTGTGAAGTTGTTGGTGGCTGCTATTTTAATATTTTTGGAGCCATTTATTTTCCATTTAGCTCCGAAAATTTGGCTTTACCAAAGTGACTACATGAAATTTTACCCTCTTGTCACTTATTCTAAATGAAAAGTGTCCACTGAAATTTATCAAAATCGTGTCACTTACACATAACTTATAGCTCCCTTGCAACTGATTGTTCAGATATGATATTGGGCGACATTCATTAGTCGATTAGTCATTGGCGAATTTGTCTGCATTTTTTAAGCATTTTTTTAGTTCTAGCTCATAATATCATTACATTTCCATATACATAAATGTATTTTATCATCCTTTTTTATTGTAAAAATTGCAGTAAGTAAATAGCATTTTAAATAATATTTTTACGATAACAATGCGTGCTTTTGTATTAAAGAAAGGCTTCGAAAGATAGCCCTTTTTTAATTGTTTAGCTAGAGAAATTTTCAGTTGTATTCGCTAAATTTATTTATATCGCAAATAAATTTGTAATCATATTTTAAATAACTTGGTGGTATAACAATTCATATTATTTTCGATATTTTCTTGTGATTCTATTTCGACAAGTACTGTCTTGATTAATGAAGTCAACGAGTAGGTACAACTTTTCATCCCGATATGACAATTTTTATTAACCTAAAAAAACATCGTTTTTCGATGAGGTTAAGTACAAATTTCTTTCAGTCAGAATTATAAATTGATTCTAAAAGCTTGGACAGGAAATAATATATTCTTAAAGCATCAAACAAAATTTTAGATTTTTTGGCATTTGTGCGATGTTTATAAATTGTCAATTTCTATAACGTAACCTGCAAAGTATTATATTAAGAATGAAATAAAAAATTTGCGAGGAAATTCTTAGTTTTAAATTATTATGAGATCGAAATGTATGGTTCTTCTTTGATTTTTCAAAGTTTTTGCATACCCTTAAATTTATAAAATTTGTTTATTATACTTAAGTTGCAGAAAATGAATAAACTGATTTAGATCAAGTAACGCTAAGCTTTCAAACAATAGCTCTATAATTCAGCTACTTATAAATATTATTTAGCTTTTTCAACTCTTTTTCGACGGTTTCAGCTTCAAACACAATGTTTTTCTTAGAACACTGCTGGCGATGCTGCTTCAAGTTGAAGTGCTGTTGCTTGAACAGTTGACTGCTTCGAACTGACCTAAGTTTGCGTTGGTAGCTTCGAGTTTGCTTCAGTTTGTGTTGAGAATGTAGGTTTATTTCGTTGGCGGCACTTGTGACATGGTATTTCCAGCTTCATCGTCTGTCAGAAGTCGAGTCGGCATATGCAATCAGAAGCCGTGGTGCAGTTCTAAAATGGAATTTGCTGCTGCACTAGATATACACACAAATTGAGAATTATGACAGCAGGAAGACCAGGTTTCAAATTAAGAATTAGCATACCAAAATATAGCTCAAAACTCTAATTGGATCTTAGGTCTCACTACTAGGCAACACTACTACGAGCCGACCGTTTCATAGCAATTTATATAACATATCTTTTCATTTTTTTTAAATTTACTTTACTTTTTTCGACATTATTGCACTTTTGTATTACGCTTATTGGTCCTAAATCGGTCACGAACACCTGCACTGTTTCCACTCACTACTGACTTTAGCGCGTAAGTTAATGGCTCGAATCGAATGAAAATTAAGAAAGTTTTAGATCTCACGATAGGCGAGATCATTTTTAACGGAAATGTGGGTACAAATTGTTTTCAAAAAACTGTCACTTACAGATGTATTGAAGGATACAATTCAATTCCATACTATAATGCGATCACTAAAAACAAATCCAAAGTAATTACCTTCTGTAGTTACCGAAACATCTCCTATTTTGGAGTTTTGAGAAATGCCAATATATTTAAGGTAGGTATGCGTTTTGTTCGATTTCTGTAATTATAAGCTCAAATGCAATATTTGTATACAATGTGTTGGGGTTTGATGCAGTATTGTTGGAGACAGCACTATTTGTACGGGATAATGGCCGTTTTCCTATATTTTAAGTCGCAGCGTGGTTATTCTTCGATTATGCCTATACCAGTCGGTCAAGGGCCACATATCCTACCTAAATACTACGACGAGTACCTTAATTTTTACTAGAGTTACCATGTGCGTGTACAGACAGATATAATCCTTACATGAACAAATTTATAATACCCTTGTACACGAGTTAAAAATATAAAGTTGATATCGAACTTTTTCAACAAAGGGGTGTGTTTCAAAGGGGAAAATTCAGTTTTCAACAACGATTAAACGGTCACAAATTAGTCTGGTTGGTTTACCAAAAAGAAAGCATTTCATAGTAAATCACAGTTGAGTTCAAGAAAGTCACCGTAAGTTACGTCTATTCAAATATGGCACTCACTTTTGGCTCGATAAAATAGAATTAGAGGAGATTTACGTGGCACCACTACATATGGAAAAACTGCATGCTTGGGACGTGCTTTTTACCGGTGGAACCATTGATTATCACTTATTTAAATAGGAGAGCGGTGCCGTGTCATGGTTGTCGATTATTTCGTGCCCCAAATGAATGGAATGTGGACTGAAGAAAGGTTTTTCCAACAGGAGAACGGCGCATACCGTACGGCACGCCAAATAACCAACTTATTGAATGAACACTTTTCGTGAACGGATTTCCATTGATTTATAAGAACAAACCGAAAATTTTAGACGCCTTGGCAGGCAACATTTAATGAACCATTGACGAGATGCAGCCCTGATTGCTTGAAAACCTGCTCGAAAATGGAACCACCACATATTTGTAACTTCTTAAATTTTTTCCTGCTTCTGAAAACCACATTGGTGGTGAGTTGGGACCTCTTCATATTGAGGTAATGAAATGTTCGTATTGTAGATAAAATGAATGCTGAACAAAAGAATAATGAGATTGAAAAATGCATAAATACATACATATGTACATTGGTATGTAAAGTTTGTACGTAGTAAACCCTCTAACTTTTGACTTACTTCACCTGTCACCGTGAAAACAAAAAAAAAGAAGTGTATTTATTATCTTTTGCATTGCTACATTAATTTAAAACTTATAAAAATTCCTGGTTTTCCATATCAATACTACGACGAGTAAATACCCTGTCCAATGTGAACTTCAAAATTGATACTTTGAAAATTCAATTTGTTGTATGCTTTTCTTACTTATGTAACGAACCGAAAGTTTTTTCAGTCTCATTCTGCAAAACAGATGACTGGTTTGGAATTTTAAATGAAGTCGATTTTTATTCTATGAATGTATGTAATGGATATCTATGTATGTGTGTGTGTGTGCATGTGTCTTTTTTTTGTTTTAAATGAAATAGACGACTAACTAGCACAGCCACAGTTTTAGCGGGTATTGGCAAACGCATTGAATGTTGAATAGCAAGTGCTAAACGTTGACCACTGGAATGATAGGGTCACTTGCAATGAAAAACGAACTGCTCCTGGCAATGGAGTAGTTGCAATCAACACAAATTTTTGAGTAACTAAATAGGCATACGAAAGCTAAGAGTGCTTGTAATAAACGAGAAAAAAAATGCCATGCCAAGTGCTGTTCGAATACAATAGTATCTGTTGAGGTCCTGTTGAGTTTTTAGAGCACGTAAGCAAACGCACGGATGAATTGACAAGTGGACGGATAGATTTCGAAGTGAACAAAAACATGGTGTTTCAAATCAAAACTTCAAGTTAACTTTTGTACATATGATGTCTACGAATGTGGGTAGCTGTATGCATTTAGGTAGCTTGGAATGAGAAGAGGGAAGATTAACTGAAATTTCAAAAAAGCAACAATACATTCAATTTTGAAGAAGCTTCGTTGCAGTATACCATTATATTTCTGCACGCACAATTTGGCCAACTTTTATACTATTAGATCGTCTAATTTCCTTCTACTTTCAAATTACAAAAAAAAAATTAAACATTGTAATTCCAAAATTTTTAAATAAAGATGATAATCAAAAATATCAGTAGCCAACTAAACTGCTGCTTGTTTTACAGCGTTATGCGAAATACATACATTCTGCGTCAAATCGAATACCGTTTGGCTTTTGCTTAACTGATTTTTTCATAATACTTTATGTTATAATTTCAATTGAGTGCGGTTTCCATGTTTCTTTTTTTCTAATTTTTGTGCCGCGTTAATTTTTTTAATGACCATAACTTTGCGAAAAACCGGCCGCTTTGAAATTCTCGTTTTCATATAATTTTTAAAATGTTAAATTAAATTTCGCATCACGGTGTGTGGTCGAACTCCACCGAAACGGTTCGACCGATTTTTTTGAAATTTTGTATGTATATTTTGGCAGGTATGAGGGTTGCCAGCTGTTTCAAAAGTCTAAGTTAATTAAAATATTCACAAATCATATGGAATATTAAAATTGTGGTGTCAAACGTTTCGTCTCGGCAAGTAGGTTCATACCTAACTTTATGAGGGTACCCAATTCGTTCCGACGACAGTCGGTTCTACGCTACCGGAACAACCCGGACTTCTATCAACAACAACAACAACTAAATTAAATTATACGCAAGTTATATGAATTCGCTGCGAGGGAGGATTATAGCATGTGAGGGTTGCCACATGATTGAAAAGTGGAATTTAATAAAATTGCACACTAGTTATATGAGATAGTATAATATGGATATCGAACGGCGCGTTTTGCTGAGGAGCGGGTTTCTAGCATATCAAGGGTTGCCACCTGATTGAAGTGTCGAATTTAATTAAAATATACACAAATTATTTGAAATCATTCATTTCGCTAGGGGAAAGTTTATTGGCATAATTTGAAGAGGGTTGGCACTTTTTTTTTTTAAACTCCAATTTAATTAAATTATACACAAGGACAAAGTTCATGCCTTAATTTTTGAGAGATTTGCCTCCGGTTATATGTGACAGAAACGCGAAATGCGTAAGCAAAATACAATTAATAAATAAATTTAGGCTGGACAACGTCTGCGGGATTTTCTTGCATTTTTATAAAATTTCAAGATTTTTAATACAAAATTTTGATTTCTAAAAGAACATATACTGATAAATTTTCTTGAAAATTTTATTGTATAACGTCATCACTAACTTTTGCGCATACCCCGATAATGGGGAAACGGTGGGATCTATTTTTTCGAATTTTCAATATTCCATGTTTTAAATTGTTTTGTCATATCATTGAAATACTTTCAACGTCAGTATCTTTTCATAATCTTAAAGAGGTATTTAATTCGTACAAATCCTTTACAAATTCTTTATATTAGTATCAAAATTTCAAGATTTGTTATCGGAATTTTTGGAAAGCTTTTGAAGGCGCAGTTGTATTTAGCATTTACTTAATAATATTTGCCATAAATTGTATAAAGTGTCTAAAACTGTCTGCTTTTTTAGTTTTATTGTTTTTTTTTTTGTTTTATTCTTATGATCTTGCACATTTTCTTCTATATAACGTTGACATGCACGACAATATTTACATAGAAGGAAATTGTTTTGCGCAAACCCGTCGGAAAACAAATTAAAAAAAATCAACGGAAATTCTTAGACTTTCAAAACACAAAACCCATCTTAAAGGATGAACATGAAAGCTACACCAGCATCAATGAAAACGGAAGATGTGACCACAAAGCCCGAAAAACTATTGCGGAGGGTGATGTGATTGGCGAATGCTAAACAAAGTAAGGTGATTGAATTTACCTTCGCCATTGAACCTGCCTCCGCTGAAGCCATCAAAAAGACTCAGTTCTGGCTCAACTACGGGTTCGGTAAGGTCCAAACTCGACCCAAAAACAGGGGGCCCAAGAGGCGCCAAAGGAGCAGCAATTGGCCGCAATTGTCTAAACCCCAACTCAAATCCCGCAACAAGAAAAAACGGTGCAGTTGCCTTCAAATAAATATTCATCACGCCTAGGCGGCCTCGGACATACTAGTAAGAAGATTTAGCAATGATGTAACATTCATCAATGAACCATGAATAACCCACGGAGCCACAAAAGGATTATAAATGATCAATGGTAAGTTGATATATGCTAACAAAAAAGAACACCCCAAATCGACGATGCTTGTTAATATCAAGTCTCTTTTCTCCCTCTCTCATAATCCATCACAGAAGACCTTGTGACAATTTTGGCTAAAGCGCCAACCCAAAAAAAAAACACGAAGTGGTTCTCACGTCAGCATCAAGGGAAGTTTTAACCCTAGATGAATACTGCAAATAAAGGCATTTGCAGTGGATCATCGGGTGCGACGCAAATGACCACCACACAGCCTGGGGAGTACGGATACCAATAGCATAGGCGAGCACCTACCTGAATTATCTCAAGAAATATCCATGTCGGATCATAGACATATATATTTCGATTCGGTTATTGCTTCAGAGCACACAACTATTTACAGAAACCCAAAAAAGACAAATTGGAATTTATACCACTTTAAGACTGAACAAAGTGTTAACTTCCCGGTACGTCACATAGCGCTAAAAATCCGCGCTTGAAGAAAAAGATTATACATTTATAGTTAGCATTAAGAATGCCCTTGATGAAACCTGTCCCCAAAAAGTGAGAAAATCACGCAGGAGCATTCCCAGGTGGAACAAAATGCTCTCTGAGTTCGGTAATAGGCAAACCGACTTTGCACTGGAGGATATATCCTTGCTTATTGCAGCAAGGAGCACCAGTAATTTTCGCGACTTTAAGCATAACACAGTGTGACACTCAAAAGTACCTGGGAAGTGATGTTATTTTTCTTGTAGGTCTTATCGAGTAGAACAAGAATCCAATTTTGGAACTTGTCAAACACCCCCAAAATCTCGACTTAACCTTAAAAAACCGATTGTTCGTGCTTTTGCGCACTTCTTACCCATATCTTAGCTAATTAACAACCGATTTTCATTCTAAGAACGGTTTAAGAAAGAAGAAACTCAGACCTTTTGAAAAATATATAGACGTCTTAATAAAGCTGAAGAAATTTACTTGTTTTTGCACAACGAACTTAAATTTGGCTACCCTTTTTCTTCTTTTTTTGATTTTGGCGATATTTTCACACACTATTTTTTATAAAAACACGAAATGAGTTTTGATTAGATTCAAAGAGTACGTTTAATACCGAGTTCAACGAATGTTTCTTTTAAAAAATCGGCCAAAAAGTGACTGAGTTATTTTACTTTTTATAAGAACGAAATTTTTGCAAAAATTTGCTCCTGTTGTTCCCAAGGAAATTATCACTTAATCACCGTTATACTGAAGTGCACGTGTTGTTTATCTTTTGTTGTGTTTGCTTTTAAATTGGATAAAAATCGTGGTAAAGTAAAACTAAAATGTGCGACAAGCGTAATAAGTTTTGCTACATTTCTGGCTTATTTACGGATACAAGTCATCGGCGTGATTTTAAAAATAATATTGGTGTTGTAAAAATATATAACAAGATTTTCGAAAGGTTTTATAGTGCGAGTCGCTGGTACGAGCCAGAATTTATTTGTGAATATTGCTGCACAATATTAAAAAAATTTAAAGTTCAACAATCAATTACTTTGCCCTTTTCTGTGTCTATGACTTGGCATCATCAGGCATATCATAAACAAGACGATTGCTATTTTTGCAAAACAAACGTTTCAGGTCACAATTTTAAATCGCGGAAAAACGTAAAGTATGCGAATGTTGTTACGGTTACAAAACCAAAATACTTAAATGCCGAAGTGCCTACAAAAAGTGAGTCCATTGATGCTGCTAGTAGAGGAAGAATTCCTTCCTTGTAAATCAAAATCAACGGAAAGGCATTTGGTTTCAAATTCTGATTTCGCCGATCTCATGCGTGATTTGCATTTATCGAAACGAGAATCTGAAGTCCTCGGTTCACGACTAAAGCAGTGGAATTTAGTGGAAAAATATTTTCAAATAACATAGGGTAGAAAAGGCGACCGCACTTTGATACTTAGAGAACGTTTCAAAACTGATGACAATGACTGTGATCTAGTACATTGTGTAAATGTACCCAAATTATTTTCGGCTTTAAATTATAATTATAATGCAGATGAATGGCGACTTTTCATTGATGGATCGTGTAAAAGTATGTACCCAAAAAAAAAAAAATACATTCGTGTTCCCTTAATGAAGTCTGTAATGTCACCCTTAGGTTTAAAAGCTGTGTTATTACACAATGAAAATCTCTTACCATCAGTTCCAATCGCGTATGGGGTTAACAAGAAAGAAACGTATGAAATGATGAAAAAAATTTTACGGTTGATCGACTATGCCACGCATAAATGGAAAGTCATCGCTGACTTAAAAGTATTGGCAATTTTATTTGGCATGCAAGGTGGCTACAAAAAATATCCTTGCTACCTTTGTGAATGGGATAGTCGGGCATCCAATCGCTATGATCGCAAAGCGTGGCCATCTCGAGAGTCACATAATGGAAGCTTGGAAGAGTTTTGTAGCGCTATGTGATAATTTCCTTGGGAACAACAAAAGCGACGACTACATCACGGTTGTAAACGAATTTTTAAGTGCATATGGTGAAAATAAATTCATTACGATAAAAATTCATTTCTTGCATTCGCGTTTGGACTTCTTCCCACATAATCCGGGCCAGTTCAGTGATGAACAAGGCGAACACTTCCACCAACCAAGTCATGGGTACGATCGAAAAACGTTTCGAAGGAAAAAACAAAATAAATATGGTGGAAGAATATTGCTGGTCAGTACAACGCGAAACTGACGATACTGACCTTAGGAAAAACGGTCAAAAACGCACTTTTGATCTATATATTTTCATTTAATAATATTCATTTAATAAATTAAGTTCCTTGTAAATTTTTGCAAAAATTTCGTTCTTATAAAAAGTAAAATAACTCAGTCAATTTTTGGCCGATTTTTTAACAGAAACATTCGTTGAACTCGGTATTAAACGTGGTCTTTGAATGTAATCAAAACTCATTTTGTGTTTTTATAAAAATAGTGTGTGAAAATATCGCCAAAGTCAAAAAAAGAAGAAAAAGGGTAGCAAAATTTAAGTTTGTTGTGCAAAAACAAGTAAATTTCTTCAGCTTTATTAAGACGTCTATATATCTTTCAAAAGGTCTGAGTTTCTTCTTTCTTAAACCGTTCTTAGAATGAAAATTAGCTAAGATATGGGCTAAGAAGTGCGCAAAAGCACGAAAAATCTTTTTTTTAAGGTTGAGTCGAGATTTTGGGGATGTTTTGCAAATTCCAAAATTGGATTCTCGTTCTACTCGATAAGACCTACAAGAAAAATAACATCACTTCCCAGGTATTTCGACTTCATTTTTTTTGTAGCACTGTGCAATATTCAGATCAAGTCTGCTGCTAAGGCACATTCCGACAAAATGGGCTAAAGTCAAGGTGGTATTTATTCCTAGGGGAGGGGAAAAAACAGAACAATTTCCTAAATGATAAAGGCTGTGAATGGCATACCTAGTAAACCGTTTCTGATTTTTATCCATCTTTAAGGGATATCCGCTTTGGTGAGGATCCCAGATTACTCAAGGTACTCAAGGTTGGATCTACCGAAGGATAAGTTTAGGTTTTTGAGGGCAAAATATCCTGAAATTCATTGGAATTTCTTGTTACAAACCCAAGCATGGACCTAGATTTGGCAATAATATAGAATTAGCAATCGTGTATCGGTAATTAATTACACCTTTGCGTCTGATGAATGACACAACCTGGCATTAGAGGGTGTTCAGAGTGAATTACTTTCACGACAAGTACGTAACTTGGATAAATTCTCTTGAAATTTAACGCAGTCTAGTTACGATTTTATGCAAGACGATTTTATACATTAGACAAGACGACTCTTTAATAAATTAAGGGATGTGATTAACAAAAATTTAAACAAAAAAATTGGGCCTAGGTGACTTCACTCCTGAATTATCATACATATATAACATCGGACTTTGTGTTATTTACGTGAACGAACTGAGTACTATCAGTCAGATAAGAGGTGAACCATTTGAGAAAGTCCAATAGATTCTCGTCTGATCTCGTTTATTTAGTAAGCCACTGTGATTAATACTACGTTCAAATTGCCACCATTTAACTTATTAAATGGAGAACAGGTTCAGGCCGTTCAAACTGCAGTTTTCGTGTTTAAGTTAACAGAATGACCCATATGAAATAAATAGATTAGCAGACTGTACCAGAAGGATACATATGAAATGAACAAATTAATTCAGCACCGAGAAAAAATATAAATATATTAATAAGTTCGCTCAGTACTGACTAATTTCTAGACGGTGCACCGAATGAAGCGCGCGCAGACTACACACAATATTTTCGGTATCGAGTATTCGAAATTCGATATTTATGCGTACCCAATACTTTTAGAGCGATACTTTGAATGATAATTTGTGTGCGATATTGCGTGCCTAAACACTGATAATGAAACCTTGAGCTGTATGAGTATATTGACTCTATTGACATAGTCTAGTCAAAGACGAAGTAAAAAAAGGCTTGGCTTCACTTGGTATTTCTATATGACTTCAGTTAGTCTGAGAATGGGCTGGGTGGTGTTATAAGTATGCTGAATTTGGTCTGAACCACTTAGCTATTATTAAAAGCTTGTTTTCGTATTACAACTGTATGTAGTTATAAAGGTATAAACAACGATTTTACTTATTTCCAAAGTATGCGCTCATTGTTTTTGCATGAAAAGAATTAAATTCTTCTTTTTTGAAAACTCAGCAACTTGTAAAGGAAAACAAAGCTGCCGAAGTTATTGATCGCGGAGAATATTTAAACTTAATCTATTTCATGGTAGAAAATGGGTGGAAGTGCACATACCTGCCAACATAGAATATACATTTTTTGCTTGTGGCGGCAAATAGCATTTATGACTTCAATTAATTAAGTTTTCATACCCAGACACGCTCTGTACGGGCAACATTTTCTACTTATGGCAGCTGATTGCACTAACTTTAATTGACGATGGTTTGAAGCTGATAGTGTACCTGTGTGCTGCCAAAAAAAAAATAAAAATAAAAAGGAAATTTACTTTTACATTTACACAAAATTAGAAGGTAATATTAATTTTGCTAGTAAAAACCGCAAATTGTACGATGCAATTAAGTCTTGCGCTGAATAAAGACAAAAAAAAGTACCAACGAAATTCGGTTGCACTCAGTAATTACTTGCACCCTGCCATTACATAATGTTTTGTACTGATGAGCGACGCAACAAAAGTGCTGGCAATTCAGTTCACAGGCCGCCGCCACCAGGTAAAGCATTCAGTGAGAGTTGGACATGAAATCGGGGCAAAGGAAAAGTGTGGAATTAAATAATTGAAAAAAAGAGAAACTTTTCTTTTATCGTTGATAGCGTTGACTTACTTGCAAAGTTTATCCAGTTCGTCCTTCTTCGCAGCGCCGATGGAAAATTCGGAAGTTAAATGTAGCATTTCCAGAGGCTCAGCACATTTCGTGAACTCCTCCTGACCACACTCCTCACCTCGAACGCCCGTCACAAGCTCACTGGCGATGAATGCAACTGAAACGATACCAAAAAGTGAAACAGAATGAACAAAAGTTACAGAAAATGTCGTCACATTAGAGATGACAATAATTGTGACCAGATGGGAAGCGGGTTGCGGTGTAGGGGGTGAAAGCTCACGAGCGGAGCATGTGGAAAATAGCATAAAAGTTTGATACCAAATGAGAAACTTCGAGTTGCCACAACTTGCAGTTGCAATCAGTAGCACCATCGACACAATCCAACCCACTGCTACGCCAGCAGTATGACTGTCTTGTACAGAACAAACTCATCACAACACACCGGGCGACACGACGACACGACGACACTCAATGTGGCTCCTACAACAAAGTTGAGAATGTGCACCGAGGGTAATAAAATCCGCTGTACGTTAAATTGCTACCAAGCGCAGTAAACGACAATAATACTAACAACAAAGTAGCATCGACTCAGAGCAGCAAAGCAGCTGAATAGGAGAATAGTAAAATAGCAGAAAAACACCGAGGAAGCGTGGAGGCGTGGAAGCGAGTGCAGTGGCAGCTATAGTGGTGACCACAACGTTTGGGGAAAGGTTTACGGGGCAGTCAGTCGTTGGGACTGGTGATATGCGGCTTTTCGGGGTAAAAGGCCACCAAGCGGTTAAATTGAAATATTGCACTTTTTATTGCAGTTCCTTTGGTCAATAACGCTGATAAATGGAGCTTGGGTAGATTCCAAATCGTATTTATCGCACAGGTTTGTTTGTGGCACCACTGCTTACTTATATGAAGGGATAAATGCAAACTCCTCGTAGACACTTATGTATGTACATATGTGCGTCTGTATGTGTGTATGTATCTCCTTTTGTATGCATTAAGTTCCATTCATATTGTTGCGTACATATGTACGTATTTTGTTGTGATCAATTTGGACAAATGAGAGATGCTGCGTTTTGATAAAAGTTGTCCAAGACGTGCTAAAGTTTGGAATATGTTTGGAAGTGAAGATGTTCGAGATACTGTGCATGTCTTGTTCACTTTCAATGCGTGTGTGAATTGGTGTAGTGCATATGAATTGCAAAGAAGCAAACACACAACTAGAAATATTAACTAAGGGGTTTGAACGAATAGATATCACTTGTTAGATAAGGTGACTTTTTATGGCTTTTTATGCGTCACTATGTATCCCCTAAGCTCCTTTATATTTTTTAATAAAAATTATAAAAATCTAATCAACACGAAATATCAACTAGGTCACGCCCTTGGTTTCAAAGTTATAACACTTTGTATTTAACGTAACCGTGCGAGATGTCATTCGTTAGTGTTGTTGTGTAAAGTCATCTCTATTTACCTGCCTAGTAACATCTGCCTTTAGGAGTGTCATGTCTCTTAGCATTTAAGCCACTATCAGTATCTACATATATACCTTAATTTTTATCTCTCAGCTTGGACAATATATTCGAAAACTTATTTATAACTTTACTCAAATAATGGCCCGCCAATCTCATTTTTCATGTTTGTATGTAAATACTATATAAACGTGGGCTGAAAACTCGATTTCTTAGAATTTTTACAGGTAATAGCATTAAAATGCAATGTTAACGTAAAAATATTTAAATTCAAAATACTACTTATTTTTCTAATCTATACTAATTGTATCAAACTGATTATGCGAGGAATATTTTTAACATGAAACGGATTTACAAAATTCATAAAATTTTAAGGCGGCCGCAAATATGTTCTCACAAAAATCAGTTGCCGCTCGGAATTGGAGCAGAAATTCAAATGTTCAGCTATGGAGTAAACACCTAATTATTATTACTATAAATCAAAATATTTCACAATAATATTAAGTTTTAGGAGAACTAGATCAATTTTGAATTGTCCTCGTTTATGAGGGTATTTATATTATCTCAAAAAAATCATCGCAAATCTTAAAACAGTTTAAAAGTTTTGCAGAAAAATATAAATACGGAATCATAATAATGAAATTTTGGATGAAATTTTGGAAGATGTTCTTGACACTTTTTGGAAGATTGGTTTACTTCAGAAAAACTTGAATAACTCGGCTAAAACTTAATCGAGTTATGCCGGTGTTCTGTAGGCAGTCACTAGTGGAAACCAAATATTGAGTAAAGACTGAAAATGGCATCGGTTGCCGGGGTGCTATTGGGAAGAAATATTGCCCATCTCCCAAGGTAATTTATGGAGTTATGGTCTGGTGGAACTCATTGAAGAAGTTATCGAAAGTTAAGCAGCTGGAGTGGGTGCAACGAACCACGCTCATTGGGATCAGTGGGCGTTTCGAACCACACCCACTCTCACTCTTAACGTTATGCCAAACGTAATGCCTGTGGGCATTGCCAGCAAGTTTACTGCAGCCCGTGATGCAACCTGGTTAAAAAGCAATGGATGCAGTTTCAACTCGGCCTACGGGCATTCTAAAATTCTGCCCAGTTTCGACTTTGTCCCTCTAAAAACGGATTGCTGGCTGCCAGTTCTGGCTCCAGATGGATCTTTCTTCACTCACATCCCGTTAATGGAGGAATGGGAGGAGCCTCGCATTTGGGGCGAGGAGCCGTTGAACTTCTTCACGGACGTGTCAATTCTGGACGGAAATCTTGAAGGTTTTGTGTCTTCAGCGAGGAGCTCTCCTTTAGCCAGAGTATCTAATAGTCAAGTCGAAACTGGTCGGGGAGTGCCTGACTTCTCTCTCAGTCGCCTCTGAACACTTCGATATCGGACTGATTTAGGTGCCGGGCCTTAGCGACATTACAGCAAACTGCATAGCTGGCGAACTCGCTCGGCAAGGCACCTTGGAAGTCATTAGACCAAGCCGGCAGAGTTTGGGGCTCCTCTGGGTGCCTACTTCTACTGGACAGATGGGCTCTACGTCAGCTCAACGAGGGTTGGACAACTACCACGGCATGCAGAATTACAAGGACCCTCTGGCCGGTGATTGGCCTTAGGCCTACGAAGGATTTCAGGTTGTTAACAAAATGGCAACTCTCGATTCTCGTAGGAATTCTAACCGGACATTGTCAGATAGATACTCATGCGATTAGGCTGAATATAGTCGTTAGACGGCTGTGCCGCAGCTGTATGGAGGATGACAAGGTAAAATCATCTTTTCTTTTTCTACTCAGCTGCCGTGCCTTTGCGAGACTGAGGTTCAGGTACCTAGGATTTTATTTCATTAACACCTCAAAAGAGCTTAGCAGTCTGCGGAACTTCATTTTGGGTACACATCGTTTCTCCTGTTAACCATCGACAACAACCTAACCTAATCTAACTTAGCGGAAAGTAAATAAAAGAAAAATAAGTTAGAAAAAATTTTTAAAATGTAAGGTGTTTCTAACTTGCAATTGAATATACATATATAAATAGTACATACATGTATTTCACATAAGTAGCTTGATAAAATATTGAAATGAATCATTTGGGTGATCACGGGTTTTTCTTCGAGAAATTATTCTGTCAGGAGCTCGTTTACAATGATTTTGCTGGCTGGGATATTTAGCAGAAAAAAATTTTCATTTCAAATATGTATGTACGCATTTCCATTATAGATGGCACTGCGGAACAAAATTTTGCGGTCGGAAATTTTTAAGTCGGTTTAGGGTAATTTGGGGGCGCTGATTATGAAAATAAAATCAGTTTTGTCGAATTGGCTCTAGTTTTTCAGATAAAGACTTTTAAATATTTCACGAAAGAACCTAATTAAAAATACCAATATGGATTTAAATTTTATTTTTATTGCGCGCATGTACAAAAATAATACAAAAATAAAAAAAACATATTCTTTTCATTAATTAATTTAAAAAAAATTACAAAAAACTTTTTCTGTATGACCTCCTATGATGTCGTTGCTCAGGACAATCCCGTATTAAGTTCCAGCAGTAGTCTGCCATCATGTGGTCGTCCCATCGACCTTGGTGTCTTTCTTCCATTATTTTTATGTCCTGGTGGAACCGTTCACCTTGTTCCTCACTGTAATCGCCTAGGTTGTCCGGGAATTTGTCCAAATGACTATGTAAATAATGTAATTTAATGCTCATTTTAGCTCCTAGTTTGCGAAAATTGAGAAGCATATCAGCAACTAGTTTTGTATAGTCTGGTGATTTATGGTTTCCCAAAAATTTTTTGACTACATTAACAAAGCTTAGCCAGGCTTCAGATTCAATTTGTGACATATGGTTTAAGAATTCAGTGTCTTTTAGAAGGGTACGAATTTGAGGACCATCGAAGACGCCTAATTTTTCCATACTAAGGACTGGACATTTTTTGCACACATATTCGAAACAGTCACTTGTCTTATCAAAGGCTTTGATGAACTGTATCATTAGCCCAATATATGTCCCATACACATGTAAAACAGGGGTATTTAGTATACCCACTTTGTTGGCCCATTTACAAGTTGTATTTATAAGTCACGCGGTCGATAACGTGCAGCGGCTGGCAGGGACTGTTAGAGTTTTCAGGTATTTAGTCGAAGTCGTCGAATTAATGTTTAGTTGTATTAACTCACCCGACTTAACCGGCTGCCCTTGCTCTCTTTCAAGGGAAATAAAATATTTAAACCAACGAACTACTTGTTTTAATAATTTATATAACAAAACTTATTGAGGAATAATTAAATTAATACAACTGGAACTGGGTCATATAATTTTTTTTCCATTAATTTCTTAAGTTTCGTTTATCTCAAGAACTAGAGCCAATCCAAAAAAAGTAAAAACACAGTTCGTAAGCCTGCTACTAATGTTAATAAAAACTATTAACAAAATCATGACCGCAGTTTTTTTTTTTAATTTTTGTTACGCAGTGTGATCCAGTCGGTACAAGATGCATACACTTAGGCGTTGACAGTGGCACAGCTAAGTAAATACGGATCATGACAACTTTAATGCTTTCAAATAGAGATAAGCTGTATCACATATCTACTGTGAAGTTCATGAAAAATAGGTATAAAGAACAGTAGAAATTCTTAAGAACCAATAAAGCTCTCAAAAAGTAACAAACAGCTATTGCGTACAATACCTTAGTAAGTATCTAAAAAGCTAAGTAAATACATACTTCCTTTCTGCGTCATTGGCATTTGTACCACAAATGCAAAGGTACATACATACACAAACATTGATACACATATGTATCTTTAAGGCCAGACAATTTGACCATTTTGAGCCAATTTGATTTCATTATATGCACTTACAGTATCTATGACCAAATATATACTATACATTCTGTGCTTGAATAAAGCGGATACAAACTTGCATAGGTATGTGTATGTTGTTATTTAAGTACCCTGTCGGAAAAAAACAAGGCGGTTTCATGAAAAAATATATATATATATTAGAAAACGCCAATTTTTTGTAACTTACTTTTAAATGAATTTAATACAAATGCAGCGTGAGCCAGTTCCGTTCTTATATTCTCATTTATAGGACTGAGTGGGTAAATATGTTATTACCTTTTCAGGCCCGTACAAAATTAAGCACACAAAATTAACACATTGGCTATATTTTATTTATTTCGTCAAATCTCTTAAGATACAAATAAGAAGTAAGTGGTTCGTAGAAGCATCGCAGGAACAAGAAAATTAATGAAACCCACATTAAATATCCCCTTGATTTAAATTAAACACAAAAGTCAGCGATAGTATCGACCTTCAATGTTCGTTCGATGTTTGATGTTCGTTCCCACGACAGTCGGTTCTACGATACCGGAACGACCCGGATTTGTTTCCGGCCAAGGACTGTCACTTCAGCAGCATTCCCCAAAATTTTATGGGGAATGTTTTATGCTGTTACAACAACTACAACAACCTTCGATGTTCAAGGGACCTTAAGTTGATTAAAGTTGATCATAAGATGGAATAGGGCATGAGAAATTTAAAGATTAAGATCTAAGGTGCGAATTTTAGAAACACCTTTCGCACCCGTTCAATTCTCAAGATAGCGAATTGGTGATAAGGTCTGCAAATAAATGTAGCATATTCCTACCTAGACCGAGTAAACAGTAATTTAATAGTATACGGATCTGAAAAATATGATCTATTAAGTTTTACGAAACCTAATAACGGGTCAAAAATTACTCCTAGGTATTTGAACTCATCCACCAGTTGAAAGATGTTATTGGATATATCATATGACGATTGTAGAATATTACAAGATATGGAGTAGGATATTTGAAAACTTTTCTTAATATTTAAAGAGATACCAAAATCAGTTCACCAATTAGCAATTTTATTGAGATCAGCCTGAAACCTAAGTACATCCTCTGAGTTTCTTATTGTTGCAAAAATGTTTAAGTCATCAGCATATAAAAAGTGACTAGCAAATGAAAAACAACTAGATATGTACATATATCATTTATGAATAAGACAAAAAGTAGGGGGCCCAAAATACTTCCTTGACGTACCCCAGAAGTAGCAATGAAAGGGGCGGAGGATTAAATATGATTGCAAGTATTGAAGGAAAGCCGAGTGAAAGTCAAAATAGTCCAATTAACATAAAAGAATTCCATGAGACAACGTGTCAAAAGATATAATCTACTTGAAGTCCAGACAAAAAAGATTCAATACAACATTCACTAAAAACGGCTAGATTGGAGACTGTGGATCTGTCTTTAACAATACCATGTTGGTTTGATGAAATTAAGCTTTTAGATGGAAAATATAATTTATCTTTGGCGATGCTTTCAAATAGTTTGGAAATAGTCAATAGTTTAGAAATTGGTCTGACATTACGCACAACATCTTTTTGCCACTTTTAGAAATTAGCGTAACTGTTGAGTGATTTGTTAAAGATTATTTTTAGTGAAGAGATAATTGAAGGACATGTTTTAAAGAAAAGGACCTAACATCTATCTGCATCAGTTTGGGAAGAAGGGTTCAATCCTGATATACCGAAAGAGATATCATCAGAAGAGATATTCAAATTACCAAAATTTGAAGAAGGAAACTGAATAGTTCGGGGAGAAGTATAAGAGTAGCCATTATCTTGGATAAAGTTCGATTGGAAAAACTCGGCAAATAAATTGCCCACCTCAAGAAATGACTTCACAACTTTATAGTCTAGACAAACTGTCAAAATGACTCCGGGCTCGACTTAGTACTTTTCGATACAGAAATTTGTTTAGACAATTAAAATCTTTTAAATAACGCTGATATAAATTTATAAATTTTTTATGAAATGTGTTTGTGGAGAGTTGCCACCTCCTAAAAAAGTTAAAGTCAATTAAATAAATTGCATATTGCTATATAACGACTGTATATATTTTAATAAGGTTTGACGACTATAAATAGCCAAATCTTTTACAGAGTGTTGCCACATTAATGAAATAAAATATTGGAACATGGCTACCAAACGAAAGAGGTTTAATAAAGCTTCCCTTCCCAAATACTTTTAAAGAAGGTTACCACCCGTTTGTAAACAAATTATGTTAAATTAAAATATAAGCAACATTTTACAAAATGGCAACCTATAAATAAAAAATTTTAACAATGCGTAATTTTAGAAAAAATTTTGAGAGGGTTACCACCTGTTCAAAAATTAATTAAAATTGTATATTATAATAAGTTAAAACAAAAAAAAAAATAAATTTCAAGAAGCTTTATTTTGAAATACATGTTTGATGAGAGTTGCCACTTTATAAAGGCTGTTGATTCAAATTAATTGGTAAGGTAACGGTAATTCGACTATAGTGGTGTTAGATGTATCAATTTACTGATTTTTATAAAAAAAAGGAGTTTTATTAAGCTTCGTTTCCAATATGTTTCGTTAAATTAACTGATATTTTACAATATGATTGTTCAACTAAAAAATATGAGAACACTAAATTTCAAAAACCAATTTGCAAAGGGTTTAAAAAATCAATTAAAATATTAATAAGTTAAAGCAAATATTGCACTATGGGTACTGTACGAAGGAGTAATAAAATAAATTCCTTAGATAGTGTTCCCTTGGATAAGGTTGTCACCTACTTAAAAAAATATATATAATCATATTATTAAGTTAAAGGAATTATACGGCATGGAATTTACAGGATATAGGTTTCAGAAAATCAAACAATTATTGTTTGCTATTAAATAAATAAGCCAAAAAAATATCAATATATATATGTTTTCAAAATAACTTAATAATAAAAATTAGATTTCTAAATGTCACCATAGTTTGATTACGTTGTGAATTTCTAACAATCAATTAGGTTTCGCTAAACCCGAATGATATACTGCGCAATAGCTAATGGGAGAAAGGTTTCAGCAACCAACCCTGATCGGAAATTATGAAGTAATGGTAGATTTTGTGTTAGATAATAAAAAATTAAACCCCTAACCTAAAAATTAATTAATAGTTATAACCTTTGGTAAAATTACTCATAACTTTATGACGAATGCCATGCAAGCAAGCCCGTTAGATAGGAAATGTCAATTACTTGTCATTGGAAAAAAAGTGATTTCTAAATTACTTTGAGATTAATTTCAGTTCCCACAGGGTACGTATGTATGTATGTGCATATGGTGCAAATCTATGTGCTTTCGAGTATGTACGACTATGAACCGTACAATATTTTATTTGCTCAGCATTCGAGCCGCAGCTGCAATTCTTGTCATTGTCTTTCCCATTTAACTTTTACTCTATTTTTTTTATTCATTGTATTTTCTGTTGCTTGTCCCATTTTGTTTCTTATTTTTCATTTCTGCTAGCTGCCGTCGTCTCTTTGTTGTTATATTTTAGTTTTTACTAGTTTAAAAAGCCCGCCGCTGTTGGAAAAAAGGCTCGCTATAAATCAACAAATGTTGGCATTGCATTGCTAGAAAAAAGTTAAAAAGCGAAACAGTGAGCACACAAAACTTAAACAAAATAGCATCCTTGGCGGCTCTTTCCTTTATACCCTGGTACGAATATCTATGTATGTATGTATATATACATATATGTATACTATTGGCGAGTTTACGGAGTATGTAAAGCTCGATTGCGTCTTTCTGCGTATGGGGCATGCGGAACATACCACACTACATACCTACATAAATAAATTCACAAAAAAAAAATACAAATTGGTATTTACACTCGCATAGTAAGTAGAGCCGTATGTATGTAAATATATATTTATTTATAGAAGTACATATGTATATACAGGACATATAAATAAGCGAGTATTTGGAGCAGTCAGCAGCGGTCAGTCCGTTTGGTTGCTACGCTCCATCCGTCCAATCCACCAAACCCGCATTTCCGCATTCCCGCATTCACCTGCTGCAGTGCGAGCCAAATTGTTCTTGCCTGCACGCTGCGGTTGCCAGAGTTTTTATAGACATTCGCATATTTGCAGAACTTCCCATTAATTTTTGAAATGCATCGAAAATTGAAAACAGCAGGAAAAGGCTGTAAAGCATTTCCGTCCATTCATACAGTGCAAACGTTACGTTGCAATGCGTACAACTGCGTTGTGTTTTGTTGTTGTTTTGTGATGCGTTGCACTGCAATGAATTGCACGAATACGAGTACACACACACACACACACACACATACAAACTTACTTACTTATAAATATAAGCACTGGCGGGCAGTAGTGACCATTCGTTCCCTTCTCCATGATTTGTTCGCATACTTTATTGATAATTCATCCAAGTTCTCGTTTTTTTCCAGTGTTTTGTTTGGTTGCATTCCGAATAGCTACGATGGCTTGTGAATCAGAGTTCGTATATTCACTAGTAGAGTTTTATTAACACGCGTTTACAAACATACATACAAAAAAAAGTACTACTCTGGGTTCATATCTCGTTTTTGAATGCAATGATGATGAATTGTGGCATATATGTAAGTTTTTTTTCTACTGATCTAGCACGTAAAAAATATCGTAATTCAACATACCGCCTACTACAGGGTTGCCAGAGATACAGTATTGACTGTTGAATTCTGGAATTCACAATCTGCATTCCATAAATCGGTTCGCCAATGTTATGTATATGTAGAGATTTTAGCGTAGAGTACGTCTTACGTTTCGATATGAATGACATACTCAACTTATTGTAATTGTAATCAAGTTGAATTCAGGTGGTATTGAGCACGGTGTACTGAATACTGAAGGTGACGCCTTTAGAAGTACCGCTACTTTGGTTTTGCCGGGTTTGACAATTCTCAACTTCAACTAGACAAAGCTTTTTTTTCACAAATTAAGAAAAAGAGACACTTTTTTTAGTATTTTGCGAATTTATTTATTAAATGTCTGCCTATAAATTCATATTTTACACTTTAGAACAATTAGAACACGTTTTTCAATGAAATATTGGAAGTTGTTCAATTTTCTCTCTCCCGTATTCTTGTTTACTAAAGGCGAGATCTGTCATTTCACCGCGGGAAGGCGCAATCTTGTATTCTATCATTCTTGGTATTGAGCGTCCAACAGTAAAAATGTACACTAACAAATTGTATTGCACAATGACAATGGGAATCGGTGAGAACTACTATAAACACATAGTTTTGACATTCAGTTCACCAAGCGAATTCACTGAGCTGCTTTCTCAATACCACGTTATATGAATTCGCCTTACTTAAAATTTTAGTGCTTTCAAATACTCTTAACGAACGCTGACAGATTCAAGGTAAATTATTTTTTTTATTCACCTTACATCAACGTTTATAGAGTACAAGGTTACAACAAGCGGTGACGTCATAGAGCCAACTTCCTCACACTCACGGTGGGCCGCATCGCAATTTTTTCAGAATAAAAATTAATTATGTTATTTTTTTTTTTTTGCTTTTTCATTTTACATCATTTTCCATAATATATCTCTATTAAAAAATCTTATTTGGATGAACATCCCAGGCTTCTGAAAACGGTTTTTTATTTTCTAAGTACTTTTTTAAGTCTGTTGTTAGTTTGTTTATTCAGTAGAGCTTCTTTCTTTGACTCGAAAGTTGAGCTGCTCAAACTCAATAGCGATTTTTTCTTTGATTATAAAAACTAGTGAACAAGTGCCTGGTTTTAATGATGGTCTGGGTATTTTCCGAAACCCTTGACTAATGTTGAAGACAACATTAATAATGGACCTATTTTCAAAATCTTACATCATTTTTGTTTATAGACACCGCGTTTTTAGAGATTATTATGTGCGCAATAATGTGTCAGGCCTCTTCAGTTAAGTTTTTTTAATTTTTGAATTTTTTTAGTTTATTTAAAGAAAACATTCATCACAAACAGTCAAACATACATATGAATTTTGCTCGTACGTTCGTTCAATATTAAACACTGCACACCTAATCCTCGCTTCGAATTTTTAAGCACGTTGTTTTAACAATTTAGCTATTTAGCATTTTTGATAAGCATTTTATATGATTTAAAAATTATGCGCGAACCGATTTTCCCGAAAATAATGCCTTTTAGCTTCGAATTAATTAAAATTGCATATTTTTTCTTTTGTTTATGTCTGCTGTTTTTTAAAACTGAAAAATAGAGTTGTCGGGTATTTTGCTTTTGTGTGTGAGCTTTCAAAAGCAGTAAAAGCGAAAAGAAAACACATGTAAGTTTTTTGAACTCTTATGCAATAGCAACAACAAATTATATGGGAATTTTGTAGTCGTATTTGTAACATCACCTTATATGAATTCGCCTTAGACAGAATTATTATCCAAGGTTAACCGTTCATTTTATGTACCAGAAACGATGCGAAATATTGGCTTTTTTTAGGGTAAATTTAGAGATATATTTTCAAAAATTTTAAAAATTAACATAAATCACGACAAAATTTTGGTATAATATTAGTTTATTCAAAATAGTAAATATTTCTTTTTATGGAACACGATTTCATTAATTTGGCTGCTGTGGCTGGCTTCGCAGTAGTGCATTATTTTAATAAAATTTTCCAAGACTTTGGTAACGGTTTCTTCTCCTATCTCACGAATGGTTTACTCGATATTCGCCTTATTGGCCGGACTTGTTAAGGGATGTTTCGCATAATATCGATGCCTCACGGTACCCCACACAAAAGTCTAGCGTCAAATTGGCATCGCTGAGACGACTGATAGTTCAAGTTCATGGCTTCAATTTCCGACCACAAAATCATTCATCATTCACCGTTCATAATCATTATCACGATCATTGTTTCATTGATAATCTCCCGTTTTTGGATATCAAAAAATGGTAATATTTGGCTAGGAAAATTAGCCTAGCGGAAATAGCAAAATTACACGAATTGTTCCCTCGCCCAGACTTTCCCATATTTAGCTTTCTGGCACAATTTTCTATTTTTAAATCTGCAGCAAGAAGGTATTTGGTTTTGAGAGCAAGGACTAAGCGTACCATTTAAAAGACATCAAGAAAATTTAAGAGATATAAGACGAAGTATTTATTTCATTCAATACGCAACTTTAAAGTTCCAAAAAAAAACCAATTAAAAAAAATGTGTGGTATCGCTTGTATCGCGAGACGGGGTTTAGCCTACGATACGAAGGCATATTTTTTATGGGTTTGTAAACTATTATAAAACCTTCAAAAATTGAAGTTTTCGTAAGGGACAAAAATATTTCTTATTCAGAGAGAATTAATTCTTATTGAAAAATAAAATTACAAGTCATATATCGGGTGTTTTTTTTACAGGTTTGTTTTTCGAATGGCATTTTGTGGTCAAATCTAGCAACTCTAATGTCATTTATGTTCAGTTTGGTTTGCCATTTCATCATGAACAGGTTGACAAAAGAACAACGCTTGCAAATCGTGCAAATTTATTTCGAAAATAATGGTTCAGTTCGCGAAGTTTACCGCGAGCTCCGTCAATTTTATGGTCGACATAATCGTCCATCAGAGCAATTAATTCGGTTAACCATGGATCGTTTTCGCACTACGTTTACTCTATGTGATAATACGCATCCGCAGAGACGTCGAACAGTGCGCACCGAAGAAACAATTGCCGCTGTAGAGCAAAGTGTTGAAGAGGACCCGAATGAATCGATTCGCCACCGTGCACAGCAATTGGAGCTTTGTCCATCAACTTTATGGAAGATTTTGCGCAAAGATCTTGGCTTGCGACCTTACAAGATCCAGCTTGTGCAAGAATTAAAGCCGCGAGACCATGCAATGCGTCGTGATTTTGGTGTATGGGCCGAAAATGAGATTGATCTCGATGCTGATTT
This sequence comes from Anomoia purmunda, assembly GCA_951828415.1. Taxonomy (NCBI): domain Eukaryota; kingdom Metazoa; phylum Arthropoda; class Insecta; order Diptera; family Tephritidae; genus Anomoia; species Anomoia purmunda. The sequence continues at coordinate 65,809,041 of OX639997.1, forward strand.
TCATCGCAAAATTTTGTTCAGTGATGAGGCTCATTTTTGGTTGAATGGCTACGTCAACAAGCAAAATTGCCGCATTTGGAGTGAAGAGAATCCACATGAGACCCTTTAAACGCCATTACATCCACAAAAACTGACTGTTTGGTGTGCTCTATGGGCTGGTGGAGTCATTGGGCCATACTTCTTCCGCAATAATGCTGGAGAGGCAGTTACCGTTAATGGAGACCGGTATAGAGCCATGATAACCGACTATTTTGTTCCCGAATTGGATGGCATGAATGTGGATGAGTTGTGGTTCCAACAAGACGGCGCTACATGCCACACAGCGCACGTCACAATCGATTTATTGAAGGAAACATTCGATGAGCGCATAATTTCGCGGAATGGACCTGTAAATTGGCCACCAAGATCGTGTGATTTGACACCATTGGATTATTTTCTTTGGGGATATGTGAAGTCGCTCGTCTACGCCAACAAACCAGAAACGTTAGGGGAATTGGAAGCCAACATTCGTGGCGTTATTGCCGACATACGGCCCCATATGCTCGAAAAAGTGGTTGAAAATTGGACCTGTAGAATTGGCTTTATTCGAGCCAGCCGCGGCGGCCACATGCCCGAAATCATATTTAAACATTAATGGCATAAAATTATCCTTCCAATAAAGCCAAATTGATGGACCTTAAAACGATTTTCTTGTGTGTTATTTCAATTCGAAGTTCTATACCCCTAAAAAAACACCCGATACAAGCCAATGTGGATCCATAGAAGGTGATAGCAATCTAATAAAGGTGAATCCGTTAAAATCTGAATTGGCCCAATATTATCCATGGATTTTGTGTGTGTAATTTTGCGAGTGAAATGTCAAGATCTTAATGTCGGCTATTTTATTTGTGTAGACAAAACGACCCAGCGAATTAGGAAAGAAGAACAAGCATTCGGCTCATGAGATGCTATCAAATTATAAGGAGTTCGCCTTGATACCAACCTTTGAAAAAAATTAGAACTAATGTTAATAATTTTTATCAGAGGACCAAAAGGCTAATTTTACAAAATATCAGGCAAATCTTTTGATCGATATTATAGCATGCGGAAAAATTGTCTGACACTCATAGTTATTATGGAAAGATTTTTATTATATAAGCCTCAAAATAATAGTTATCATTAAAAACATTTTTTCGCTCATAATATTTACCGAACGACTTGTAAATATATATGTTCCAAAATATTAGTAACCGATAACTTAAAAAATTTGTATCACGCTTTAGTAATTCTTGGTTGACTTTTATTCGATTCCTTATATTATAGCAATTGTGTCACAATTTACCATACCACCATATTTTGTATTCCTTGCCTATTGTAAAATAATAACCCTAATAGTTTGATTTATATTGGAACGATTTTCCTTCAGCTCTTGTCAAATTTAATTTGGAGGCATGCCGGTTTTGTCGCAGTGTCATGTTAGCCGTTCAACAAAAAATAACAAAAAGAAAAATTAATAGTTTTGTGTATTTTAATATTAAACCGATACCTTTGAGTTAAACCCGGGGCAGGTTCGTTCAGGCACCGGTATAAATAGTTACATCGCAAATCTGCATGAAGGCTATGAAGCCCGCCAAACCAAACAGCCACCGCAAAATCAAATATTTATATGTTGTGTTACATAACTTATACCCATTTTGACTACGGTAACATAGGTACTCGTATTTAGAAAATCATGTTCTTACGCTTTTGGCGGTTAACCCGTGTATTCATTAAGGAAAATCATTTTTCAAATTATTTCCCACTGCCGACATTTTGGGTCGCGAATAAATTGCCCGTGTACAATCGAAACTTTCGAATGTTACTTAAATTGATCAACATTGTCTGCGTTACATTGCTGTCATAGTTTTGAAACAACGCTGAGATTGCGCTCTAAAACCAGTTTCATAATTGATGTTGTTACGTACATCACGTAGATGCGTATTGTATGTGTGTGTTTGGTTTTTTTGTGAACCCATTTAGGATAATTTTAAGCTCAAATAGGAAAAGCAATCACAAAAATCATTTGTCTACTTACAAATAATGCGCCCGGACAGTTGTCAGCGATTGTCAGTCGTGACATATCAAAACTTTCTGTCTCCAACTACTACGCTTTTCCATTTATATACTATATAGATATGTATGTATGTCCATATCTATCTGTGTATGTATGTATGTATGTAGGCAAGTGTGTATGGTTGCGCGTGGACATCCTGTCGCGTCATTCTCACCATGTAGTAGAAAATTGTGCGATTGTTTGAAAGGACAATTTAGCGCGTCGCAAATGCATAATGGAGATGTGCGCGATTGCGGTTTATTTTGTGTAAATTTGTGACATTTCAAAGGATTTGCACAGATGTTGGCCATAACAACCGGTAAGTGACTGCCGTATTTTCAGCTACAACGTCAGTCAGCGTGACAAGCTGTTGTTAGTCTGGTTTACGGACCATCGACTTGTATACTTGCATACTTTACTTTTCTGTGCAATTGCACCTACAACAAGGATTTTGACGAGTATGTAATTGTATGCAATAAGCACATATATATATATATATATATATATATATATATACAAGTGTGTATGTGTGTGTTTTTTAAAAGTATACTGGCCTACCTATTTAGGTATGTTAATAGGAAATGAGCCACACCAGTAAAATTGCAAATCAATTACGCTTTATTCCACAACGTTGAATTAAAATACCGCTGCTTCATACCAACACATTCCATAAATATACATACATACATACATACACATTTACAAATCTAGATACATACATACATATGTACTTAAATACTTACCGACAGAGATCGACTTGTTTATGGTAACAAAATTACGTTGAGGTCACGAATGATGGATACATTGCACACACCGGTGACCGCCAACGGAAATTATGCGTATGCGTTCAATTCAATGTGTGAGTGCATGGATTTCAATGAGTCTGTATGTGTTTATATGTACTATATATGCCAGTTTACATTCTAGTATCAGAATCTGTACGAGAAATCCCGAAAGTTTTGGCATACAATTTGACTTCGGGCCAGGTAATATTTTCAGTTAAAGGTCCTTATTATTAGTTGCATTCGATAGTCGACCGTGGTCACAAGAGCTGATCGAACGAATTTTCATTTAGTATTATGGCGTCCTTTCGGTGCGGAAAAGATGGCGCTATTGTGAATTTCATAGTCGAAATAAAGTCGGCTTTAAAGTTAAATGAATTTTAATTTGTCTCTAAAGCTAACCTCATTTTGACTAGGATTTCGCATTAGTTTTTTCCCCAGCTAATATTAAAACTACATTGAACTTTGTATCACCAGCGAAACCTGACTTTGTAATTTTTTTTTGTACTCTCGATCATAAACCTGCCTAAAATTAACAAAAGGAGTTCCAAATAGTGTTTGGTCCTCCAAAAACCATTGAACAATCTCAAACTTCTTGTATTTATTTTCAGCAATTTTCCAACCCTACGATACAGCGTCAAAAGCAAAATTCGATGCAAAACGAAAATATCGACAGGATTGCACTGCATTAAATTTTCGATTTTCGATGTTTGAAAATTGAATACAATTCATAATGAGGGCCAAGATCTTGAAATCCTAAGATGTTCATATGAGCGAGTTACAGTGGCGTACACAAAAAAATATTTTGGTGGGGGTTTCAGCTAATTTAATTAAAAAAGGAAATTAATTTCAAGATAGTACTACAGTTTTAAGACTTTGGTAGAGGTTTGAACCTCAAAACACCTTCTTGGGTACGCCAATGGCCCGTTATAGGATTTAAAGGATTTATATTATTTTAACTTTTGAGTAAATTAGGGGAACCGCTGGATATGGCGAGAATGTGATTGTTTTGCCATGGGCACTACGCATGCAAGATGGTGATGAGGAAAAATTTTGATTCGAACCCCAAAAACAGCGGCGGTTCAACTGAAAACCCTTTTCGGTTCATTCCATCATCAAACTTGGTTTGTAAGATCTTCAGTGTCATGTTTCACTTACAATTAATAGACATACTACATATGTGCCGGTAATTATGAAAATGGTCTAAGTCATATACATATTTCTCGTGTCGAGATACTAAATGAGTTACTTTTGAACGAATTAAAAAATGTTTAAACATTATACGATATTTACATTTAGAGTTTGATTAGTCTTGTTTATTGGAAATTAATTATGAATATGGCATTTCATACGAAATATTGTTTTTAAAGCTTGAATTGGCTTATATCATCATCGATCAGAATTTACTGAATGCCCAATAAATGACTTAAAGCGATAAAGAACTACGAGATTTAACAATAACTTTCACAAAATAATTCATGAACACTTATTAATTATTTTCAAAAAGGTAACCATTTTTATCAATTCGAGGTTTTCAGATTCTTAAAATGTTCCTGAAAAACTAGAGAGACATAGGTAATAAACACATAATATCTTTATGTTTTCGTTCCGTTACTGGTCTAATGGTGGTGTATGTATAATGGAAGTAATGTAGTAATCCTATACATTTTTGTATTCCTCTTTTAGGTGAAAAAGCTAAAACGTGGAATTGAGAATCATCCAAAGAAGTTTTATAGAACATTTTATAAGGTTAATTTTTCCAGAATCTCATCCATTCAATTTGCAGCCAAGATACGGATTCGGTTTTCTTCTTCTGCACTTTTCTATCAATTCATTATAATATTCGGAGTTGTATAAGTATTTCAATTCAATTTCTATTAAACCAAAATTACGGTCATTCCGTAGAAAGGAATGACCCGATACCAAAAATTTGCGGTCTACCGTGACTTAGACCACTTTCATAATTAACTCTGAATGAACTCCGTGTAACGTTCAAATTGCAACCACTATCGAAGGGTTAATTTTTTACGATATCGTAAAAATTACATTAAATAAATTTAGCGTAAAATAATGTGGTGTAAAATATGTGATAAACTAATTCAGTTTTCATTTTGGCTTAGATCATTTGTATGTAAATAATTTACTTTCTAAATGAAAAAATTGCTCTGCGGCGAAAATTTATCTCTCGACCTCAATACAGTCGAAACTAAATTCTAAAAATCTCAATTTTATTTCAAACTCAGGTCTCCCCTTTATTTCTCACTTCACTTTATTTAGCTTCAAAGGAACTAGAAATATATTATTCTATTATTCCTTTCAATTCCCATGATATTGAGGCATAGAAAAGTATCTACTTCTTAATAACAACCATTAAAGTAGGTAAACATTTTCATTCTTGAAAGAAAGCATACAGGATCAAGGCAAGAACAAACTGCGAAGAACCCGCTTAATTCATAACATATATTTTTTAATTTTTATAATTTCAAAGTATTATTTGAAACTATAAAAATACATTTTCTTAAACAACAATTTCGTTATTTTACAAATACATTCTTTTGAACTCATTAAACTATTCCAATTTGCATATAATAAATTCCAGTACGTACTCGATAGCCACAACTTTACAAAAATAAGATAAAAGTTTTACATACATAAGTAAATATATCAAATAGAACAATACAATTGCAAACAAAATTATTTATTAGCACCCATAAAAAATATAAAAAAAAAATTAGAAAAACTTCAAAAAGAAAGAATATTTCAATCGCTCTATACATCGAAATTTTTTTAGAAAATATCACTTTAACAAGATTTTTAATCAATTTATTTTATTTTTTAAGAATAAGGCTATATGCGTTTTAAACGTGTGTATACAAGTAACCTTCTCTTTGATTTCCTTTTCATCATCTCATTCAGTATCTGCGTTTATTATAACACTCCAAGATTTACGAGCATATTTACTGAAATTTTTTTGCACGACTTAGCCAGAAGACAGATAGTACTTTTTATATATTGATTTTTTTTTTCAAGCACAAAATTTACTGCTTAAATTTAGAGGGTTGATACAATCAAGGAATTTCTCGGTTTGATGGTTGTGTTACCTAGTACTTAGTGTAATTTAAGATCTCTCACGATTTAAAAATAGACTCGGAAGACATATAAATTGTAATAATTACAATTGAAAAATTAGAAAAAAAGACTCACAAATGTTCAGAAATTTGATTGAAAATTAACTCGGAAAAGAGTTAAAAATGGGGACTCAAAAATTATTACAACTACGACTAGTAAAAGAACCGAAGAGTCGCGGAAAGGTGCAAAGAGTATTTTATGATCAGAAAATGAGCGCACTAATTATTGTTTTAATCTTTAATTTTCAAAAAACCTGAACACTTGCCTTATACAATTTCCCTCATCAGTCATCAATTTTATTCGATCGCAATTGTACATATTTGGGAAATTTACTCGGTATCTTATATGGTGTGATTTATTGTTTGAAGTACATCATCAAACCAGTACTATCAGCGTTGTTGTTGTAACCCAAGTTTCTTGAGTGTCGAATTTCAACAGTAAGAAAATATAACATAACACTTTCGGGGTATTCGCAAGATCTCCTTACTTTCATATCCAACTTAAAATTGACCTAAATACATTCGTGGCGATGGAATTTAATAACCTTCAAAAATTCATATTGCAAGGGAGACTAAATAAACGCTCGATATGACGTTTGGTTCGTATTTATTAGCTTACTGGTATTCAGAACATTCTATAGTAGATTTTCTCCACAGGTGCTGTAGCCGGTAATTAGAGTACGAAACAAGTTACTCTCACAAAGCGTCAAAACAGTTTTAGAGCGTGAGGAATGCAAAAAACCACAAGCACACCGAGCCCAAAATAGAGATATAAAGTGTTTCATTTGTTTATATAATTGTGAAAAAAAATAATAATAATAATAATGTATATTTCTCTCATACAGTTAATATTACAGTAATTTCCAGTAGATTTAGGGATCGTTTTAAAGTCTGTGTTTTATGAATTCTGCGTTCGGATGTAAACAAAAATCAGCTAATGTCAAATTTCGCAATTTGTCTAATTACGATCCAATACGATCTAATACATTCCACTTTTCGGTTTCTATTATGCAGTTTTTTTGTGTGAGGGCAGTCTGCAGGTTTGCGCGGGCTTGTTTGGAACAAACCTAGTTTTGGTTCGATACACCTTTAGACGTTGATGAGGACAACAACTTCGATGAGCTTGTTTCGACTTTTTGTCATAAAACAACATTAAGGGCCAGACAATTGAGGTACCGACTTCACCGCGACATTTTGCAAAACTGTATAAATTATGCTGAAGAATATTTAGAAAAACAGTTTTTACCGATAAAAATAAGTGTTCTCACTTATTTAGTGTTCGTTGTACCAGTAGCCTGGCACTCTGCATTATCCCGAAAATCCCGATATGGCAAATGTTTACTTTCTCCCACGCACAAAATTTGGTTGGAGGGGGTTTAGTTGCATGCAGTCTGTCCGCGTGACTGCGTGACTGGTTGACTGTCTGTTTACCTCCGCTTTTCATTATAAGCGGCATACGAATTAAATTGGGATTTTATGAGTTCTATATGGAGTGTACGAATTTCATTTGCACATACATACATACATTCGTATTTACATGCACCTGTGTGCATTTCGAGTATGAATAATGCATGTCATTATAAAAACTCAGATGATTATGGAAAGCGATGGCAAAAAAAGTTGTTAAATACTGTGTGTATTACACACACATACATACATGCATATAGATAGATATGTATGTATATATTTTTGCATTCAAAAGGACCTATCTATTTATTTTTCGATTTGTAGGTGCGGTTTTAGTCAGGGAAGTTCCAATTCAATTTTAATAAATAACTACATTGCAATACGAAACAAGAATAGTTAATTGCACGCAAAAGTTGATATTATACAGGGTAGTAATGAACCTTAAAAAAATACCTGTGTAAACCGCCTGTTTAGTGGGCAAATGCATTTGCATTTTGTGTAAACTTTCAAATATATAAATGTATGATTATAAATGTTCGAATTTAAAATTGTGTAAGGAATTTGTATCTCTTAGCAAGACGAGGGGGAAACCATGCTGCAATTAATAAAGGTAATATTCGTAGTGACAGCATATTTCGACGCTCCCTTAGATTGCGAAGACCGAGAGAAAGGGGAAGATAATAAACCTTTTGGGAAAACAAACAAAATCTGAGATTTTGAAAATTTCTCAAAAATTGTATAGTAATATAAGCTATATGCTATATCTAGCGGGATACTTGTAAAACAAATATTTACTAAGTTTAAACGCTAGATATCTTACTTTAGTTAAATTGACAGATGGTATTTTCATAGAAAAATCTCGGGGATAATATTAATATTTTTTATACTAAATTGAACACGAAAATAAGTTACATTTAATAAAAAAAAAATTTTGAGATAATTTCATTACAAAAATTTGAAGCATAAGTTCGCCCAAATTAAAAAGAAAATTTATGTGTATTATAAACTATGTAAATAAAATATGTCAATTTAAATTTTTGCTTCATTCACTTTGTGAATTGAGAATCTGCCAAATATATACTTATTCATATCTCGAAAACCCTACTTTGGAAAATATGTAAATGAAGCTCATTTTCGTGTTCAGCGACCTGAATTAACGAGTTACCACATTTTAATATTAATTGCACTTCAATTTTAGACACACTTTTTAGTCCTTCAATAGTATTAAAGATCAAATTAAAATAACCGAAAGTGTTAAACATATATTAATGCTTATAATCAAAAGTGATAACTTACAACGAAAATACGATGGAAGAAAAAATAGTGGCTCTAAAGTAATTTGTGTAAGCTGGAAGTTCATCGACCAGAATTGGTTTAGCTCAATGAACAAAGGAAGCGCAAGCAGTCGAAAACATGTGAAGTAATTCGATTTATATTAACTTCTACCGGTATTGCAACAGTACTTGCTTGTAGACCAGCAGAAGAAACCTCCGAGGGAGGTCACATAGTGGTGAGAAAAACGCGCAGCATCAATTGATGCAGCGATTCAAGTGACCAAACAGTCGAAACCCTTTGGAAAAAATTCATTAATGGTCAATCATTCGATAGCCAGTCAATCAAGTATGTGAAATGCACAAGCACACACAATATTGAAAAATCTAAGGAATAATTTTATTTGTTGTTTCTATATCTGATATATGTAGATAAAATACTTACGATTGTAGCAATTGGCTTCCTAAAAATCCCTTTAAATATTTAAAAATCATGCTATTTTTACGAAAGAAAATCCATTTCTAATGAATTTTAATGTCGCTTTTCAACGAACAACAAACACAAAACCATAGACGAAAAATATGATCAATGATATTTTTTTATATTTTTTTTGTGCATGCCTCATATTTAGCGCTTTTTATTAAAAATCGTTGTAATATAAAAATAGTTCGTCAAAGAGATAAAGAATTTTCTAAGGAAGTTCAAGATGGCGATTAAAGTGAGAGGATACTTATGTATATACAATTGCGTACAAGGCGGCATCAGCGGAAAAGTGGAAAGTGGCAAAGGCGGTCGCTGGTATAATGCTGGACGGATCGCACATCGCAATGCGAATAAACCTTAACGGAATCCACCCTTTATAAAGAAGAAAAAGTCGTATCTACTAGAAAATGAAAAGAACGATGGGACAGAAGAACCAAAGCCTACACCCTAATTCCCAACCTTGAAAATTGAATTCCCAGTTGACCCAGTTTCTGATGGACCCCGGTGCCTATCGAACATACCTGCACCAATATGGGCACGACGACTCGCAGCTTTGCCCAATCTGTAGCGTAGAAGAAGTACTCTTCAAGTACCTGGAGAACCGAACCGGATCTGACAAACACAACACCATTTCCGCAAGATCTCGTGAACATCCGGTAGTGCAAGGACAACAAACGCCGAGGGGTTCAAATACTTAGCTTGGCCTGTGGCATAGGATTTGTTTACGAGGATGAAGCATCGTCAGAAGTTTTTCAATTTGTGTTACAACAACAAGACGCAAACCACAAATTGTAGGAGAAGTTCGGCTAAAATCGCTTAAGCGGTTATAGCGTCAATTAAGTAAGTAAGTAAAAATCATCGAAATCCAAACCCTCCAAAAATCGTCAGCGTGGGACTTGAGCCCGAACTAAACCTTCTACCGTTTATGATGGGTGGGGGCAGTAACCCGACAGGGGTGGTGTACAATCGGTACAATACAAATACCAAGGGGGTCAAGGAGATGCAACTATGTAAATCACTATACTAAGACTAAACAAGACTGAAACAGACATGGAGCCTAGTGTTTACACTGCCTCCCGCCACAATAATTAACGGTAGTTTCTGCGGCGTACGGTGCAGGACGGTAGGAGGTTTAGTGCGATTAAAACTCCACACTGACGGGTTCAGGCTTTCGATGCTTCTCCCTCTGGAAAAAAGTTATGTCATCAATCAATGTTGAAACTGGTAAACTGGTAAAAGGGTCATAATATTAGCCACCGTTTTTTTTTTTTTTTTTGTAAATCAGACCAATATTTTTTTAAATTATTTACTTATGAACTACAGTATTATAAAATATTTCCTAAAAATTTTATTTAACAAACACAAACAGTGACTCCCAGTGAAAATAGTTCAGTTGTTTTACAATTTCCATGTAACATTTTTTTCATTTTATAAAAAAATTTAAATTTTCGTAAAATTTAAAAAAATCAACTAAACCACTACCGCTGTGAGTCACTGTATATGGACATGGCTCGCAAGAATTTTTTTTCTTGCACAGCAAAAAAAAGCCAAAAAATAATAAAATAAATACAGTAGTTTTCCGATTTAACGAACCATCGGTTTAACGAATTCGGGATTTAACGAGCTCATAAAAATTTTGAATTGAGTCCTTATATTATTACGAACACCGCAACTTTGTACCGTAATTTTGTACTCGATATAACGAACAAATACAAAATTAGAGTCTTATGTATAGAATGAGATGCAAATACAAAGATTTCCGCAAACAATATGCAAAAGCAATAGACATATAGAGAAAGGGGATTCCCCATCGATGTTCTGGCTGCGTTTTCTGTGTTTACTTTTGGAGTTTTTAGCATTCTTAAACATTAGAAAACATGGAAAGCAGAAAAAGATTGTTATTAAAAGAAAAATTAAATACAGTGGATGACTATAAAAAAGGTGAATGAGTGCATTGTGTGTTAAATATGGATTGGCCAAATCCACTATATCCACAATTTTAAAATCAAAGGAAAATCTGTTAAAAAATGCGGAGATGACAGGTTTTGGTTCAAAAAACAGAAAAGCAATTAAGGATAGAGAATTTCCAAAAATGGGAACAAGGCTCTTTTCGTGGTTCCAAACGCAACGGAAAAGCCATATACAAGTGATTGGCGCTATTTTGCACGACAAAGCCAAAGAGTTCCACAAACGATATTACAATGGCAGTTTTAATGCAAGCCATGGCTGGCTGACGCGTTTTAAAAAAAGGTATGGAATAAGACTGCTTAAGCTTAGTGGAGAAAAACTCTCGTCTAGAGCCGACTATGTGGAACCTTTTAAAAGCCAACTTCGCCAAATTATAAGTGAACAAAATTTGAGCAAGCATGCACTATTTAATGCAGATGAGACAGGTCTATTTTGGAAGATGTTGCCTGAAAAAACTTACGTTCACTCTGGCGAGAAAACTGCTCCTGGAAGAAAGCTGTCAAAAGAAAGAGTAACTCTTCTATTATGTTGCAATGCGAGTGGCACGAAACAAATCAAACCTCTTCTAATAGGAAAAGCCGAAAAGCCTCGCTCTTTCCGTAATAAGACTTTAGCTTTCGATTATAGGCATTCCAAAAATGCATGGATGACAGTGTCAATATTTAAAAGCTGGTTTTCCAACAATTTTGCGGCTCAGGTTTGTAATGCGTATTAAATTATGTATATATTCTTCTTCAGTAACTGTATCATATCCAACTTTTAAGGTGGAATCATATCTTGATACGATAAATTTGCCGAGGAATGCTGTCTTGTTATCCCCCAGCAGAAGAGCTAATTAAAGAGACACGTGATGGTAAAATATAAAAATAAAACTTGAAAAATTATTATTATTTTGTTAGATTAAAAATGAACTTTTTGTTTAGTTATTCTTTGTTAACACGATTCTGATGCAAGATCTCAATACAAATTCATATGAATTGCATTTATTTTATTTATTACTCTGTTTATAAAAAAATTTTAGAGTTGTTATTTCCATAGTTTTTGAGTTAACAAACTTTGTCATAAATAGTACTCGGTTAAACGAATTTTTCAATTTAACGAACAGGGCTGACATTATATAGTTCGTTAAATCGAAAAACAACTGTAATACAATTATCAAATAATTTTTTCTGTCACAAAAAATCAAGGGTCTGTTTGAATTGTCGCACAGTCTAGTCAATCTAAGTTAAAGATCATGCATATGAAATAAATAGCAAAAGCAATTTTCTCGTAAAATATTTTAACCCATTATTGTACGTAAAGTTTTCGGTTGAGAAAATAATTTTACAAATATTTCTTAAGTTCTACTATAGTTATTCTCCCACAAAAACTTCCTATATATGCTTACAATATAAAATTAATTATATGGAGCATGTTTGTAACGATTTGGATCTCAAAGTGCTGCATGGATTTTAAGTTTTTAATGAAAAATGGCCGAAAGACAATAGAGTGACATACTTATTTTTAGTAAATTGAACCCAAGTTATTTTTAAATAAATAATAAAATAAATTAAACAAATGCTTGTTATTTAATTCGTTCCTCTTTTTGAGGCGTAACAAAGTTCGCCGAGTATTTGCTAGTTATTAATAAAAGCAGCAAAAAAATTTGAACAGGAGTATGTACCTAGCTTTGCAAACTATTTTCATTTAGTTATGTATGTACATATTTATGTATGTATGTACATATTTATGTAGATACATGTTATATACAGCACACTGTAAGTATCTACCTTCTTAAGTATACATACATACATATATCTATACTTTTAATGAGTCGAAGTAAATTTTGAACGAAGTCGAAAATAGAAAATGTCATTAAATTAATAAAAAGAAAATAATTCTCCATGAGAATGGAGCATTAACAACTTTTCCTGCTTGTACAGATTTATTACGAAAAATCAAAGGCTTGTTTGGGAATAAAATATTTTACCCGAGGGCTGGTATACCGTTATAGTACTATAATAGGGCTGTTCCTTTGTAATCGACTAGCAAAAGAAGACTAGGTAGAATAACGAATTGAATGTAAAGCAGCGACAACACAAACTAGGAAAAATTTATGAGGCTAGGTAAACCTGAGATGCAGTGTTGTGAAGTAAAAACAAACTGCGGTATTGTGAATGAACCCTAAAAAAATACATGGGGAATTTTCAATGTTTATAGAATACAAACTCAAAACTGGAGTGAAACAATTATATGAGTATTATAATAATGAAAACCCAATATAAATCATATGCATATTGAAACTAACAGAGGATTTTATTCGTTTTCCAAATTTCACCCCATTTCGAAATATCTTTTCATTTTTAGGCAAACAGTAAAACCTAAAGTAGCCCTATTAGCATTAGCGAACGGTAAATTTAAAATAAATAATAGTATAGACTTGCTCAAATCGAGTTCATATAAAGTGATATCAAACCTACGGAAACAAAAATTGCACTAACAAATTATTAATACGCAAACAAATTATTAAAGGGCAGTTTTTCACATTTCACGAAGCATAAAAATCGGGACAATACAAGTAACTGCAACTTCACAGAACAAAGAAAATACCCAGTTACATATTATATTAAACACATGTTACACAAAAAATCGCGCCATACAAATATTACACTATAAAATTATATATATATGTATATGTTTCTTCTAATTAAAAAAATATAAGCCTGTTTTATTGTTTTCCATTTATAAATTTGTTTTCTTTTTTGACTAATATCATACGATTTTCGTTGCTCAGCTGTTCACAATTTTTCTTGATGTTTCACAAGCGTCAACGTTGTCAGCCCATAACAGGAACAGGGTTGTCATATCAAGTAAAGTTTTTACTAATTCCGTACCACCAGAATGCCACCATTTATACTACTATTTACCTCATTTTATAAATATACAAAAAAGTAAAAACGCTCATAATTGTGCGCGCTTCATTCGGTGTGTTCCGGGTTCGAATCCTGGCCGGCGCAAGTAACATCAAAAAATTATAGAAAAAGTTTATTCTAAGAGCGTTCGCCCCTCGGCAGGCAATGGCAAAACTCCGAGCGTATTTCTATCACAAAAAAAAATTCTCACAAAAACAAACATTTGCAATTCGGAGTCGGCGTAAAACTGTTGGTCTCTCAATATGTGTTACCACATCAAGACGCACACCACAAATCGTAGAAGAAGTTCGGCAAAGTCACTTAAGAGATTATAGCGTCAATTAAGTAAATAGGTAAGAACGGTTAGAATTGCCGATATTTGATTTGGATAAACTTTGGTCAACTTCACAATTTTCGGGGTATTTCCATATTTTGTGTTACAAAAAGTAAAAACAAGCGAGTTTTGAGTTTCCAAAACAAAAAAAAAATAAAGTTTTATATTAAATATTTGGCTACATTTTTTTACAATACATCTAACTGATTTTTAAAGATACTGAAATGGCGGAATGTTTTATTTATTTCAAGGATATGAATCTTTTGCAAAAAAAAACTGTTTGAAAACTCTAAGCAAAGTTATGTTTAACAAATATCCACTTTTATAGTTTTTATTTTTTTTTTATTTACAATTTATTTTATTACAATATTTTTTAGAGTGTTGCCACCTATTTCAAAAGTCGAATTTAATTGAGTTGTATTCGAGTTATATGAAAAAAGTGAAATTTAAAATTTAAAAAGTTAAAACAGAAGTGTCAAACTGTTTGTCTCGGCGAGGGCAGGGAGCATACGTATATTGTTAAAAGGGTTACCATCCGACAAATGTGACGAAAACCGAAAAGCCTTTTTGGCTAAATATACAAAAAACTATAAATAGATGTATGCAGGGCAACGGCTGCTGAGTTTTTCTAGTAGCTGATATAATTGGCGAGTCAAATATTGCACTACTTATTGTATTTGTTGTTAATTGGATTTTATTTATTATTGCAGTTGTGTTTTTGCGTGTATATTTGCCTTGTTTTCTCTTTTTTGTAACAGCTGTTTGCGATGGCAAGGGCTTACGCTAATTATACTTAAATTGCAGAACAACCGAAGTTGATTTATGAATATGCTTGAAAAGCATATTAGGAACGCATTTTCTAAAATTGGCAAGGAACTTTCGGTACTCTCTGAAAATTTTATTTATTACGAGAATTCATTTATGTACAAAAGTATTTTAAATGTTTAAATCACTCACCTCCTATCGATAATTGTAATCGTGAAAATAACCGTAAAATAAACCCAAGCCTGTCCGTCTGATTCAGTGATCTTAAATCCAACTCCGATCATTATTCCAAATTACACACTGGAATTAGTTAATCTTGCTTCGCCAAGTCCGCAGATATTATGGCTTTCTGCATTCAATTTCCAGTAAAAACCTTGAACTTTCAATACCGTCTAAAGTTACTGAAACAACTACCAAGGAGCTGGTTGTGGTTTCACAGAGAAAATCAATTTTTGTAAGAAGATTCGCCTAACACGGGCCGCCGAGAAGAAATCCTAGCCCAGGGGTAAAAAGGTGGGCCCCTCTTTCTACATAAAAGTTTCGAATACTTCATCAATTTGATCAACTATCTAATACGACGTTTTTTGCTCTCATCATCTTTTCTACGGGCCCTTGTGAGTCACGAATATTTTACGAAAGCGATGCAAACTTATTTGTGAATAAAATATTTCAACTCACCTTAAGGACAGCCTTCCAACTCTAAGTTCACAAAATTGCTCTGGTCTCTGGCGGATCAATTTCATTCTCCGAGCACCGAGCATAACATAACAACATTCTTGGAACACGAAAAACTTCAAACAAAGTGGTAAATTTTCAAGTAGGAAACGTCAATGTCACTGTTAAAGTTAAATGTATTTTTTCGACTGACGCGCATGCATTTCGCCCAGAGTTTTTTAAACAACTAGGGAAGCATCTAGTGACATTATGTAGATTAATTTAACTATTTCTCAATTTCTTGAGGGATCTCCTTAGTAATTTCCTTTATATGATTTTTAACATAAAAACTAGGAGATTTCTCCTTACAATTGCAAAAATCTATAAAAATTAATAAGCAAGAAGTTATTTCCTTGTCTTCAGCCGTTTTCCTTTTCAATAAATTTGAGAAGAAATTCAAAATAAAACTAAGAAGATTTCCTAGCAAAAATTTCTTCAATCTTTCCACCTCTCGCTCTCCTTGGACATCAAGCTCACAATGGTTCTTAAAAAGTGGCAACTCTCTTCAAAATAGTTTTCGAATAAACGCTTTCGTTTCAAAGTGGTATTATTGCTTTGAATTTTGCATTTTAAACACGTGACAACACAGTAAAAATATATTTTCATGCTCCATTTTTTTAAGCCTACTTTTTTTGAATCAATCAAATTTTCTTTCAACTTCTACGTTTAAGACCCGTGTTTCAATATTTGATTTAACTGATTATAATTATAATTAATTTTTAAACGGCTGACCACGCTCTACAGAAATATTTTTTTGAAATCAAACTCTCATAAAACTTTCATTTTGATACTCATATTGCAATACTTGATTTCATTCATTGTTTTAATTAAATGTAACTTTTTAAACAGGCGGCAACTCTCTTTAGGTTATTGATTCAATGGCAACTTATGTGTCGGAACTGAGGTTGCTTATTAAGCGGCAACTCTCGACCCTCGTAGGAGTTTTGACTGGTCATTGTCCGTTGGGTATGCATGCGGTTAGGCTGAATATAGTATTTCTGCCGCAGCTATATGGAGGATGAGGAGGTGGATTCATCTTTTCATTTTCTGTTCAGCTGCCCTGCCTTTGCGAGACTGAGGTTCAAGTACCTAGGCTCGTACATCTTTAGTACTCCAGAGGAGCTTTCTGGGGTGGAGATTGCTGATATGCCGGACGTCATTCGGAGTACGCAACGTTTCTCCGGGTAATCATTCTTGGTTTCCTATTTACGTTACCGTTCATATAACAGGTGGTATCATAATGGACTCCTATGTCTAAGTGAGTTCATACTGCGGGAACTACCAGATTAACCTAACCTAACCTATGTGTCGGAATATATATGTGGCAAATCCAGATCTAATTTAAGTGACTATAACTTTTTAACAGGTGGCAACTACCTTTAAAATATAGCTTATATGTGAATATAGGATATATATAATTTGTGAGCTAAGTTTCATATAATTGTAAGAACATACTACACACACAAACTTTTGTATTTATAATATATGTATACAGGCCCTTAGCTTTAATTTCCTTTACAGTATATGTTAAATAAATTCCACGCTTTTGATAAAATACCTGCAGAAAAGTGAGAAGTAAAAATTCACATACAGAACGATTCACAATGAAAGTGTGTTTCGTTCACTGTCGAGAGTGAGGAGGTAATGTTGTGTTTGAAAATCCAGTTATATGTAGCTGTTAATTCTTTTTTTAAAGCTTTGTGTCTCCGTCAAATTTGCCCCGGGTAGGCCAAGAATTATTGGACCAGAGTCTACTATGTATTGACGATGTATATTATCTCCTCTCGACAAGATTTATTTGATTAATTAATCAATCGGATGAATTCGAAGACAAGCAGACAGACAAAAATTTCCGTATCCCCATTTCCATAACGTTTAATAAGATGCTTGCGAAAACCACTTCATCTTTCCGGCTGCCTAAATATATCCATCTGTCCCGTTAGAAAATTGGTTTGTCTTTATTTTCACACTCTTTTATGAGTTTTGGTCGATAATGCCACCATTTGGTAAAATTGCGTTTAGTGCATTTTAAATAACTAGTATGACACATACATACTTAGAAACTTATAATGCAATTTAAACATTCACAAACATTTAACGCAACTCACAAAATATTATATCTATATACTTATGTAAAACTTTTGCATATCAGCCCGAAAGTGCAATGTCGCAAATCTCACTAACATTTCTCAACCATTTCTTGAATTTCTTGCCATATTTATGAGCATGCCCTTCGCAAAGTGGAAAATATTTTGCTTATCCATTTCGCCTAATTAGTTAATTTATATTAAAATTCATGACAGCGTTAAAACGCTAATGCGCTGCGTTGCGTCGACAAGGGCAAAACACCCTGCCTGGTGTCAGCGTCAACTATGGTTGTATGAATGTAAACACAAGAGACCACTGGGTTGGGTTGGGTTGGGTTGGTGGTGGCAGGGGGTTGGATTGTAGAAAACACCAAGTGTTTACTCGGTTAACCATAAAATTCATCTCGACGCTAAGTGATTTAGTTACAATTTTCCACAAGCGCGTCGTGTGCTCGATTTCAAATAGTTAGTTTTCGGGCTCGAAGGTTGCATATTGTCTTTTTGCCACTTGTCCTTCTTTTCGACACTTCGACTGTGCTGTGTACATTGTCAACTCTTAATGAATATTGTAGCAGTTTGTTCGGTCTTAGATAAACTAATGTGCTGCTTTGCTTTGCCTCATCTGCCCTTTCTTGAGTCAAGCATGAAACTCATCCCGCAATATTGCCATTTTCGGCCTAGCCCTATTTCTTGAATGGCTACGGAATTTCAATACGGAAATTTTGCCACAAAACCACATCTGGATATGGTAGGCCGCATTGACGTAGCCGTTCACAATTGCCCCATGTAGAGAGCGCAAGAGTAGGTGCAGTAGTACCAGTTTGTTTGTTTGTGTGTTTGATAATTTCACTGTACATAGGCATCTAGAAATGCTAATTATGAATGCATGCAAAAGTAGAATGCATTAATTTTATATGAACGTATATTTTGATGTGGTATACAAGATAGCTATGAGTATTTGAAGTTGAAAGTTTTCTGCGTGATTTCCAACTATTCTTATTTAAAATTTTGAAAGATAAACAGCTGAGGTGTATTAACCGTGCGAACTCCTGTGGGAAAACTTCAAGTTTTGCATAAAATGGTTGATTAGCACATAATTTATTCTTGAATGCATTTTCCTAAATAACTTTAATTTATATTTGTTTAAGACAAGTTTAACGTTTTGCTAGCGCAAAAGAGCAATGGAAAACCAAAACTTCAAATAGTGTCTATTTGGCACTGGTAGAGCTCTTGCTTAAAATAGACTATGCGACTAATCTACTAGTCGACTAGTCGATTGCAACTTTTTTGATAGTTAATAATGGAATGCGTAATAATCGACTAACCGTTCACTTTCAACTAACCGCACACCATGGAATAGTCTAAAAATCTACTAGCCGAAATTATTCGAATAGTGACAGCTACTCACAATAAATTCATAAAAACTTCACTATAGTGCAAAACGAGATTTGGCAAAAAGCGTAAATGAACGATTAGTCGACTAGTTGTTTATGTTCGGTTAGTCAAAAAAGTGGAACGGTTAGTCAAAAAAGTGGAACCGGTTAGTCGATTATGTGAAGTCGGCTACTTTGTTAAACAACTTTTGCTAATCGATTAACCGTCGATTAGCAAGAGCTCTACTAACTCTCTAACTCTACTCTTTAAATAATTTTAGTTGATTTTCGAAGACTTTTAACTACGATTTGTAGACTTTTTAATTGAAATGGTTGAGATTAAAATGTGAATGTGTTATGTGAACAAGATTGTAATAAATACCCTGGGTACTCGGGTATAACAAGCTGTTACCAATGACTTTGTCATGTCTTGAAACTAGTTGGATCGCTAATTTCGGATGAGCAAAGAAGTCAAACTTTAAAAATACAATTAAGGAAGAGTCTAAGTTCGGGTACAATAGAACTTTAAATACTCGGCGCACGTTCTTATTTCATACGAATGGTACCTGTTGTTTGTAATAATCCAGTTAATATTATACATATGTAAAATAATATGTGTCCCTTATAGGCGTCCAAAATGCTATCGGAATTTTTGCTTACGTTTACTGACTTGAAATGTAAGGTGTGTACTAAATTTGGTAGACTTTGGTGATATAGTTTCCGAGATATACGTTTTTGATTTGTAGTAGGCGGCCCATTTTTCCGAGACTTTTTATTTCTATAAACATATTTGTTTTTTCCTTACTCCATTGCCAGAAACCTAACAAGACAAACCGGCTCAAATATAACATCTTCATTAAAAGCCACATTGAACTTAATCAAACTTAACTGAAACAGACATTGAAAAATCAGAGCTATAATTTCAGTTATAACAGCTGCTGCTATCAGGTCACTCTACAACGGGCGAAAAGAAACCCAAAGCAAAATCACAGGTCACCTGCTGCAAAAAAGACGGATAACGGGCGCAACACGGGACATAAGCTAAGCTCTCATGGCTGAAAAGCAGCTCGATCATGCCAAATAGATTGAAAGCTTATCGCCAACCAGCGTAACTCTGTAATACCATTCACGAGAACAAATGGAAAAGACAATGGCATCAAACTGAAATTCCGCGTACTGTCATAACATACATACGAAATCTTTTAAACGCTCTCTTAAATATATGGCCATTATGGACATTGAAAGAAATCGAAAGAAATTACAGTAATGATACAAAAAGCTTGCTACCTTCCTTTTCAAAGCTATTTGAAAAGGCCTTGCTTCTCAAGGTTCGTCACCACATGTGAAGAACATTATGCCATCGCATCAATTTGGATTCCGGGCAGAACACGGCACTATAGAAAAAGTCTATACTACTATAGAACATCTAAGATAAGGACGGCGTTTGAATGGAGAGAGTGTTGTTCAGCATTTTTTTATTTTGACCGCTTTTAGCTGAAGGTTCTTGTGTATAAAATACGGACGCTGCTTTCTTGAAAGTTATGTTAGTAACCGAATTTTTGCCGTACGAAAAAATTCGATACCACAAGCAAGAGCTCTTAGGTCGTTCTTGTATATTCTCTCTATAGCAAACATTTCGATAGATCCCCGTCTCATATTATCAGCCTTTGCGGATGACACTGGCATCCTTAGCAGACCTCGGTGCTCAGTATGTGCAACTTCGTGGAGCATTGGTTGGCTAACTGGAGCATAAATAGAAATCCCTATCCGCCACTGTCCCTAAATAGCATTACGATCCCGCATACTAGTGAAGTGGACTATCTTGGTGTGGATCTTCGCAAGCGTCACGCTTAACGCAAGCACATTGATTCCAAGAAAACTCAAGTGAAGTTGCAAGTCCAAGGCATTCATTGGCTCATTAACTCGCGTTCCCCACTAAAACTGGAGTACAGAATTCTTCTGTTCACTAAATAGTATCAGAAAGCCATGCTGGACGTATCTGTTCAATGAGCTCAATCAGAAATCCTTAGAGCACGCACTGGAGCTCCGTGGTACTTTCTGAATAAGACCATTCATTATGATCTCAACATACCATCCGTACAAAAAGAAATAGCGAAAATCAAAGAAAAGTATTTAGACAACCAATCAAATCAAGCAGTGCAAACACGACACAGACGAAATGATTTCCATCCCGGCAATTAATATAAGGGCCCGTATAGCAGACATAGTCCTTCGATAGAGGACAGTTTTTTAGAATTAAATTAAGATTTTATAACTTACTGCTGGTTTCTTATAGAGCAGATTCAATAAATAAAATAAAGTTAAAAAAAAATAATAATAATAATAAGTATATTTTATCTTCCAACCCTAACCTGCATATGAAATTTGAGCAATGTATCTTTAATAGTTACAAACATATCGCATTTATTTTGTGTTTTCTAAGTTTCAGTTATGTCTATAAGAGATGGGCCTGGGTTTTGTCCGATTTTGAAAATTTTTGAAATTTAGCTGATTGACTTCAAATGCAATGTACGTATCAAGTTTAGTCAATTAGTTTCGAAGATATAATTTTTTCTTCTAAAGTGGGCGGAGACACGCCTATTTTCCAAATAAAAACTTTCACGGGTATTCCTTTTCTCAACTCCATCCTGACCAACGAACAGGCAGACAGACCCATCACGGTTAAATCAATTTCGCTATTCGTTCTGATTAAAAAATTAGATGAACTAAGTTATGCCGGGTGTAAAACTATTCAGATTCGTTTGAAATTCGTTACTCCAGAATTTTAGGGTCGCTGATTGCGAATCTAATATTAGTTTTCTTCCAATTTAAAATATCAAATACAAAATACCAAAAAATTGTTTAAACAATTTCGAATTTCCTTAAAGTTGGTACAAAATCTATTTATATTATTGATTGGTTTCAGGAAACACATTCCCGAAAAATATTGAAATAGAAGGACTTTCTGGCACGCTTTAAACAATAATTTAATCAAAGTGGCTAGTTTAGAGTAATTAGTTGCACATACCCAGACCATCATTACATATCTTATACATAGAAAATTTTTGATTGCTCTAGTCGTTACAAATCGTTGCGCGATTTTAAGTCATTATTGCACTCTAATTACTACTATGGAGTAAATTCACCTATGCAAGTAAGAATATTTATTAGTGTTAGTACTCAATTCGTACTGGTGTCAAACTGATGAAAAATGGCAACGCTAACAGTTCATTTTTATCGTGGAAAACGGATTAATCAACAAATCAGTTGTAGTAGCTAAGAATTATTGATATATTAAGGACTAAAAGCGAAGCAGACAATTATGAAATGTTGTTTCTTATCGTCCGTTTCTTTGTAACCTAGTTGCAAAAGAGCACTACATAGGATAAGCAATAGCATTGAAAGCAACAGCACTAACTCGGAAAAATATGCGAGTTGTGCCAATTCGGTAAAATGATATCCGACCTGAGATGTAGTGTTGGGAAGTGAAAAAACTGCGCTATTGTGAAGAAGAAGAAAAGACAAGGGAAATTTATGCATAGTATTTTTAAATATAGACCAGATCAACCAAAATTTACCAGCATACCTATTTTTCGTTCTTAAATTGCACTAAACCGATATCATGCTTCATGAAAGGTGCTAACAGGGTTGCTTTTGCAACTAAAGGAAATTTTATCCGAGTTGGAGCGTTCTTTTGCAAGGCGGTTACGTTAAAACGAAACCAATATTTTGAAATATGTATATAATAAGACCAACCAAAAATTTTCCAACACAACTATTTTTCGTTATTGAATACTACCAAACAAATCGCAAGTTTCATTAAAGATGATAACAGGTTGCTCTTCCAAAGAATCTTCTGGTAATCGGTTACAATTGTCAGTTATTTCCGTATCCTTTCGGAATTCGTGAGGTCCCGGCGACTTCCACCACTTGTTTTTAAAGGGTCGTACTTGGTGTATTATTGTAATTTTCGCGTAACTCATACCTATGCAAGGCGAGTTGATCGCTATATTTTCTGTTCAAGGCTCATTTCAGGGTGTTGTATCCGAATAAAATGATAAATAAACTTTGAGATTTTCCATCAAATATCTCACTTCAAAATTTTACTTAAGGCGGTTTATTACTACGGCAAACACAAGAGTTCAGCAATGAAAGAAATTTTGCTTTAGTTTGAATAAAACACAATACGCTTTATTGTCAATACATACACAGCAAAACTTTCAAAAATTTAGAAAACTTATATTTTTTTTTAAATCTGTTAATAATCATATCCCCCTCATTCTAGCTGACTTCTTTGTAAAACGATTACATGAATTTGAATATGACCCACATTTTTCTTCTCCACCCACCGATTTTGATGCAAGTTGGAGAATCTTTTAATAAAAAGGTGAGTAAAGAGATGATATTATATTCGAATCTAGAGAATAATTTTCCATAAGCATCACGTCACAGAAAGCGGATTATAAAGACGGCGCATATGACGTTCCGTTCCTCTAACAAAATTCAAGTACTCAAAATTATCATACCAAAACAAAACTGAATTTTTAACTCAATTCCCAACTAAATTTTCCACTAAGAATTCAATAAATTTTTGCAAGAAACTTCTCCTTCAACTAAGTAATCGATTTTTAAAAGTTGTCTCATGTAGACGGATTACGAATTTTTTTATACAACTACTATTTACTACGCCCAATCGAAAATTTGCTAGGCAAGGGCTAGCTACACCCTGCTAGATCAGCATACCTAGGATTGAGCCATAGTTGGAAGGGTTTGTTGGGAAATGTGAATAGGTGGTTGGTATCGTACGGGGATTATCCACATGCCGGACATGCTTTAGCGATGTCGGGGTTGATAATGACTAAGTAGGAGTTGAACCTACTACAATATCCAGATCTTAATAATTTATTATTTAAGTAACGCTTTCCTGCCTTCTGATTTCGTTCCTGGAAGGATCAACTCTATAGAAGAGTTTCCCAGCAAATTTATACTGTGATTGCAATTTTGCTTATGGTTCTTATTACTTTATATTTCATTGAGTAATTTGGATAAAAACAGATCTTATTTTCATTTACCACCAACTTAACAGTATACAAAAATCCCTATAAACTTTTGAAGAATGTTGCTGAAGTCGATGTCTGAGTAGATCTTCAATGTTCCTTAATTTTATTTATTGTTCGGCCGAACAACTTGAAGAGATGTCACGCGACTCATCCTGAACCAAAAACATAAAGATAAATTCTAAAATTTTGTCTTGTCGGTGAAATTTCTACAAAAAAATATTATTAATGTGAATTACGGCAATACTAATTACTTATTACAGATCAACCAAAAAAAACTACTTAGTTTTGGCAAAAAATTATTCATTATTAGGTGGTATGGCTAGGGATAAAAAGGGGTTCCTAGTTTGGATTTGTGGTCGGGGCTGCTGCCGGATTCGGGTAGAAGATTTGTTTGAAAGCGGTAGGGTCCTAGGTGGTGTGATGGTCGACTGGTGGTGGTTTCGACCGCGGAGTATGGCATGTCTGGCGCTGCGAGGGGCGGTGAGGATGCGACAAGAAGTTGGAGCCCCTGTCAGTCGGGCACACACACTACTCTGGGCTAACGGCTACCAGTCCGGATGTGGAATGGGAGCTCTACTACAAGTGGTATTGGTCGCGAAGTTTGACCGTAGACTTTATTCTAGTTCCACTGGGAACAACAACAACAGCCCCTGAATGCGATCTATCGCATGGTGGACTCTGACCTGTTCATTACGCGTATTGTGGTGACTGTGGTTTAATACCTGAATGCTAGCAGAACTCAATGTCGAGCTGCAGTGCAACCTTTGGAGCCAGGATCCAAAGGATGGCAGAGGATTTAGAACGGTATCGGACCCGACCAAGGTAACAGTGTACCCATACCAAATTATTGTTGGTATCGAGTATTGTTCAAGTAGACTCGAGCGTTAAACAACGAACGTTGTACATTTAAATCGCGATGGAAATAATCCATTCTGGCAGGTTTTCATGTAAAACATATTACACGAAACGCCCAGAATAGGAAATGAAAAAATCTCTTCTCTATACATAATTTCAGCCTCATACTTTTAATATTGACTGGCTAAATATTCAATTTGTACTTAATATCTTTTCTTAATTTATTAATTTCTGGAAGGGCTGCAACAATGTCTTAAAAAATTTTTTTGTAATATAACTTTCAATGCTTACTAGAAATAAATTACTATATCAGTCTTTAATACTTAAAGTTTGATTACAGAAATCAGCATGGAACCTTAAATTGAAACTGAAAGCAATTTAACAAATCATATACCATCATACGTGAATTGTATATAGCACATTTCATAATTATAACAAAAACAATATTGAGTATGTGGTTTTATAGTTTATTCCATTTTAGTTTAATAAAGTGCATGTTTGAAATGACTGTAAATTGATTTGTGAAAATCTTATTTTGTGACGTTTGTTGTAAGGCATTTTTCTATCTACTTATGTATATATGTATGTATGCACGAGTAGTGTATCAATCAAATTTCGAGCATGCGTTATATGACACAACTTGCAGAAAAGCGTCAGCAAAAAAAATTGTCAAAAATCAATGGTTATTTGTAATTACTTCTAACTTGCACTTTATTACACTAAAATTAATTGGAATACAAGACTCGCTACCAAAAATTTCTTAAATTCTAATTAAACATTTTGAAATTTATTTTCATGTTCCAGTAAATGAAATGAAAATGAAATGAAATGAAAATAAAATTCTTACTAAATTATTTAATAAAATAAAAGTAATTACAAATTTGTTGGACTTCACAAAAGATTTTAGGGCTTTCAGAGAATATCATTATTATATTATATCATTTTTATTGTAATTTATTTGAATTGGAAGGAACGTTGATACTGTGTCTGGCATTTGGAATTTAACTGTACTTTATCACAAATAGGCCTCTAATCGCTCTTCTTAAAACAAGGTGGTCATCATCAAACTCATTTTTTTGTTGTTATTTTATTGGTTTACTTGAGGTAGCAAACATTTCCATTATGTCTGGAATACAATTTGATTGATGTGACTGCCTCGACTGGGTTTGCATTAGCGCAAGTAAGTAATCCCAGTTTTTCAAGATCGTGAAGGGGGTTTCTGACTTTATCTTAAGAATTGCTAGCTCAATATTCGCCTTAAATGCTTGACTCGTTGAAGGATGTTTGCATAATATTCCTTCATATAACTTCACGACACAATACCTTCGAATGTGACATGCGCCGTGTGGTCATCCTGCTGAAACCAAAGATCATTAAGCGTAAAACGGGGATAACATGATGTCTAAATCTGATATTCTAGCAAAATTAATACGTAGCTTTTTTTTAATTGCGTGCTCTTTTAAGAATAAATTTTATATGTTATTGATATCTAATGAGGTAAATACTGGGACGACGGGAATGGGGCTTCAATTCTCTTCGACAAAACTTCCAGACTCTTTGAAGAATCTGAAAACCTTGTCGAGGGATAAAGAAAAAACATTTTTCATTCTCAATTTATCTGATCTGATTTGGGCCCGGCAACGATATAAGTTCCAGCCAGAGTTCAGCCTCATCTTTATTTCTTGAACATTTTTTGAAGAGATGCGAGCAAGACCTTTGGTGCAGCTTGGGTGTCACTGCAGACACTGATTTAGTAACCAAGCCACCTTTTGTCAATTATCCAACCCACTACCTTATGTAAAGCAAATATCACCAATTCGAAGGCCGTTGTCATTGTACCTAACTGCTAACCTGAAATTGCAGCGTTAAACGTCAACGAACTGTCAAAATTTCTTATGCCCACACAATTAGTATGGAGCATCCCACAATAACGTGGCGCTAATGTCGAGAAAACGGAATTTTAAATTTTGTCAGCGCGTTAGGGGAAAATTAAGAACGAAGAGACAAAAAAATGAGAAAGATGAAAAGATAAATAAAGTAAAGCACCAACAACGAACCTCGAGAAAATAAGAAAACGTCGCGGGTATTTGAGTTCGACGCGCGCTGCCACTAGTTGGCGTTAGAACACGCAACGTCTGACGCCGTAATTTAGGTACCAATAATGGTGAACAAAATACAGAAGGTGGCGCAGTTTGTGGTGTCAGTAACCCTATCTTTAAAATGTTGACAGAATTTCTACGTCACAACAGATTTTGTTTACAAAAACTGTATATGCTCGCAATTATGTGGAATACACATGTGTTTAACAATTTTAGTGTGTATTCTTTCTTATATGTACACCAACGTGTTTCCTCTCATTTCTCTCTACCGTAACAGTAAGGCATAAAATCCTCTAAAACCGCTATCCAGATGCCAACTAGCCCCATTTTTCATCCTCGAGTTGTACCTTCTACCAAAATAAATTGTATTGATCAGACAACCTTCCAAGTAAATTTATGTATCCGGAGTTTTCATCGTCCAGAGCACAGCCGTAACTCAATGAATCGATTATCAGAAAGAGTTTCCTCTTCCAAGACGCCCCATACCTCTGTTAGCTAAGGTCAGATTGATCACTTCTTATCATTCTGGTGGTGGCAAATGTAGGTATATTTCCTATGTTATGTATTTTAGACTGTTTACTGTTTACTGATAATATTAGCTATTCTATTAGCTTTTCTTAACACAAACATTACAAAATTTGCATCGCTGAGTTTTTGATTTGTGGGCCGATTTATAATTGGAGTTTTAGAGATATTCTATTATCTCCTGGAATCTGGCAAGAGATACCGCATTTTGCGTCTCAAACATATAGGCCACTTCCTTTATTCATCTTTAAGATAATCCAATGGGAAAACTCCAACGTTTCCAACAATTTATACTTTCGTCTTAAATGTAATGCGTATCCAAATGAGCAATAAAGTAATCTTTTGGCGAACAAAATCCACACTCTATAGGCCCCTACACAGTCCAACTAACTAAAACGGAACGACTTCTGAAAGTATAAAACACGTTAGAAAGATCGACAAAGAGAAGCAGATGTTGAACGCAATGTACCCTAAGAGAATGAAAGCAGGCAAATGTAAATGATAGTCTGATTTACTACTGGGGCGATATCCGATTCCGACGCAACACGACAATGGCCGCAGTGTTAACAATACTAACTACAACAGCTACACTAAATACTTGTTGAAAAAAAATAAAATCGGGCGACTAGGTGTTGCTTTAATAGCAGTGCCAATATCACCGTCAGAGCCGTTAGTAAAGTACTTGAGCAGCCAAACACAGCTCTAAAGTGGAGCCAACGTCTAAACAGAAGAGGAAAATTGCAGTATTTAAGTATGTTCGCTCATACAAATGTAAATTGGTACAAGCAAATATAAGAATGCACATATGAGCGCATTAGGGTAACCGGGCGTACAAAAAAATCTTTCAACTGAATCTAAAATGTAGTATTTAGCAGAAGTGCTAGGAGTATTTATGTATTCTAAGTGGCACCGCAAGAGCCATTTTGTTTTTAAAAATTATACACCATATTGCCGAGAAATTCAGTTTTTTGTAAGGATAAAAGTTAGCTCAGGCTAAGACGAGTGCCACCGCCCTTAAAAGTGAAACATTTAGTGAGAGCAACAACTAAGGTAAATAAACATTGTAGGCTATGAAAGCATAGGTGCAAATATGTTATATACATAAAGGATATTTTGCGTGATACTTGAAATCAGCTACAATTTAGTTACTCATCAAAATTGTGAAGTCTATTAGCTGTGCCAGAGAAAGTTACCTAAAAATCTAAGATTAAAACAAAAATCTGCCAAATAAAACTGGGTATCAGGACTCTATTTACTTATGATGCATATGTACAACACGTCATTCAAAATTATTTGAATGAGAATCTATTCGTTATTAATTTCTTTTTTTTTGATGACGAATTAAAATTGATTCTTATGTTTCCGTCATTCAATTATTCTGTTTTAACAGCCATCTCTGGTTCAGACTAATAAGTCTGCAATGCACCCTGTATGATGTAACGGGGTCTGAAAAGTTAATAATAATATGATATGACAAATTCAACGGTCACCTTTCTCTGCCCTACCGACGCGAGGAACTCTGTTCGCATGATGCACAGGTCTTTGTCTGTTTTTATTTTGTTGTTAAGCGTTGAGATAAAAAACTGTTCAGCTGCAGAAAAATAAACTCCATCAGCTAAATATGAGACATGAAATACAAGAATATTATACAGTCGTTAATCATTTATTGAGAAATAACTGTACAGCCTTTTTTTATGGTGAAAAGTGAGTTCAGAATATCAAAGGGGCTGGAAACAGTTGAAATATTTACACAAACATCGGAAAGGTTTATTTAATTAGAAATTGACTAACACTGTTTTAAATAAAAGAACTAAAGTGATTTGAGGATCGAGAAGAACACTAAGTTTAACAATCGAACCTGTGTAGAGTTTAGCCATGAAAATTATGCCTAGCATTTCTTTACAGCTGGAAAGAATAAGAAGATTTATTTGCTTTAAGCGATTAACATAATGAGGAAGATTAAACCGAGAATCTCATCTAGGATGAGGAACAAGATGAATGATGAATAGAGGTCAATAAAATCCTTAGTATATCTGCGCTGAGAAGCAAAATTTCTATAAGCCTTTGAAAGAAATTAGCATAAGTACATAAATTTATGATATGAGTCTTAATGTTGGAACACAAATTGGGGGACTTACAGTTTTACACCGATCCCGAATGCCAAATGATTTTGGTGAGAAATTTTTGAATGGCAGAATTACACTCGGAGGCTTTTCATTGCCCACAAAGAGAAACAATTTTATCGACATTGAAGCTAAGCATTATTTTGGTAGCCTTACAGCTGCATCCCTTGAATAGTCTTCCCAGAATATCTGCCCTTACGATAAGTATGAAAAAGTGTTGGGGAAAAATACTCCTCATCGGAAAAATCGATAATTTCGGCTCCATAAGTAGCCGAGTGTGTATGCCGCCCTAACCGAGTGTGTATCGGTGGGTCCCGAATTCAAGTACTGACCGGGGGAGTAACATCCAAAATATGGAAAAGTTTTTCTAATTTTGGGCACCCGTCGGCAGGCAATGACAAACCTTAGAGCGGATTTCTGCAACGAAAAAACTTCTCACAAAAATTTGAGTTACAACATCAATACACACACCACAAATTGTCGGAGAAGTTCGTCCAAACATCAAGCTATGATGTAAGCGCCAAAATATTGTTATTATTATTAGGCCCGTTTCTTTGTACCCGAGTTGCAAAAGAACGCTCCAACTCGGATAAAATTTCCTTTAGTTGCAAAAGCAACCTTGTTAGGCTCTTTCATGAATGTTGTGCTTTGTTTAGTGCTATTTAAGAATTTAAAATAGATGTGCCGGCAATTTTTAAGTTTAAGTAGTTATATATTTACAAATAC
This sequence comes from Anomoia purmunda, assembly GCA_951828415.1. NCBI lineage: Eukaryota > Metazoa > Arthropoda > Insecta > Diptera > Tephritidae > Anomoia > Anomoia purmunda. The sequence continues at coordinate 65,839,704 of OX639997.1, forward strand.
TATGCAAATAAAAACGAATTACGTCTTAAACTGAAATTTCGAATGTATTCTCCTTCGGCTAATTCACAATAGCGCAGTTTTTTCACTTCCCAACACTACATCTCAAGTTGGGTATCATTTTACCGAGTTGGATATTTTTCCGAGTTAGTGTTGTTGCTTTACATGCATTTTGTTATCCTACCTAGTGTTCTTTTGCAAATCGGTTGCAAAGAAACTGGTCCTTTATATAATGGGCCCACTTGCGAAAAAGCAAGTTATCTATTTAGCTCAGAGTTTACCGGTTAAATTGATAAATTTACTTGCACAGCCGAATGTTAGGCATCAAATCAGAGTTAAAAACATAAATATTCAACCCAGTTATTCCGTGTTAAATTTTTACGTTTGTGACATTCTGTCATAAATAAACAAAATATAAATTTGTCAAACAAATTTTTGTGAAATAAACGACAAAATTTGGAACGAATCGCTTTTTTCGACAATAATGCGGATGCCATCGAATAGGTAGGCTACAACATCTTTAACAGAACTTTGGCAAAGCGAAGCTATCACAATTAGAGACCAAACATACCGTAAATGTTGTTGTACTAGAACCTCTAAAAATTATATTGATTTTAAATTTCAATAAATCAATAAAATTCAAACGAAATGACAAAAAAGAAATGTACGCAGCCCGGGTTACTGGATTTATTTCATACAAGACGATGTATGGGTAATATATGAAATTAAAAATCTTGATCTGATTTACTTAAAGATATTTGTATATATGTATATTTTTTTCTGAGTATTTTAGGTAAAAAAATCAAAATTTTGAATTCACTTTTGTGCACCCTAACATAATGTTGTTTATAATTTTCAAAGCTCTAATATATAGTACATATATGTATATATACATATATGTGCACATACATATGTACATATGTATGTAGGTACATACATATATTCATTCTGAATGGGCGCTGACTTTTAAACATTTCTATGTACCTATGTATGTATGTACATAAATACTCGTTTCTGTATCTAAGCAAAATGTTTGCAAAAATGAGCAAAGGAAAAGCATAAGGTGAAAAGTGTACTGCAAACTTATTCGAAACCTATTTGTAGTACAAAGCGCTTCTACATACATATGTACAAATGTATGTACATATATATAGTTGTATGTATGAGTATTTACGTTCCATGCACTTAAATGCCGGCTTGCGTACAAACATCAAGAAGTCCTCATATAAGTACACATATGACACATACCTAGATACACCTTCAAGCATACTAAGTACTGTAGTAATATGTGCGATGATGGCTTTTCTGCTTGTGGTCTTTCCGTAAAGTGTGGTGAACGGTATGATCCTTAAGCGCCCCGACGTTGCGAACAACCCAGATACCTTCTTGACTTCTTGCATATTTGCCTACATATGTACATACATACAAATTTACAATACGTAGATTGTATACTGCAATCAGATTTGTCCGTTTTGAAATGATACAAATACAAATAAACAGTAGTGGTAGTGGTACATACAATGAACGGTAGTACAACAAAAGTTAAACGATTTTCAATTAATTAAACTAAATGGAACTCGATGGTTAAAGTCATTGAATTTCGAATAGTAAATGGTGGCGATGATTGCAATGAAAACAAATTAATGCACGAATTGAAAAGGCAAAGTCAAAGCAATAAAACCTGCAGGCGATGACACTGACGAAAGAAGCTACGTTAAATGACATGACGCACACATGAAAAATATATACACATACTCGTACAAATTGCATGAGTAAGCGAACTCCCATCAAACATAAAAAAATGTTCAGCAAAAAAGTGTGCGCTATAATTCTTTTTATATTTACTATATACACAAAAATATTTTCCAATTTATTGCACGCCTTTTAGCAAATCTTAGTTGTCTGAGTCCCTGCAGTTAAAAATGAACTTCAATTAACAGATGCACTAAAATTTGTATAGGTACATATGCCTACTAGAAAAGCCCCGCAGACAACCAGTGTTTATTAATTTACTCTGTATATGATTCGTAAGAAATTTAGAATATATAGTTTATTTTTTGTAAACATGTTGCTACTCATGTAACTAATATAAATTCTAAATATGAATCAAATTGGACTGCAAATACGATTTCCACAAATATTCCTATTTCAGCTCCATCTAGCGAGTAAAAAATATTTGCGTCACCCTAATTAACATGCTTTCTAAATTAGAACAAAATCGGACCATGTGTTTGGGTTTTAAAAATATTTCGACCCCAGTGGCATCTAGCGGATTCAAGCAAATTTGTAAACCTTTCCGAGTACGTACACAACAATCTGCCAAAAATCTTATCTTAATCGCATGTACGATGTCGTAGTTTATCCAAGTTTATCAGCATATCTTCTTCTTCTTATTTGACACTATAACGCCTAAACGATTTTGACTGATCCCAACATATCACGCCAATCGTTATCTTTTACCTTGCTAACGGGCGACAGCTAGAGACCCCAAGTGAAGTCAAGCTTCTCCAATGCAGAGGAGGTGCCGCGTTGAATACTTTCAGGGCTGGACCACACTCTTCCATATGTAAAATATGACCTAGGCCGCGTAGCCGCTAAATCTCAATTCGTTGAACTATATATCGTTACAAAGCTCGTACAACTCATCGTTCCATCGAATGTAGGTCTAACAATCTTTCGTAGAATCTTTTTCTTGAACACTCCAAGAGCCATTTTATCTGACGTTGACAGCATCCTTTTCTATGTCATACAATAGCACGGGCATACAAGTGTTTTGTTTTTCATCGAGAGAGGGTTTTGCTACGCAATTGCCTATCCAGTCCAAGGTGGCACTTATTAACAAGAAAATTTCTGAGTTAGATTTCAAGGATTGGCATTCAATTTCTAACTGTCAACAGTGACGCGGGAGCTAAGACAACGTTGTATAATTTGATGACAGGAAGTACTTTGTTTTGTCCTCGTTCATCTCCAACCTGTTCGCTTCGCTTCTTTATCCAGCTTGAAAAAAGCAAAACTGACGGCGCTGTTATTGTCGAGGTCATCAGCATACACCAGGAGTTGAATACTCTTATAAAAGGGGTGCCTAGCCTCGTGCAACTCAGCAGCTCGAATTATTTTTTTCAGCATAAGGTTTAATAAGTCGTACGATAGAACGTCACCCTGTCTGAAACTTCGATTGGTATCGAACGGCTCACAGTGGACCTTGAAAATTATGTTGAAGCTAGTGATGTTGCATTTTAAATAGCCGTGTTAGTTTTGCAGAAAACCCAAATTCAACCCTTCAGCTTCTTCTCGCGCTGCCGAAAACTTTAAAGTCGACAAAGAGACGGACGTTTTCCAGTACTTGGTATCGTAAATATCTGGTCAATGGTGGACTTGCTAGGTCTAAAGCCACGCTAATATGGTCTAATCAGTTCGTCGGTTGGATTTAATAGTTCACACAATGGGCTCAATAGAACCTTATTTGAAATATATAGAAGACAAATTCCACTGTAGTTGTTACAAATTTCAGGGTCGCCCTTCTTGTGGATTGAATAGAACACACGGTGCTATGGAAGTATACAAGAGTATTATATAATATATGTAGAAGTAAATATCTATTTTTTGTTGGAATATTTATGACATATCTGTGGAGATGTTATTGTAGAGATAAGCAATCAATCAATCTTTATTTAGAGTGTTAAGGCAAAGGTACGAAACTATCTCACTTTTCAACGGAGAGCGCCGCCTACGTTGCGAGGTCTACACTTAGTTCTGTCACCAAGATTAACAGAAGCTGCCGAAGTTTGAGCCGACCTATTCGAGGCCAAAGGCCGCTTTGGAGAGCATCGAAGCTGTTGTGGCTTAAAACCGAAATGTGGCTAGAGATGGAACCAAGTTTAATGTGGAGCCACAATGCAACTGGGTGGCGACCCCAAAGTGAGGCAGAGATTTTTGGATGGATCTCGAACCCCACCTAAATGCTGAATGTATCCATTCCACACTGCCAATTAGTACCGAGATGCTCAACCACCTAGCTTTGTTTCAAATCTACCGTACTTGGCGCAGAGACAGGTTGTACGCTGCTGGATATCGCAAATCTGACTAAGGCAGCTCGAAACTCCTCATATCTCTAAGTAATTTCAGGTAGTGTCAGAACAGCGGGCTGCAGATGACTGGCCACATCCAACTGGTCTATTCCCATACCTTCATGCGAGTTCATCTGGATAATCTAAAAGGCTAGCACCTGTATTCAAACAAATAACGTAGTATTATTCCGAATTCAAGACTTTCGCTACAATCAACTCGGTCCATATATTATGTTATATTTAGATATGCTCGTAGCTTAGACGCTTTCATGACCAGATGCTAACTTTGGGAACCCTCTGTCTGAAATATCGCAGAAGTAAGTACAAATATTTTTATCTTCTTCGATAAATACACCAGCTTTTTGTTTTTGGGTCTGATCGGTTAGTCTCGCCGCTCGAAAACAAAGCAAACAATATTTGAAAAAGGAAATCGTTCTTAGTAAAGCAGAGATCTCGTACATACCCAAACTGTGCAATACAAATCTTCGAAGAAAATTCAAAAATCCTCAACGTTTTTCCCGTACTTAAAGCAGTTGTTGACAATGCCATAGAAGTATCCAGGGACCGTTTGCGCCACGAACGAAATAAATTTCATTCATAGAGCCATTGTGATAGTAGTGAGTAGAAAGTAACAATGTGCTGTGGAATTTACTATAGCCGGTTGCTGAATGTGTGTTCTATACATATATGCCGAATGTTTATCGACTGTGTTATGAATGTTTATTGGGTGTACATATTCACAAATATCATATATGCACAAATATAGTATATATGCAAAAGAGTTCCATTCAAAAGGCTAACTGCCAATTGAAATGGATTTTTGAATGCGTACGCACGTCTGCATTCGGAGGTCGTTGGAGAAACTGGTTGCACATACGAATATATATGTACATAGATATGCACTTATTTGAATCAAAAGATTTCAGAATGTACATATTCACAGTGCGAATAAATATTATACTAGTATCTTTGCACCCACATGTTGTTTATTTTGTATCTGCACTTGTGCCATGCAAACACATTGAGGCAATCGATTTTAATTTAATTAATTGGCCAACTCTTACGAAGCACCTCAGCTATCTTCAAATAAACAAACAAACGAGAGTACGCATGTGCATTCAATAAATATTTGTATGCAAGTAAATATATAAATATGTATACATTTAAATCGGTATGCCCAGCCAACATTTGGATTATGTGGGTAAATCTATAATGCATTTCAAAAAGTTATGTATTAGTTCAAGATTTTACTGAATCCTATAAGATGTCCTTTGCCTAAAGATAATGGCGGCGTCCAACTTAAGGAAAGTGTTTTTGAATTTTATAACCACTTATATTCATTTCATACTTGGTCTAGCTAATCGCCTGAATGCAATGGAATTTCATATACATATACATACATATACAAAATTTAGACTACCTGATCCCTGTATCGTCTTCCAGGAAGAGGTGTCCGCCATAAAGTAAGCGGCCGAATAGTTGCTTAACAGTAAGACCTCTGTAAGGGAAGTGAATATTACCTCCGATAGTCCAGCGGCGATCAGAGCTATGGTCTTAATAACAAAGCGATCGAAAGTAGTCAAGGATTGCCGGACGTCTCTTTCGAGAGCTTCAGAGTATTTCGCCATCAAATTAATCTGGGGGCCTGGGAACAGGGATATCCCGTGGAATTGAGAACCAAATGAGTTAGCCAGGTAAGGCACACTTGAACAAATGGGCCAGCGATTAGCTTGGAAAACGCTGACCAGCTACAAGTAATTGTAGGGTCGCGAGGTCTTTTTGGCGAGAACTAGACCAGAGGAAGTAAAGGGAGCTTTTAAAATTATTCAAGCCGCTGCTCCCATTAATTGTGAGGGTGCTGGCAGGGCACTGTCCAATGGGAATCCAAGCGGTGCGCTTCAATATCAGCCCTAACCCATCCTGCGGACTAAGACTTAAGTATCTGGGATGGCACTTTATACACTCTCCGGCGGGCATAGCGTGAGTCGATATTGGCCAGCTCCGTAGCGTCATTGTAAGCACGCAGCTATTGTAAATTAAGACAAATATTTGCCGTTCGGTTTTTACTGTGGATCACAATGAATCCCAGAGGATCTATGTGAGCTCCTAGTACGCGTTTTATACAGTTTCAGCAATTTTCACACACGGCAATAAGTAAAAAAAGAAATCCTAATGAAAATCAGACACTACTGTTAAACGAGCATGTAAAGTGACCATAAACGATAAAACAATAATTTATGAAAAACAAAAACTATCGATGACAATACGATAGTTGTAAATCATCAATAGTATCGGTAGTACCACCGGTTGTTTCAGACCACTATTTTCAGAACAGGAGAACAGGAAATAATATTTATGGTAATCAATGGTTCAAAATTTGGCACACCGCTCTATCGTTTTCGGGCTTAAGATACTCCGTAGTAGGCGGACACCGTTATCGTCATCACACGCGAATCGCGGCAATCTTGGAACACCCCAACATTTTAAAGTCGCTCGATCTTCCGTCGAGAACTAGAAGTTTATAATAACAATGCCGAAAGTATCGCTAAGCACGTTCCGATAATTTTCTGACATCGGAGTTTATCAAGCAAGTCCAGGAAATAATATATAATAATAACTGTCGATACAAACATCCGATACAAGTCCTTCGTGACGATAAGGTGTTGGCTTATGTCGGCACGTTGTCGAGAACAACGATTCATTTGGTCATCCGAGATATGATTTGTTTTTTTTTCTGACGAATTAAATTTCGGTTATGAATTGCAACAGGACTCTGCCCCTTCGCCCGTGGGCACGAATTCGTCAAATTGGGTTCCGATAATTTATTTATTTCTTTATTCATTCGTCTATGGCACAGTGGTATCTACAGACCCAGTTGCAGAATAAAAAAGTCATTGAGACTATTGATTGAACTAAATAAAAGAATACAAAAAATGTACATAAATATAAATTTCTAAAATAAAAGAAATCAAGTAAGGTAGAATTCGAAATCTGGTTAAATTGGGCGCATACTCAGTTTTATAGATTTCATAATAGAACGGCAATACGTTACGCATTTTAGGCCGAGTAATGTTGCAATTTATGCGTCCTAAGAGAAAATAACAATCAACACTAACATTACTAATACGTAAAGCAAAAGTTAGGGAGAGTTCAGACCGTCTCGTTTCCAAAAACTTCAAATTAATTAAAAGTAAACGACTACAACACGAGGGCATAGGGTCCGAAAAATGTAAATACCGTAATGTGGAATTAAAAAAAAAACATTTGGGCACACTCCAAACTATTTATGAGACTTTGATGGAATGGCCTCCATATAAATTTAGCATATTCCAAAGAATTTAATAGTATAGGAATCCGAGAATTTTACAGAGTTCCGCCCAGGACAAGATCTTTGGCATCAACGACAGTTTCTTGGCGTGACTTCGCGATACTGCATATAATACATCGAGATTGCACTGTGAATTTTCGCACAATTATGTATAAAGAACTTTTTTATATTTAAAGAAAGACAAGAACTAATACAATAAAGATTGTAAATATTTTCAAGTAATCGGCATATAGCAGAAAATTAGCGAAGGAAAACATGAACTATGTATGTATGTATGGGGGTTAACATCAGGGCTAGAATTTCCATCTTCACAAAAGTAAAGGGTGGTTAAATTTTAAGGGCCGATGTTGATTTTGAATAAAACACAAATTATTTCGGAAATTATTGTAATTTCTTTTTATTATGATAATATGGTGTGGTTCAATTATGCATGGAACAAAATATCGTCCAAATGTCCGCCGCGACCTCGGACAAGAAATGGCAACCGTGGATGATCAATTTTCGAAGAAAATCATCTTCAGTGATGAGACACATTTTCACCTCAGTGGATTCGTCAATAAGCAGAATTTCCGCATTTGGGCGAATGATAATCCAAGAGTGATTGTCGAAAAACCAATGCACCCACAAAGAGTGACTGTTTGGTGCGGTTTATGGGCTGGCGGCATCATCGGGCAGTATTTTTTCCAAAAGGAGGCCGGTCAGGCAGTTACTGTGAATGGTGTTCGCTATCGTGAGATGATAACGAACTTTTTATGACCCGAATTGGAACATATGAATGTGGACGATATGTGGTTCCAACAGGATGGTGCCACTTGCCACACAGCCAACGAAACAATGGCTCTTTTGCGCGACAAATTCAATGGCCGTGTTATCTCACGTGGTGGCGATGTCAATTGGCCACCAAGATCATGTGATTTGACACCGTTGGACTACTTTCTTTGGGGTTATTTGAAAGAAAAGATGTACGTCGATAAGCCAGCAACAATTCAAGAGCTAAAATGAGATAATTCGGCACATTAACGGCATAGAACCTCAATTATGCCTCAGCGTCATCGAAAATGTGGACCATCGGATGGAGGTGTGCCGCCAAGGTCGCGGCGGACATTTGGCCGATATTTTGTTCCGTGCATAATTGAACCACACCATATTATCATAATAAAAAGAAATTACAATAATTTCCAAAAAATTTGTGTTTTATTCAAAATCAAGATCGGTCCTTAAAATTTAACCACCCTTTAATTGGCACTGTAGGGCAACTAGCGAATTTATCATCGAGAGAGACAGCCGAAGGTATGCCAGAGCCAAATTTCTTAGACTTTATGGAATACCAAAAAGCTTTTGTTTTTGATTTTACATAATGTAATTTTTATAGAGGAACTTATCTAACAATTAAAATCCTTTACATATTTCTGATATTTATCAAAGAAAAGCTGACTTCCCGTGACCTGAAACTTCTTAAAGAATTTATTTCTAAGGTTCTTTAACTTGTTCAGCTCCCGATTATACCATGGTAAATTATATGGCTTATCAAAATTGGCACATTTCAATTGTATTTGCGGCAAACTCGGAAAGAGGGAAGACACTACTTGTGTTTAATATGCATCTACAATTTTATATTGCATTATGCATTTCTAACGCTTTTTGCGTTTAAAAGGGTCAAATGTCGATTAGATGTTGCCAATAAATCCACACCCATTATTTATTTATTTATATGAGACTCTGTACCAAATTCGGTGTAACCACCTCACCGCAAACCGGGCAACCCGCCATCTTGTTTCTTATACTAAAGTTTGTCTAAATAGCATTGACCTTAGACTTCATTTTAGAATCGTAAGTAATTTTTAACAAATTTGTTAAAAGATAATGAATGAATTTATAATCCCATAAAATAAATGACCAAAAGTTATAAATTTAGTCAGGACCAATATGAGACCCATAGTGAAATAAGAAGCAGATGTAGAAATAATACAGCTTTTGTTATTCCCTTATTTAAAAAGGTATGGGACAATATTTCAAGACAGACAGGGTCAAAAACTCTTTTCTCGATCTTTATCTAGTTTTTTATTTTGTTATAAAAAATAAATAAAATAGTCGAAGTTGATGTATTTTTTTCTATTGCAATTTTTCGTCAAAATTTTGACTCTCAGCGGGTGAGAATAAGCCTTAAGGTCATTCAAAGTTTCCAGTTAGCGATTATGTTTACTGGGATACTCAATATGTTTTATGATATTCGAAACATATATACGAGCAGTATTATTTATTTGTTGTAAATGTTAAAACCTTGTCGTAAAGAACATAGCAGAATGTAAAGAAGTTGTAGGCATTTCGCCTCCTCTGGCACGAAATGTTGTCTTATTTCATCACATCAAATTTGATTCTAATATCAATCAGCAAAAGTTCTGATGTGGTGAAATAAGACAACATTTTCTCTTACAGGAACGGTAGGACTGATACAACTTCTTTGTTTTTTTTTTGTACGTTGTTTGCTTGCCGAATCGCCAGAGGGAATGCAACTTATTTGAATACAACAAACTAAAATCTTTCACGTTATAAAGAACACCATTTTGATACCAATCTCCTTACCATGTAGTCAAACTACGCGTAAATAATAAACAAGAAAAGGAAAAAGCATAATTTTAACTCAGATTAACTAAAGTTCGACTTAACGTTCGGTTTGGTTTAAAAAAACGTGTCCGCTCTTAAAGCCTGAATTATATATATATTTTATGTGCGGTTGAAATCGAATTTTTATACCCACTGCATGTTTTTATTTCAAATAAAGGTTCAAACAATCTAGCTAATATTATTGAAAATCTTATACGACTTTTATTTACTCAGTAAACTAATAAAACTGCGATAGTTTCTTTTATCGGGTTATTTCACTTAGAGTTCATTATTCTAGAAATGGTTTGTAAAATACATTTGCAAACCAAGTTTATTCATTAAGTCTCTTATAAATATGTCCAGTAAGTTCGCTAACAAAATTTAGATTCAATAAAAGCGGAAATATCATAACTTCTTTTATCGTTTCCATTTCAAATAATTTGTGTAATACCTTTTAGCATGTATAAAAGAATATTATTAATCACACCTCTTTGGACCAATTTACCAAGCGTAATCATTTTGCATAAGAGCAGCAGTCGTATGAACCATAGTCATGTCTATTTCGTTCCATATTTTAAGTAAACGTCCTGACGAATCGTTTACATAACCCCAGGCAAAAAAGAAATCAAAGAATTAAGGTCAGGACTACTAGGTGGCCATTCGTCCTTATGCAACATGTGACTACGATCCAGTTTTTATGTAATGTAATAGAGGTTATAGAACAGGTATATATATATTCCTTTTTAATGATTTAAACTAAGTGGAATACTATTGACTGTGTGAGCCAAAAAGCTTGAGAAAAAAAAAAAAAAATTTATGGTGAGTTTGGGTTAAAATTACACTATATACTTATATTAAATCAATTTGCATTCTAGTACTTAAGCAAACTACATTTTATCCTCTGTAAAAAGGGCTACTATTGACTCCAATTGAACAAAAATTCTCAATTATATATAAAGCATTTTCCGAATTTAACAAATTTTATACTTTTTTTACACTTTCCATAAAAACTAGGGGTAACATACCCGTTTGCAAAACCCGGCTCAAGCGCAAGAAGATCTTTGAAACCGTGACCCAATATTATATTTAACTGAAACATTTTCGCGAGACAGTAACCGCACACGATCGAGATCTGGGTTGAAATACTTTTGCAGAATGAACAATTATTCATCAGAAAATACGAATTCGTCACCATCGTGCCTGCTGCTCGTTGGAAGTAGGTACGTTTTTTGACACAGTCTTCCCCCTGGAGTTCTTTTAGAAATAGAATATCATTCAAAGGCATTTTATTTTCTGCAGACCTTATTAAAGGATTATTTAAAGTCCGCGGCTTTGCTTTTAGGTGGCGGAATTAGTTCTTGTACTTCTCCTTCATAACTGTCATCATACCTTTTTTTTGTGTAATTTGATTGACAAAACTTTTGCTTATTACTCAATGGGATCATTTATTTGCAACGCATTTGGTTTCCTTCGTCCCAAACTTGAATGTGCGGAATTTATCTTATCATGTTCAAAACGTCATTTATTTGCAACGCATTTGGTTTCCTTCGTCCCAAACTTGAATGTGCGGAATTTATCTTATCATGTTCAAAACGTCTTTTTTAAATGTGCAGTTTTCTTATCTCATTTCTTCCATCTACTCTTAATTAACCTAAAGTCCCTTGACACGTATTTATTTCACCAACCCAATCCTTCGTATAAAATTGGAACACGTTGACATACCACATCTGTTATAGTTACTGAAATATCGGATTTTTCAGATTTTCGTAAAATATCGTTATGGAATACGAGGTCGGAGCAGGGATTTTCATTAAGAAATATAATCAAAAATTATTTTCTATGCCGGTTAGATCTCAACTAGTTGATGAGTGTAGAAGAGAGTTGCCCTCTAATTCAATTACGGTAATGAAACAGCGGATGAACTGGCGAGGTATGGTTCTACATTGCCAAATTGCCGAATTTTGTTACTCAAAAGTTAAACAGAGGTACAGGATCGTATAAGATTAACCGGCAGTTTTTGGCGTCTTACGATCCGCCCAAAACCAGTGCTCTTTTCGAAGCAAAGAAAATACCTATCGGGTGTTTTTTTTAGGGGTATAGAACTTCGAATTGAAATAAAACACAAGAAAATCGTTTTAAGGTCCATCAATTTGGCTTTATTGGAAGGATAATTTTATGCCATTAATGTTTAAATATGATTTCGGGCATGTGGCCGCCGCGGCTGGCTCGAATAAAGCCAATTCTAAAGGTCCAATTTTCAACCACTTTTTCGAGCATATGGGGCCGTATGTCGGCAATAACGCCACGAATGTTGGCTTCCAATTCCCCTAACGTTTCTGGTTTGTTGGCGTAGACGAGCGACTTCACATATCCCCAAAGAAAATAATCCAATGGTGTCAAATCACACGATCTTGGTGGCCAATTTACAGGTCCATTCCGCGAAATTATGCGCTCATCGAATGTTTCCTTCAATAAATCGATTGTGACGTGCGCTGTGTGGCATGTAGCGCCGTCTTGTTGGAACCACAACTCATCCACATTCATGCCATCCAATTCGGGAACAAAATAGTCGGTTATCATGGCTCTATACCGGTCTCCATTAACGGTAACTGCCTCTCCAGCATTATTGCGGAAGAAGTATGGCCCAATGACTCCACCAGCCCATAGAGCACACCAAACAGTCAGTTTTTGTGGATGTAATGGCGTTTCAAGGGTCTCATGTGGATTCTCTTCACTCCAAATGCGGCAATTTTGCTTGTTGACGTAGCCATTCAACCAAAAATGAGCCTCATCACTGAACAAAATTTTGCGATGAAAATCAGCATCGAGATCAATCTCATTTTCGGCCCATACACCAAAATCACGACGCATTGCATGGTCTCGCGGCTTTAATTCTTGCACAAGCTGGATCTTGTAAGGTCGCAAGCCAAGATCTTTGCGCAAAATCTTCCATAAAGTTGATGGACAAAGCTCCAATTGCTGTGCACGGTGGCGAATCGATTCATTCGGGTCCTCTTCAACACTTTGCTCTACAGCGGCAATTGTTTCTTCGGTGCGCACTGTTCGACGTCTCTGCGGATGCGTATTATCACATAGAGTAAACGTAGTGCGAAAACGATCCATGGTTAACCGAATTAATTGCTCTGATGGACGATTATGTCGACCATAAAATTGACGGAGCTCGCGGTAAACTTCGCGAACTGAACCATTATTTTCGAAATAAATTTGCACGATTTGCAAGCGTTGTTCTTTTGTCAACCTGTTCATGATGAAATGGCAAACCAAACTGAACATAAATGACATTAGAGTTGCCAGATTTGACCACAAAATGCCAGTTTTATCTCTATTCGAAAAACAAACCTGTAAAAAAAACACCCGATACAAACTCACGACAGCCTGCACAGAGCACTGACCCTTAGAATACTCGGCTTACCCTACAACATGTTCTGTCGAAGTTGTGAGGACCCAGGCTCAAGAGAGAAAGTCGAACACCTACTGCGCGACTGTCCAGCTCTCGCTAGAATGAAGCTAAACACACTCGGATACTCGGTAGCCATTTCTGCAGTTTATTTCAGAGTGCAGCCGCCTTTCTCTGCATGACATACTGAAATTCATTAACTCCACCGGATGGCTTTACGCTGGCCGAGTTTATGGAATCAAAATGGCTAATTTGTTAATTGCTTGTCATCAGTTATGTGAGCCATTTTCAATACTATAAATTATAATAAAATTTAACTGACTTCTAACAAAGATGAAAACTTTTCAATGTTATTAAGAAGATGACCCGTAGAATTAAGGCGAACCCCTTTGCAATATAATTAAGAAGGAAATCTTGGTTTTCATCAGGTTCTCTTGGCATCTTTAATATGAATGCAAAAGGAAGACAATGAGAGAAAAAGGGAGTGACCCCCCCCGCCGAGTAAAGAGTAAAGATATTCATTTCTAAAAACAATTATAACTTTATTCATTAAAAACCTTCTGGAACAATAAATAAGTAAATCAAACATTTTCCTTTTGAAAATACAAAAATCCAAAGACCAATATTAATAATATTAAACTAAAATCAATATAAAGTAGATTATTCACAAATTACATATGTATGTATGTTAAGATGTTAAAAGCAAAATTTTAAATAAAAAAGGGTATTTTAAAAATAAAAAGTTTTCCTTATTTATAAACTCAATAACATTATAGTAAAAATGAGAGAATATCCTTATTAATTTACTTTATATGATTTTTGGCATAAAAACAAGGAAATTTCTTCCGACAGTTGCATATTTTTACACAAAATCTCAAAAAAAAAATTAATAAACAAGAATTTATCTCCTTATTTTCAGCCGTTTTACTTTTCAATGGATTTTAATAGGCATTCAAAATAGAATTAAGATGCTCCAGCAAAAATTTCTTCAATATTGTCCTCTCTCGCACTTCATGGTTCCAAGCTTTTTAGTCGTCGATCTCTTGAATTGTAGATGAACTTTTTAGCTCAGTGTACCTACCTTGGTCAAGGGGCAATATGTGTACCAAGTTTCGTTGAGATATCTCAATATTTACTCGGACGGACGGGCATACACATATAGCTACTCAATTTATATTTTCATTCTGAGCAATTTGGTACGTTTATATCTATATCATCTGTCGAATACAGTTACAAACAACCGTTATATGAACTGGTATAAATATACTTGGTTCCGAATTTAAAAAGTGGTCGAAATTTTGGCTGACGCCGTATATTCGGCGCTTAAATGTTTATTACATAATCTAAAATTATTTCGAAATCCGTTTGTGTTTTTCTTAACAGAAAATACTGCTACGAATGAAAATGTTAGCTGGGTATTTTTATAGCAGTAAGAGTATACGCTCACATATCTGCAATACATATATGTACGAGTATGTATAGTAAACTTACGCTAACAAGAATATTTTATTATCAACTATATTGGACTGTATGGCGTGTGAAGTGAAACAGATATTATTTGTGTGCATATCGACACAAGGTACTATCATCTACAATGGATCAGTTCTATTCATTTTTGAAGACTACAAATGCCTGCGTTTTTACAGTTTGTTCGCTCCTGTGGCATTTTTGGTTGGATTCCCTATGCCAATTAAATTGTTGGCTGACACACACGCTCTAAATAAGTCGAAAAGAAGAAACCACTTCTATCTCCACAGCTTGACAATTAGTTGCAGCTAAATGCATCACAACAGCCCTACTTGTCCACACACTCATTGCAACTGGCACATTCGTATATGTTCGTACTGTGTAGTACATGGAATGTTTGCGTAAGAATATTGTATGCCGGGTGTTAGGGCGTGCATGCGTGAGTACTTGGGCCAGTGTGGTGCATACTATGTCAGTGGTTGTGTGGTAAGACCAGATGTTGGACTGGCGCAACCGCAAAACCGGATCCAGTAGCTGTTTTCCGGCTGAATCTACTGCTGCTGCTGCTGCTGCTGCTGCTGGCTGTTGGCTGCTTCCAGTGGCGAATCTTGCAAATGCAAATTAATCACCAGTCGTTTGCTATCTTTTTCAGTACCATTTAGCTATATGCATTTCTGTTTGTCGCATAGTATTTAAGCAGTGCAACTGATCTGTGGAAATATGTATGTATGTATGTATGTACGAGGACAATTTGAAAAATCCGTGCAAAATTGATCAGGCGTGTCTACTAAAAGAAATTGTTTTTACCGTATTAGAGTACCAACCTTCAGACCTTTAAAAACTAAGTTTCAAGAAGATTTGTCAATTAGTTTTTTTTTGGCAGCCATTCGAAGCAAACAACTTTTGAGTTTTGTAAAAAATGGAAAAAAGTGAATTTCGTATTATCTTAAAATGTTATTTTTAAATAAAAACAAAACTTGCTAAACATTTCTCGGACTCTGCACCATCAATTAAAATACTTTACAAGTGGATGGCCGATTTTCGTTGTGGTCGTACGAGCACCGATGATACTGAACGTTCGGACGCTCTCACTGAAGAACCGATAGAAAAAACTCGCAATATCGTTTTGAACGATCGAAGAGTAAAAGTGAGCGAGATAGTTGACATGGTGAAAACCTCAACAGAAGGTGTGCACAACGGCTCGTAAGAAAAATTGGGTATGAAGATGGGTGCCGCGTTTGCTCACAATGGACCAAAAACGTCCACGAATGAAAACTTGTGTGCAAGGCAAAACTGAAAAATTTACGCTACAAATCCTTATTTCTTATTCTCTGTATTCTCCAGATTTGGCTGCGACTATTATCTGTTTCTAAACTTGAGGAAATGGTTCGGTGGTAAGATATTTTTATCAAATGAGGAAGTTGAATTGGAAACAGAGGCCTATTTTTGAGACTTGGACACAGCCTACTTTCTGGAAGGCATCAAAAAGTTGGAGCATAGTTAGATTAAGGTATCGAGCTAAAAGGGGACTACGTTGAAGAATAAAATGAAATTTGCACGAAAAGATTTTGTTTTCACTATTTTTGCACCGGCTTTTCAAATTTCCCTCGTATCTTCCGAAAATATCTATGTATATTTAACTTAAGGGTGAATTTCATCTCGACTATGGCTTATTGGATTTGAACTAAGTCCCACCATAACTATGGGGTTTCTCATACCTTTCCAATATCATTAATATCGGATAATAAAAAGTGATTTTTTAAATATCTCGATTCATGCACCAACTAACGATTACACATTACAGTTTTTCAAAAATTTCAGATATGAATAAATAAAATAAAACATCTTTTGGTTTTTTTTCGAATTACAATAAAATGTTTTCAGCCATTATTTGTATTCAAAAATAAAAAAATCGAAACTATGTTAATTAGATGTTCCAGCACTCGTTGTATTTAAAGAACTTTAGGTCATATGCTAAATATGGTTTAGATTGTACTGCATTTGAGGTACCGAACGATTTATGTATATAAAAAATTAAAAAACAAATTAACGAAAACTAATGAAATTAAATATCACTACCATAAAATGCGCTTTAAATGTTCCATCGTCTGCGGGCTTTTATTGTTTACATATGTTATTTCATTTTAAACAGTGGCGGAACCACGGGAAGCTTTTGGGTGTTAAAACCCCTCTCTCTTCCGAAAAATGATGAATTATATATCAATAACATGGGTTTAGATACAAGTTTATTTAAAGTTTCACAAAAAATCTTTATAAAATTTCTTGCATGCGTTATATGGGAGGGTAATGGGCAAGTCCATCAGAAATATATTATCAAACATGCAAATTTTTAGCAAAATCAAACTTGCACTCTTGTACTCTTACTAGAATTGAGTGGGTTATAAAACTGCATACCCGACCACTTTTGAAATATTCTGAGAACACATCCAAAAAAAAAATGTTCAAAAGTATAAAGTTTTCGGTAAAACCTCCTAATCTTGAAAGAATTTTGGATCCGCCACTGATTTTAAATGGACTGTTTTTAAAGAACATGTATTTAATTCCAGTGATTCTGAGAATACAATAGATTTTTTTTTCAACCTTGTGTAAAAATAAATCAATTTTTCGATTAACCTACCCGAGAACCTATGGAAAACATGGATTTCCCCGATTTAATTCACAAACTTTCAGTGATTGCCCTTGTGATTTATTCATTGACATTGAAAAAGCAACACAGACTGGAAACTGCAAGCATTTAAAATCGATTCGTTTGCAATATTCGGAATTTTTGTAATCAGAAAATCTTCGCCTCTTAAGCGACCATTCTCAATGATATTGGCCATAATTTTTTTACAGCCAATCAGTTTGCTTGTTATCAGCACTTTTGCCATATCTGCGCCTTTACCAATACTACATAAAGCTAAATGGGCTGTTCATTCTTCATCCAATAATATAACAGAAATACCAGAAGAAACAAAAGCCGCTTTCGCCATTTATCATTTTAGTTGTAATTTTTCATAGACCTGTTGTTGTTCTTCTAGCAGGAGTAGTTGATTTACTGATATGAACGTATCGAAATCTTAAGCAATGAATTGTTGCTCTGTCAATAAATATCGTATAAGGAATTTCACACATCCCATTTTTTTCAAAATAATCTAAAGGACACATATACCCAAATGGCATTAATATGCACCAAATACTCGTAGTTGCGAAGATATGACGAATTTAAATTTTGTCTTACCACACTTCAGAGGTTTTGCTAAAATTTCGTAAAAAAATGTTACTATCGGTGTCAATATCGGCATGTCTAATAATGAAGTTTTACAAATGCAATAAGATGCTGCTTTTCAAAATTGAAGCATCAATGTAAATCCCCGGTCTTAAGTTTTTAAAATCGTTAAATTTGCTTATAACTGCTTATACTCGTAAGAGGGTGTTGCTGGTGAATTTTCATGGATATAGAGTTAGTACCAGTCTTAAGTTATAGTTTTGTTTTCCATAAACAAGCTTCAAGGGCTAAAAGGGCTATAGTCCCTAACGTGGTCGTGAAACTTTGTTTTTATTTTATTTCTTGCCTATCCTGTGCAACTGTATTGACATTCATTCAAGTCAGTTTGTATAGGCCTGCCTCTATAGTGGGTCTCTGTATTCGTGCGCTGATCCGTTTGCCCTGAGTTATTTATTGTGTGAATGTTATATTTTTTTTGTTTGCTACTTTGTATGTCACCTTTCCTGTATAAGTTATTACCGTCGAAGTCTTTCTGTCTTTATATTTGCCACTTCTTTTTGACGCTTCATGATTCCTTCAATTTTATCTACCATATCGCTTTTGTATCCTTTGTTTTCAAGCATATTATATACATATTGTGTACCATTCTTTCTCATATGCTTCCTGTATTAGAGGTGTTCGTGCTGTATATTATCGTGTCTAGGGCTGTAGATTTTTTAACAAATCTATTCTAGGATCTTGCCTATCTTGATTGTCACATCCAGATAGTTTATTTTTCCTTCGTTTACGGTTTTCATAGTAAACTTTATATTTTTGTGTCCTTTCGCTGAATTAATCTAGGACTTCTTCTTGTTATTGTTGGTTACTATGCAGATAACGTCATCAACGTACCTCACGCAAAATAACACACTCATTGGGAATGAGTGCAAGTGAAGTCTTCTAAATTCAAGGGTGTTGGTAGACAATACTAACTATCATATATGGCCATTATTAAATTTCAAACATAAAAAATCTCTCACTGAAGGACACAAGAATAGCGAGAGTTACTACATCAGTTGATCTTAGCTATGCCGAATTTGGGCGTCTAAGTATAGAAGAGTTAAAGTGTTACCTATTCACAGTCCATATCTTTGTCGTGTCAAGTTGTTTTTTAATAATTTGAAGGACAAAACTGTGTAAAAATAATCAGACAATTAAGATATATTGTGATATACGTTGCGACCACCTTTTGACTAAAATATAGCTCTTAAAAGTAAGAAATCGATATGCATTCTGTACGAACGTGATTTTGCATGTATTTGCGTTGAATATATTTGTTCAAGTCTTATATATTCTGACACCTTGTTTTGACCTCACCTTACTCTTTAACTGCCATCAGAATAATGCCGGTATTCTGTAACACAGTCCCATCGCAAGTCACCAAATTTCAGATTTTCAATCAGAAATCTGGCTTACTAAATACCGAATGGAATTAAAATTAATCTCACCGCCGAAAAGTCCCAATAAGTGACTAGAGACTGCTAACAGCATGTGTTTTTAGATGATCGCTGTAAAAACACTTCAGCTGCCCACCCCAGTATTCTTCACTTGCATTTATTCGCAATGGCCACATCTAACTTTGTTTTTAGTTCCTTAATATATTGAAGTTCCAAGGTTTGCATCAACACCGCACGAAGGTGGCCGAGGTTAGTTTTGCACCTCCAATCCGTTCGCTTGCATGTATGTCTTATTGTTAAATTTAAAGAAGGTTTAATTTTATAGTTACTGTACTCGATATTATTATTGCCATCGATACTCTCAATTATTAATACCTATTTTCCACCACACTACTTTCTACCACACTTCCCATCTGCGGAGCATAACAACTTTCATGACTAATCTCCATACTCAACGCACAGCGATTGTCGCCTTCGCATGAATGATGGTTTGAAGTACAAAAAGCAGTAAAGTGATATCGTTCGTAATCGATCGTGAGCCATGTTAACATACGTGGTTTTTTTCATATGGTCGTTATGTTTCGTACATATAAACTTACTACTTCTGTTGCTCTTACTTTACACCTACTTTAGATACCAGACAATTCAGCCACTCCAAAAGGCACATGACTAGGCAATACATTTTTGTAGTGACTGCTTTCAAACTAGCTAAAGCATATGAATAATATTACCAGCACTTAATAAAATTTCATTGTGGCTGATGTATGTACATACATATCTACATATATAGAATGTATTTGCATATAAAACCGCGGCGAAATCCATAATACCATTGTAATGCAGTCGCCTATCGAACTGTATATAGAAAGTGTGTACGCATGTAAAGTGGCCAAATTAGCACAGTGTAGTCTTTCGATTTTGCAACGAAGAAGTACACATAAATAACGGTTACTGGTATGTCAATGAATGACGATCCAAATCCAAGTCTATTCACTTAGCGCTCGGACATCGAGGGGCAATAGTGAAGTGATATGACGCTCGTCAGTCAGCGCACGCCCTGGGACTGAGCACGTGGATCGTGTTTGAGGTTCCATTAAATTCTATAACTCAAAATCTACCTCTGATTCCATCATAATATTTTAATGTTTTGCGGAAGACTTTAGAGAATTCATTGAAATGAAAGAAAGAAAAATCAAAATTGCCCAAATTTGAGAAAAATCAATTTGTTATTAATATTTATAAAGTATAAATACTTTTGATGGTAAAAAATTGTTTAAACAAATATTTTATAATACAGCATTGCAAAGAAGAATGAAAACCCTAATTTTTACTTTAAGGGTATTTTTTCTACGATACCCGGTTCTTGAGTTATTCGAGCTGCAAAACTACACTGTCATTGAAAAAAATTTTAAAAATCATATCTCCGGCAAAAAAATTGTTGAGCGAAATAAAAAAAATTCATTCCAATTTATTTTTGATATACATATGTACATAAATCGTTAAAAAAATATCTCATCGAAATTTGCAACATCGACTGCAAATCTGATATGGAAAAACCCATATATTATGAAAGATGATGGCTGGGCGTTTTTATTCTGAAGCTCGAATTAGCTTTTCCAACGAAGGGTTAAAGAAGCTGGAAATGCTTCCATTCCCCAGAAAAAAGGAGAAATACCTTTGTTAAATTTGCGACCTTCTGGTAATGTTAACATCTATATACTACTAACATGCTCATATAATTCCGAGTTATTAAACGTACTGAAATTCAGCATAAGTAATGAGTGTTTTTAGGAGGTTGCATTTTCCGATAACGATTACACGGCCACAAAGTGGGCATATTGGGAACGCTAGGGTTAAATGTGCTCAGTTAAGTCAACATTTGGTGAAGACAGAGGCCCACACTCATTTTCGACCGGTGACCGGGGACGGCATTAGATAAAGCGGTTTAAAAGGGTATGTGAACAGATGGTTGGAGATTTCTCCACATACAGAAGATGTATTGGGAATATCTGAATTGAATCGTTGAGTGTTAACAAATATGGTGGTTGTCTCTCGTTAAATGTTGTATGTATATGACCAGTATGAATGCACGCTGTCCAGTAAGTTGGTTGTGTGTATTTAAATCTCGTCCGTCAGTTCGAAGATGTACATTCAGGCATGCTTGGGATGTGGATCTTCGGCAAGCCCGTTGGTATGACCTTGACTGGAACATCCCATGAACATCCCATGAAGAACTACTTGCATAGTATAAAATTATGCCCTCTAACATGTAGCATTGAAGCTCCATGGTGTAAGTGATGCTCTAGTAGCATCAAAAGGCATCTCGTTACCGTCCGGAGTGCTGCGTTATAAGTGGTATATAATTTCGTCCGTTGTACATATCCTAATAGTGCCAGGCGACCAAATTTCCAGAGCATAGTTTAGAAGGGATTGACGAATTGCCTTGTACGTTGCCCACGACATTTATTTCTATTTACTTCAAATGCTGTCAGTTACCAATTTGAGGACTTTGTTACGGCTCTGTACTTTATTGACGATTGCATTGTGTATGCTGAGAAGGAAAGTATACCGTTTAGATCCAGCTTGACTTCCTTCGTCCAGGTGGTAAATAAAGTCGCCGAGGAGTAAGAGGAGAGGAATAAGACATAAAATACATTTCCGGATACCATTATCGAACAATCGTCGGCAAATGAGACTATGGAAACTCCCTCGGGTGGCTGAGATAGCTTCTAGCTATAGTGAATAAACAACAGCGACTGCCCACCTTACAGGTAGTTGTCGGCCCTTGTGGCACACTGGATATCTCAGCTAGTAGCGTTCCATGGCTTACAGTATCAAAAGCTCAACGCTACTAGGACGGTTCTTTCACAGGGCCAGTTGTGTTTATGACGTTTAGCGCTGTAGAAGAAGAAGCCACATTGACGTTTAGCCAGGTCCAGGTGGTAGGTAAAATAAAGGAGGAACAGAGCTTCAAGTATTGTCCCCGCATGTAAAAAGATAGAGATCGATCGTTAGGATTTAGCCTTATTGGCCGGTTTTCCAGGTTTCAGCAGCGATAATTTTGGAATAATGTGAGTGGCGATGGACAACAAACGTCATCGTGACGTGTAGAATGTCGGATGGTCTATCTGGACAACTGACCAATGATATCGTTCGATTTATCGCTGGCAGCCAGATGCAACATGTGCGTAGCATGCGCCCACATTTGGCATACCAGGTATCTGCGTAGCAGATGAACTGGCAAGAACAGGTATGTATATCCCTAACTGGCATAAAAACTCTATTGACGCGAGTATACCACTGTGTTCTTGTAGCCTCTGGTTGAAGGGCAATGTCCATGAGGTGGCTAGCTTAAGACAGGCTAATGCACCCACTTGTGGGATAGCCCGTCATCTCTGACCTAGAGTAGACAAAGATAGATCTGTTAGTATAATCAAAATGGAAAGTCACCTCTTGGTAAAAGGTATCATAAATGGTCATTATGGGAGCGCATGCTAGTAGAATGGGCTTTCCCGCTAAAGACTATTGTTGCAGTTGTCGTGACGAGGAGGAAGGTGGAAATTATTGAGCAATGCCGTCTGTTATTCCCCTGCTTTAGCGAGTGTAAGAAGAAGATGCCTACATCAACACTTCTTCGACTCGTGCCGGATCTGGGATCAGTAGACGTAAACGATGTCCTACGTTCCATTAGGTAATCTAATTTAATTAATGCACTGCTGCCAAACTGGTATCACAACGGGTCCAAATGGGCCTCAGCCTATTCAATGGTACGAGGGCAGCCGCTATTTCCTAACCCATCCTGTGGCAAAGTGTAGCAATCACATCCATGATGTTAGAGACCAAGTATACCAAACATTTCGTTGTTTAACGGGAATCAGCAAAAATTCTTATGATTTGAAATTTCAAAAAATTTTAAATATTCAAAAAAAAATGTCAAAACAAGTAGTCTGAGTTAGTGGACTTTTATGCTGCAAGACATTTCGGGATTATGAAATTAAAAATGTAACTCTGAGTTATTTACTTCTTTATTTATAAATTTAACTCTGAATTTTCTGCAAGTGGGCCTTACGATAGTTTTCCCTTGAGTTGCGCGAAGTTATTTGTTTAAAAGAACAAATGAGGAACTTTGGAGGCCGAGGCCACGGCATATGTGACCTCCGAATTATGTCTTCTGCACGACCGCTGTGGTGGCCACAATCCCGAAATTATATTCAAATACTAAAGACATAATCGTGTTTTTAATTATGTCTATACTTTATTTCTCTCTTAAAAAAAAATTCCCAAGTAATGTTGAGTTACTAATACCCTAAAACAACTGAAAGTCATCGTATGTACAAATTATCGTATGTATATGCTCTGACCATATTACTAAAAATTCTGAATATTGTGAAGCATAAAAATTTTAAGAGCTGCATGACAACACTGAGTAATATTTTCTATTCTAATAAGTTGATTCGGAGTACACGAATTTAATGTCAGTGCTCTATAGAGATAATTTAAAAATTCCAGTTTATCGTCAATTCCACATATGACTAAGTATTTAGTGTTCACTTACCTGCAACATAAAGTGCTGCCAGAAAGACAAAGCCGCAACCACCTTTCCCATTACCATCGCTTCGGTTGAGCAGTCTCCGCGACATTGTGGACATCTTTGTTTGAAATTTATTGTAATTTAAAAGTTTCCACTCAAAATTTGACGAAACAGCAGCAATGCGCAACTCCCGTAAGCATAAAGTAGTTTTTGTTCTGCTTGTATTTTTGTTATGCTTTATTTCACTTTTTATTTAATTAAATCTGATTTCATATCTCTGTTTACTGTTTGTTTTAAGTAGTTCAACTTCAATATGTGCGTTTGGTTCTGTAGATTTCCGGGTCAAATAAGAAAGCATTTGTCTTTATCTTTCAATTATGACTTGCAGATAAGAGTTTTTCTCGCCACTAATTTCAATTTTTTTGTAGATATGTTGTAGGGGTAAACTTAAAGAAAAATTATAAAATATAATCATTATTTATAAATTATGACAAATCACAAAATACAGCCAGCGTGAAGTTCCCCTGCGCAAATAAAAAAAAAAAAAACAGCCGTTTGCTAAAACAGAGTTTATAGAGGAATAAGCTGAACCCTCCCTCCACTAGCCCGCCTTCTACTTTGTATGTATGTATATATGTATGTATCTATGTAAATACATATATATAAAGTCCCTCCATTTGTTTTCATTAGCCATGGGGCAAATTATGCGCGCACTTAGCTATAGTTACTATTGGTCGTGTATGTATGTCTGTCTGTCTGTCAGAATGGAAAGTGAGGGGGAGCATGATGAATTTCAAACTGTTTGCAAATGAATTCTTAAAAGGTTCCAACACAATAAGAAATAATTTGCATCTGGCAGCGTGTGCTTAGTTGGCTGTGAACACTCTGTATCTCTATACCTTCTTTTATTTATACATTATGTGCATGTATGTAGATGTGTATGTAGGTCAACGGCATTTCACCGAGTGGGGAACTTTCCGGGCCCCATCCTCCGCGGAAGCGCCGAAAGTGTTAACCATTGTGAATAGATACGAATGAGAAATCGTAGCCCATAGACGTCGGCTCAGCTGAGATCACCTCGAATTTCTATGTTGTGACATTTATGCCGATATTCTGTGAGCAGTCTCGAGTCACTAATTGAGGCATTTCGATGGTAAGATTAATTTTGATACTTTTCGGTACTCAGTCAGCCGTCTCAGGTATCTAGTCTCAAAATACAGGCACTAATTTCTCAGCTGGCTCTGAACAGGTCACAAAACAAAGAAATTGAGGAAAGTATAGAACAAGCGCGAAAATTAAGTAGCACTTCTCGATCTGCCCCTGAATCGTTCGTTATATTTTGCCTAAATCTGTAAAAAAAATAACACCTGATTTTCAATACCCACAATAAAAAATAACTATTTGTTTACATTTGCTTATGTACCTTGTTCGGTTAATTTTGTGATAGCCATATTTTTGGAATTTTTAATGAGCAATAATGCTGTTTACAAAGAATTGAAAAAGTATATGTGTGCTATCGATGAACACATGTGCATTAAGTTTGATTGTGCATCTTTAGCTCAATATACCATCAGTTGATCGTCTGAAGTCACAAATAAAGTCTCTAGTTGAAAGTCTGAAATTTAGTGACCTGAGATAAGACTGGGTTACAGAATGCCGGCATTAATATCAGCCGCCGCCATCTTTAATTTAGCAGATTTCTTACTTGTATTCATTCACAATGGTGTTAAGTAAATTAACTGCATTCAATGTAAATTTCACAATTGTTTGGCTTATATGTATGCGTACGTCGGATTAATGTAAATTTTCCAGAAATATTTATATGAACGAGAGGAACAAATTTTAGTTAAGCCGTTACATATACTATAGTTAATATTTACATATACTGTTGACTGTCCAAAAAAATGATTGAAACTCCTTTTTTTTATGCCCATACCTTTATATTTCAATGACGGTCAATGTGTTTATTCAAAAGAAGTTTTAGCCGAAATGAAGTAACCACCGCGAGACTGTCATGATCACGGTCGTCGACATCCATAGTGCGCGCTAATGATCATATGACTGTCACAGCCGATAGTGTGCCTCTCGCCATCAACCTCAATTACCTTAACATATCCCGCTCTATCCTGATTTTAACTTTGCACAAAGACCTCGCATTTGTCGCTTACGAGATTCAATTTACTCCGAAATTGAAGGCTCATAACCAGATAACTTTCACCGCTTTGACTGGCCTTGCTTTTTCCAAAAACTTCCAACTAAAAAATGGCATCCAGAAAAATGCTTGAAAGTCCTTATTCCTTTTAGCCTGACGAAATGTAACCATTCAAAACACAGAAAAGCGATAAGAAAATTCGTGGTATTTCGGGAAAAGTTTAAAACAATATTAAAATCGAAATGTTTTAGTTTCAATTTACTTGAGCTCGAGGCCAGTTTTGTTAGGGAATAATAGCGAAAGCAATGATATTTCAAAGTGCTAGAAGTGATAGCCGCTATTTCGGAGACAACCACATCTCCTCATCAGACCAGCATTTAACCATTTAACCAATGAGCCACGCTAACCGTGTGAGAATTGAGTGCTTTATCATTTCGGGAGTCGTATGATACTTTTGTATAAACTGAAATGTATGTCTAACGTTCTCCTTTAACTATGTCGATACTTGTTAGAGGATTTAGAACATCACTTGCATCCGGCCACGTATGCAGATTGATTTCTTTTAGTTATGTACCCAATTTTCAACCACTTTATTTGTAAGTTATCTGGATCTATGCTGTGAATATATGTAAGTTATTTTGGTTCATAAATATAGCATTTGCATAGTACTCATCCTATCCTATCGGGTCTAAATTTCACTATTTTATTTTCTGACACCAAGCCTACTTAACAGATATAAGTCACTTTTTCATAAATATATTACTTGTTAATAACTCAATTACGGTGCCACCTATCGGGATTTCATCATCCCAACAAACAATGTGGAGCGCATGTAGAATCCTTAGCACTACACCCATTCAGGTAAGTCGGCTTATCAATAACACATCTGCAGCTAGGTCGTAAAATGTATACATTAGCGCTTCAATATTTTTGCGTAAAAAGAATTTATTTAAGACAAATGAAAGCAGAGATCCCCAAGGCGAAAGGTATTCATGTTATTTGCCAAATCGAACTTTTACTTGAAGGGTAAAATTTTATTTTTGTCACTTAATGTTAAATGTTTAACGAAAAATCCTCTGAGAGACGCGCTTAGAGGGTGTCAGGCTGGCCAGCTACGCTTTGCTCACTGCTCACTGTGTCTTCGCTAGTGACATTCACAATCAAGGCAATCATCATTTGGACACTTTTAATGCTTTTGCCTTATCCCTTTAAGCGGCACATTGGCATTTGCTGGCAGCGGAAAGCAGTGGTGGTGGCAGCTGAAAATTCTTGGTGTTATTTTATCTGACTGTAGTTTTAAATTTGCTTTCTCTTTTTTTCAACTGCTTTCAGCTTCATTTCAAAGCTCAGCAAGTAGTGACAACAAAAGTTCAAAAACTCTGAAAGTTCCCAAGAGATCCATAGCATTGGCCTTTTAGTCGCTTTAGTATTTTCGTGGAAAATTGAAATTTATGTTTGTTTCTTTCATTTCATAAATGTTGTGGCTTGTGTGGCCGGCAGGCTATATGTGCCCGATAGTAAAACGGACTATGCCGAGGCTAGTATGGAAAATTTTGTGTCTACGATATTGCAAATAGGTATATGAATATTGGTGCATATATAAATTTGTTAATTCGCATTTTTATTTAGTCACTCTTTTATTTTTACAACATCGACGTTTACCACTTTCGTTATTTCAATTCCAATTTGTTGGTTTTGTTTTAAAATTTTTGTTTTAATTTTAAAACGTGTATGTATTAGGGCTTCCGATTTCTCGATACAATCTCGGGTATCGCCGTTCTCGTGAGAAATGTCGAGTATTTAATGAGACAAGTACAAAATTACAATGAAATTGAGTATCGAGAGCTGGCGGGCAACCAGAAGATCATGAGAAGAAATCGCTTCTCGAGCTGTACCGAGAAATGAAGTCTCTAAGATTTATTACTTTGGCTGCTTAGCTCACTGTGTATTTGTACATACATATATAGTGGGTTAAGATATGTATGTAGTGAAAAATTAGTGCAACTAATCCAGTTATCTGAGTTATTAAGCTTTACGATACACGAGAAGCACGTCAGAATGCAGCCCTTGCGAGAAATTGCTTCTCGAACAATCTGGAGAAATCGAAGGCTCTATTATTTACATGGAAATTTTTTGATATAATGACCGATGTGATACAGCGAACGTAATATAATACAATTGGACCATTTTTAGAGTCTACCTCTTTGTCTGAACTCACTAACCGCCGAAACTACTGAGTAGATCCCCCTTGGACTTTAACTAGTGACCAGGTAGTAATCTCGGACATGAAAATGTAAGTTGAGAAAAAAAAAATTTCTTAGAAATAACTTCGAATCATTTTTTCGTTTATTTTTGTCGTTGATATTTTTAAGCCTAGCTGCGCACCTTGAGTATAGCTAGTAAAAAATAAAATGAATTTGAAAAGTTTAATTGCACAATATTTTCATAGAACTTCCCTATAGCCTAGTAACCTTAGATTGAATTGGCACGAGAGAAAAGTACTGGCAAGTTGGGACTTTTGACGCAGTTTACTTTTTAAACGTAGTTTATGGATTCACATTCTAACATCTCAATTTGATATGGGAATATTCCACAATCTTGGATTTTAGATTTGTCATGATTTTGACATTTAAAAAAAATTTTGTTCAAAATAAGTGACACATGTAAATGGCAAACGTCTAATCTTCTACAACTTTTTTTTGCAAAGCTCAGATCACGATTGGGAACGATGTAAGGGAAGCATCGAAAAACTCTACGTCAGCGCTTTCCCAGTCATGATCTACGCTTCGAACAAAAGAACTTTTCCGATAAAAGTTGTTCATGAACTCCACTACAACTTTGTCATTTGCATGTGACACTTATTTTCGACAAAATTTGTTGAAGTAGGTCAAACCGTGACAAACTAAAATCCAAGATGTCGGAATATGTCCGTGCCTAATTTATTTATTTCTGTGAATCCATTAACTACGTGTAAAATAGCTAGAAAGCTGGACGTTTACAAAACAGTTGCTATTGTATATAAGAGAAAAGAAGATGACGAAAAAAATATTTCCGTTACTTCGTACTTGTCTCGTTTGAAGGATTGGCGTCCTTAAAGTAACTTAAAAATTTGATTTTTCTGAGTTTTGAGTGATTTTTATATTCAGCTAAACACAGAATATTAAATGTGAGGTGCTGAGCTTTGAATCGCGGCAGTTGCAGCGCAAATAAAACACCCAAGTGTAGTTACCACCTCCCATCTCTTCTCATTATTTCTGTACATTATTTTCGTACATTGTGACTTGTACGCTGCCAGCGTTAGCGGAATCTGGTACTCTATCATTCCTGATTAGAAGCGTTTTGCATCGCTTCCACTTCTTTGTCAATAAAACAAAAAGCGTATCAAACGAAAGTAAAAAAAAAAATGTTTGCCAAACTGAGTCCTCCGCTTTTTGCATACCAGAAGATTCCAAAAAATTTTCCATACTCCATTTATCCAGATTACCCACATCCACAACCAATGTTATAATTAAAGAAAAAATGTTAAATATTATTTTTTAAGTTTTTATATTTTTACTTTAGCCAAACGTCTATCGTTTTGTTCAGCTCCAGTGCCACTTCAAGAGTATCGACTCTGACTCTAGTGCCATCGATTGTTTCCCACCTCTAGCCTTAGTATTAGCAAAAAATGTAGATTACAAAGAAGTTGCATGACGTTTCGTTTCCTGTGGCAACAACTCTCGTCCAATTCAGCACACACAAAAAACAATTTAATCTAATCAAATTCTAACAATCAGCAAAAGTAAAATTAGATCTGGTATGGTGAATCGGACGAGATTTTCTGTTAGAGGAACAGTGGGATGGGATTCAACTGTATTATTGTATTAGTTTTGCACCTCTTTGGAACCAGTCACGATAGTTATTGGGGAACTACTCTCGAATTGAACAATGCTCCGATTTTCATTGCAACCTTTCATTTAGACGTAGTATGTTTTTGAGTGTGTTGGTATGTACATATGTATGTATTCATATTCCCAGCTTCCCTCCTTGGTTTTTGAATTAATTCTATGTGGTTAAGAAAGTAATAAAGTTCACTTTCGACTCGAAGAGATTGGCTGCTTACGAGTATTGCACTTGCAAATATCCACACAGGCACACATCCATACATACATACATTCCTAATTGTAATACATATAGACACCGAATTCAATGGTCAGTTATTTGTTAATTGCATTATAAGGGTTGAGCACCCTTTTTTAAACTGCCACTAAACATAAAGTTGAATTTTCATGAGTTCACGCTCGAAACGCGAGCCACGCTACGATTACATAGTCATCGGAATGAGAAGCCACTTCTTTGTACGATTTTAATTATACGAATTACCGTTAATTTGCATTGTTGATCGCGCAATGGTAGCGATGAACTTGGCGGCGAATTAAACGCTTCTGAGTTGTGTAATAGGTGGTGCGTTGAGAAAAATCAAATTTATTCAAATTCAGAGGAAATGGGGTGCTGAAAAAAATCGGATGCAAGTTAATTGAAACTTTACGCAGAGAAATATTACATGCAGTTGAAGAAGGTGAGACAGATTGCGTTCTGTATTTATCTGAAAATATAACGACATTCAATATATCGCTTTCACCAATTTATGCAGCATCGAAATTTATAACTCCATTGCACTTATTTAATAAAATTTGAATGTAGCGCTGTGTATATTTATGCCGGTATTCTGCAATCAGTCTATAGTCACTAATTTTTGGTGGTGAGATTGGTTATGAGACTATTCGGTATTCAGTAAGCCCTCTCAATGCGCTAGTCTCAAAATAAAGTTACTAATTTGTCAGCTGGTCCTGAGCAGGTCACAAAACAAAGAAATTGAGGAAAGTATTAAACAAACACGAAAATGAAGTAGCACTTTATCTGCCCCTTGCTTAAATCTGTAAAAAATTATACCTTATTTTCATAACTCATAATAAAAAAAATGCCATTTGTTTACAATTGCTTATGTATCTTGTTCGACCATTTTGATCGAATGTACGCATTTTAAGTAACCGGTTCACATAAAATGCATAAGATTATTAAACAATTAATTTCAATGTTAATTTTGCGATACTCATATTATTTTAATTTTAAAGAACAAGACGACGACAAAGAAATGCTAAAAAAATAATTCGATCGGGTTGCTTTTAACAAATTGTACTGTAATGAAACAAGAAAAAAGAAATATTTACTGTTTGGGAATTTCAAAAAGCGCAATTCCAACAATGGAGCATTTTGGCAAACATTGTCACTTTATTCTCCCGTTAAACTGGGCAGTTTCTGTTGTTGCTCTTGAGGCTCGAAGAACAGTTACTGTTTAATGGTACACAACAATTTGCTTGGCCGAAGTCGTCTTTGAAATCATAAAAAGGGCAGGAAACTTCGCATCATCCTTCACGATGGCAATGGAACAGTTAATTATTTGAAGTAAAAATTCGAAGTAATGACACATTGTCCGTAGTTATTCCTCTGATTTGTAACCTAATGATATGTTTCTGTACCCGTTTGTTAAAAACAAAACGCGTGGTAAGATTTTTCAGCATCTTAGAAGGCGCTTGAGATATTCAGAAACCATGCTGAGGGGAATAAATGTTTCGAGTACTGGTTTCTTCGAATGCAAAAATTTATAAATCTTAAAGGCGAATATTTTGAAAATCAGTAAACCGTTTTTTTTAAAATAAAATGTGTATCTTTTCTGTGTTTTTTTTGGAAACATTCTAGATTATACTCTCAGAATCACATGTGGATAAAGTTACGTTTCGATTGAATGTAACATTTCTACTTGATTTGCTCAATTTTCGCTGACATTTGACATAAATTTGAAAAAGTTTTGTATCACCTCAATAAGACTCCCTTTTTCAACAGGAAGCTTGAGAGAAATTTCAAAATATAATACGGAAATGATTCTTAAACAAAAATTGAAGAAAGTTACGTACATATAATCAAAAAATATTCTAAACTATTGTTATGTAAAACACGATAATGCTTTAACCATCATTAACAACTGAATTTAGCTTTCCTTTTACCTTCCTTTGATTTTATCGAATATGCGTTGAAGAAATTATCGCTAATTTGTGACAAGAAACCCATCGACTGTGTGGCAAGTTTAGGTAAATACTATTTGACAACGCGTCAAAAGAAGTCATTCTGAATTAATACAAGTGAATAATCTCAACCCATAGACGACAAAATCCAGCACACCTGAGATCACATGATGTAGCAACCCACAGCATTCTTGTGTCATTCGCTGAGCGAATTTCTATGTTTGATAATTAATGTTGGCTATTTGCGACATTTAATATTAGCCGCCGCCATCATTAATTTAGAAGACTTCTCACTTGTATTCATTCACTATGAAAGAAGTCATACAGTCAGTTCAGTTATTACGTAGGTACTGGAATAATTGAAAGGTAGTGCAGTTTGGAGTGACACTAGTACGCAAATGACACATCAACAGCTGACACTTAGCTTTGCTTAAGAGAGGATTGTAACCTGTTACATCTTGAAATCGAATTGAATTAAGATATACAAAAATTATATGACATTAGGTCCATAGCTATGATTAATAAGGATTGACACCTGTTTGAAAAGTCGAATTGATTAAACTTATACACAGGCAAAAAACATAGAGCTATAAGAATATACAACAGGTTACTTTTGCTTTTATCGTTGATCAACAGGGTGGTGCCTTCTCTTTTCATTCAGTCATTTACGCATTTGCTCGAAACAATGGATGCTACCCTATTGATCAACGAGTACAGCAAAAGAACGTGCTGTCCCTTCTTATACTTCTACGTTCTTGCACGCAGGTTACACGAAATATTAAAATATGGGTGTCAAAAGGTTCGTCTCGGCACGATGGTTTATAGCTGAATTTATGAGGGTTGCCACCTGTTTCAAAAATCTAATTTAATTTAATTATGAACTACTTATATGGAATATGAAAATATGGGTTGCCAAACTGTTTGATTCGCTGAAGAGAAGTCTTACAGAATGTGGCGGGTTGCCGCCTACTTGAAAAGTCCAATTTAATAAAATTATACACAATTTATAAGAACTAGTAAAATATTGGCGTCAAATGGTTCGTTTAAATATATTACATATATACTTTAAAAGAGGTTGTCACCAGTTTGAAAAGTTGAATTCAACTAAAATATACATACACAAGTTATATGAAATAGTAAAACATGGGTTCAAACCATTTCTTTCGATAAGAGAAAAGTTTATAGGTATATTTTGAGTAGCGTTGCCACCTTTTTTAAAAGTCAAATGTAATTAAATTATTCGCAAGGATATAAAATTATATAGATATATAAAATTGAATCGAACTGGATCATTCGTTTTTTAAGTTTTCTGCACGCCTTCATATAAAATTTGTTTTCAAACTTTTCCCCCCCAAGGGAAATTTTTCAGGTTTCATACCTTATTTTATGGTTTCTAACTTTTATCTGGTTGGGTCTTTAGACAAAGTTGTTCAGAACGTCTCAGACCTTAACTTTTGTGAATATATCAAGCCCACAACTATGTTTATTTATCTATTTATTTATTTATTATTACGGCTTTTTAGGCCTAAAACTTACAACTATACAATAATTTACTTCATTTTTTCTAAATTTGTACACAATAAAAGAACTAACTGTAAACAAAATTCATTAAAAGTACAATTTTAAAATATTATTTATAATGCATAAGTTATATTTGCATAAATTTTAACTGCACGGACAAAGTGGCCATCAGTAAACATCGCGATACTCTTGGATCAGCTCATTTTAGTGGACAGTGCTAGTCTCGCTGCAATATATTTTTTTTTTAATATTTGATATAATTCATTCCATCAGACATTTTGGTACATTTCGATATCGTGGTACTCGGCTTTGTTCATAACAGTGGACAGTGATAGTCTCACTTCAATATTTTTTTTTAATATCAAAGCGCTTTGGATGCCGACTTTAAGTATCTGCAGAGACGGCCAAGGTATTCTTGCAGTTTTAAGTGTCATCCGTAAATAGCACTTTGATCATATTGTATGATATTATATTTCCGACCAACATAGGTGACAGCGCCAAGTCAGTGCACCTGAGTATTTATGTTATATAAAGGCAAATCCTGCCCCTCCCATATTCACTTCATTCAATCAGACAATTGATCCATGGCATAGCATGAAAAGTAAGAAGGAAAAATTTCATCTTATAGGAAGAGTTCTACAGTATTCAAATAAACTCTTTTTAAAAATATTGAAATTGGTACTGTTCCTTATATAATTACAAAGTTCATTGTAACTTTTTTAACCTTTATAAAATATTATTTTGCTTGTCTATATCTGTTTTAAAAAGAGGCAATCTAAAATTATTATTCTCCCTCACTCCATGGGAATGAGTTTCATTAACATAATTAAGTTTTTCACTCAGGTACTCTGGTAGATTACCATACTTAATATTAAAAATAAATTTCATACTTTGATAAAAAGATTTGCTGTTTAACGCTCAACCAATTCAAGGTTTCGATCATGTTTTTTACTGGGGTGTCATACCGCATGTTCAAAATAAATCGCATGGCCTTATTTTGCATAACCTCTAGCTTATCTATTTGTGCTTCATTCGCAATAAAAAATATCGTTGGACTAAACAAAAAGTGCCGCTCTATAATAGATCTATACACCAGAATTTTATATTTCCTACTTAAATATTTGCATGATCTTTTCATAAATCCAATTTTCTTTGCAATTTTTCCAACAATATAATCGATGTGCTCATTGAATTTCAATTTGTTATCGATCTGAATACCTAAGTATTTAATTATGTTTAATTCCTCAATGTTTGTAATATAATGTTCAGGTTAAATTTACGTGTTTCTTTATCCAGCGATCTTGATATGATCATAAAATTTGTTTTGCTAACATAGAGTTTTAATTTATTCTGGCAAAGCCACCTATAAAGTGAATTTAAATCCTGTTGCATTTTGTCCATAGCTACCATTATATCCGTTTCACTTATTTCCAGTAATCCATCGTCCGCAAACAATCCTATACTGCTGTGCTTTATATGTAGCTGATGATATATCATTAATGTATATGCTGAATTTCCACCAACGCTTCCTCTGAGGCTGCCGACTCTATTACAGTTTTTTGTTTGCGGTTAGTGAGAAAGCTTTAAACCACAGCAATTCCGTATCCCTTACACCAATATTATGTAATTTGGCTAGCATTATATTTCTGTCAATTGTTTCGAACGCTCTCTTAAGAGCAACAGTACTTTTCTTCAAATTGAGATTTGCTTTCCAGTCAGATATTACCAAATTTAAAGCGGTTTCACAAGAGTGCTTTTCTCTAAAGCCTGACTGTGCTTTCATTAGTATTTTATTATTTTCCAGATAATTAGTAAGTTGCTTCTTTATCGATATCTCTAACAATTTCTCTAATTTTTTACTTTTTTTATGGGTATTATTGTAGATACTTTCCACGTGTCAGGCACTATACCAGTTTTCATAATGTCAGCATTAAAAAGGACCATGTATTCAACTGAATCTTTTATAACTCCTACTGACAATATGTTCTTTCCGCCTATTTTATGTTTTAACTGTTTAACTATGTCAGCCATATCATTTGTATTAACTTCTTCAAATTTTATTCTTGTTTTTACCCTTGATTCCGACTCGCCACCACTATCTACGATTTCAATATTCTCGTTTATTTCAATAATACTTTCAATAAAGAAATGGTTTAATGCTTCAGCGATGCTTTGAGGAGTTTCATATTTCACGCCTTTTACAATTTGAAATTTTAGGCGAGAATAGCAAAAACAACTTCAATTTTTCGATTTTTTTGAATTGCGTACAACTTAAAAAAACTAAGTATGCAGACCGGCCATGTCTTTGAAACTTTTTGAAAAAAAAGAAAGTTTTACTATGCATTTAATTTCATTGTTGTTATCATTTATATGTTATGTATGTTTAAGTTTAAGTCATTTCCCAATTTGAAAATTATTTAACATATTACTCTTAAAACTCGCTTGCGTCTCTGCAGTTTAGTTGCCCGGCTAAAAGAGCATCGGGTGCCGTTAATAGATCTTCATATTCATTCTTCAAAAATAAAATTGATGTATCTGTGGCCATGTAAAGAATCGTTCTGTAAATAGAATGCATTATGTATAAAACATATTCGAAAAATTGTGGGTCTAACAAAATTGCATGGATGTCTATTTATAATAGCAGCTATTTGAAAGTTGCCACAATGAAAAAGTCTAAAGACTCAATGGAGATAGCCAATTCATAGGTCTGAAGCGTGAAATTAAATATTCACATAATTCATCTCTCGATAAATTATTAGTTTCATGCGCAGTGTTGCTCTTGTTGAAACCAAATGTCATCAAGACAGCGAACTTCAATTTTAGACAGCAAATAGTATCATGGCGCTTCTCCGCCAGCCTATAAACCCACCAAACTGCCGTTTTGTCTACATTCAATTGCAGCTCTTGAACTTCTTCGGGTTATTCTTTAGCCCAAATATGGCTATTTGGTTAATTCACATAGCCATTAAATGAGAAATAAGTGCCGTCGTGCCGAATAAAATTTTGATCGAAAGCAATGAATCTCTTTCTAGCTTTAGATGGCATAAGTGAAATGTCAAATAATACTTAACAAAACACGTGCAAGATATCGGTGCCAATATTACCTTGACTAAAACTAGAAGTAATATGTATAATATACATACATACATATAATCGCTGGTTCGACAATTTCGCTAATATTGTTTATTCGCAATTGAATACTTGCGAATTCATTGGTTCAGTCAACTTTTGCAAATTGCTTAGAGTGCATTAATTGTAACTTGAAATTATTTCAGTGTAGTTGACGAATTTAGAAAGATGCATTTACTGCAATATGATATTTAACTAGTTTATTAGCTTGCTCAATTAATGGCTAGGTACAAAGATTAGTTAGAGTTGACGTACATTGCTCGCGTGATATTTGATTAAAAAATTCCTATTGAAAAAAGTAACTCTTAATGATTCGTCCGATAAATACTAAAAATGCTCACCAAGTACATATGCATTTCTCAACCAAGAAAAGCATAAGAAATATATATAACTATATCTACTTTCATAATACAATTACCTCTAGATTTGTTTTTGTTACCTGTGCCCTAAGATATTTAGATTTAATGTACCTTAGAAGATATAGTATATCGCATGTTTTACAGTTCGTCTGCGAAGCTATCGATGTACAAATAAAAAAAAGTGTTCAAAAGTGTTATCCGTAGAAACCGGTGTACTAGTAGTTCAAGATCTTGCTGCTATCGATGAGAGAAATAAGACTAAGCCATAAAATCAAATCAAGGCAAAATCATGCCAGGTTTAATTTATTATATTTCAATTATTTTTAAATTGGCTTAAAAACACTATTAAAAAAAACACAGAATCAAATATGAAAATAAAAATTAGAAGTTGATTATTCCAGAGAAAAAGATGGTCCAATAAAAATGTCTATGAACTTGTCAAACTGTCCCAAATGGTTAATAGATTCATAAGATATTTGGATATGTGAATAATAGAAGGTTTGTTTTTATTATATCCAGAGACTTAGTACATTCGGAAGATATAATTAGGCATGGAGAGATGAAAAACTGTTCGTCTCCAAATATCTAAACTTGGCATACAAATAAAGAACTCTAACAGAATTTTTTTAACTTAGTTCTCAAGGGTACTAAGAGGAAAAAGCCCAAATAAATATTCAGTTTCGCTTTCAAATATTTGAAGAAAATACTTCCAAAACGTGTCAATTTGCCCTTTTCCTGATTTCCCTCATACCTACTTTCTTCAACTTCGAAGTTCGAATGTAAAAGAAGGACTGAAGAAAAGGTTTGTGCAAATTTGTATTATCGATATGAGAAAAGGGAAAACGGAAAAAAATCCCGGAAAATTTTTATTCATAATCGGATTCTTTATTTTATTTTTTTATCCATTAGTGGACTATGTTTTTTTCATTTCGCCTTTGGAATTGAAAAATCGCAGAGGGGATATTTCTAAAATTACCTATTTAGTTCATATTCGGAATATATATGTATATTATATTAGTTACATGGAAGGAAATATGTATTAGTCAACAAATGAATCCAAAGGTGTACAGCTAAAGTGTAGAAAATTACGCAGTCGATCTAATCGCTGAAACCATAGTAGCTCTATTTTCAGAGGTTTTACGAAAATGGCTTCGTTACGTCCGAATATCTAACGGGTGTTTTTTTTTTGTAGGCTGATAGAACTTTCGATGGGGATAGCTGGCACTTGTCAGCTGGGAAATGACATTTCGTTTTGGTATTTCTGTTCAGTAAGCATTGACAAATCATAATAGAAAGAATGACGCAGCAACAACGTTTACAAATCGTGGAAATTTACTGTAAAAATCAGTGCTCTGTTCGCCAAACTTATAGAGCAGCTTACGGCGAACTGTTAATAAATTTCGAACAACATTTACTCTACTCGATGAAAAACCAACAACAATACAAAGAACTGTACACACAGAAAAAAATATTGGTGCTGTAAGTGATAGTGTTGGAGAAGATCCGAATTTGTCTATTCACCGCCGTGCACAACAAGTTGAAATTTGTCTATCCACAATATGCAAATTTTGCGGTGGTTCAAAATTGGACTGATCGCATCCGATTCATCAAAGCTAGTCGTGGCGGACATATACCATTAATCGTTTTTAATTATTAAATGTCAAGAAAATATCTTTCAAATAAAAAAAAAATTTGGCATCATACTTCATTTTTTATGTGTTTTATTTCAATTTAAAATTCTATCAGTCTAAAAAAAACACCCTTTACAAATAAATGCATTCTAAGTATATGTTACCAGGAAATTGATAGAATACAAGATTGGGCCATCCCGCAGTGAGTGACATATCCCAAAGCAAGTAAGCAAAGAATATGGAGAAAAGAAGAGTGAGTAACTTCCAACTTTTCAGTCAGAAACTTTTTTTAATTTTGCTAAGGCATAAAGTACCCATAAGTCAGCAGCGATTTAATAAATAAAATTTTTCTTCCACCTGAAAAATATCAAACATTCACTTACGCGGTACATACGAAATACTCATAGGTGGGTTTGCACTATCACCAACGATATGTTATAAAAACTAGAAACTATATTTAACCCCGTCATTAGATAAAGATATGATAATATAGCATTACTGTGCATCAATTCATATTATAATGAAAAGAGAGAATAATCATTTACTTTATGGAAGCGAAACTTGTTAAATAATATAAAATAAAATCCCTCAATTAAGTATCAAAGTGTTAAACTTTTTAACTTTCATTCCATCACTCTCCTCTCGTGCACCGCCCTAGATAATGCTGTAAATCTCTAAATACACTGTGAAAATAAAAACTATTTTGACCGAGACACCACACTAGTGTATGTATATCAATGTTTCCCCGCTGAATTTGAACCTTCCCCGTGATTTATCTGTTATGGTCTGAATGTTATTTAGTATTAATGCTACCTTTCCATATTCTTCCTTACTAGGACTAGCCTCGAATACGCTACAGACTCTCCATATAAAGTTAAGACTTTTTATGAAATATATTGTATTAAAGATTTAAATAAGGATGACGGTTGCTTGTGTTGTATTGAACTAATTTTTTTCAAAGTTTTAGAGACGAAGTATAAGAAAGCAGCAGTTTAATAGGAGTCTGAATTACAAGGAAATATTAGCACCAATGGTAAAGAATCTCAGAAGATTAGTTTGCTTGATGAACTTTAAGTTGCATTGCTTAGGTTCTCTCTTAGATTTCTTCTCAGAAAATCTTTGTAGCTTTAAAACATAATTTCGTCCTGAAAAGTTCTTGTAAATAGAACTTTTAGCGCACTTTTGAAAAACATTGGTTCATGGTATCAACTTTTTTGTGTTAAAGTGCGTAACAAGTTTATTTGCCGTAATTTGAACTACCATAAATAAGATGTATTTTATGATAAAGATATTCCTTCTAACTTAATAAAAATCAAAAACTTAGTAGGGCAATATCGCGAAAAAAATTACGTGATAGAACAAATCTGAGACTTCAGCTTAACTGCACTGGAATACTGTTTGATGCCCTTATATATCTAAGGAATGCCCCTGTTAATCTTTATTTTTAAAATTTGTATAAATTACTACAGTGTTATTAAACTCGGAATGATTTCAAAATATATTAATTAACTTCCCCTTACGGTCAACTTAGACCCCCGTCCTTAGCATGCCAATGATCTCCCTTATCCAAACACGCTTTATTTTCGCAAATATATGTATGTATAATATC
Source organism: Anomoia purmunda (assembly GCA_951828415.1). Lineage (NCBI taxonomy): Eukaryota > Metazoa > Arthropoda > Insecta > Diptera > Tephritidae > Anomoia > Anomoia purmunda. The sequence goes on from OX639997.1 coordinate 65,880,244, forward strand.
TAATAATATGTATAATTTCTAGTTTGTAAAACCTGACCAAAGATATTTCATAAGACATCAGCATGTTAGAACTACTAGTTAGTTACATAGAAGAGCAATAGCAGATTAAGTGGTTGGGTTGCTCCGCAAACTGGTAGTAAACTAGTTTAGAACTATTTAGCAAAGGTATCGGTAAAGTAATTATAAATATCGGGTCTTGCAATAGGAACGCACAAAAGTTTTTTTAAATAAAACAAAATTTTTTATTCCTGTGAAAATGCACTCGATGCCATTATGTAGGGAACTCGATTTCTTTTGCATGGGCACCACGGGCACGCTTGCCGAAGTCCAGACGCTGAACCCAATTTTCGACAGTTTTCGAGCATAAATCAAGCAATATTCGTACGAAGTTCATCAATCGTCGCTGTCTTGTTGGCATAGACCATAGACTTGACGTAGGCACACAGGAAATAGTCTAACGGCGTCAAATCGCACGACCAATTGACTGGGCCATTTCGTGAGATGACACGTTCGCCAAACTTAGTTTTCAATAAATCAATTGTGACATTCGCTGTGTGGCTTCAGGCACCGTCCTGTTGGAACCACATATTGTCCAAGTCCATATCATCCAATTCGGGCCAAAAATATTCGGTTATCATTGAGCGGTAGCGATTCCCATTCACAGTAACGTGCCGGTCTTTATCATCACGGAAGAAGTACGGCGCAATAACGCCGCCGGCCCATAAACCGCACCAAACCGTAATTTTTTCGGGATGCAATGTTGACTCACGAAGCCATTCAGCCAGAAACGACGACGACCATAAATTGAACGTAGCGCTCTTAAAATTGAGGCCATTGACTCCGAATTTCGGTAGTAAATTTTAATAATTTCGACTCGTCGTTGGATCGTATATCTTTCCATGATGAAATAGCAAACCTTACTGAAGAGAAATGTCAAACGAGCGGGAAAAAATATGGTGTCGTTTGCTGTCACTATCGGTCTACTTTTGTAGCGTTCCTATTGAAAACCCCTTTATATAGGTACCCACACAGGTACATAAGTATGTACATATTTTCGCATTTTTGACCTTAGTATTAGATGTATGATTATCTCATTCTGCATCGCTTAGAATTCACTAAACCATACATATGTAGTATACTACATATATGTACACCTGGCCCTCTTTTTACGCAGTTGACGTCAAATTTCCACAAAGTACCGTGTAAAAATAAAATCCGTGTGAAAAAAATGTATTTGCATTGGAAACTTTTAACTCGTACGAACTCAATGTCGTCTTTACAAAAAAACGTGGCAACCACTGACAGCTCAAATCGTGCAGTTCTATTTTTTACGATACTGACAGTATTTTTGGTGTTAATTTTTTTCAAAATGTAGTTAGTTAATTCAAATATCATAAAGCATACATATAAAGCTTAAAAAATAAAAATTTTTTCTTCGTAAAAATTGTACGATAATTAAATCAACTTGAAAAAAGCATAAACATTTTAATGCGATGACTTTAAGACTACGCTATTTTGAGCAATGTGTGTACGCATGCTGCTTCTGAACGGGCCTGTTTTTAATTGTAAAAATGCATTCAAATTTGTAAATTCATTGCTTTCACATCGCACGCACGTTTTATTTCTTTGTCTATTTATTTCTTATATACATACTAGGTGATCCAAAAAAAGTTATTCTCACTCTTAGTATTGTTAGTTGTCAAAGCGAAACAATACCTTATGTTTTTATCAAAAAACGTTTAGAGGTCGTTCAAAGCACTCAATGTTTCCCATGTATTTTATATATAACAAAAAAGCTATTTTTCATAGAAGTGGCATATAATCATTGAAAACCAATTCTCTGCTCCTCTTCAGGAGACTTAAAAAATAATACTCAGTTGATTATTTAACGATTTTTTAATAATAACTATTTTTTTATATGTGCCCCGGAAACCCTAAGAAATGCAAAATTGGGCGCATAAGGTTGCATATTATTTGCCAAGGACTTTATGCCACTTCAACGAATTTTTTTTTTTTATATAAAATACATGGGAAACATATAGCGCTTTAAACAACCTCTCTATATACATATACATATTTTTTTTTTAATTGAAAAATATAAGGTTCTGGTTTTTTCGATATAGAACTTTTCCCCAATGCATTTTTGCATCACCCTAGTAATACATTTACGTTCTAAAATAATCTTAGGGGGTGAGAGCATTAACATTCCGACTTTTATTTTCCCCCATGCATTTTTGGACAATCCTAATAAAACATTTGCATAACTAGTTTATATTTCGTTCGGTCATCATTATTGCCGTAGATGTTGCGGAACTAGTTTGAAGAGAGTTGTATTTAACAATAGAATGTGTGTATAAATTATTGACCCAATACAACTATTACAAAATTAACGACGCATATTTTCTATTTTTTTTTAAATTATTTTTAGAAAATTTTAGTTAGTTATAAGTCACCAATGATTGTCCATCGATATATGAATCTTCCATTAATATTCGCATAAATATAATAAATAACTTCAATATTAGCTGAATTGTCGTACGCATGCGATGTTACCTATTAAAGGTCAAAGATCACAAATCATTTAAGCTCGCAATTGATCGACGCGAAGAAATTACATACATATGTACATTGTTTGAAAACCAACGATCATTAGCTGCTTAGAAATATAAACCAATACATACATACCCACATATGTTCGTGTATTCACACAGTTACCGAAGCAATTGAGCATATGGTAGGTGTTTCATATTGTTCACAATTTAATTTTTTATAAAAATCAATATTTCGAACTTTTGTATAAAATTTTTAGAAATTCAATTTTGTAGCCTATTATACAAGGCTAAAAATTTGCGTTGTTTTTTTACGGTTTTTTGACATTTTTGTCTTGGAAATTTTTTTCATGTAATGTATACCGTTTAATTGACGCAACTTTGCAAATGAGAGAGACGTTGGGCGAAGTTTTTTGATTTCGGCACAAAACGACAAACGCCTGTAGTACCTAATAAGAAGAAGAGTTTATATGGCAGAAAATGTGCCGGTGTTGCACAAACAAACCAGCACAGCAAATACTAAAATAAGTAAGTCTAAGATCGAGTGCAATCAAATTTTAAATACCCGGCGAAAATTTTTACTTCAAATAAAAAATAATTTTTGTATACGATAAAGACAGTTAATATAATACTCCTCATTTTAAAAATTTTGAGGACTTTTATTTATTTAAATACGGACCAAAAGTAATTATTATACCTTTAGCATACATAGTAATTTGTCTATCTATGTAATTAAATTCTTCGTACCAAATTTGATCGAATTCGCTGCATGATTTAATAAAATATTCAACATTTTGATTTTTTGTAATATGCGAGAAACGCGTTATTTTTACCCCGAATCCTATAAGACAATTTTCCAAATTGTGCTTAGTTAGTTGAAATAAACATTAGCAAATTTGTTAGGGTTTGCTACAGTAGTTCAAGAGATAAACCTATTTGCTTAAAATTAAATTTTTTATCCGAGGAAATTACCTAAACAGGAAATAATATATAGAATTTTTTTATTGTTATAGAAAGATGGGCGTGGTTTTTGCCCGATTTCTACAGTTTTTCATATTGTTCCCCCTGATCTTTTGATTTTCACACAGCTTCGTAGTAATTATCCGATTTCGGCCATTAACAAATACGAACTTAACTTGGGTCGAGAGCAAAGTGTGTTCTAAGGATGTATGGACGGGTGAACAGATGGGCAGGTGGACAGATAGACGAGGCGTATTCCACATCCACAGAGACACAGTCACGAACATCATTGACTCCCGCCAGGCAAATGCAGTCATCGGAGCCCAACCACCACCTGTTGCAGATGAGGAGTCCCTGCTGCCCCGCGAGTCCCGCGTCACTCTGGCACAACTACGATCTGGATACTGTAGCAGGCTCAACTCCTACTTATCCAGAATCAACCCCGACATACCCAACACATGTCCGGCATGTGGAGATTCTCCGCACGACACCAACCACCTATTCACATGCCCTCTCAAACCCACTCATCTAACCCCCCTCTCCCTCTGGTCCAACCCTGTCGAAACTGCACGTTTCCTGGGCCTCCCCCTAGATGAGTTTGACGACAACGACCATGGGTGAATCCGCTCTTTACGGGGCGCGACTAGCCGCTACAACAACAACAACAACGAGGCGTATTCGATTTATCTCTTCATTCTAAGTATTTTGCGCTCGGGTATAAAAAGTGTGTAAGACCCAAAAATTAAAAAAAAAATGTAGGCTTTTAGAGCTACAATATCATATACCCCGAAGTTTTCTAGAAATTCTAGTCAAAAAGTTTGAAGATTTGATGAAAGTTTGTTTAATTTTAATAAATTTTTTAGAAACTTTTTGAAATTGTAATTTATATGCGTTTGATATTTTATGAACCAAAGTTTTATAATATAAAAAAGTAAAGAAAAAGAATTAGCGTGGAGAACATTGTAAATATTGTCAAAAAATAACCATGTGGTCAGTTATTTAAGTCACTGTATGCATTAAACTTTTGACAGAATTAAATATTTTCTGGAAATAATTTTATATATTTTTTTATTTAAATCAAGGGAAAGAAAAATAAATAGTTTCATGCCAGTTATTTTTTGAATAAGGTTAGCAAGTCACAAATTTTAGAATTATTTTTAAAATGAAACTATTACTAAACAAACATAGACGAATATTTGATTTAAGCTAATACTTTTGCTGACCTCAAATGCCTAGTTTAAGGTGTCACAGATGGATGCCTTTGTCACTATTTGCTTAAAACCAAACAAAAAAGAAGCAGGCTGTGTCAGAGACACGGCCATTAAGTTTAACGTAGAATACGCCATCCTCGTTATTAACACTCACTCAACTTCCAGCTGTTGTCGAACAGCATCAATCAGCATTGTTATTTTGCAGTGCTTGGCAGCATTTTCTCTTCTTTTACTCTAATTTAACTTGCCCGCCTAAAATTATGCAATACAAAGAAAGGGCTGCACGAGTACATTTAAATCGCCCAACAGCAAACACTCAACCAAACACCACACACATATTTGTGTGCATGTGTTTATACAATTTTCATTTGAGAAATTTAAATATTAGGAAGATATCAACCAACATGAAATGTATGTCAAACGAAAGCTAACATCTTCATTTGACTACAAAAAAAAAAAAAAAAAATTAATCGAGCCGTTTCCTTATAATTAAAGAAATAGAGATTACAACAATAAAAACCTGACATTGGTGCCCATACCGTAAGGTAAGACGTATTCTACGCCAAAATGTAAATAAAATTATTGCAATTATTTATAAAGCATAAGAACTACAAGCACAATTAAAAACAATATCTAATTCATGGAAATATGTAAAAATATAAGTGACTGTATTATTCTGTTATTTTCATAAATATATTGATATGTTAAATTAAAATTCAGATTATCTCTTTCACTCAAAAAGGTCGAGATCATGTTTTATTGATAAAATCCATACTTTAAAACGATTTTCATGAAAAACTAAAACTATATCTGCTAGAAAGACTTGTGATATATTTTGCTTCATCCTTCTTAATTCATATAAAGTCCTTTCCTGCTTTCTATTAGGATAATTTTTCTTTAATGTCCACCTGTAGTCTACCGTCATATTTGTCCTTAATATCTTGGTGGAAGCGCTCACCTTGTTCTTCACATACTGAAGCAAGATTCTCAGAAAAGAAGTCAATATCAGAATTCAGAAAATGGATCTCATAATGCAACCCAAGTTACAAAGATTTCTGAGCATATTAATCCCTATATTTTATTTGCTCACAAATTACTCACTACCGCTTTAAATGAACTCCTTGATTTTTTCAATTATATTCATGGCTTTCTCAGTGTATGCTAGTAATATGCCGTAAGCTGAGAAATATTAAAAAGTAATTTTCGCGTAAAACTTACTAGGCTGAGTTTCGCAATTATTTACCCAAATAGCCAATTAGTTTTCATAGGGGAACCATGATTTATAATGGCATTATTAGGAATATAGACCAATGTAGAAAACCGGAAGTTCTAGGGATTATTTTCCATAACGATAACCCAGAACAGTCACATAATTTTTCATATTTTGGTGACCAGTGTGATCTGAATTTCTGTAGTATCCTTGAATAATTTCTTCATCCTAAACTCCACATGAAAGCAGTTTCATTTTTTGAAGGTATTGTTTTTCACATGGTTTTCTATGCCAGTATTTTACATACATAAATAGTAACTGCTTCTACTAACACGCTGGGGCCTATTTGTCTGGGGGGAAAGTTGGACACTCTGCTAAAACGACGCTAACGAATACGTCCACGTATAATGTACATATGTATTTTTTATAACAATTTTTTAAAACATTTTTTTTTATTTTTTACACATTCGTAAATATTGGAAATCGTATTTATTATTACACACATACACACATAATATACATAGTAGGTATGTATATGTATGCTATATATTTATTCATATATTCATATGTGCACACCTCAAGGGCCAATTTCAATGCATTAAGGAATTGGAAATCGACTACCTTTGTTGCACTTGGAGTGCACTTTAATGCTACAAGCCAAGTGTTTTGTTTATTGAAAAAATATTGAATCTCTTAGCTACGTTTAACAGAGATCACCCGATGGCGTGACCATCACCACACAATTTAAAACAAACAAAAAAATTGCGCATAAGTGAATGTTTCGATCGCGTTATGCTGTAGATATTTATGTATGTCGGATTTTAAAAATACAAAAAAAAACAAACACACCCCCACAAATAACGCGAGACACGACCCACCGCAGCAATAAAGTGTTTACGAAATTCAGATTATGAGTGGTCTGTTAAAATACATATTTGTGACAAATATGAGAGGAAATATTCTCGCGCATTTATTTTCGTTGTTAAAACCTTGATGCACTTTTATACAACTATGTAAGTACATACTTATATGCACTTGTTCAAACACTAAAAAATTATGTACAAAACACTGAGCCACGTAATTATGAATGTACATATATATGTATGTACACATGTATGGATTTAGTTATTTGAGTATTCACATGTTTGACAACAGCAAAAGAAAAAAATGCAATAATAGTGGTTTACGTCGTTGTTATCGCGAATTATGTTTCGGTTGACCGGCAACGAAGTCGCCACTGGTTGCACCGGTGTATGTTTTCCAGTTGGAAATGTTCGAAACATAACTGGTTTTTTATCTAAACAATATCGTATGATACTTCCGGTTGCACAGTAATAAACACTTACAAGAATTATCTTATTATATTATAACTGCATTCAATTGATTACACATTTAAACTCCGAACGTTTTAGAATCAATTTCTGTTAATTTCCAACGTGGCTAAATAATTATTACTAAAATGCGCCGCCCCCAAACGCGACGACACACTTCACATGAACAGCAAAACAAAACTGGCGCTACTTACACGATGGGAAGCCCAGCACGGCATGCCAATTTTGAAAACAGCCGATGGCTGGCTCCAACAACAGAAACATCAGCGTTAAAAGCGCCAGCAACCTCAGAAGCTAAGTCGAAAACAGAAAGGTGAAAAAACAAAGAGACTACGATAAAAACACGTGAGTTAAAACTACGTCAACATGTTGCTACTTTGAATTGTTGCCTGAGCGCGAAAGGTACGATAAATGTTGCGCAACATAGCCCCATTGTGTATGGTGATATTGTACTTACTTATATTTAGTGGGCAACAGGTTGTGGAAACATTTGAAAGATATACAAATGTACATACATATGTATGTAGGTAAGTAATAAATAGGCAAGCGAAGGCGAAAGCAAAACAAAACTGTTGAAAATTTTCAGCAACGACACGTTGTCGTCGGGGGGGCGGCGGTGTCGGCCTGACGGTGTTTATGAATGTTTCAGTTTTCTGCTTTAGTGTTATTGAATCAGTGGGTTAATTTCTATACCTCTTTAGATATACTTAGGTGCATATGTATATGTACATATGAAGGTAAGTGTGTTTGTGCGCACATTTTTCTCTAAATCGTAAACAAACCCGAACCTACCGCAATATGAAATTAATAGAAAACATTCCATCAATATGTTGCAAGTCTCTTATAAGATATGCCTTCTAGTTGTAACTATGCACTTCGTTCTTGGGTGCAGTTATCAATTGTTTTCAATTAAGCGAAGTTCCCTTAACCCATTTCTGCCTTAAGTGTATTTAAATAAATATGAATGCCTATCAGCCATTTCATTATGATTGCATCAAAAAGTGGATATTTCTGGCAATATGGTCATCGATTTAGCTCTAATTTCGCACATGACTTAAAAATATGTTAACACTTTTTCACCGCAGCTATAGTGGTGGAAAAAATTAAAAGGATCACTAAGAAAAGATACTAACGCCGGTATTATGTAAGCAGTCTATAGTCACTAATTAAGATTTTTCGGTGGTGAGGTTGATTTTGAGACTATTCGGTATTCAGTAAGCCCTCTCAAGGCGCTAGTCTCAAATTAAAGCCACTAATTTGTCAGCTGGTCCTGAGCAGGTCACAAAACAACGAAATTGAGGAAAGTATTGAACAATTGCAAAAATAAAGTAGCACTCGATCTGCCCCTTGTTCGTTATACTTATGATAACCATACTGTTTTAGTTTTTAAAGAGCAATAATGCTGTTGACAAAGAATTTGAAAAAGTATGTTGTGTGCTATCGATGAACACATTTCAATTGAGGTTGATTGTGCATCTCTAGCTGAACATACCATCAACTGATTGGGTCTACTGCGTTTCACTACAGCCTTTGGTGAAATTTTTTGAGACTGTTGCTTACTGAATACCGAAATCGTCTCAAGTCACAAACAAAGTATTTAATTGAAAGTCTCACATTTAGTGACTTGAGATGAGAGTGAGTTACAGAATACCGATATAAAACCAGATACGAGTTAAAATGTGATTATTATTTTTGCGCAAATGGAGTATCGTTAGTAACAGAGACATAACTATTACAGTGTTTTTCACAAAATCGAAAAAGTGTGTGAAAGTTATTAAACTTTATACTATGTATATATGTATGTACATATATTCGAATACCTAGTGGGAGCTGTAGCTAATTTAGCATGCACTCGCATAATCCGGAGACAGACTCCTGCAAATTTGTTTACTGTCCTAGTGTCGACCGAATAGTCGCTTTCATCCCACAGATTTGTTAATGGGTTTGCATTCGGACTTTGTGAAGGTTAATGATGCTTTTGTATACCTGTGAAGGATCCAATCAGTTATATTTGGTCCATAAAGTTTTGCCGCAAACACTTTTCAGAGAACTTCATCATAAAGTTTGCATCGATATTTTGTTCCCTTTTCAGAAAAGCATCCATAAACATGGACCTTGGCAGTGTGTTTAGCATACCGCTAAACCAATTTAGTGCTTTGCTCCAATCACTATCTAAACTCTCCCTTGCCCATGTTAATCGTTTTTGAATATGAGCTCTAGTTAAAAGGGGATTTTGGAGTGTGGTCCTGGTGTCAGACTCTTTAAATCTCCATCTGATTGTTCATATGAAAACGTTTATACTTTTTGACAAAAGCTTTTGCTAATCCTTGCCTTAAACCTTTTTGCCTTATTTTTAAAAAATGAATTTTTAATGACTCGATCTTTGGTTTTAGTCAAACTGCTCATAGACATTGCCCTCAACCTTGAATTGATTGTTCCACTTCCTAATAAGGTGACTTGTCTTGTTAACGGACTTACCGGCATCAGGTATGAATATTTTTGGGCCTTGCCTTTACATAAAACCACATCGAAACATAAACAAGAATTAAGTACTCACTGCGCTGCGTAATTAGTATGTATAATTGAAATGTTTTTTAAAATTCACTGCTTTGTTAGTTGAGTTGTCATAATCTGTCTACTATATTTAGCAAATCTGTTTTGGTAAGCACACTCTATAAGAGAAAATAATGAATGCCAATCTATAATTACACTGTGCTATAGTGAAAATACACTTTACAAGTGACCTAGCAAAGGTTGTAGATCTGGTGGAGTGGTTCACAGAAATGTGCTTGAACATTTCCAAACACCCTCAAATTTTCAACTTATTCGTAAAAAACCAATTTGGCATGACCTCGTTTATACTATCGTATAAAATATCTATTGGTCTATTTTAGGTTTTTATGTATCTTTCAAAAGAAAAATGATGGCAGTTTTTAGATCAATATTGACTTTCGCGAAAATAGTTTGAAATTTGCAATCAATCTGAAAGTATTTACATTTAATTCATTTTTTGTCAAGAACGTTCTATTCTGAATAAAATCTTAGTTTGTTCGTACTTCAACAGGGGAAAATAAAAAAAAGTGACTGTAACGAAAATTCTGGTTTCATTGAAAACTTTGAAAAAAAACTTTTACTTCTGTCAAACGGTAGTTGTTGGCCATCATAAGAAAATCCGAGATCGTATATATATGTATATATGTATGTAGCGAAGAGTTTTGCAAAAAGTTAAGCGAAGTTAAGCAAAAAGCGTAGAAAAAAGGTCACTGGAAAGTTCGTGTGTTATTATTGGGTGTGTTTGGATATTATTTTGAGACTAAAATTATCTAGTATGATGATAATTATCACTGAGAAAATTTTTTCAAGTCATCGTTAATTATTATGTTGCAATTCTCTTGATAATAATTATGAATTGGAAAAATTTGTTAAGTCATCGGTAACATTATTTTGGCCATCCATAATAAATCAAGAGATACATTTTTAAGTCTTTGGACGATTTCTGTCTTAGTTAGGGATCATTTCCGGAATATTTTGTGATCCTCACTTTTAAGTATTACTGAAAGACTTTTATAATATAATCAATATAAAAAGACATAACTCACTCATAACTGATGACTTACAAAATATATCTCGCTGATAATTATTACGAAAAAATATTTATAATGTAAGTCTCAAAGCAATAGTTGTCGGAGACTTATAGAATTTATCTCCCTTATAATTATTATCAAAAGGCGTTTATAATTCTTACGAAAATCAACGATCAAATAATTTTTATTCTTAGTCTCTGGTTGGAAAGGTTAGCAGTCAGAAGTTGGGTACAGTGTGGTCTTCATAATTTCTCTCAAAACATATATTTTTAAAAGGTTCTAGTTGCTAATTTTCGTTCCATATTCCCATATGGATTCCCAAAGGCTCCAGGCAAAAAATATTCCGTTGATGTATCTGAAAAGTTGTCCAATGAAGCTATTCACCTAAAACACGTTTTCGATGAAATTTTGAAACCCGTCTTACTCCATACAACTTGTTGAATGCCATCAATGCTCCAAAATTAGAAAGACTTTTCCCAAATATCTGCATCGCTTTGAGAATATTTTGCATTTTACCCGTTTCTGTTTCAAGTGTTGAACGTTCGTTTAGTGCTTTAGCAAGGATCTAAAATTTTCATCGTCATGTTCGTTGCAGGGCAGGATTTCCGGACTAGCTACACTATGCCTAGAGGCAGAATTAGCCAAGAAGTTAGATTTTCAGACTATCATCGACGCATTCGCTGCCGCCAAAGCTCGAAAAGCTCAGTTCTAAGTTCCAAATAATTGAAGGTTGGAGGATTTTAAACTGCATGTCCAAAAACTGAATCATGATAGTCAACAAACTTCGAAAGAACTGTTATTTAATTAGTCAGATCGATAAATAAATCTTTGAATAAGATGTTTCTGTCTTCTTATTAACTGCCAAGCCCTGCTATCCTTATATTCGTATATTCCGCTAAATTCTGAATAAACATTTCTGACCAAAAGTCTATATATATATGTATGAACTGATTAATACGTTCTATTGATTTTCGAAATCGTATAAAAAAAAATTTGTTTCACCCAACATCAACTATAAAGCAAATTCAATACAGACGTGATGAGCTGATGAGAGCAAAACACGTCGTATTTGACTTATTCTTTAAAAACATTGAAGTAGTAAGTAGAAAGATAGTTGATGAAATTGATGAAGCATTCGAAACTTTTATGTAGAAAGGGGGCCCTCCTTTTTACCCCTGGGCCCGGATTTCCTCTCGGCAGGCCTGGTTATGACCATGGAATGCAATAGTTATAGTACTGTCGCCACCCAACCGACACGAGGCCCGCATTTCGCATGACTCACGGAAAACAAGCAAGATAAATTTTACTGATTCAGCTGCAGAGAACTTCAGAGAAGATTTTATTTGCTATTTTGCACCTATTTTAATCGATTGCTTTGAACACTCATGAAGCCGCATTGTGCTATTGAGAAAAGAAAATTTGTTGGGGTGCTGCCTTAAAAGACCTACGTTCGGTTTGTTTTCATTTTCTGTGGGTTATATATATTTTTCGAAATTTTCCACATTTTTGAAAAAATTCACGCTGCCTTTGGTTTGAATTTCTAAGGAATTTCCGCACAGGGCTATTTATTAATTTTCCATAGTATTTCGAACCAAAATCAGGGAATAACTAAAAATAAATGAAAATTGCTCCCTCAGCTGTGAACCATTTGAATTGCTCACTAATCTTATAAATAACCAAAATGATTAATAGCCAATAATACTATAGTTTACGATAGCTTTAAATGTTTTATGGTTTCGGAAACCCTCAATTTGGTGCTTATACTTAGGTGCATATCCATTAAAAACAAAATAAACCTTTTGACTCAAGTATCCTCTATAAATTTAATTAGAGCACTAAACCAAATCAAATCGCTCTGCACATCTGGCCACTTGATTAAATATGCAGCATGATTTTTGGTATATACTGGTACTCGTACACAAAATTCATATACTATCTGTTTGTATGCAAAAATATGTAGTACAGCCGTAACCGAAAGAACTTCATTAATATATTTGGTAACACTACATTTATCGTCTAATTTGGGTAATATTAGCAATACACAAATCATTTTTGAAACGGAATAAAGGCCATACCATATTGTTTTCTTTCTTTAAACCTGTGTCTTCCAATACGGTAGAAAATTACATGGTAAAATGATAACAACATGTAGTCAGTAACTTAACCTCACTTTTTCGGTAGCTCTATCACGTAGCTGCATTTAAAAGTAGCATAAAATGGGGAAAATGTGTGACCTATTTTTTACTCTATTTTTAATACTATTTACACCAGATTTTGAGTAAGAATAATCACAATTGTGAAAATCCGATATGGTAATTCCGATATCCAACGCATGTAATGCTTATCGCGTACTTTCTTAATCACAAAGTTCCAAACCGATCATTAAATTAAATTATATATGGCACATTCTATGTCAACTCAGTTCTCCCTACTTTTCCCCTGAAGCAAAAATTATTCTATAGTTGCATTTCGAAGTACTATACATGCCAAATTTCATTCTCATCTTGAGCCATAACCACGAAAAAAAACGTAAACGAATTTTTGTTTTTAATTTTCTTTTTGATGTATAAATGCTTCCAGAAAAATATCGGCATCAAAAAGCAAAATTTGTATTAGCATATCGATTTTTTTTAGTAGAAACATCAGAAAACCCCACTTTTTAGAGTTAAGTTTGTTGAAATGTTTCTCACTTCTTCTTTTAGGCTACGTAAAACATTAATTGTGAGATCTTCAAACAACACAATAGAAGCCTATGTTTTTATATTGAAAACCAGTGACGGATTTCCAAGGGTAGAGGGGTCTGGGTGTAAGTGTTAACTGATATGAGGATTGATATAACACCAAGTTTTCACAAAAGATCCTCATACAAAAATTTTATATGGAAGGCAATGTGCAAGACTCTTGACGACATTGACATAGTACAGCGAAGTAAAATTCAGCGGCTACGCTGGCTATGTCGCATTGTGCATAAATACCCGCGGGTGGTTGCAGAGATAGAGGAAGGTCTCCTCTTCTTTGCTTCACTTGGTGCATCCAGTTGGGGCTAGTCCGCAAAACAAACAAACGCCATTTAGCAAAGTAGTATTTGTATCTGCCGGCTTTACAACACTACATGTTAGGTCGGTTAATATTTTACTGAGTTGGCTCAAATCGCATATTTTTCCGAGTGTGCGTTGTTTCTTTGCATGCATTCGCAATCCTATCGTTCTCGGGTACAAAAAAATATGAGTAAAATATGAATGTATCTATTTGCATTTAGAAATATTTTCAGTTATGTAAATATAATAAGCACATAAAAAATGTTATTCCTCGGCAATACCTTATAAGTATTTGCAAAAATATTTGCAAAATTATTTATATGCATCCGTCTTTATTAAAACGATAACGTATCTCATCCGTGCAATTTAATTATCTAAAATAAATTTACTTCTGACAAGTTTCTTTGCGATTTTCCAAATTATCAGATTACGTCTGCCAATAACAATATATAATACCTGTAATACATACCAATAATCTATGTATTGCGGAATCGACAGCAGTTGTTTTATTAAATTATTGTGGGAATTTTTAATTTCCCCTGATTAGATTAATTCAACTAATCGATGGGCAGTAACTCTTTATGGATCGGTATTTAAAAATAAATCAATATTTCATAAATTCTATTATAATAATCTGACGTATTTAAAATGTTAAGGCGCATGTGAATATTAATTTATATATATGCATATATACATATATATATATTAGGGCTGTCCAAAATCGCATTGAAAAATTTACTTTTTAGAATTTTCATGCACACAAAGTTCTCTTTCTAAAACTTCTTCAGTGTCTCGGATTTGTTGGTATTGTTGATTATGTAATTCTTAGCAGCTCTTAAAAGTTATTATAAAATCTAGAGAATTTGCATCAAGCATTCTTACGGTCAATATTACAAGTCCGCATTCTCCCACCCCTCCACTTGAAAAATTCGGGCGGATAATGATCGTGTAGATCCAGTAATGAGCCGGACCAGAATTTTGTCCACCCGCTGATATGTCCAAGAATGCCAGTACTGCAAATTCTTTTTTTCCTAGGGATCGCTGAATTTGCAAGACTAAGGAGTGGAGAGCTGTCTCTGAGGGCTTCCCTTTCTGAAGGCATTTCCGGTATGTTAGGCGGTTCAGAAGGCAGATTTTAAAGACTAGTTTTTTGTAATACCCCCCAGTTAGTCCTCTTATATTTTTAATATCTATAAGGACGGGGTTCAAATCTAGTGTACTAACTTCTATTAACCTACAATCGGAGGAAGAGTACTCCTTTAGTACTTTTCAGATCAACATCTGATCATTGAATGTATCATTACAAAGGTAGGGTCAAGAACTTCCCTACGGCCAGTTGTAATAAAGGTAGGGTAATTTCCTTTGTTGCAAATAGACAGATTCGGACTAAGTAACTCAACTCACTCATTGGTATTGGTCCTGCCCTATTGGGTTTGGTGAGCATTCCTCCTCCTCCAAGTATTAGTATAGTGTTCAGCCTGTTGGTGTTCCTCACTAGCTCCGTTAGTTCGGTGTATGGAAAAGGACCCTGGTGGTTATGAACCGGTTCACCGGCTCTGTATGATGCGGAGTTTGTCGCTGTTTTTGACCTTTGTTTGGGAGTGTCGGACTGCCGTATTGCTGTTGATTTTTTTTTAATCACTCTTACCATCCATGATCCCATGAGTGGCGAAGAAAGGAGATGTCCACCCGGGCAGAGATTGGCTGCACCCGGGCTAGCTGGCTTTGAAGGTCGCCCAGTGTCCGGAGCACTCCGTTCGTGACTGGGCTTGGGGTAGAACCCCCAGTCAGGTGGATCCTGACATCTTAATCTTGATTGAAGATGAGGAAATAATAATAATGAGGTATTGAATTCAAGAGTTTTGCATTTTGCAGACCATTATTGTTGAATTGTATAATTGCCATTTTCTCGCATTCTAGTACATTTGAATTTACTTATATTCGTATTCAAATATTGACAGACCACTTTTCACCCCGATTCTAAATATTCTCATATTCTCGTGCAGTTTTTTCAAGAGCAATCAATATTTTATTACTTCAGGGGTATCGGTAGGCATCAAGAGATGAAATTTTAGACATATCCAATAATCTTTCACAGTCCTGCGCTTTTCATTGGTAACTAAAATGAAAAATATGACCTGCCGAACCTCAAGGCAGACTTGGCCTAAATGGGATCGGAAACGGTCGCACAGCGTTCTCTCTCTAAGAAGGGAAAACATTCCCAACGTCATCGGGGCTCTTACAGGGCACTGTCTGATAGGGAAACACGCTTAAATGTTGGGAGTACCCTTCCGAAGATGCTGTAGGAGCTGCAAGAACGACGAGGAGGAGGAAACGATCTTGCATTTACTGTGTAAGTGTCGTGCACTGTGTAAAAGTAGAACGCGATATCTGAGATCACCGTTTTTGGATGACCTTGATGAGGTTTCAAGCGCCGAGGTAAATTGCCTGTTGAGGTTCATCAGCGAGGCAAAATGGTTTGGTGAGGGCTAATTTTCCTCTTGAATGGTAAAAATTTTTCCTTCTGGTAACACAATGGGCCTCCTAATATTGGCCTAAGTGAGCCGCTGCAGGCGGCTGCCACTCCAACCTAACCTAACCTAAAATGAAAAAGGCTTTGATCTATTCACAACAGGAAACTTACGGCCATAACTATATTAACCTATTAGAGGAAAATAAGTCAGAATAAAAACGGAATAGTTATACCGGCGAATATCGAATCTCTCTGAATCTGCCGAATAAGGCACTTATTCCGTCTCATTCATTAAAAATTCATTATTGACTATTGAAATTACTTTAGCAATACATACACGTTAGAAATCGAAAATGGTTTTTAGTTTTTAATTATCAATTTTTATCCTAATGGTACGTCCGTCTCGAACAAGCGTACTGATCGGAATCGACCACGTTCAACGCTGTCAAATTCGAAGCGGAGACCACAAAAGCGAGCGCCAAGAATCGCAACAATTCAAGCATGACTCCAGTGAGTGAAATCGTCAAAGGCACTGGGGTAGATTTCGCAAGACCTAGTAACTACCACTATTCATTTATACTTTTGGCTGTCATGTTGAAAATTTCTGGAAATACAGATTCATTTGTTTAAAACGATACTGCAGATGTTGGGGTTTACGAAAAATTAACTTAAAAATAATATTTAATACCATTTAAAATAAGTTTGCGCACGAAAAGCAATGTCTCCTCTGCCTAGTGACTTTTCCTTTTCTTTATTATCGTCGATAGCACAAAAACTCTCAAATCGAAAATATTTTTAATATTTTGACCAAGTCGAGTTCATATTAGGTGTAGTTAGTAAAAAGAAATGCGATCTGGACGGTTTAATAGAAAAAAACTCTCCTGGAAACAACTTGTTTTCATTGCTAAAAATACTTGGTATTTAATGAAAATTATCAAGTGTAAACTTATATTTACTATTCCTACTCATTAGTGTTCATGTAGAATTAGACTTAGTTGATAATTAATTTCTTATTAGAAACCATAAATGCACATAAATTTTCATTTCATACATTACCACTGGAAACATTTTTATGCCTGGGCAGATTCTTATTGCTAATTACTTATAAGTACTCCTACTATTTAGTAAATGGTTTAAGCTTAGTAATCCATGCCTCCCAGCAGCGTGTACGTGTCGAAGTATAATAAGTCAAATATTTGCATACCATTTAGTAGCGACTTCCACCGCCAGCATATCTTTATGCTTTAAGTATGTTTATGTAAGTATTTTATTGGCCAACCACTTCAACATCATTTCAATTCATTTTCAGCTTCATTTGCTAAGTAAATATACCACTAACACCAGCCAACCGCTCGCCAAAATCAAGGACGCACTTACCTATAGATAAATAAGCCGCCCGCCCTTCCCTTGAATTATGCACTGCAGAAAGCATTACCACAAACCACTGCCAAACTATCTATGTATGTATCTATGTAAGTGAGTCTATCGGCAATGAAAATTTTAAATCATCAGTGTGGATGAGCTGTTCATTGCTTTCAGCTTTTTGCCTTCGCTCGGAATGTAGCAGTAGAATTTTAGTATAGAAACATTGAATAAATTTTGCCTGCACTATCGGCATTTATTGCCACAGAGGAAGCCACTATATTATGGTGATTCAAAAGGATATTCTTGCACTTCGAGCACTGATGGATATAGAAATATTAAATTATTTTAACAGTTATATACTGAAATTGTTTTTTAAAGCGGAGAGTATTTTGTTAAAAGGTTGAGGGTGGTGCGAAAATGAAATTAGGCACTGAACTTTGCTGTTAGACTATTGCCTATCCAATTTATTCAAGCTTAAAGCTAGCAAATCAATACGTTGTTAGCATTTCGCAAAATGTCAGAACTTCAAAATATTTATTTAACTTTATTTTAAAGCGATTCAATCCAAAAGAATTTACAAAGTTGGCAGAGTAGCAGTGTTTTTGGTGGTAGGCGTCTAATAGCAAAATTTAAAAGGTTTTTTAGACTCACAATTTTCACCATCAAACAAAAAATGCGCAGCTTTGGGACAGCCTGTATGCTTTATATCTATACTATAAAAATATAATATTAAAACCGTAGAAGAGTTGTGCTGGTGCATTGAAAATTTTTGTAAAATATCAAAGTGATCAAGCGAATAATAGAATATTGAATATATGTATATTGGGATAATTTTTAGACATCAGATGGTTTGGTTAATCTTCTTTTGAATAAAAATTTAATTTTTTCAACGACATCAACGTACTATTGTATTGCCTGCGTGTACTGATTATATTCATAGACGGATTTGTGACCAGTATTACATATTAAATATTTTAACTAACCCCGTAACGCAATAACAATAAGATGCTCTCGGTAACTTAACCTCACTTTTTTCGCCAGATCTATTGCGGTCATGTATTTAAGGGTATTAAAATTGGGCACATTTAGGGAGATTTTTGGTACCTTTTTAGTGCTAGTCTAATAAATAACGTGTGCATTTTAGCGATATATTAAACAAACGTTTGAAAACTATAACGAATCTTATTAAACGAAAGGTGACGTACGTTGTGACAGCTCCATTTGGGGCGCCAAAGTTGAATGTCCTATTTTGGAAGAAGTTGAGAGAGGGGCATAAAAAGGCCGTCTTTTGGAAAAGTATTATTTTTCCTACATTTTCATTAAAAGATGAAACGTAGAGAGGGTGGAAAAATAAAAAATTTTTTTAATCGGAGAAAAAGGAGTAGATTAGGCAACATCCTAAAATAAGCATGCCGTTCTTTTAAAAATCACAAGAAACATGTCGCTACTGGCATAAACTTATTTGATTCCACCATGACCCGGCCCACATATGTAGGTTCCTGCTAGTGCATACTGCGGCTAAAAATATAAAGAGTTGTCGCAGGACAATGACATTTGGTACATCATTGTTTTGGATTCCAATCAAGAAAAAAATGAAAAAATCAAAATCACGCCCCCTATTTTACGCCCACCTCCCATATAAGGTGAAACTTAATTTTTGACCTACAGCACTGATTTTTGGTACATAGCATTTTTATGACATTATATATGTTGGTGTTAAATTTCAATAATATCCGCCCACTTTTACGCCCACCTCCCATACAACTAAATTCTCTTTTATCAAGTCTCTTTTAGCAACTTTTTTACATCTTCGTGACATTCTAATTTTTGTAATTTTATTTTAGTACGAAAAATGTTTATGTACGGATCCGAAGACATTAATAAGTGATGCATCACATCTTCGTTAGTGGATATGCGTCCAATTCTTCTGGAATGATACATCCTATAGTTCCTGTAATCCTTGTTACGTGCTTCTTGTGCTTCCTCAGATAACATTCCTATGAAAAAACATTACAACTTGCATAAATTAAGATATAAAATTAAAAAAGGTTAACCAAAACTCACCTATTGGTAAAATAGCCTCTGAAATAATTTTGCTGCCATGAATTAAAACTTTGTGAACAGTTATGGGCATATAATACCAGCCATAAAGGTCAACATACAGTTTGGCGGTATCCAAACAATATCTATAGAATTTGTCTGTATCAATCGACTTCCTGCAATTGATTGTGGTGAATATAATTTTAAAGCGATGAACCAGTTCTTCGTTTACTCCAGTTGCATCAGATGTTAGAGCAGGATTTTCAAAAAATCGTCTAGACATATTCCTGTCATTTGTTGTGCCCATTCCTTGTTTCACTACGTCTACATTGATACCCAGTATTTGTTTCAGATTGTCTTGAATAGCTGCTTTATTTGCTTCCATCTCTAGCTTTACGTCCTTTGTAATTCTCCACTTTCTAAAAGTAAGACGGTACGCAATGTGCAAAATGCACTCCATAAATTTTATACGAGCATGAAGTGGAGAAATACCGAATTTGAGACTTTCATCTGAAGTATTTCTTAATATCAAGGCATCAATGTCATTCATTTCTGTCGGTTTTGCTCCACAAATGAAACAAACCGCCATAGATGAAGTTCCAGTGATACTACTCGCCACTTTCCCATCTATCATCGTTAGCGACAAACTATGACCAACCGTAAACTTTTTATTATGCACCTCAACAACAGTATTTTGCAAGTTCCCTATTTCAGCATTGACTCTGTTCACTTCGGCATTTATCACATCAGCAGTTTCCTTTATAAATTCGAACTTCAGTGGCCGACAAAATCTTGTTGATGAAGGCTCAGTATTTTTCCACAACATCGTTGACATGTTGCTGCGCTCAGTGAGAGCCAATGGGACAAATGAAGTCAAAAACATAAATTTGTCTGACGCAAACTTTTGCTGGTATTCACTATGCCCTGAACTACCATCACAACCCCATTTTGAAACCATTTGCAGCTCGTTGGGGAATTCTGCCACCTCATTTTGCAATTTTGATTTTAAAATTCTTGTCACTGTAGACCTATTTGACCGCAACTTTCAGTCACTTGCACATTTTCAGGATAACATTTTTTTTTCATCCAAGACAACATAATAAGGCGGGAAAATATCACTACCAATTTCCTTAGCGGAGCTGCGCAAAACCTCATATTGGTGCTTAGATAATGAAGCATCGAGAATCAACGCCAGGGCCTTTTCTGGAGTGAAAGCCTTATTCATATCTGCGCTACCATGTTTTTTTGCGGCATACAAAACCATTTCTTCCGAGGTGTTTTCATAAAATTCATGCAGTTTTGTTCTCTTTGTTCGCGGCTTCCTTTTTTCGAAGGCAATAGTTGGTCGTCCGCGTTTAACCATGCTAGAACAGCTCGGTGCTTCTGTCTCGTTAGTAACTTCCACTACATAATCACTTGTAAGCCACTGTTCATTCATTTCAAGAAATCTTGTTCTCGTACGTCTTGCTCTTTGCCATCTCTCTTTAAATTTTGTCACAAAATTTTTTTTTTAAATGTTTCAAATTTCGCAACATCCACTTGAGTCATGTTTCTATTATTAGTCGCAATAATTTCAACAACTATGTCAATATCACTATTGGTATCCATTAAAAGTTCACATATTCTTAAATAAGAAATTTTAAAACTTTCCATTGCAGCACCTGATATCACTTGACCTCTAATCACTTTCACACTTCGCAAATTAATGTAATTTGATCAATATTGTTGTTCAACAATATTCAATATTACGGTAAAAATATCAAAAAAATGTTAAGAAATCAGTGCCAAAAACAATTGCATTCAAAGGCAAATGTTTATAAAGTACGCTATATATTCCATACTTTTGGGCGGTAACTTGCCATTTTAGAGTATCTCATTGGTTTTTTCAAGGGGGGCAATTTGGGGCAGCTGAATTTTTTTTTATCGTTTAGCTGAGACTTCAGGCTTCAATTCGGTATATGTATGTCGACAGCGGTAGACAGCGCTAAAAAGATGCACCACTTTGAATTTGAAGAACATTGAAATTTTGACGTCCAAATTATGTTGTTCCACAAAATTTTTTATGCATTATTTTTTTCAATGGATTTTGATGGAAATTTTTTCTTTGATACATATTATAAATGAAAAATAATAATAAAGTTGAATTTCAATAGTTGTTTTATTGTATCAATGATTTGACTTTTGAGTAAATTTTTTGCTAATTTTGATGTTCTCCACATTCACCAACTTTGGGCAGTTCTGGACAAAAAACTAATGCAGATAGAATCCTAATACTTTGGGAAAATAATGTATAGATAGTTGGTAACAAACTGTGCAATTTTCATTCAAATCAGACAACATGCCATTTTTGAATTTCAGCCATGGAAATCCCTATGTGCGGCCCTATTAAGCACGTCAGCTAATTAGCTTTGTTGCAAGAATGATAGAAAACAAGATTGCGCCTTCCACGCTGAGATCAACTGATAATGACGTAATAATGGCTAGAGAAGGAGAGAGCAAAACAAAATAGGCAGAATGATTGAGAAGTTTTCTTAGCATTGTTTGCTTTTATTTCGTCAGAGAAAGGGTGGATGCTGTCTAATCGAGAAAGAGAGGACTAGTGGTTCGCGGAAGGCGCAATCTTGTATTTTATCATTCTAGCCTTTATTCCATATGTTTAGATATGTCATGGTGGACTGAATAGAGAAGTTGTCGTCGTCTGCGGTACAGCTATATTGGTTTTGTAGATTTTGACAATTCTCAATTACAAGTAGATCAGACACTTTTTTCACTTTAGCAAAATTAAAACACTTATCTCAATGAAAAGTTGAAAGTTACTTATTATTGACCTTGAAAATAGGAGTTATCCGATCAAGTTGAAATTCAATATACATATGTATGTAGTATGTAAGTAGGTCGCTTTTGCATTGATTTTCAAAAATGGGTGTGGTCACTCAACTCAAACAAAGAGAATGCAGATGGAAGACTTTCCAGTCTCTAAATTCGAATAAATATTTAATAATGAATCTTTTGGCAAATATTATAACTATTACACTCCGAAAATGAGCGTGGTCTGGCTAAGGAAATGCCAATTTTTCTAATCAGCGTAATTTTTAACGGTTATATAGCGCATATCATAACTATACAACAGAAACTTATTGCCAACTTTTGAAACTTTATTTGTTTCTTATTGAATCCAGGCAACAGACTTTGTGTAAATTTTAATAAAATTCAACAAGTTTTCAGCCGATATGCAGCATTTCAGCCCATACAATTTTAGTATAATATAGAGTGTTTTAGTATACAAAATAATATAATAAACATACATTGTCTAAAAAAGGTATGATTAAGTTTAAAACAGAGTAGCGATGGTACAATAAATGTATAGGTACATATAATATGTAAAACAGAAAGTCTGAAGATCTATAAAAGATTAACTTATTTCCTGCCGTACACCACTGTCCTATTACGTCGCAACCCAGTACGGGTACGGAAAGTCTGCGATACTCTAATTTCGCTTCCTTAAACTAGACAGGTTCAGTTCGCGGGCTATGGCTACCTCAAAATCTTTATCAAAAATAAACTTTATCAAATCAGAACTTGCGTAATGCAATTTATTTTACACCACAAGCATCCTGAGAGCCATGGGGTCAGTACGCATTTTCCTGCCACCGTCATAAATTTCGAAATCTGCTTTATAATTTAAAACAAAAGACAGAAATTCATTGTTGGTGTAACCGACGACGTTTGTAAAACTCTTCCAGCCACCATAGTCGACGGCTAATTTCTCACTATCGGCCACGAGCCTAACTTCCACAAGCCGTAGATGATCTAGTGTTATCTTCCAGCAGAGTCTATTGTGTTTACCTTCAGAACTATGTATGTGTGCGTCAAAGGATAAAGAGTGCTTCTGTTTTTTTTTTTTTGCTCTTTTATGAACACTTTCCCCTGAGAGCTTGCTACCCCAACTATTGAAGCTGTTTCAGCAACTGTGATCTCCCGGTGGGCCCCTTTTTTGAGCTTGAGGAGGCTGCTAAGTTGTTCTCCTCGCCATTCTTGTCACGCTTTTTCCTGGGTTTCTTATGCACCTTCGTGGACGTTCGACCTTCAAAAATAGCAGACAAATTCCTTGGCATACCAAGGTCAGCTTACCAGTTACACTTATTCTTAGTTTCCTTTTCCCTTCTACAATCAATCGTCGTCGATAGCATTGCGGAAAGTAAATGTGCCTCTATTTCTTCCACCGCTTCAGTTCTCCTACTCACTCAAAGTTGGATTGGACATAGGTATGCGTAATTTCTACGCCTTCCTCTTCCATTCAAAACAGTCATGCACATAAATGAAAGCCAAATAATAGCAAACAAAGAAACTAAAAAGAGAAAAAAAAAACAATTAAATATTATTCGATTTTAAAGCAGGTTTTAAAAACCATACATATTTAACAACAATAAATGGTATTACATTTCATTTCATTTAGTAACATTGAAAGAATACAACAGTACGGTCACGCTGATTTGATTTTGACGCTGTACATTTGTAACACGATTTAGTTCACGAAAAGCTAAATGTGAACTCAAAACATTTCGGTGGAAAACTTCAAATTAATCATATGCTGGAATTGATTTTATTTTAAGCATGACGCACTTAACTTAATTCGTATGATAAGCAAAATTTGTAAAATAACAAAAAAATTAAGAAAGAAAAAAAAAACAAAAAATTATAAAGCAGTTATTATGCTAACAAAAGCCCTTCATTCAAATGTACGTTATAAAGCTTTCAAAAATTAATTAAACTGGAATACGTTTTTGAACTTTTTACTTATTAAATAAAAGCTATTATTAAAGCTTTTGCCTTAAGCTGTATAGGTTCTAGCTATATACATAGAGCACAGTCCGGATTGCCACTCGATAATGAAAAACAAATCCAACCAAAATGTGGTATTTTTAAAAACCAACTTACGAAAGCGCTTTCTGGTATTTCGATTACAAAAATTATTAATGCTGCTTTGCTCTTTTGGCAAACTCTTATGCTACAAATACATGCATAGTTTGAATGTGTGTATTATGTACATAATTTTGTATATATAGCGTATTAAAAAAGAATGCAAAATGTTTAAGGAGATAACAGCATGAACCAATAGTGGCAAAAGTATCCTAATGCACATTGGGATGCATACTTGCGGCTTTTGAGACATTGCAAATTACTATTTTTTGTATTGTATGTAATTGGTTTCTAGCATAGATTCGGGCACTGCATTATATTTTAACTGTACAAGAATAATAGTTTGAGGCTTACATTGATGGACCTACAGAGTTACGCCAACTCCGAACGCCAAATGATTTTTGTTAGAAGTTTTTTCACGGCACAAATATCCTGAGGTTTGCCATTGCCTTCCGACGGCCGATTGTTATTAAAAATAACTTTTAATATATATTTTATATATATAATTTTTAAGCCCAAGGTCCACCGAATGGAGCGCGCACACGCTATACACTCGACTACGGTGACCGCAAATTCAATAATGGCTAAAATTTTACTTATAATGAAATTTAAACTTTGACTGATGACTGGAAAAAATTTGCAATTTACTAAAAAAAATTACAGAAAAAATAGTATAACAATTCATTGAATCTTGTGGTTGGGTATTGATTTTTACAGTAACTATTTTCAGTAAACATTTTACTGATAATGCATCTGATATTATATTACTATTTTTACTGCAATTTTTTTCAGTAATCAGTAAAAGTTTAGTGTTAATGCAAACTATCATTATCAGCGAAAAATTGTATTTGCTGCTGTTTTATTGATACTAAAAAGGGCTCATACATATATGGTTTCTAGGTCCCATTGTTTTACCAAACTGGAAAATAAATGTTGGTCTAAAATTTCTGCAGAACATAGTGGTTGATCTTTTAAACGACATTTATTTTCCGATTGCTGTTAGACAACAATTACCAATGTTTTCCACATAGATGGATAGGAAAAGGCGGATGAGAGAGTTTTAGAAAGACTTCGAATATCATGCAGACAAAGAAAATGCGCTTGCTTGGAAATGGAGGGAAGGCACTTTGAACATAGTGATTATAAATAAATGTTTCGATAACAATAATATTTATTAAGAATTATTTTCTTCTTTTAATAATTTAACAATAATTTTCGGTGAAAAATGGCACTTAACATTTGATATTTATTTGTCATTAAAAACATTCGATGTTAATTTTTTATTGCTTATTCCTACTTAGTACTTGAAAGCTTGAATCCCATTCCAAAATATGGCCAGTGGGTTTTCAATGCGAAAAACTTAACAATTTTAAAGTTTTGTATAATTATTGCAGAGTAGAAATCACCGTAGATTTTTATTTTTTTTTTTTTTTTTTTGGTAATGGAGTTAGCATTTTGTTCCATATAAAAATAAAATTTTTCTGCATGCGTTATAAGGAAGAAAATGCGCAACATCGCCAGGAAAAAAATATTTAAAAAAAAAATATAAATAAATTAGTAAACATAAGTGAAAAAATGTATTACATTACGAGAGATCAATAATAATTGCATATCACTTATCTCTGCACATTTTATTCTCTTACTCTCATTGAATCTTATCACATGGTTGAATGTTTTATTTTAAAGTTGAGAAATAATTCTTATTGGTTTTCTGATTTAGCTGTTAGCTATGTATATGGCTTGCAGTAAGAGTGTGCAGAGAGCATTGCATAACGAATTGGA
Organism: Anomoia purmunda; assembly: GCA_951828415.1. Classification (NCBI taxonomy): domain Eukaryota; kingdom Metazoa; phylum Arthropoda; class Insecta; order Diptera; family Tephritidae; genus Anomoia; species Anomoia purmunda. Next base: position 65,906,707 of record OX639997.1, read on the forward strand.
AACTTTCGCCAATGAATATCTGCGGCCAAGGAATTTTGACATTTATGAATACTTTTTGATGCAGCTCATATTTTCTGTTGAAAAAATTACTTAATATCTCTATGTTGTCCCATCGGACTATCTAATAAGCAACTATTCAGTGCTGTAGATCAGCTGTATACCGATATACGGAATCAGTTGCAAGGTGGAAATGTCGATTGGCTATTATTAGTGCATTACAATTTAAAATGACTAAATTCGAGCATTAAAATATAAGTTTTTAATTGTTATTTTTATGAAATGGATGTAATTTAAACTTTTGTACTTTATATTAATAACAATAATAAAAATCTAGAATATTGAAGAATTCTTTAATAAATAATATTTCTTCTCTCTTGGCGGAAGCTCGATGCGGATCGGGCGTAAAAACCAATGTTCGGTCATTTTCCGCAAATAATCATTGCAAAGTCGGCATTTAGTTATTATTTGGAGGCGAAACAAAATGGTGATAAATAAGTAATAATTAATTCGATTCATGACCAGTTATTTGAGCATGTCATGTTAAGTAATTTGATTTAATCAATCGTAATGTGATAAGATGTGTTTTAAAGTTTGCACAGTTCTTCAATAACTCCTGCAAAAGGTCCTAACGGAGGCCATTTTTTGCAAAATCACTGTCGATTTTGCAATAACATTCGATGAATGATGAAAAGACAGAGGCTTCATTTGCCAAATGTTGTAAAAGGAGTTTGCCACTTATTTAAATGCAAATTAAGTTAATATAAAAAATAACTGGCATTTTACAATGTGAGTGCCACAATAAATGTTTTAAGAAAACTTAATTTCAAAAATTAATCAAAATTATAATAAGTTAAACCAAATCCATTTAATATCATATGCAAGGCTCAATAATGCTTAATTTTCCAAATACTTATAAAAAACATTGCCTCCTGTTTATATGCAAATTAAGTTAAATAAAAAAATTAACAACATTTTACAATATTACAAATTTTAGAAAAGCATAATTTCAAAAATAATTTTTGAGAGGGTTGCCACCTGTTTAAAAAAATACTTAAAATTATAATAAGTTTATTCAAATATTGAAATATGAGGCTCAAACAAAAATATGTTAGAAAGCTTTATTTTGAAAATACTTTTGAAGAAGGTTGCCACCTGCTTAAAAAATTAAATTAAATTAAATTATTAAGTTAACGAAAGCGTCACGGTTATCAAAATATATTTAAGGAGTGTTGACACGTGTTTAAAAACATGAATTTAATGCTATTTGTAAGCGTACTAAAATATAACTGTATTACTGTTCAGTTCAGTTCAGTTTATTCGAAAACATGTTTGATGATGTCATCCTTTAAAGACCGTTGATTCCATTTAATTTGTAAGGTAACGTAATTTTACTATACTGGTGTCAAAAGAAAAACTTTTAAATTAAGCGTTTGAACCGACAGAGGATTAGGAAACTTACTATCGGACAAATTTGTAGGATGCTCGCTGTTTGACAATTAAATACAAATAAGGATATTTCAAGTATACGTACATAAATATAGTATATAGGTAAAACATTTTACATTATTCAATTCTCAACTACACACTACGGTTGTATCTACATGGAAACCCGGGAATTCCTGCCAGTTGGCCACTCTGCAAGAGACCTGGTATTCAAAGTTGCCAATATGACCGACTGCGCGTCAGCAGGCATTCATAGCTCGGTCGAGAACTAATCAAATCAAGCGTTGTATTTTAACAGAATTTGTTACTCGTTGGATTTCCCTGTGCAAAAGTATGTTCGTATAAATGGTGCAAGAATGATAGCATACAAGATTGCGCCTTCCCGCGACGAAGTTACAAATCTCATCATTAGTAAATAAGAATACAGAGAATAATATCTAAAATGATTCAATATCTAACTTATTTTAATTCAAAGATGGTTTATGGGCAGAGATTTAATAAATAAGTCTGCAAATACTAAAAAAAAATAGCTATCCGCCCCCATTCGTAAAAACAAAGCTTGGTCTAGGTTGCAACTGAGAATTGTCAAATTCGGCAAAACCAACGTAGCGGTACCTCTGAAGGCGTCACCTTCTGTATTAGGTACACCGTGTAAGCGGAGTATATTTATAAAAGCTTATAATATGCCCGAAAAGCTCTGCACCAAGCTCACCACATATAACAACAAACACATAGTACAAAGTTTTACAATAGGGGTATGACTTTTTGTAATTGCTTTTAATGATCAAACGGTAATAATTAGCACTGAAAAATTTGTGGGGAACAAGGTGAGTAAAAACGTTAATTGATAGCTGATTCTATTCTATTTGAAATTAAATTTGTTTTTACGACAATCTCTTTGTTAAAGTAATACAAATTCTACGCATTATTTTTTCAGCTGTAAAATCGTAATGTCACACCCCAAATGCATTTACATTAATATGTACATATGTATGTATGTATGTGCATATTTGCAATGGCTTCCGACGACCACAACAATTCTTCTCTGATCCCAGCAGAAATGAACTACAGTCAGTTGGATAAAAGCGGTACGCGCGCGTGGTTGTCTTTTACTTCCAACGTCGCGTAGACTTACAAAAACAATCAGACGGACAGAAAAAAAATCGGATAAGCGCTAATTTTGAATTTTGAAGGAAATCGCTCAACACAAAATATCATAAATATGGGTGTCTTAATACGCTTTATTGTTGTAACCACTTCGTTTGGCATTGCCATACTTCTACAAAACTATCGTCTACTCGCACGGCCACTACCAGCGCCACAGCTTAGTTCCACAGAATATTGGGGTCCTGGCGCTAGTGAAAATTATGAAGAAGATAATACTGTGAAGCCATTTAATATTAAAGCGAACCCTGAGGTAAAATATGAGGACATTTTTCGTGACAATCCGTGCCATTATAATGAAAACAGCCAGCAAATTTAATATTTCGTTTTGCCGCCAATGCAAAGTTATAAAATGTCAAGCGGGGCATTTGTTAAAACTATAGAATTTCTGAAGCGTATAATTTATTCCGGTATTAATTGAAACTGCATGTTTACATTTACGCATTGCTAAAAATACTCAATCAAAAAGGATAATGCAATTCAACATTTTGAATATCATTTTATTGCAAATGTGTATGTAGTCCTATGGAATAAATGCATATTCATTTAAAGCGATGTTTTTAGTGGGCCTTCTATGACTTTGTCATCATGTTACAAAGTTAAAAAAAAAAATTAATTTCTTGTGGGCATAACGTTTCAATTTCTTTAGTCTATGTATTTGAATTTTTACAAAGAGGTTTGCATACTTATAGATCATTTGAATACGGCGTAAAAATGTAAATTTTTTTAAGTTCTAAATATAGCAAGGTGGTGTTATAAGCACAAAAACAAAAATTTACACTATCAAAATATATGCACAGTGACAGCATGATTTACAACAAACACATCATTTTGACTTAACGTTCACTAAGCGAATTCAATCAGCTGCTTGATCAACTTCACCTTATATGATTTTGCCTTGTAAATATAGCAATAATAAACATAAATAAATCAAATTAAAAAAACAAATATAGGAGCCCTAAAGCAAAACTTCATATCAGAACAAACAGTTGTATTGGATCCACAAGCTATAGAAGCCCGATCCTGATGATTTTCATTGTATATGTACTTTGTTTTAATGATAAGTGAAAGGAGCGCCAAAATTCATGTTACTAGCTCCCTTTGTGTTGGAGTTATAACGCAAAAACTTATATCTCAACCATCAGTTGATCGAAACTATAAGTTATAGTAAGCCGATCTTAATGGTTGTCATTATACGGTTTTCATTAATAATATGGAAAAGTATTACCAAAGTTCATGTTCTTAACTGATTTGGTGTTGGAGTTATAACGCAAAATCTCATATCGTAACAATCAGTTGTATAAAAGCTAAATCCGTTCTAGTCGGTTCCGACAAATAACACTACTCGACAAAAAAAATCTCCAAGAATAAAATAGTCCTTTCCTAAAGTGAAATTTTCTCCTGATTCCGAATATGACTTCCATTTTCTTGTGGCAGATCTAGTTTCCGAGATATCGGCGAAAATATGAAAATTCCCATTTTTGCAGAACACTACTTCATATAGGTACGGCAAAAATTTGTATTTTTCATTTTTTCGTTTTAAACTGTTGAATTATGCATTATACTAATTCCCATAAAAATTTCTTGCCTTCTTCGCCCTCAAGTATCTTCAGTAGTTTGGCCACTATGCCAAAAAACGTTCAAAAAATGTTGAAAAAAAAACGAAATTTTTTACACAATTTCAGATTTAACCACTTTAAAATCGGAAAAATTCTATTGACGAAAAAAAGTTAGCCCTCCTATGTTGTAGGTAATTTAACTACGAAAATTTTAAGCATACCAGTACAACAATCGGACGTGCCATTGAAACTATAGCCCCGTTAACTTGCAAGCGTCTATCCTACAATTTTTTTATAGAGAAAATTTTTATTCAAACTAGGTTTTTATTTTTTTATAACGTTTTATTATAGACATATGTTTGCACGTTAAACTGTATTCAATTGAGTAATATGAGTATAAATCAGCAATTCAGTAAAAAACAACAACGACAACAACATTAAATACATACATATCTACATCTAAAAAAGTCAAATTGAGCGATTTTACCGTGGTGGTCAATAGTGAGGGACGTGGGTACTTCTAACTACCCGTTTATAATTTTCTGGGTTTGTCTCCCGTATTATTGTCCAGCAATAATCTCCCATCATTTCTTCATTCCAAAAACCTTGGTAACGCTTTTCAAAAATCATGAGGTCTTGGTGAAACCTTTCACCCTGTTCATCACTTTCAGCACCTAGGTTTGCGGGAAAATTATCCAAATGTGAATGCAAAAAATGCATTTTGAGGGACATGTTGCATTTCATAGCACTGTAGTTTTTCAACAAGGCTTTGACCATCTCTCTATAGTTGGGATCTTTGTTGTTGCCAAGAAACCCACTAACGACTTGCTTAAAGCTGTCCCAAGCCGCTGCTTCTACTGATGATAAATGATTCGCAAAATTTTCGTCTTTCAGCAACTTTCTAATTTGCGGACCAACAAATATACCTTCTTTTAATTTGGCTTGAGTTATTTTAGGGAAAAATTTCGTTAGGTACTGGAAGGATGGCGCGTCCTTATTTAAAGCTTTTACAAAATTTTTCATTAATCCTAATTTGATGTGAAGTGCTGGCAAAATAACTCGTTCGGGATTTACTAAAGGCGGGTTTGCGATATTGAAGGCACCTGGTTCGTACTCAGCTCTTGGTGGCCAGTTTTCCTGAATATAATGGGTTTCTCTAGCACGGCTGTCCCAAAGACAGAGAAAACAGCAATATTTAGTGAAACCTCCTTGAAGTCCGAGAACTATAGCTACAACCTAGGATGTATTTCATATACTATTTATTTTAAACTGTACCACCGAAACTGCTTACCTTTAAGTCCGCACAAATTTTCCAATTAAATTGTTTATATTGAATGAGCTCAAGTAAATTTGATATGCTTAAACAAGTTTCTTTAGTATTCTCAGAATGTGCCACTGGTATTGACGGTAACGAATTTCCTTTATGGAGTAATGCTGCTTTTAAACTATGCTTTGAACTGTCTATAAACAAGCGCCAATCATCCACTTTATTTTCTAATTTTAGTGCTTCAAATAAACCTTGAACATCATTGCAGTAGCAAATATTTTCACTTTTAGTAAAAAAAGAAGAGAAAGTCTTGTGTCTATTTCGAAATTTGGAAGTACTTGTCGAAGGGCCCAGGCTGCCCCATTGCTGCAAACGAGATCCTAGAACTTCGCTATCAAATTTCGATAATTTCAAATCTCTGACCAAGTCATTAAGTTCGGCTTGTGAGACTCGATGTGGGATCTCTCCTTCTTGTCCACTTTCTGAATTATCTGCTTCGGAGTCACTTTCGCTTGAGGCTTCAAAACTTATAGGCGGTCTAGGTATGGGTAAGGTATGGTCATGTAGTTTTGGTTTTTTAGCTGATGCCACATTTGGATAACTTATTAATTTCCTCTTTTTTCTCGTTTTACCTTTAAGGTCTATCACGCAAAAATAGCACTGGTCGTGGTTAAAGGGTTCAGTCCACATCATTGGAACACCAAACTTCATGTTATGACCTTTACCCGATACCCATCTCATTAAAGTTAATCTACAGGAGGCGCAAATAAAATTAGGTGTCCAAGATTTATCGAGATTTTTTACACGGAAACCGAAATAATGAAAGTATGCATCTCTGACAGAATTAGTTATTTTCCGAGCTGAGTTTCCGAAAATATAATGTCCGCAAATAAAGCAAAAATCATCCGGATTATTTTTACATTTAAAATCTCTTTTGCAACAAGCCATTTCGTAAACACATCTACCGATATAGTATGTATAAATTTGCACTACAATTTGCAAAACAAAATTTACAACAAACAGTAGTGACAATTAAATACTTGATGTCTTTTTAAATTTATTAGACCCTAAGGTAGAGTGACCAAATGAAATGTCTCGCCAATTTTATCAGAGTAATACTAAAATTGTAGGATAGACGCTTGCAAGTTAACGGGGCTATAGTTTCAATGGCACGTCCGATTGTTGTACTGGTATGCTTAAAATTTTCGTAGTTAAATTACCTACAACATAGGAGGGCTAACTTTTTTTCGTCAATAGAATTTTTCCGATTTTAAAGTGGTTAAATCTGAAATTGTGTAAAAAATTTCGTTTTTTTTTTTCAACATTTTTTGAACGTTTTTTGGCATAGTGGCCAAACTACTGAAGATACTTGAGGGCGAAGAAGGCAAGAAATTTTTATGGGAATTAGTATAATGCATAATTCAACAGTTTAAAACGAAAAAATGAAAAATACAAATTTTTGCCGTACCTATATGAAGTAGTGTTCTGCAAAAATGGGAATTTTCATATTTTCGCCGATATCTCGGAAACTAGATCTGCCACAAGAAAATGGAAGTCATATTCGGAATCAGGAGAAAATTTCACTTTAGGAAAGGACTATTTTATTCTTGGAGACTAAAGTTGATCAAAATTTGTCGAGTAGTGTAATTAATACATACCATACTACCATGTTTCATTTAGATATTTCTAAAACTGAGGGACTAGTTTGCGTTCAAACAGCCAGACCGACGGGCATGGATTCAGCTCTTGGTCCTGATCATTTTAATACATATACTTGGGTATGGTTCTTTCTCTTCTTCTGGTTACGTTAAACGTTTAACGGCAAATTGGTGTAGGGTTGCCAAGTTCTGAAATCGTGAAAGCAGTACAGTTAAGTTTTTCATGGAAAAAAAGCAGGGAAACAAAACGCAGTGCGCTTTTGTTGAATGTTGTTTACGCTTTTAATACATTTGCATTTACAAAACTTACGAAAACCAAATCTATAATCACATATTTCAGATATTTTTGAATTCATAGGTACAAAAAAAGAATGATCTGTTTGATATTTTTTACCAGTTTCTGTTTTCACATAATTACAAAAACATTTCTACATTTTCAATGGGCAGATTTCATTAGACAGTTTTTCTAATTTTTTTATTAGTAATTTATTATGTTATTTTTTAATTTGGTAGTACAAGGCAGTACATTGTAATAAAAAATAGTGCATTTACTTACTAAACGACAACCCTGCAGTGGAGAAAGAATATGCTGAGTTCGTGGACAGAAAGGGATTTTTGCCTTGAAAGTTTAACGCCATTGATATTTAGTGCAAGAAATATATCTTAGGTGTTTAAATTTATTTATTTTCTAGACTAGAAATTGCGATGTCGTAGGGTATTAATTAAAAAACAATTAAGGGAAATTACTTTTCTGAGGAAAGCAATAATGAGCAACTACTCTAAAATATAAATTTATTTCCAATGTGATTTTAAGAAAAGTATTTTAGTTAAAACACAAATAGTAACTTACATAGTTAACTATTTGGCGATTTTGTTTTTACAATATTCCCAATGTTTGTCATGAAAGTTTGTTCATTCATTGTTTAGACAAGTTTCCACTTAATACAAAAATTCCACAAATTTCAAAACATTGTCATCAAATTTTTAAGCTTCTTAATTGGGTTAAATTTTCAAAAACCAAAGGAAATAGTCAGCCAATTAAAAGTTGCACTTTATCATACTGAAATTAACTCGCTACAAAACTATTGAAAAGTTTGAAAATTTGGTGACAGTTTTTTGATTTTGTTGAATTTTATCAAGGCGAATTTATAGAAGGTGATGGCATAAGAGCAGCTGATTTGATTTTTTTTATTTACCTACAAGTTTTTTTTTTTTTTGCTTTTGCGTATGAGCTTTCAAAAGCCGTAAAAGCAAAAACAAAATGTATTTAAATTTTGACAACTCTTACGCAGAAACAAAAACAAAATACATAGGAATTTTGTAGTTGCATTTATAACACCACCTTGTATGGATTCGCCTTGAATTTTATTGTGTAAAGTGTGTATCTTTGATTTGTATGGCTAATATTAGGAATGAACTGCACAAAAAAAAATATGGGCAAATTGTTCATAAAAACATTGATTGTAAAAAAATCTCCGAAAAATGAGTTATGCGGGTCACTGAATTCAGTGAAGCTTGAAGCAAATAAAACAATTTATTCAGTACCTCATTCTGATATTACCTATAACGCAGGCAATAGCACGTTTACTTTCTGAATATTACCTTTTTCAGTACGGCAAACGCCAAGGCGGTTTAGTAAAGTTCGTAATTTCTCCTCACGCACGACGACCGTGCATTTGTTGGAAAACTACTTGCATTGAGTATTGAGTATTTTACTTTTTCTAAGGTAAAATTAAATTAACTTTAAATAATGCAGCAACAAAAATTTTAATCTTAAACATAATCTGATATTAAGCTCAAAAATTATTGTTGATAGAAATAAAATCAGGAAAGAAATGTATGTAGGTATGTATTTATTTATATTTCATACTTTGAAATCAGACAACTCTCAAAGTTTAAAAGCGTGTGGATATTTAGATTTAACAAAAACTGCGATAGTGAAATAATGGTCGAGAAGGATACAGGGGAGGTAAAAAACTAGAGCGTTCTAGTTTTTTAAGAAAAATACTTCTTGATCAGGCAGTCGTATCAAAGTATTCCAATTTTGGTATAATAGAGTTTATTTCTCTGATTCCAAATATACTCGTAAGGACAATGTTTATACAGATAGATTTAATATTGAGCAATTTTTTTCTACATCGATCTTTGTCATCGATTATACTATATATTTATATTATTAATTAACATCTATACTAGGCACAAGGCAACGGCGGTTGATAATAACAAAAAAACCCAGAGGAGTAAGGGTGATGCATAACCAAATAAAAACTTTCAATATTTACTTCTTAAACCATATTTACTATAAAACTGGGCAAAGGACGTTAGTGGGAATGCTTCATACTCGTAGCCAAAGTTTAAATCGATATAGTCAATGAGAGAAAATTCAAAAATAGTTATCAACAGTTTGCCAAAGAAGGCGTTAATACTAAACGCTCAGATTGGCTACAAATATGTATGTATGTTATTATGTACTATATTGCGAACCCTGCTTTAGGTAAATTTTGAAATTTACGCTGTTTTCCTTTCTCGCTACTTAAGGGGAAATAAAGTGGACACAATCTTTAGCGTTACTGCGTAAATTAGTCATTCATTTTAAGGACGAGGGGGAATATTTCAATATAATGAAAATGTGGGGTGTTAAAAAGATATATACAGATGATATCCCATAAAGAAAATGCTGCAAACACTCCGCGGTATAATTTCACCGTCACACTACGTGGCCTTTTGACTTTTTTAGTTCCAAAAATTATAACATTTGAAATAATGAAGATATTTTAAGAATTTAAATTGCATCAGAAAGTGGAATATAAATGGTTTAAGGTAAATGGAAACATAAGGTGCGACAATAGCACAACTTTGATTAATCTAAAAGAAGAACATCTACACAGGCTAAAAAGTTAACCTATAATTAAAAAGACCGACGTCTAAAAAAGCTTTAAAGTCAATGATTGCGAAAGGGGAAAAGTCGTAGAAATTTTCACTAGAAAATCTTCTTAATATTGGTTTGAATTACTTCCGACATTTATTGAAAAGGAAAACGGATGGAAATAAGAAGATAACTTCTTGTTTATTAACTTTTTTTGAAATTTTGTTTAAAAATATTCAATTTTAAGAAGAAATCTCCTCGATTTTATGTTAAAAATTTTACTTTTCATTTTTAAACGAGCCCTTTTTTATTCAAATTTGCTGCTTTATATTGTTTTTAGTTTATTAATATGAATATTGTTCTTTAGATTTTTGTATTTTCAAAATTAAAATTTTTGATTTACTTCAAGGCGAATTCATACAAGGTGATAGCTTCCCATGAGCTGAATGCTTGTTCTTCTTTCCAAACTCGCTGGGTTGTTTTGTTTACACAAACAAAATGCATGAGCAAACTGGGCGAATTCGGTTTTTGACATTTCACTCGCAAAGTTAGACTAACAAAATACATAAGCAATACTGGGCGAATTCAGATTTTGACATTTCACTCGCAAAATTACACAAACAAAATACCAAAGATCCATCTTTATTTAATTATTTATTGTCCCAGAAGTTTTCAATGAATAGGGTTTCAAAAATTTCAAAAATTAAATAGGATTTCAGAAATAAAATATGATTTATGAATAAATGCTTTCAAAAATAAATATCTTTATCTGTCTAAACTTGTATTAATATTCATTAGTACTTATATGCATAATTTGGCAACACAATACTTATTTTCAGTTGTTCTTATATCTTTTATAATAATTTATAAGTAAAGTTTCTTAAAACTGTTATAATTATCGATAAACTACTTTAAAAAATTTAGGTGCCAATAATTTTAAATTGATAATTAATTTTATTGAAAAGGTTTTTATCTTATTTTAACAGGATATCTACTTGATTTTACTCAAAAGGTTTTCAACTTAATTCAACGGGTCATCTTCTTAATTGCATTGAAAAGTTTTCATATCAGTTTCTTCTTGATTTTGTTGAAAATACCTACCCAGTAATATGAAGAACTTCTTACTGGAAAAAACCCATAGAGTAATCCGCTAAATTTAGAACTGATTTATAGGGCATTTTAGGTGTTATTTTCGCTCTGTGTAATCTTTAAAATATGTGTTGACGTAATAGGGTTTTCGTCGTCAAATAACCCTATACCCGCTAGCCAGTTTTCAAGCTTTGTTAATGGTACTAAGATTGGTGGCTTGCAATTTGCTTTTTATTCTGATGTAAATACAATTACATTCTTCGTCCAGGTTTGCGTCTTCTACATATGTATGTTGTGCATTTAAATTCTTAATTATTTCACAGTAGCCACAACAAAGTCCCTTTTAGTCTCTTAAGATTTAGTTATGAGTTTTATAGAGACGCATTTTCCATCCAAGATTGTTTTATTTACTTTAATTGAAATAGAAAATAAAAAAGCAAACAGGGGTAGAAAAAAGTTTTATATTCAGGTAACTGTAAACTTAACAAATAACCAGCTTTAATTTCACTGAGGATATTTTTGGAGCTTTTTTTATCTTCTACTATTGAGGGCCTACAGTTGTACACCTACTCCGAATGGCAAATGATTTTTGTGGAAAGTTTTTTCATAGCAGAAATACAATCGGAGATTTGACATTGCCTGCCGCTATTAGAAACAAATTGTCTATATATAATTTTTGAAGTTACTTGCCCCGTCAGGACTGGAACACGGAACCTACGCCATACCCCTCGGATACGACGGATGATGCTCTCAGTTGAATACCAAGCGCATTCATCAATTCTTTTTTCTTTGTGCCACATCCATCGACACAAAAGAAACCTACCGCACTATTGTGGGTAGTCCTGAACAGATAGCACACGTGTCCGATATTTTTTTTAATATCCTTATGCTTTTTTTTACTAAATGTTCCCTTTTTTATGCACGTTTGATTTTAAATTGAAATTGTATAAATTCGAAATATGTACATATATGTAAATCTAAAGTTGTTACTGACAAATGGGCTAATGCGCTGACAAACCTGTTATTAAATAAACATGTCGAAAGAAAAAATGTGTTTTCACTTTGTTTTATACACTTTGGATCTAACAACTTTTGGAGAACAGTAGCGATTTAACTTCTAAAGCGTACGGTAGTGCGCGATCGTGTTGTCATTCGCTAATTATAGTATCCCTTTGGTGACATTCGCGCCCCATTTGACGTGTAACACGTGGTTTACAGCTCTTTCGCAGCAAGTGAAATCCAAAAACTCAATAAGCGATAGCAGGAAAACCAAAATTTAAGTCATACTCATAACAGAAATCATGAGGGACCCGCCTGATCGGGACAAACCAAATCCAAACATGCCATCCCTAAAATGGGACAAACCCAAAACAGAAAATTTCACAAGTTTAGGTCCTAAGTACCTAATCATGACAAGAACAAACAGCCCAGACTCTTTATCAAATGTATCTCCTTTCCTTGTTAAAAAAGCCATAGACGCAACATGCGGTGGCGAAGTTGAAGAGTGCAAAAAAACGAGGAATGGACAAATCCTTATAAAAACAAAAAACAACACACAAGCAAACAAACTTACGACTCTAGTAGCACTTGACAACAACATGACAATAGAAATAACTCAACATAAAACCCTGAACGATTCAAAAGGGGTTATATACTGCAACGAGCTCAGAGGTCTGGCAGAAGAATACATTCTCTCTGAACTGAAACCCCAAAACGTCAGTGAAGTGAAAAAAATCCTTAAAAAAAGCTGCGACCTTATCGTTGAAACAGGTCTCGTAATACTAACATTTGCAACAACAATCCTTCCTACCGAAATTAACATTGGTTATGAAAAAGTGAGAACCCGCCCATACATCCCATTACCACTAAGGTGCAAAAACTGCTGCAGATACGGCCACTTGTCCAAAATATGCAGAAGTCCAAAAATATGCCCGAAATGTGCACAAAACTACCACCTGAACGACGAAATCGACGAGAAATGCGTAAACACCATGAACTTCATCAACTGCAAATCACAAAATTTAGAACCAAACAACCATTCAGCCATTGACAAAAATTGTCCCATCTTCATAACACAAAAGGAGCTACAAACCATCAAAACTATCAACAAGATTGACCACAAATCAGCTGTAGCCATCTATAACGAGAGACACCAGCACAATCCCCAACAATACTCTTCCGTTCTACATACCCCATCAGCCACAGCTGAATACTCAAAAAACAAACCAAACTCATATATCTAACAAAAACAGTTTCATTGCCTTAAACACAACAACAATAAATGAACTTCCAACACCAACTCCAACACCGACATCGATACCGACACCACCACCAACAACACTACTACCAAAACCCATCACATCACGGCGTCAACCAGTAAGCTACTCAGATGGTACCAGCAACTCCGACTCTGAACCTCAAGAACTACCCACTACTTCAACTCAATCAACGAAAAGAACCACAAAGATATTCCCACCGAATATCTGAAAACGTAAAAAAACACAACTAAAAAGAGAATACAGCACCAGACACAGTAAAAAAACAAATTAATAACCAAACCCCACTAGAAGAAGATGCTGACCCTGTCCATAATAGTGAAGACTGTATGGAAGTGTACCCCAATTTGAACGCTACATTTTAAGCTAAAAGTATATATTTGCTATATCCGCCATGACAATAAAAATATTGCAATGGAACTTAAGAGGTTATTCAAACAATTACAACGAGCTTCTCATTTTAATAAAGCAACATTGCCCGAAAATAATATCCCTGCAGGAAACGCACATCAAGCCAAACGACCTTTTTCCCACCCCAATAAACTACTCCATCTACTCAACTAACACTATCTCCAGCACTTACGGAGGCGCTGCCCTCCTCATACATAATTCCATTCAACACAAACAAATCACCATTGGTAACGACTTCGACGCCGTTGCCATAGAAATACACTCAAAAACAAAATTCACTGTAATATCAGCGTACATCACGCCCACCTCCACGTTCAGCCATGCTCAACACTTTCAAACCCCAAACTTTAAAAAAGCATCATTTAAAATAAAGCAAGCAAACTGGGAGATTTTCAAAACCAAAGCCTTAAAATACGACCACGCTAGAGATGTCTCCACCAACTTAAACAAAGAATGTGCAAACATCAGGAAAATCATCCTGCAGAGTGCCCATATTGCAATCCCACAGAGTAACCCTAGCAGGCAAACGCACAACGTCCCTTGGTGGAATAAAAAACTACAAAAACTCAAAGAAAACAAAAACAAAAGCTGGAAAATTCTCAAACGCTCCATTAACCAAGAAAACATAATAAAGTTTAGAAAAGCGGCAGCACTATTTAAAACAGAAATTAAACTAGCCAAAAGAACAACAACCTTTGATTTCACTACAGAGATCAACCCATTGCTTGGGGTGGAACCGAAAAAATTTGGGCTAATATTAAAACCTTTACAGGGCACAAATCTACCCACAACATACACTGCTTAACTAGACACAACACGGCCAATCAAACATTAACACACCCTAAAGAAATAGCTAACGAATTCGCATCACACTGGTCTACCGAATCGTTAAACGAAAATTTCTCCCAAATCTTCACAAACAACAAGCAACGAGTTCTAAACACTTCGTACAACAACACAACAAACACATCTGCCAACATAATTGAAAAAAATATAAACCTAAACGAACTTCACTTAGCATTAAATAACCTCAAAGGAAGCACACCAGGACTAGATCGTATCTCCTACCCCATGCTCCGCCACCTACCCCTACAAACAATAACGAGACTTCTTACTTTGTAAAACAAAATTTTCAATTCTTACATACCCCAATCCTTCAAAACCTCAGTCGTCATTCCTATCCTCAAACCCAACGCAAATAAAACCCTCCCAAAATCATATCGTCCCATATCCCTCAACCCCTGCTTATCCAAACTGATAGAGAAAATCGTTGCCAATAGGTTGTGGTGGTTTGTTAGCAATAACAAACTAATCAACGATAACCAGATTGGCTTCAAAAAGGGAAAGTCGACAACTGACGCTCTACTGTATGTAGAGCATCTGATTGCCGACTCCGTCTCCAAGAGAAAACGCATCGATCATCTCGCTAGACTTTTCCAAAGCGTTCGACAAGATTGGCATCCACTCAATAATCGACCAATTTTCAAAATGGAAAATTGGCCCAAAAATCATAAGGTATATCCTGAACTTCATGAACAATAGGAAAATCATAGTCCGCGTCGGTAAACATTTCCGCAGGGGTCGCCTCTATCTGTAATCCTCTTCCTAATTTCCTACAATAAATTATGTGACATAATTAGTTTACACAAAGAAATAAATTTTTGTGCTTACGCTGATGATTCCCACCTTATAATCAAACACAGTAGAGACAAAAACCCAATAATAAATTTAAACAGATTATTCGAGCAGATTCAAGAATGGAGTAGCTACTCAGGAGCTGCACTCTCTATACAGAAATGTAAACATTTACATATATGCCGCAAGCACCACTGCGTGTCTACAGTACACAGTGACGACCAACAAATCACAAACGTAAATGAGCTGAAGCTGCTCGGACTAATACTCAACAATAAGCTTAAATGGAACTCACATATAGCATATCTACAACACTCCATCTCCAAAAGACTCAATATTATTAAATGCCTTGCAAGCTAAAAATTTAACTGCAATACACTCACACTCATATCTATAGTAAAATCAATTATAATCTCTAAACTAGACTTCGGCCTCTTCCTTTATGGATCTGCCCCAAAAACACACATTAGAAAATTAAACTCTCTGCTCAACGCAGGTCTAAGATCAGCTTTAAACGCATACCGTACTACTCCTACTAACAACATACTGTTTGAATCCGGGATAGCTACCATCGAACAGAGAAAAACTTTCACCCAAAACAAACTATTTAAAACCTTAATGAACAGTCACGACGCGCCTTTAAACAATATTATAAAAAAATATAAAACTAAACACATAACAAAAGCACCCAGTTCTACAATAGAAAAAATAATATTAAATTGTAAAAAACACGACATACCATTTGAACCAACAAAAACCACAAAATGCGAGTATTCACCATGGCATCCCCTACCCGGGAACCTAATAAATTTCCAACTTAGCAAATTCAACAAAAACACAACACCAACAGAAGCATACGCGGTAGCCTTCAACCAACTCAAAAACGAGTTGTATAACAGAAGATTCATATACACCGACGGATCTCTATCGAACAATGTTATTGGACTAAGCGTCACCACAGAAAACTCAACACTACTAGTTGCAAATTGCCCCCCATACACAACAGTATACACAGCAGAAATTATCGCAATAATGTCTGCCATAAACGTACTTAAAAACAAAAGGGGAAGATACGCTATCTGTTCAGATTACATGTCCTCCTTAAAATCTATATACAATACAGGCAATAATGAATACTATCCGAAATTAATAAGAAACTCCCTTATAGAAATATACCCAAAAATCATTTTAATTTGGGTCCCGGGCCATTCAAACATAATAGGAAACGAATATGCCAACAAAACCGCTAAGCTTGCCACAAGATCCCCAGTCCACACTTTACATAACAAAAATCCAAATGACGCCAAAAAACTCCTCAAGAAGCAATTTACATTAGAACACACGCAGCAAACCTGGAATAGAACCTCACAGTGGTATAAATTACACAACACAAAGAAACTCAACATAAACAACTTCCAGAACTTCAACCTCCACCCCACTCTCAACAGATTAGACATAACAAAGTATACAAGAATCCGACTAAGGCACACCAAAATCACCCATCAATACCTACTTAACAACAATAGTCCACATACCTGCCCATACTGCAATCACAACACACTCATTTCAGTCCAACATATAATGCTAGAATGTCAAGCCCTTAACGTTTACAGAATCCAAATTTTCAAAAACCAAAATCCTTCAATCTCCTTATCTGATCCTTCAATTAAAAATATTCAAAAGTTTACCAAATTCCTAAAAATGGTAAATATGTATATACTTTTCAATTTAATCTATGTATGTATATTGTGAAATATCTTCAATAACTTAGAATTTAGCTTAAGGCCTTGGCAGCCATAGCTCTTAAGTCTCTTAGTTTGTAATTTAAATTACAATCTACAGATTATAAATAAATAACTTTTGGAGAAAAAATTGATTTGTTCAATGTTTTTGCGGCAGCGGCGCCATAATGCTAAAAATATGTTGATTATATTTAATTGTTTTTTTTCTGTCTTCTGTTCTTGCCGAGAGGATGAAAGTTGATGTATCGTTCGAATATATGTACTTACATCAATCTTAGTTATAATTGGCTAATATATAGGTATAGAAGTAACATGTGACGATATGGCTAAGTTCAGTCGAAATCGAATGGCATTCATGTACCTTACATATTTGTGCTCTTCAATACATTATGAATGTTTGTTTTGATACAAAAACGTAAAATTTTTGGAAACTACCGAAATATCTCGAAACCTAATATTTTCATTGGAATAAAGTGGTTGAAGAAAATTTGATAAACTTCAATTTGATATACAACTTGTGTTTACTCATAAACAATTAGTTAAATATTAGCAATTTTATAGATGAACTTTTTAACAATATCTCGAAAGCAACGTGTTAAAAAAATCAAGTAGAATTGCAAACTCTGTAGACGATTTTATATAGGACTTGGTCGATCTTTCTGCTCTGCATTTAGTGAGGATTAGTAGGAAAAATTATTGCATTGAACTAAAACTTCAATGTTGATCGTTTGCAAGTTTTCCGCCACAAACTGAACTCTGGAGCAAAATTGATTTGTGATAAATAAATTTGTCTTGTAATTGTATAAAACTATCATCATTTTCTCGAAGCGTCAGGGTCTCACTATATTTATTTGGCATTACATATGGTAGACAAAAATCTACATAAAAAGGTAGAGGATCGATCAATGAAGTGGTAGGAGTACAGTCCATGCACTTCTGTTAACGTTTCGTGGAGGTTGTAGGAATAGGCGCCTCCTTCATTTAATTTGGCAATAATCGATCTTTCAGTATATACCAATTCACCTTTCAGTATATATGTACATACATATGTATCTCTATAAGTTTGCTTATAATTAAACAGATCTACACCCATCTAAAAAAGCTTGGGGGACAAGGAGAGCGGGTGGGGACAGTATTGAAGAATTTTTCGCTAGAAAATCTTTACAATTTTATTATGAATTTCTTCTCAAATTTATTGAGGTAAACCAGGGCGAAAACAAAGATTTATACTAACAAATTATATGCACATTGATAGTATGATTTACAACAAACACATCATTTTGGCTTAACGTATACCAAGCGAATTCAATCAGCTGCTGTATCATCTTAACTTTATATGAATTCGCCTTGAGGAAAACCATAGAGAAATTCGCCAAGTTGTATTCTGAAATTCATTTTAGTAGGTATTTTCGCTCTGTGATATTGTAAACCAAATCCTATATCGAATCAAGTCAGTTTAAAGGGAACGTATACTCGTATATCTCCGTAAGTGACAAAAATTATCATATTCATTTCAATATTTTATTATTCAGAATTAGATAAAAAATAGGGTCAAATATAGCCCTATAAGGAAGTAGGGTTAATAACTATAATCCTTGCTATGAGAGTCATTGGTTGGAAAAAATTGTAAGGCAAATTCTCTTAAATTATATATATAATCCCTGCTGTAGTTATATATGTATCAAGTTATATTTATGTACTAAATTTGGATGGGGCGAGGTACATATTACACAACAAAAAATAAAAATTACAAATTCCACGATACAGTATCAATAAGGCAGGTGTCAAGAGCGGACGTGCGTTTAATAATTCTCAATAATATTACAGATACAAATACAATAAAAAAACAAATATTTTTCTAATATAATATACATAAATTGCAATAACAAAACAGGATATTGAACTGGTTTTTTTTCTTTGTTAGTTGCCGTTAGTTTTGTCAGCAAGAGCGGCTGTGCTTTTTTATGAACAATAGTGATTTTCTAAATGATAAAAAACAGCACAATTAACTACAACAGTGCAAGTGAAACGGGTGATAATGACAATGATGACGATGTTAATAAAAACAGGTGGCAAAAGGTTCCAACCTCTAATAAAAAACGTGCAGCTTCATCTTCATCTTCATCCTCACCCAGTAATCGAAAAAAGGTTTACATTGTTGGCAACTACTCGCAAAATAGGGTTTCAACTTTAAATAATGAAGACAGCAATGTTGCGCAGCAAGAAGAACCCCATAATGCCTTACCTAAACTTCCACCAATTCATATTCCACATGTGGAAAATCTCCCTCATGTTAGGGGATGTGAAAGCAATTATTCCAGAAAACGAAATACAATATAAGTCTTTAAATAACGAACAAATAAGATTGATGATTCAAACAGTTGATTCATTCAGAAAGACAATTAAATTCTTCGAAACACGAAATATAAAATTTCACACGTACCAACTAAAGCAGCAGAGGGCCTATAGAACTGTGTTCAAAGGATTGTACCACACAACACCCAAAGACGATGTAAAAACTGAACTTTTCAAATTAGGTCATGTAACTAGAGATATGTATAACTAATGTAAAAAGTAAAATAACAAAAAAAAACACTTTCAATGCTTTTCATAGATTTAGACCCAGCAGGTAACAATAAAGAAATATACGATGTAAAACATATTAACAATGCTATAGTACATGTAGAGCCAATACGCAAGAACAATGGCGTTGTACAATGTCATCGCTGTCAGCAATTTGGGCGTACCAAAAATTTCTGTAGAAAAGCATTTGCTTGTGTTATATGCGCTTTAAATCATCCTACTAGTAAGTGCACACACTCACTGGAGTCACCTCCAAAATGCGCACACTGCCGGCAAAATCATACGGCAAATTATAAAGGTTGCAAAATCTACCAAGAATTGGTGCAGAAAAAAATTCCTCAAAGTCAAAGACAAAATTACTAAAATTTTTTAGCGCGAATACGTGAACTAATACAAAAAAAGAATCAGAAGCAACAATTAATCCATTAATTGGTGATAGCAACACTTATGCAAATGTATTAAAATCAAATGTACGACAAGATATTGAAAAAAGTTCACTAGCCAAAATTGAGGCATTGTTCGCTAAGCAAGCAGAATTAATGAACAACATGATGAATGTTATTTAACAAATTATGCCATCTAAATGAAGTAGAAATATTTTTGAAATTATATTATATTGATACACTAACGTATACTCTGTATATTTTCCACCAAGACACAAAATTACCTGCAAAGATTACTGTGACTTCTTTTCACAATTAGGCTCCCGTTTCATAATAGGAGGGGACTTCAATGCCAAACACCCATGGTGGGGCTCTAGGCTAGTAAATCCTAAGGGTAGGGAACTATACAAATGTGTAACAATGAAAAGCCTCAAAACTTTATCAAGTGACCCTACTAAAATTCCTGACCTTATAGACTTCACGGTGTACAGAGGAATACATGCGAGCTTGCTTGAAATTCAGGCTTTGCATAAACTGTCCTCAGACCATACTATTAACCATTAAAACAGTTTTTGAAAGAAATAAATTGAAACAAAAACCAATAAATAAAAATACTAATATAGAACTTTTTCAAAAACTTATAGACAATAAAATCAGCTGGAATAGGCCTCTAAAAACTGAATATGTGCTAGACACTGCCGTTGAAGATTTCAATTTAATACTACACGAAGCTGCGTTTATGTCAACACCACAAAATACTAACAATTTCAAGCATAAAGAGATTCATACTTCCTTTGAGATCAGAGCACTAATTAAAAAAAAAAAAAAGGAAAATTCGAAAGCAATGGCAAAATAATAGAACAAAAGACCTTAGAATGTTACTTAACAAAGCGACTGCAAAACTGAAATTGTTAATAAAAAATTATAAAAATGAGTGTACTGCTTACTATCTGAGGAGTTTGAATACGACAAAAAATGAAGATTTTAAAATTTGGAATGCTACTAAATATCTAAAACGCCCAGCTAAATGTAAGACTATTATTAAAAATGAAAACGGTGAGTGGTATAGATCGGAAGAACAAATAGCAGATTCATTTGTACGCCATCTAGAAAAAACATTCACTTTAGACAATGAAAACAATGTAGATGATGCAAAAATAAGTGGATTTCTTGACATTCCATGTCAATTAGATCTACCAATTAAAAAAATTAGTTCTACGGAAGTATATGAAGAAATCCAAAAAATGAATAATAATAATAGCCCTGGATACGATGGAATAGATGGTAAAATGGTTAAAATCCTATCTACAAAGGCAATACTTCATCTAACACTGATTTATAACGCCATACTGAGACTCAACCATTTCCCAACTCAATAGAAATGTGCTGAAATCATCGTTATCCATAAACAAGTTAAACCAGAAAATGTAGTAACGTCATATATGCCCATTAGCTTATTGTCAACATTCTCCAAAATATTTGAACGGATATTTTTAGATAGTGTGTTACCAATTATTAACAAAAAAATATAATACCGCCTCACCAGTTTGGTTTTCGCCAAAAACATGGCACTGTAGAACAATGCCATCGAATCATCAATGTTATATCAGATGCATTAGAACGCAAACAATATTGCTCTGGTGTATTTTTAGACATTAACACGTCTATTCTGCACGTTACCGGAAATTTTGTAACCGGCAAATTTTATTACCGAAAAATGTTACCACTTCTTGTAACCGGCATTCTTGCACACTGGTAACGCTGTCAACAGTGTAAAACTCACCATACGGTGCTGGCTTTGGTGTGGTGTGAATTTGAACACAAATTTTACAAGCGAATCACAATGGAGATGAATAAGTGAGTGATTTACTAAAGTAAATTTAATAAATTATTATAATATCATTAATTTTTAATTGAAGAAAATACGCAAGGACAACCCAGCAGCAATTACGCTGGTATGTAGCCTTCGTAAAGGACCGTCCGGAGCTGCTCCAAGGCAAGAACACCCCGAAGGCACCGAAATTGCATGCTTCTTTCGGCATTCGAAAATCTGTTTAAAAATTTCGTTTGGTAAACTAAATGGATCGCTGTTGTTCCGAAGACTTTTCAGTTGCTGTCTACGTAGGGATATTTCATCATCCTCCTCATCAATCAGCAGTAACATTACCAAAGAAGTCGCCATTATGTTTTTAATATTGAAAACTCGTATTGCAATTAGTTTAATAAATAAATCAACGTTTAATACTTCACAACTCTTTAATTTATTACAAAAATGTAAATAAACGTCAGATGTTTTCTAGTAGTTACCACCTAGTGCGGTGGTAATAAAATTTTCCGGTAATAAGAACGAATACCAAAAGGGTTTAAAAGTTGCCGGACGTTTTTATTACCGGTAATAAAAATGTTGTTACTGGTGCAGAATAGACCCGTAAGCAGGCATTCGATAAAGTGTGGCACACAGGCCTACTTTTCAAGATAAAAACACTACTACCAATGCCATACTATTTAATTCTAAAATCATATTTAAATTATAGAACTTTTTATGTGAAGCTCGGCGATAGTAAAACGAACATATTCAATATAAGAGCAGGTGTACCACAAGGAAGTGTGCTTGGTCCGGTACTCTATACTTTATACACCTACGATATCCCACAATTAAATAATATAACCATGGCAACATATGCAGATGATACTGCAATAATTGTAACAGATGAATGTGCAAATGTTGTGTCTATTACCACTCAACAACAGATTAATGCGCTGGAACTATGGTTAGATAAATGGAAAATCGTAGTCAATATTGAAAAATGTAAGCACATTATATTTACGTTAAGAAAAGGTGTATGTCCAGAGGTAAAATTGTATAATAAAAAATATAACAAACAAATTGCGTAAATTATCTAGGAATGCATATGGATAAACGATTGACATGGAAGGATCATGTCAAAGCTAAAAGAAAACAAGTTGACATGAACGTTAGGAGAATGTACTGGCTACTAGGAACTCAGTCAGAACTTAGGCTAGAAAATAAGTTATTACTATATAAAACCATAATACAACCAGTCTGGACGTATGGAGTGCAACTTTGGGGTACAACTAACAACTCAAATTTAGAGATCTTACAACGCTTTCAAAACAAAGTGCTTAGAATGATAACAAACGCTCCATGGTTTGTTACAAACAAATGCATTCATGCAGATCTTGGTATGCCCACAGTTAAAGAAGAAATTAAAAAATTTACAACTAACTTTGTAAATAAGCTTTCAAATCATGTAAACGTACTAACCATAACGCTACTAGACGAAAGTAGTGAAAGATTTAGGTTAAAGAGAAAACATGTATTAGACTTGCCCTTTTAAAACATTATAATTTCTGTTATTTAATTATTGTTATGTAAATATTTGAATAACTAACTTCCGTTATCCCTTACTTTTATTTAGTATTGTATAGTACTCACTAGCTTCATTGGAAGTTATTGAGCTAAGTTAAGTTTTCTTACATATTATATATTTAGCTTATTGTCTGATTACTGACAGATTGCAAAATAAAACAATTAAAAAAACTCCACGATCATCAAGGCCGCTATGAACGCTGGTGATATTTTTGTTTCGTCAATACGAGTATTATTATTTTGTATGAAGAGTTCATTCGCTTTTCGCATATTTTTTTACATATATATAAACTACAAACGGTGCATTGAATAAAATATGCAGCACATTTAATTCATAAAAAAAAAACGACAACAATGGCAACTAATACTTTACAACCGGTTTCTGTAAAGCCAGCGCAATTGTGTTGTATTTTTATAATTCAGCAGTTGTTGTGCAAAAAAATTCTTGTAATTAATTTTTCTTTTTTGATTCTTTTCAAAGCTAATTACCGACTTGCAATTGCAATTATCCCGCCCGTTGAAGCTACACGAGCCGCTGGAAGGCGTTGCCTTCGAATATGGTTTCAATTCCAAAGAGCTACAAAACATAGTCACATATTGGCGCGATACATATCTGCCGAAGTGGGATGAAAGCGAGGCTTATTTGAACCAATTTCCACATTTCCAAACTCAAATTCAAGGGTAAGTAATTCGACATTTTAAAAGCGAGTTTTGTGACTACATATAAGCGAAATCTATGAATTGATGGTCGGTGTTAAACCATTCACTAATTTGTTTTAGTTGCAAATCGCTGGAGACGCTATTATTGATTTGAGCTCACTCATTATTATTCGCACTGAACAACTGACGTCTCAAAGGGGTCAATAACAATGTCAAAAAAGCCGCGACGACCGAGCTAGTGTGCATGGAATATTGAAATTGATTGTTGACAATATTCACCGGTTGTTTGCATAGGTTCCATAAATATATGTATGTACATATGTAGATGTGGTACCTTTACTATATGATCACAAATTTACACTTTATGTACATATATATGTACATTAGGGTGGGCCAATTGAGTTTGTCTAAAGACATGTAGCAAACACATATTCTACGAAAACTTCACCACGAAACTATACGTCTATAACTAAAACTCGCCAAGAGACATAAAAATTCACATATGAGATATTTAAAAAAAAAACACAGCTTGGTTTTATTAAGAAATACGATCTATTTTTCATTAACGGTGGGCTTATTTCTGCTTCATCTTTTCAAGCCAAACGTTTGTTTTTAAAGCTACTCAACAATTTAAGTTTCGAATGGCATGTGACAGTCAGTAAAACATGCATATTTTATTTTCAACAACAGAACCTCTTAAACATAGAAAAAACAAACACCCATGCGCTAGCCAGAGGTAAAACTCCTGTGCCGATTCTACAAAGAGATAGGGAATTAAATATACAAGTAGTAGTATTGGTGGTAGTCATGCGTAGTAAGTAGTAGTAGTAGTAGTACCAGTAATTAAATAGTAGTACCATTAATAGAAAAAGTAGTTGTAACTAGTAGTAGCATTATTAAAAATAGTAGTAGAAATAAATAGAACTTTTTCTAAAATTATTTGATGTTACTTGTCCCGGTCAGGATTTGAACTAGGGACCCACCGAATGAAGCGCGCACACTCTACACACTCGGCTATGGCGGCCGCCTTAGTAGTATCTAGCATTATTAAAAATAGTAGTAGGAATTAGTAGTAGCATTAGCAAAAAATATTGTAGGAATTAGTAAAAATAGCTGTAGTATTATTAAAAATAGTAGTAGTAGCAGTAGTAGAAATTAATAAAACTGGTAATAAAAATAGCTAGTAGCATTAGTAAAAATAGTAGTAGAAGTTAGTAAATATAATAGTACAATACAGTAGTAAACTGTGGCAGCATTAGTAAAAATATTGGTAAATATAAGCAAAAAATAGTAGTATTAAATAGTAGTGGCATTCACACAAATAGTGGCAGTAATTAGTAATAGCTTTAGTAACAATAGTAATAGAAATTGGTAATACTAGTAGAGTTAGTATAGTAGTAGTGGTAGTTGGTAGTAGTAGTAGATGTTGTAGGAGTGGTAGTAGTATTAATAGTTGTAGTGCTCGTAACTAGTAGTAGTAGTAGTGTGATGAACCAGTCCCAAACCCAAAAGTCCTGAAATATTTAGTCCTGAACTAGTGCCGAAAGGTCCCAAGCAAAAATGTATGTATGTATGCACTGATAGGCATACGTGGTATATATAAGAACACATGTATATATGTATATAGTTACATAGAAGCATGTGCATACATACTCACATATGCATTGGTATGTCGCTACTACAGTATATATGTTCGATTTTTCTTATATAGACGTCATGTGATGACTTCGTCCCGCCATATCCACACATGCAATCGTTACGCGATGTAAAAAATCACTCTCATGTCGCTAAAGAAGCTTTACTTCAAATTGGTGGACTTATTTATTAAAGCAAAGGAAAACATCAGTTTTTTAGTCTTTTTTACACTCCATTGATGTGTTAAGGTGCGCCTTTCTAGCTAGCTTTTGCTACACATCTTTCCCATGTTTTCTCGGGGAGGCAATTTGATCTACCCTAATATACATATGTGTATATCGTTTTTAACTGCAATTAATTATTAAAAAATCAAGTATAAAAATAAGGACAAATTTAAATGCATTATTTTTTTCTAAAAATAATTTTTTTCTAAAAATAAGCAATATGCCCCAAGTAAACAAAATTCGGAGATTTATTGCTTTGAGTGTAAGATAATAATGACTCTTGATACTCGCGAGCAGCTAATGTACATATGTATGGTGATCGGAGCAAAAAAAATGTAATACGCTGATTTATACTTGCAACTTTCAGAGCTTGCCTTTACTTTTATTTATGGTGATCGAGAAGCCTAGTGGTTAAACCTTCATACTTTCCCTAACCAAACTTGAATATGAATCAACTAAAAATTTGTAATATTTTCAAGTATGTAGCCAATTCAATTTTGGTATAACAAATTAAACGTTTCCATTTTTAGTGTCATTACCAAACACCAACGGTAATTTTTATCTTCATCCTTCCTTACTTTTTTTATTAAAATTAAATTGTCTACAAAACTGCAACTCGAAAATCTTCTAAAAGCTTTGATTGAAAATTTTATAATTTTTTTTATAAATTTGTTGAATTTTCATTCATTTTTTATAAAGTTTAAAACTTTGATTTCCATAGTTTACGGTACATAATGAGCTTTATTTCTATAAAAAGTTAAGGAAAAAAAAAGCTCATGAAAAACATTGTCAATATTTAAAAACAAAATCACTGAACGATTTTCACTTGGAGCAACTGAAAATTTTTCTTATTAACTGGATTTTTCATACATATTCATATAAAAAAAATTTACCACGAAATACTTATTATAAAAGTGATTTAGCGTTTTCAGTTTTGCATTCTGCAAAAAAAAACTCAAGAGTTAAGGTTTATTTCTGAGAGATAAAATAAAGCTCGAGAAATTTGTTTTATTTTTTATCGAAAAAATATATCTCAAAAATAATAATTGTTTTTGATGAAAAAATACAACTCAAAATAGTATTATTTTTTATGACGATAAAATAAACTAATGAGAAAATTATTATATTTGATCACAAAATTACAATACAAAATATAATCATTATTTCTGAGCGAAAAAGTAAAAAAATAAAAAGTTTGTATTATTTTTGATCAACAGAAAATAACTCGATATATGATTTCTTTTTTTGAACATAAAAGTAAAACTCAGCATTTTTTTATGGACACTGAGCGAAAATTTTAAAATCTAAAGGTAACCATTATAAATCATTTTTTTGCTATAACTCATAATGACTACGGTGCCTTATTAACACTTTTAAACAGGCGGCAACCTGCGCATTTTTTATTTTTATCTGTGATAAAAAGAGAAAAACTCAACAAATTAATTTTTCCTATGTCCAATACATAAAAATTAGAAAGTGAATTTTATTTTTGATCCAAGAAATGAAACTCGAAACTAATTTCTATATACATAATTATTTGTGACTATAAAATTTTGCCCAAAAAGCAGTTAATATAATGTTTAAAACGCCTTAAAAAAATATACATCTTTAACCTGCTACAGTAGAATTTAACAAGGAATTGTTTGGTTACACATTTTAACGTTCTAACCGTTCTCAAAACATCTATTATGAAAGATCGTTAGGTGGTTAAAATGTTCCACGAAAATTGCAAGCAGACAATTTTACGAGGGGTTAAGGGGATGTTCAAGTGTAGCGTCCCTTTATCGAACCCTACTTTTGGGAAATTATTGTAGGAAAACAACTGAATATTTTTCCACTCGGTTTTTTTTTTGGTTTTAAATTTTTTTTTTTAATTTTAGTTATGTTACCTTGACTCTGCCCTTGTCAGAAAAAATTTCGAATTTTTTTTTTTGCTAATAATGGATGTAAATATTGTTCCGGTAGAAATTTCCCCAAACAACTTAAGTGTCGTCTTAGATATAAGTTTGCTGAAAAAAATCAAGATATGTGTCAATTGGTTCAACAGTTATTTCAAAACTATTCACCCGCGCTCTGAAAAAAATACTATTCAGGAGACGCGTTTGAAGCTCTGTAACTCCTAAACGAAGGCAGAAACGACTTAAATTTTTTAACAGCGTATTTTTAACAGCATTGAAAAATATGGAAAAAATCGGGTTTTTAAGCCACTACACTATAACACTCCCTTGAGAAAAGGGTGTAAGAAAGGTAATATTTTCACAGTTTTCATAGATACACTGCGAACACTTAAAATTATGAGCATTAGAAGGTATCCATTTGTATATTTTATACCAATTCATTCCTATTTGTCATCAATAGATACAATCCAGCTATGTATATATTTTGGTATTCGCCCGTAGCTGAAAATTTTTCTCACTCAATCCAAAAAATACTGCTACCTAGTTTTTTCGGTCAAATTACTTCGAATCCATTTTTACTTCACATTATGATACATATATGTACATATAGTGCAGTTATACTTATAATAACATTCGAGTGTAGGCGAAAAACTACTCTTCCAAGCTAATAAATACTACTTACATACTACCTATCTAAATTTATTTATATACTTTATTCCATTTAGAGACCCGGGTGTAAACCCATCTCTGAACCGGGTTTGAGCAGATCCTGTGTTTTTCGGCTGTCGTACCGAACCATTTTAATTTTGAAATGCCGAAACTGGTTCGGTGCGCTTCAAAATAAAACAAACTTTTCAAGTTATTTAATACACACATTTCTCTATAAATGCAACCCCCATTGTAAAACTGCAAATCAAAAAAAAATAAAAATAATCAAAACCGATCTCCTAGGTATACCTAGGCCTTTCATATGCCTATCGAAAATGATTTTGGTTTTGAACCCTTACCTAAGATTTTTATTTGAAAAAAATTGTATAACAATTCATATATTTTATTACGAACCAGTTAAATATTAGTGCTTTCAGGCTTTAATTCTTCAAAAATGGTACCAGTTCGTTATCAAAAATGCATTGATTAAATAATTTTTGTATTTGATCTCAATAACAAATTATTTTATTGTTATGTATGTATATAGTATTTGTCTTTTTTTCGTAACATTTGTATCATTTAGTTAAAAAAAAGTGAACCATATGAACTGAACAGTGGTGCAAAGATATGTATGTGTGAACCGGTTCTTGTACCGGTACAAGTTTTTTCTAAGTGTTTCGAACCACTGAACTTTCGGAGCGGTTCACAGTCCCTAGTTAAATACAAATCGATTCGCCTAATATTGCTTGTAGTAAGCTTTCTTACGGACTTGTTATTATTTTATTAGGGTCAAAGCCCCCTTTTCTTGCGACTGTTTTTGCCCACAACTTTAAAACATTTCATAACCGACCTTCCATTTGGTTATGTTGATAAAAAGAGGATTTATTACGTGATTGCACCTCAGAAATCTACTTTTAAAACTAAAGCTAAGATAATTTTTCTTAATATACTCCGTTCTATGTAAATAAAACGTAAAAGGTACACACAATGTTTTTAATTTTAAAATGGTAATTATTACAATATTTTCAATTTTAAACAATAATTTCTACGTATAGTATAGCACTTCATTCGCAATTACATGTAGTTTTAAAATCTTGCAACATATAACAAAGTAATATGAAAAACAATTTTAAAATCAAATTAAAGTTTAAAAAATCTGTTTTTGTACCGTTATTTTCTATTATGTGTGTGGGTACCTCTTCAGGCGCTAACGGCTGAACGGAATTATACAAAATTTAGTACACAATTAGCCTACCCTCTACGCTGTAACATAGGCTATATTATATGGAGAGTTACTTCCGTTAAAAAGTTAAAGTCAATTAAATAAATAAATTAAAACATATATTGCTATGTAACGACAAGACAGATCTGGATAAGATTGAGCTACAAATTTTAGGAAGGCGTAATTTTAAAAATTATTTTGGGGAGGGTTGTCACCTGCTAAAAAAAGGCAAGGCCCAATAAAGCTTCATTTTCCAAATGCTTATAAAGAAGGTTGCCACTTATTTATATGCAAATTAACTGAAATAAAAAAATAAACGATATACTCAATATTTAAAAAAAAAAGCGTAATTTAAAAAGAAATTTAATAATCAAATTTTTTTTGTTTGAAAATTATATACAAATAAGAATATTTCTAGTATACATACATACATACTTATATTTCCACAAACTTTTTTGAAAGCTGTTTATAAAAGTGTTGCCACGTTTTCGAAACTAAAGCAATTTTTTCTGATATAAATCCTAGCAAACATTTATAATAACGGGAAAGTTTGTGTGCGAGTATGTTCGATGTATTTGCATACAATTTTTTGCAAATATATATATGTACATATGTAGCTTATTCGAGTAGTCTGGGTTAATATATAGCCTAAAATCAATTAAATTAATAAGGTAAATCACATATCGATGACGACTAGACAGGTTAGGGTAAGATTTGGCACATATATATGTATATATATATAGAAATAATTTTTTTAAGGAGTTGCCTTCTATTTAAAGGTATCAAATTTTTTAAACAAATGGATGAAGTCAAATATTGCAATATGGGTAATAAACGAAAGGAGTTTAATAAAGCTTTATTTCCAAAATATTTTGAAAGAAAATTGTCACTTGCTTAAGGCTGAATTTAGATGAATTAACTGGTATTTTACAATATGAGTGTCAAACTAAAAAAAAATGTGAAAACTAATGTGAAAATTTCAAAAAAAATTTTTGGAGGGGGTTTAAAAATCAACGAAAATTATAGTAATTTAAATAAAATATTGAAATATGGGTCTTATACGATGGAGTTTTAAGAAAGCTTTATATTGAAAATACCTTGGAGGAGGTGGTCATCTACTTCAAAAATTAAATGAAATTAAGTTAAAGAAAATATACGGCAAGGCTCAAGAAAACTTAATATGAAAATGAGACTTATAAAAAAATGTCACCACCGTTTGATTATGTTGTGCATTTCTAACAATAAACTAATGGCATACTGCGCACTTGCCAATAAAAAAAAGTTTCTGCAACTACCCGTAATCGAAAATTATGAAGTTCGGATAGATTTTGTTTTAGGTAGTAGAAAAATGAAAACCTAATCTAAGTACGAATTAAAAGCGAAACCGCGGGTGAAAGCTACAGGGTTTTTCAATGGGAACGCTACAAAAGTTTTTTTTAAATAAAACAAAAACGGTATGGCAAACCTTACTGAAGAGAAATGTCAAAAGAGCGGGAAAAAATATGGCGTCGTTTGCTGTCAATGTCGGTCTACTTTTGTAGCGTCCCTATTGAAAACCCCGTTACAATAAATTATATATCGTCCATAAATCCTTTTTATCATTAGCATATGAAATTGATGGTCGATTTAGAAATGTTAAGTTATTAAATATACAGATTTTTATTACTCAACCAGGCGAACAATAATTATATGCTATGTGACATTCCAAGTTAATTTTTGCTATTAAGCAGTGTTATTTGTTTTCAATTATAATATTGTTAATAAATGTTTTATTAGAATTAAACGATTACTTAAGTTAATTAACGGTTCGATTAAAGTTTATATTTTTATTAATACATTTTATTTTTCAATTATGTTGTCTGGTTAGAAATTCTTCTTATTGTTCTTACTTTTTCTGATAACTATTACTGTAAATGATTACTTTCCCTGATATACATATGTTTGCATGTATATTTCAAAGTTCGAATAAAATCTTTAAATATATTTTAACGACACTGTAACTTAACACACATCTACATAAATAATTAAATTGTACTGTAGTAAAACGGGGCGAATGGGCGTTTCGTGTTTTTTTTTTTTACCAAATGAACATAACAAAGTGATTAATTCTCAATCAATATTTTAATATGAATTTTTTCTCTCTCCAATAGCTTGTGCATACACTTTATACACGTAAAGCCAAAAACAAACGAAGGAAAAAAGGTACTCCCATTATTATTACTGCATGGATGGCCTGGTTCGGTGCGCGAATTCTACGACTTTATTCCCTTACTTACAAGTCCGAATCCAAAAAGCGAATATATTTTCGAAGTCATTGCACCAAGTTTACCGGGCTTTGGTTGGTCGCAAGTATAAGATAGCAGAACGTTTAGTACGCATATATCCAATTATATATATATATTTTTTGATTTACTAGGGCGCTTCAAAAGTCGGTTTTGGTACCGCTCAAATAGCTGTTGTTCTGCGAAATCTTATGTTGCGTGTGGGATATGAAAAATTCTTAGTGCAAGGTGGAGATTGGGGATCCGAAATTGGATCAAGCATGGCTGCACTCTTTCCTCAAAACGTATTAGCATATCATTCCAATTTGTGCATTGCCGTAAATCCACTTGCTCTGATCACCAAAGGATTGCGTGCTCTGTTTCCGAGCATGTATATTAAACCAGAACACCGGGAATTCTTTCGGTCTTTCAGTGATGAAAATTCAAATATTCTTCAAGAAACTGGCTACCTACATTTACAAGCTACAAAACCTGATACCATTGGTGCGGTGCTGTCCCATAACCCAGTTGGTTTGGCCGCTTACATTCTAGAAAAATTCTCAACATGGACCAATCCAGAATACAGAAAACTTTCAGATGGTGGTTTGACGAAACACTACTCGTTGGATAGTCTACTGGATAATGTTATGATTTATTACACAACCAATTCAATAACAACATCGCAGCGTATCTACGCGGAGGCGTGGTCGAAAACTCAGATTGATCTCGATCGCGTTCACGTTCAAGTGCCAGCCGGCTGTGCGCGTTTTAAGTGGGAACTCATCCATGCCAGCGACAGCGAACTTAAGTATAAATTTAAAAATCTTATTCAGAGTAACTTTTACAAAGATGGCGGACACTTTCCTGCATTGGAGTTGCCACAGACACTTTACGATGACTTTATTGAGTTTGTTATAAAAGTTGGCTTATAATTATGCTGAATTAAGTAAAGGTGATATTTTTTTTTTTATTCGAGAGGTGTTTCTAGAATAATGCGAGGATTCGATGTATTATTTATAAGACCTTATACATTATACATATGTATGTACATATAAATACTTATGTACATATGTACTTAGACTACATTTATAATTTCATATTAAATATTTTAATTCCCATAATACAACACAGACAAGATGGGGGTCATTGTTACACGAACAAATATGGTTAGAGCGTTGAATATTATTTCTTAAGTATCTGTTACGCTTCAAGGCGAAGCAAATAAAATAAAAAATAAACATCGATAATAAATACTCGTATGAAAAAAAACGCTTGAGTAATGTTATTTTTTAAATTTTAATTCACGCATCACAAATTCACACACAAAATTAATTTCCGAAGGCTAAAATTAATATAAAAACTCACTGTTACTTAATTAAGCCAAGAATTAGTCGTGCATAGTCACGCTTGATAAATTTTAAGACTTTCGAACAGCCGGCATCATCGGTTCATACTTCTCAAAAGTAAGGTCGGCCGGAAAGTAAGTGTGAATGGTGTCCGTTACCATAGCCTGAGGAAACATTTGATTCCAACAAGACAGCGGTACTTGATACACAGCGCCTGAAACTATGGCTTTATGGGCAATTCGGTGAATAGTTAATTTCACTCTTCGAACCATTGAATTAGCCGCCTTAATCCAGTGATATCGCACCTCTACACTTTTGTCCGTGGAGACTACGTCCAAATTGGAATGGAGCATTGCTCATCCTCAAAATGCTCATACGCTGCATCGAAAACTGCTTCAGAATGGACCATATTAGCCGCAATTAGGGCCAACATTTGAAATCAATAATAATAATTACATAGATATAATTATTTGAAAAAATAATCTTTAAAGAATAAATGAAATTAATGATTTCATGCTATAACAATGACGATTATCCGGAAAAACTGATTTTTTGATAATCGAGCGCTGGCTATTATAAGTTTGGTCACATAACGGTTCTTTATAACAGCCTAAAGCAACCGGGATAGTTATAGACATGTGTTAAGGTATCGAAAGATTAAAACAACCGTTTGTTTAATTAACAATATAACCGAGTTCGATTTTATTTAATATTTTGAAAATAAGAATGCGAACCGAAATAATTGTGCGTCTGGTTCGTTCGCCTTGCTATTCGATACTCCTCCAGCTAGCCTCTCTTCATCTTGCAACCAGTTGCTCGGAAGTAGGCTTGCCATTTAATAGATTTTTTATTAGGCTTGCCATCTATAGTTGACACATGCGTATATATAACTGAAAAGATAAATCGATTCAGCCATGCCTATCTGTCCGTCCGTGCAGCGGATAACTTGGGCCCCTTAGACCCAAAGTTGACTTGTATTGAAAATGGGCAGAATAGTAGAGAATTCGGAAAAAAATCAACGCGCACCTTTCATAAAGGGGTAGTTTACAAAGTCAATATACAGAAAAAGCCGCATCAAACATGGGTTCACAGGTGCTGAGAGGGTTTTCTTCAACTATCTTTCTCTCTTCTATTATCATTTCAAAGCACAGTTCGCAAGTTTGGCTCATAAAGTATACGTACATATTTCGGGAAGTCGAGGAAAACCACGCGTAAGAAAACACACTTGACTGCGGCTCAACAGGACGTAATTCTTATAATGGTTGAACGAAAAGTTTCTGTTCGTAAAATAGCAGCAGACCTAAAATTTAATAAAAGTTTAGTGCAACGTTAAAAAAAGTACCATGAAACTCGTCAACTGGAGAGGAAAGAAGGATCAGGCAGGAAAATATGCACAAATTCGTGAGTAGACCGGGTTATTTTGAGAACAAACCTTTGAAACCGTCTCAAAATGCTGCCGGGATAAAAGCTTAACTGCAGCAATCGCTTCCAAAGGATATTTCGATCCGAACCGTTCATTCAAAGCCACTTTTAACCGCAAAATTGAAAGAACAGCGGTACAACCGAGCCAAAAGTAAAGTAAAAAGGACTGAATCTGAATGGGGATGTGTCATATTTTCTGATGAATCCAAATTCATTTTGATAGGCCCTGATCGCTATCGCACTGTTCGCCGTAGATCAGGTGAACGATTAGCGGAAAATTTCATACTTCTTACTGTACAAAACTCTCCGGAGTCCCTAATTATAATAGAGGGTATAGTAAATACGAAAAGGTACGAATACAATTATTGTACTCATTAGGGTTGTACCCAGCTTGGAGTCTTTAAAAGAAAAGGAGCTATTTGTAATTTTTCAGGACGATTCAGCGCCATGTCATCGGGCACGAACTGTAAGTTTTATAATACACTTTTTACTAAATTAAACCATTTATTGCTATTTTTCGATCTATTGTTCAATGTTAGAGTACAAAACTGAAGAATGATTTTGACATAGTGTCACTAGATTGGCCAGCGAATAGTTCGGACCTCAGTCCAATAGAAAATATTTGAGCTATTATGTGCGCTAAAATTCGTGAAAACAATGCTGCAACTACGAAAAACCATAGAAAAAGTATGGTATGAGGAATTACACCTGATTATTTCCAGAGTGTAAAAGACGCACAGGGTGGCACCACAAACCATTAAAAAATTAAGAAAAAACATCGTACAATATCTAATCACATTTTGTATAATTGTAGTGAAAATATTAACACGAACCAAAAAAATTATTTTGGGTTTCCAATTTGTCAAATTTTTCAATGGCAAGTGGTCAAAAGCTGCAAAAGAACAAAAAATGGAAGCTGTCTTTTTCAAACTAAGCCAAACCAAGTAGTTACAACACTTTTACCCAAATTTTAGTGCCCATTTATTAAAATTACATTAGCCAAAATCCATCAAAACGTTTACAAATGTGTTAAGCGTTTTGAAGTTATGATACTTAAAACTTCGAATTGTGAAAAATATGTGAATGCGGCTTTTTTTACGCTGGGTGTACATACATATGTATTCGATATTTAGCTAATCATATGTACTTATTGTACCAAGAATTTCAAATTTTGGAAAATGGGCGTGATACGTTAAAAGCATGCTAATTAATTTTTTCATTTAAATCAGTAAAGGTCTTTTAAGTTTTCAAAATATTATTATTCAAAATAAATAACATTATTTGGGGAATAAGTAAAGTCATTTTAATGATGTCCATGCATCTTTTGCTGCAAATTAATTGGGTGGGTGTTAGGGAGTGGCTAAAGTGGAATTTTTTAAAGCTTATAATTCGAAAAATATTTACCTGTTATGTATATTTCCATACTATATCTATTTGATATATATTTCGACAAAAACAAAAAAAACGGAAATAATAACTACAATTTTTTTTATAAAAAATACGTAATTAACTATATATGTTCAAAAATACTTTAATTAAAAACATCATAAGAATACCTTACATTTGATATGCGACTTTTGGCAAAAATGTTTCGGCGCATGATGTTTTAGGATAAGTTGGACTCCGGACCCGCTGAATATTATAACATTGGAAATAATCCGTAAAACCCCTAGCAATTTTGACAGCTCATATAGAAAAGCAAACATAAAATACGTGAGATTTTCGTAGTATTTAGCAACACAACCTGGCAAGGCCGGATTTACCTAAATTCCCTTCCGCCCTTTTCAATCCCAACATCTGTCGATTTTTTTAGAGACCAACGATAATTGGCATACATTTTCGCATTCTTACTTCCGACAACGATTTCTTCGGGACAAAAATATGTGGCACTAAACTTGGTCAATCGACAGTTTTGAGTTGTTTCAAAGTATCTGCTTCAAATAATTTGCTTGACACTGCACAAAAAACTTAAAAATACTGTTTGTTTAGTACAGTGTGAAGGCAATTATTTAAATGCACAACTAAGAGTGGCAAATGATGATTGTGGAAATAATGCTTGGTTATAATAAAGAGTCGTGCGGGATGGATTTCCTAACGTACAAGAAAGTAATTAAAAAAGCACAAAAAGGCAAAAAAATGGTTAGTTTTAAACTTTGTTTAAAAACAGCCTCCTGTTGCCCTAATGGTAAATCCTCCCCTGCCACAATGAATTTGTAGTGTCTACAATTGTAAAACTTTATAGGATAGCTTTCTAACAAATACAAATTTTACTACGGAACTTAGCTTTATGTGAAATATTAGACATTAACTTTTTTACCGAAGAGCGTCCATAAAACCACACAACGTGAAAAATACGCAGATTTTTTTTGTAAAATATCATAAATTTCGATATTAAACCACGTTCAGCCTTAAAAGTTTTTTCAGAAAATCAGGAAATAGGTACAGAAACATACAAAAAAAAGAGTTTATTTTGAATATCCATATCAAAAAGTATGCCTCCTTTTCGTTTAATACCCATATTATAGTATTTTATTATTTTATATTATTGATTTAAATTAATTTAATTCGAAACCTCTTCAGTTTGACACCAATATAATATTTATTATGTTCGGACCGAAATCGAAAACACGTTTTCGTGGCTAACACTGGTTTTCGGCGTAAAAATTGTGTGTTTCGACCATTTATAACACTAGTTCACAAATGTTTGATAAGTTTGATACCTCGTTCAAAAACTTTTCACATTTTCAGTTCTTTTCTGCCAAAAGCGATGATATAGCCAGAATGTTCATTTAATATTATATCATATTTATAATGGTATCACTGTTTGTTATTTGTTTTTCGTTCCGAAATTATAGCAAAAACTAACTTGAAAAAGCATAAATTGTATCGATTTTTTAACTTGTTTTGGCTTAAAAATAGCTCTAGTAGTAGGGAATACGAATGTACGAATTTACGAATGTAAACGTTTTGGATATCAAAATTTACATAGCTTTATGCTAAACTCAGAACTTTTAAAATTTTGATTCGTAAAACAGTGTTGGAAAACATTAAGAAAAATGCTACCTTTATTGGGACAAACGAATGAAAAATATGCATCACCCTATATCTCACTCACTAAAAGTGATGAAAAACTTTGGGTTGCATATTCAGAATCAGAATCATAAAAATGTGTTTGAAATGAAAATTTGTAGGCAGATTTTCAACTGAAAAAGTGAATGTAGCAAAAACTTTAAGTGGCCGGTTTTATTTAATTTGTAATAAATTTTACATTTTTGTAGACCGTCTTATCCCCCCCATTTTTGTAACGAAACTCTCTTTCAACAAAAAATTGTTAATTATTTTATTTACACACTTTACCCACTACAAATTAACTGGAAAAAGACCTCAAAAACAGGGGTTTTGCTTATATTTCGAAAACGCTCCATTGGAAAAATAAATAAAAATAATTTTCGTGTTCAGCGAACCAAAATTTGTCTAAAACCTCATTTTTTAATGAAGTACTTTTTTCGTGCTTGCAGTTTTCGTTTAAAACTTCTTGAAAACTCAGTGCCTGCACTAGTTTTTCCCAAATATTTAACGAAGTGGGATACAATTTTGTCATCTTTAAATTTTCACTTTTATAAAATCCTGGCAATCATTTAATTGGCATTATCTCAATTGCATTATTCAGTTAGCAACTTACCATTTTCATTTACATTTTGGAATAGAATGTAAACAAAATCTGTCAACCAAGGGGAATTCACAGCTGGTAGGGTTGAGCGTACAGCAATAAAAATGTACACTAACAAATTGTACATACAATGACAGTGATAAACGGTAAGAATTACAACAAACATAGTTTGGGCATTCATTCCAACAAGCGAATTCACTCAGCTGCTTGTTCAACACCACCCAAGGCGAATTCATACGAGGTGATAGCATCCCATGAGCTGAATGCTTGTTCTTCTCTCCGAATTCGCTAGGTTGTTTTGTATACACAAACAAAATACATAAGCTAACTGGGCGAATTCAGTTTTTGACATTTCACTCGCAAAATTACACTAACAAAATACATGAGCAAACTGAGCGAATTCCGATTTTGACAATTCACACGCATTGATACAATGGATACACCTTGACACCACCTTATATGAATTCACCTTGCTGTCAACAAAGAACACGCTGTGAGTCGACGCCCACAATCCACGAAACGTATTTTCAAAGTCCGCACATGATATTAATACTATTTCAGTATATTAAATTGAATTAATCGTTTTAAACAGGTGATAGTTCTCTTGAAAAAATTGAATACAATACAAATACCAATAAATATTATAATAATTAAGCCTTCTTGAGCCATGCTAGAATACATATATCAGTTAACTTACGAATTTAATTTAATTAAATAACTGGTGACAAAGAAAACGGTAGCGAGTTCAATCATGGAGCGTGTAAAAACATTATCAAATTAATTGCTTAATAATTGTACACATATATTCATAATTCTTCTTTCCCACGTAATCAGTTTATTCAAACTTATCTGTATGCACTTCAACTTAGCCAAGTTGTTTATCATTTCGGTCAGAAAACTTTTAATCTACCAAAATCATACCGAATATGATACATATTGAAGGTTTTCTTAAGTTTTATCAATTCGAAACACTCGCACTTGTAAATATTGTACGAGTATTGGCAAGCTATGTACATCTGCATATATAGGGTGGCCCATATGAGTGGTTTTTTTTAAATTAAAAAAATATGGTCAGAAACTCAATTTTTATGGAGCACGTTTTTTTTAATTTGGCTGGCTCGGCTGACTTCGTGTGGCGCACCTTTCTGATTCTATTTCACGAATGGTTCACTCGATATTCGTCTTAAGAGCCTGGATCGTTAATGAATTGTTCGCATAACATCGGCCCTTCAAGACACCACACAAAAAACTTAACGGCGTCAATTGGCTTATTGATATCGCTGAGACGGCAAATAGCATGATAACCGAATTTGCCTAGCAAAAGATCGACTGTGGCATGGTGTGCCATCCTACTGAAACCAAAGAACGTCCTGCCACAAAAAATTGGGTAGCATGTACCTGTAGTGCTCTCCGTAGATCGAAATGTCATTTCCAGCATTTGCAAAGAAAATATTTTTTTCGTTATAGTTTTTACGCATTAGCTGGTATTTACGTTTTTTGCTTACAAATTTAATACAAAAAAGTTTTCTAAATTTTAAGATTTGTTTGGATCTAAATTTTGGGATATTGTTTATAACTTCTGCAGTAACCCAAGTTCATTCGAAATTTTCACTTTTAAATTTGATTTGTTTATGCGGAACCTAATTTGTGGTGTACATCTTGATGTTGTAGCACAAATTTCGGGATCTACAGTTTTACGCCTACTACGAACGGTAACATTTTATGAGAAGTTTTTTTCATGACAGAAATACACTCGGAGGTTTGCCATTGCCTGCCGAGGGGGCGACTGCTATTAGAAAAAACTTTTTTACTTGCCCCGCCCATGATTTGAACCCGTGACTCGCCGAATGAAGCGCGCACACTCGGCTACGGCGGCCGAATGCATTTCATCAATATTGTTTAAACTATAATTTTGAATAAGATGAGCGTTGCAGTCTTCTTAATTTTCCATAAATAAAACCAAGGCGAATTAATACGGGTAATAGCAACCCATGGGCTGAATGCTTGTTTTTCTTTTCCAATTTAGATTTTGGCATTTAACTGACAAAATTATGCAAACACAACGGA
Organism: Anomoia purmunda; assembly: GCA_951828415.1. NCBI lineage: Eukaryota > Metazoa > Arthropoda > Insecta > Diptera > Tephritidae > Anomoia > Anomoia purmunda. The sequence continues at coordinate 65,947,227 of OX639997.1, forward strand.
TTATTCGCCTTGGCTATCTTGCTATCACTTTCTATGGATCCACCTTGTATAAAACCTTCATTCCCAATTTTTTAAGAGTCTGTGAAGATTATATTACAAGTTTATACCTGCCTCTTTCTTGGAAAAGCACTGCTGAGAACTTTCATGCATACCAATTGTGTTGTTCATTTATTTTCTGTATATGACCCCAGAATAGTCTGACATTTGAATTTTTACATTCATATTTTCTAATCTTTTATAATTTAATTTTTTCAGTTGGACTCGAGGACGTTGTTCTTTTCACAAAATTGAATGACATGTTTGAAAATTCAAAACCATGTAAGGGTTAACAAATTGACATAACAAGGCTGCCAATGCTGAATCTATTTATTCTATCTATTTAATATTTCTAGCGGGAAAGGGATGTCTCTGTGAAAACAACAAAAAAAACAATGTATAGAACACCCTGTATATATGTAACTATCGTTAACTTAATATTAAAAGGCGCTGACTCATTTTTTCCTAAATAGAATATTTTACATATTCAGATGGAATACTCTGAAATACGCCAACTATTAAAAATCGTACACAAATTGGAATGACGAATATGGAATTTGGGAGAGAAAGAACTTATTATGTACTATTAAAAACTATACAAAGAGGCATTGGATAATTTTAGTAAAAACAAAATATAAATCGGTATATAAACAACCTCTGTAAAAAAAATAGAAATAAAGCAATTTGTGTGATATTCTGTCTTTGTACCGCTCTTCCAAGACGTAAACTTATTCAAAGATTTATCTAATACTTATCTTTTTTTAAACTGCTTGCTGTTCTTCAAGAAAACTAGGTTAAAGATGAGTTATGGCCTTTTCGTATCAAGACAGCGATATATGTAGATACATACATATGTATATGGTTTTTCTCACCACTTTATGAGCGTATCTGCCCGTTCTACACATATCTATGGACTATCCAAAGATAACGAAAGTCTGATAATTTGGCTTGTAGCGGACTGGAGTCAGCGCGCAATCCGATCACCGACGACCACAATTAAACGCCAACCAAGAAAGTGGCTAGCATTGATTTTTGTAAAAAAATACGGCCATTTTAAAGTCAATAAAAATTAAATTTGAACCAAAAAAAAAATGTTTTGGCCAGGAAGATATGTCGGGATTTTCGCCATAGTTTGTGTATTCGCGTCTATGATTGTTTACAAGAACATCGACACTCTTATCGATGCTGAAGCACCAAAGATATCACTGCAGGAATGGTGGGGTGATGAAGAGAAGCCAAAAGACTGGGAAGCATATTTGAAAAATACATCAGAGGTGATAGGTAATAAGATCATGTTCCCGGATGAGGTAAGCTACAAGAAATTGGTGGCGTAAAATATGTATACTAAAAAAAAATTATTCCCACATCTTTGATTGCAGACTATTGAGGATCTGCGCCAACAACTAAATCGAACATTGCGCCATGCTAAGCCATTAGGCACGTCGAATTTTAGAAATGGTTTCAACACTCAAGAGTTACAAAAGATCATTGACTATTGGCGCGATAATTACTTGCCGCGTTGGCGCGAACGTGAACTATTTCTGTGGCAGTTCAATCACTTCACCACGGAAATTCAAGGGTAAGTGAAATTAAATTAACACCTTTACATATACATAGGTCTGCATAGAACATATAAGTCGCTTTAAGTATCTACAAAGAAGGTGATAAGCAGGGAATAGGACGTGAAACTCTATCAAAATTGCAAAGAAGTCTCGAATTAGGTTAAAAGAACCCCATGAAACTCCCAAAAGTCGAGACAAGTAGGGCAAGAAATTTCGATGCTTTTGCCATTCGATACCAATATTATTACTCGATTCTTTTAAACCGATAGTTTTAGGAATCGAGTATTTGTGCCCCAGAATGATATCGAATCTGCCAAGAAAAATTAACAGAAGAATATTTGAATATGACAACCATGAGGAATAAAAATAGAAGGAACACAAAGTCCGCATCGAGGTCACGCTCTAAGCTAATTTCTTTAAAATTTTAGGTGATTTGTGGTCTGTGATGTCAACTTTTCTTAGGTTTGAAGTGCCAAAGAAAGAGTACCAATTTTTCAAAACAGGAACCTTCAATTATGTCATGATAAGCTACCAACTTCAATGGTACTTGTGCAAACACTTTCTAATTTAGTATCGATATATATGTGAATACGATTTTTTAGAGCAATATTTCTAATGAGTACCATATCGATACTTTCAGTACGACATCGTGTCCCTACCAACAAGAAAACAGTAATTTAATACTTAGTTTATTATAATAATAATCCATACAACTAGAATTGAAGTGTTTAATCTCTGAAACGACAGGATTGATTTTGAAGAGATTTGTACAGATAGCATATTATAGAAAGGTGGCCAACTTATTTAGAATGAAAAGGAGGGTACAATTAAATATAGTTAAAGGTCATTTTATTTATAAGAACCGTAATAAATTATAATATGATAATTGGTAATATTTGAACAAGATATGCCCTTCATATTGAATTTTACGGCAAGGGCTGTTAGCTGCTGCTGTAGTTGAGTATCCAAAAATCATTTTAAAATGAAAAAACTCTGTCCGTTCCAGTTCTGCCTGTATTTGATTTATTCACGTACAATAATTTTTTTTAGGTCAAGGCATCTCACTTTTGTATATCCTAAAAGTTGTTTGTATTCACACACAATAATTCTTATAACTTCATATGTTAATATCAAAAGAGCAAACATTTAGGAGGCCATAGCTTACAAATAGGAGGTTGCTCACCTTAATTAGAACCCACTTAAAATTTCACCGCGTTCGCGATCTTCAAACAAATACTATTTTCAGAAATGGAAACCAGAGTATACTCTTCCGAAAGTTTTCGGTGCGCTGAACAAGAATCTGGCCTCAGAATCGCTCGAAAACCTATGATGGAGCAATTCTGAGGTCAGATTCTTGTTCAGCCCACTAAAAAAGCATACTCTGATTTCTGGTTCAGAAATCTTGTCGGTCTATGTAATCGTTATAAGTTTACCTAATTACAGTCTTTACATCATATTGTTTTTTACAAAACAGAGAGCAGTTCAAGAATGATAAAAAAAAACCAAGATTGTTTCTTCCGCACTCAGAGGAACTGGTAGTGACGTAATAATAGCTAAACAATGAGAAAGCAAAGAAAAATTTCTAACAGTGAAGAGGGAGAAACGGGAAAACGACAGAACGTTCGAAAATTTTGTTAGCATTGTTTGTGTAAAAAAAATCGACTTGCTTTTATTTCGTCAGCGAATCGGTGGATGGAAGGCTTTTTCATTTTTGTACCTTCTGTTTTCAAAGAGAAAGCATCTCATCTTTTTTAAGAGAAGTTTCGGTGGCTTTATGCTACTCCAAGTTTATTTTAAAAAAAAATCTTCTTATAGTGTGACCCATTTGAGGTGGAGAATTTGTTTTGCCAAAATGATCTTGATCCGCTTTTCTATTAAAAGTTTTAAGTGTCTCTGTAGTTTTGACAAAATATTTTTCCTCGACTGAGCACCTTTTCCTGCCATGATTAAGATTGTACTTTAAGAGGCCTCATCTTAAAAATTGTATTCAACTTTTCATTACCTTGCCACAGTTTGCAGATACATTTTATACATTTGATGGCTTACGAGGAGAACATAGTCGGTAAACACTTTTATCCAGTGCTCCTACTGCATGGCTGGCCCAGCTCAATACGTGAATTTTATCCACTCATTCATAAACTCCATCAGACACAGTTGGATAAAAAGAACGAATATATTTTCAATGTAGTGGCCGCAAGCTTGCCGGGTTTTGCCTGGTCACAGGTAAATCTCATGAGTTATTTATTTAAAATTTCTTTTAATCAAAACCATTTGTTTTGCAGGGCACATCGAAGGTAGGCTTAGGTCCTGTGCAAATTGCCGTCATTATGCGTAATCTGATGCTGCGCTTGGGTTACACGAAGTTCTTCGTACATGGTGGTGATTTCGGATCTGTCATTGGTTCTCATATGGCTACTCTATTCCCGGAAAATGTACTTGGTTATCATTCCAATTCATGCACTGTGTTCACGAGCAGGTCGCTTATGAAAGGTTTTTTAAATACGCTGAGAACAAGTATTTTCGGTCAAAATGGCCATGAAGGGAATTTTTTTCCACGCATTGAACCATTGAAGAATTTTATTGAGGAGACTGGTTACTATCATCTACAAGCCACGAAGCCTGACACAATCGGCGCTGTACTCACTGACAATCCAGTCGGCTTAGCTGCGTACATCCTGGAGAAATGGTCTTCCCTGACTAATAAAAAATACAAAGACTATTTTAATGGCGGTTTAAATGATCGTTTCGAAATTGATTCGCTCTTGGATAATCTAATGATATATTATTTGACTAATTCTATAACAACTTCCTTACGCATATTCGCCGAAGCCCATACTCGAGAGCAACGTGAACTGGAAATGGATCGAGTTCCGACAAATGTGCCGACCGGTTGTGCGCGTTTCAAGCATGATTTGATACACTTTTACGACAATCAACTGAGAGATAAATATCGAAATTTAATACATAGCAAATATTATAAAGACGGTGGACACTTTATAGCATTAGAGATGCCCAAGTTATTGTACAAGGATTTTATAGACTTTGTCAAAAAGGTAGAGAAGTTTACAAAACTCGTCTAACTACTTTTAGTCGTTGGGTCGTTGGTTCAAAGTTGAATTGTGATTTATAAGTACATACATATGTATGTAAGTAAATTTAACAATTTTATAAACTTGAATTAAATATAGTACCTCTTTGTTCCCAATGTGGTGATGAAATACAAAAGTGGATTATCGAAAAATAATATTCCTAGCAAATACATTTATACATACCTACATACATATTTATGTATATCATACCGCATTCTCAGTTGTTTGAACTTATTTTATATACATACATATGTACATATGTACATACAATACATATGTAACGGGTTTTTCAATAGGGACGCTACAAAAGTATACCGATAGTTACAGCAAACGACGCCATATTTCCCCCCGCTCTTTTGACATTTCTCTTCAGTAAGGTTTGCCATTTCATCACGGAAAGATATACAAACCAACAACGAGTCGAAATTATTAAAATTTACTACCGAAATTCGGAGTCAATGGTCTCAACTTTAAGAGCGCTACGTCCAATTTATGGTCGTCGTCATTTCTGGCTGAATGGCTTCGTCAATAAGCAAAATATGCGTTACTGGACAGACAGCAATCCACACGTACTTCATGAGTCAACATTGCATCCCGAAAAAATTACGGTTTGGTGCGGTTTATGGGTCGGCGGCGTCATTGGGCCGTACTTCTTTCGTGATGATCAAGACCGGCACGTTATTGTGAATGGGAATCGCTACCGCTCAATGATAACCGAATATTTTTGGCCCGAATTGGATGATATTCACTTGGACAATATTTGGTTCCAACAGGACGGCGACACAAGCCACTCAGCGAATGTCACAATCGATTTATTGAAAACCAAGTTTGGTGAACGTGTTATCTCTCGAAAATACTCAGTCAATTGACCGCCTCGGTCGTGCGATTTGACGCCTTTGGACTATTTCCTGTGGGGCTATGTCAAGTCTATGGTCTATGCCAACAAGCCAGAGACGATTGATGAATTTCGTACGAATATCGAACGTGAAATTGCAGCAGTATCGGGCGATTTATGCTTGAAAACCGTCGAAAATTGGGTTCAGCGTCTGGACTTCTGCAAGCGTGCCCGTGGTGCGTATGCAAAAGAAATCGAGTTCCATACATAATGGCATCGAATGCACTTTCACAGGAATAAAGAATTTAATTCATATCCCAAACCGTTTTTGTTCTATTTAAAAAAACTTTTGTAGCGTTCCTATTGAAAAACCCTGTATGTACATACATACAATAAGTAAGGATTTCAATACTCGCTGATTTGTGAGACTCGGTAAAACCCGGAAAATTACACGCGTTCTTGTTGCTTTAGATATGTATGTATGTTGCGGTGTAGTTAGAATTCCTGAAAGTAAAATATACAACCTACACAATAGGGATGCTGTTCCAGTCATCCCGCTATTTGTCAGACACCGTTAAAAAAGTATGATATACATATGTACATAAGTTTAAGGCTTTCAATTTACATCTACATACATATACATACATACATACATATGTACATATGTATGTACATTTGAATGCATAACACGCTATGCAAAAACAAATATTTATGGTATTATAAAAAGTATTATATTTTAAAACTTCCGCCAAAATATTAAGACCCGGACTACTTACGAAATGGTCCCACAGTAACCCAAACCAGTCCCGAACTAGATCCAGCAGAGTCCAGAAAAAGTCCTCAACTGTGCCCGAAATGGTGCCGCAATGTCTGCAATAGAATCCATTTACAACGACTTCCAAGGGACCGATGAAAATACATTCGTCATACTAACCGAACGTCGTATAAACAGAACTGCTTTTTTTATCTCTTTTTTTTTTTGATAATTCTGCTACAGGAATTAGTTACCTATCAGTAATCACTAACCATATGCCAAAATACATATGTATTTCCGCTTTCGAGCGCACATTATTTAAGTATTTTTGAAAAGATTTTCATTTCCAGTTAATTCAAAATTGAAGTCGACAGAAAAAATTCGAATGAAAAGGACAAATGTCGCTGTGGACTAACCGTTAACAAGACTTGGCGCCATATGTAGCTTTAATGTTCAGTACTGCATAACATGTAACAGCAAGTTTGCCGAAGCTTCATAGATTAAGTCGCTTAAAGGCCTGCGCAAACAGATGTGGTACGGTACAGAGCGGTATAATCACGTACGATATGCGGTAACGATATACCCAAAGATACTCAAACAGACGCGTTGCGATACAGTGCACTATAGAATTCATTTTTAGATATGACAAGCAGTAGGTATTTGAATAAATCGGCATCATTACCAGTTTCTTTATATTTTTTCAGTAGATTTTTACAATGGGCATATCCATTCCATTTTCCATTTCATTTTCCAAAAAATTTCAACGAGCAACAAACTTCCATTTGTATTTTATTTATTTTGTAATAAAAAATGTTTAATATGTAAACTGATGTATAAACATTTTCTAACAAATGTTTCTATAAGGAAAAGTGTAATATATATAAAATACTTGGCTATAACTCTAGCTCAAAATTACAGCCCTGCTTACGATATATGTACTTATGTATGTGCTTATACCGCGCGGTCTATTGTGCACGCTGCGTTATTTTTTTGACCGCGGTGTACCACACTTTCAATACCGCGTCTGTTTGCGCAGGCTTTAATGTAGTTGGTTGCTTAATAGTGCGCACAGTTACCGACGCAAACGTACGCTACGTGTCAGCTGACACGATCAAACTTATGAGAGCGCCATGTAAATGCAAACTCATCAACGTGTTCGTGTGACGGGTACGCGCGACGTGTACGTGTGTAATCAGAGAAATTTAGATTTTTGCCGTGAAGCCGTGTCAGCTGAGTGCTCTCTCACCGCACAGTGTTGCCAAGCAGAACTTTTTAAAATCATTAACAAAATAACCTTATAAAAATTTAAATTTTTATTAAATTAATTTAAAATCGATGTTTAATAATGTTAATTATAGATAAATGAACTATTTGCATTTGTTAGTTTTTGGCTTTGGTTTATTATACAATGAAAAATTGTAATTGACAACGCGGATGTGTGTAAAAGTTTGTATGCAAACAAAGGAATAGCAACATTGTGTTGATGCATACAAACACAGTTTTATGTACGCAAAGTTTGTTTACAAAACATATGCGCGGGCACAAGTTTTGCTCAATTTTGTGTATCTCCCGACAAACAGACACGGCAAACGGACACGTCGGTGACTGTGCACACCACGGTGTACTGAATACTGAAGGTGACGCCTTTAGAAGTACCGCTACTTTGGTTTTGCCAGGTTTGACAATTCTCAACTTCAACTAGACAAAGCTTTTTTCACAAATTAAGAAAAAGAGACACTTTTTTTAGTATTTTGCGAATTTATTTATTAAATGTCTGCCTATAAATTCATACTTTTACACTTTAGAACAATTAGAACACGTTTTTCAATGAAATATTGGAAGTTGTTCAATTTTCTCTCTCCCGTATTCTTGTTTACTAAAGGCGAGATCTGTCATTTCACTGCGGGAAGGCGCAATCTTGTATTCTATCATTCTTGTGTGCGCACTATAAAGCGGAGTCGTATTAAACGAATGTAGTTTCATAGGATTCTACTTCAGCCCTAAATTGTTCCGAAGTGGTGCAGAACTAGAAAATATTCTTGTAAATATTTATATAATTCTGCATTCTTTCAGCATACATATATTTAGGTATCAGAATAGAGATGGAATTATTTTTGTGATTGCGCATGAATAGGAATGTAAAATAAACAAATAAAATTATTAATGTAATATTTATCGTGATAAAAAAATATTGATCGTGAGAAAGAGCCTTATGTGTGTATGTGTTGACCAATGTCCCCTTCTTATTAGGAGTGTTTGGGATGAAACCCCAGTGAAAAATAGGCAGTAAAATAATTCAGAGAATAAGGCGTCTTACTCTCTCAAAGACACCAAAAACTGAGTTTTGCGCGAATAGGAATTAGTAAACATTTGCTAGGAAACCCGCACAGCCGCATTTTAATTTATGCTTTTGAATCATTTTACTTATACAGTTGGTTTTTTTTTTACTTCGCGCTTCTTCATTAATAAATCACTTACATATACATATTTACATATGATTTTGCAAGTTTTTGATTCGAAATATCGAATTGCTTTGTTGACTCAAATGCAACCATAATTTAAAATTTCCCCAGTACGAATTTGCAGCTTCCCTTCCAAATGAACTGTCAAAATTGCGTTCTCTACTTGCAAATTTGCAAGTCGAGCTCGAACTTGATGCATGCTTGATCAAGTTATCTGCCCGTCGAACACTTCTATGAGGTATAATTCTTGATGAGGAAATATGACACGACATTACAACATGTTGACATTTTATAATTTTGCATTGGCGTCAAATCAAAATATGTCAAAATTTTGAGTGTTTTCCATTGTAATGGCATGGTTTGTCCCGGGAAATTACCTATTGAAAACCTGGCACAAGAAGTATTGTATGTTTGGTTTGTTGACGTTCAGACAATGTTATGAATGATTTAAGTTCTAGACTTGAAATTTGGTTTCATTGGAGATTTTTGTTTGAAGAATCAAGCAATTTTGTTTAAGCAAATTTGTGTAGAGTACTTATGTATGTATGTATATGTTAACAAAAATGTTGCGATTTTGATCGAATTCTAATATAAGTCAGAACCAGACTTATTTATTGTCGTAAGAAAATGTTTTCTATACATCTTCTTAATCTGTGATTTCCAGTTATCGAAATTGGTTAATATCTGATATGTTGAATAATTGCATCAAAATTTTTCACTCGCTCTTTTGAGATTGATTATGAATTTACAACATATTTTTCCTACAGGGGTGGGGAGTTTTTGATGGCTTATTTCTGGACTTATCTTTTGGCACAAAGTGCCTGCAATGTCTTTGGTTCTTGCTTTACGTTATCCTCTGCTTATTTTGTTTACTCTGCTGTTTTAGCGCCAAATTTATTGCCCAACCGGTTTCCGTTATATGGGTGTATTCAACAAATTTATGCAAAGAATTTTATTAAACATTTGAGTTCAACCGTTAAAAGTGTATGTTTACTATTATAAAAAAAATAGCATCAGATGAGTATACAAGCTATGCCTGATTTAAAAGCACCTGTTGCCCTCACACATGCCTCGTCGGAGAAAATATCGCGGCATGAAATGCTGCGTTGGATTAATACCACCGTGCATGGAGAGTATAAAAAAATTGAGGAGCTATGTTCAGGTAATGAATCCTCATTTATGTGTGATCTAATAAATATAAGTTAAAAATCTATCCAGGAGTCGCCTATTGCCAAATTATGGAAATGATTTTCCCACATTCGGTCGGCTTGAAAAAAATCAAGGTCAACGCAAAGTTGGAACATGAATATTTGCATAATCTAAAGCTCTTTCAAATGGCCTTCACACGTATAAACTATGAAAAGTCAGTGCCCATTGAACGTTTAATAAAAGGACGTTTTCAGGATAATTTTGAGTTTCTACAATGGTTCAAAATGTTTTATGATGTGCATGCATCCGGCAAGGAAAACTTGAAACTTCCAATTGCTCAAAAGCTACCAACACATCAAAGCATTAAACCGACGAAGAAAGCTACGAATCAAGAAGTGTCCACAATGACCCCACCTACAGCGCATTCAACACAACTTAATGTGGAAGAAAATGCATCACCAAAAAGTGCGCAGGCTTTACAAGAGACCCGAGATAAGCTGACAGAGCAGGTTAGTGCTAAAATGATATCAAACATAATGGATATGTGGATATAAATGTGGCAAATTATTTTTTATATCTAATAGACTGCGATATTATTAAACGAGAGAAATTTCTATTACAAGAAGCTACTTGAAGTGGAGAAAATGTAAGTGAAATCGAAACTGTGTATATGTATATGTATTTGCTTTATCAATTATTGTCATCACGTTTACTAAATTATATGCAGTTTAAAAGAGTTCACGGATCGCAGCGAGTTATGTGAGCGTGCTTTAGCCATATTATATGCCAATGAGGGTGACATTCCCATCTGTGGAAACAATGAGTCTGGCTGCGAGTCTGCCGAGTTATAATTAAAGTGTTCGAGTGTTAATGCAATGTTGCTTAGTTACTTAAAATTGTATTTGTTAAATATTAAAATTATATTAAAGCTTTGTATTTTATATTTAATAATTAGTTTTCTTTATTTAATTACTACTATCCGCATCACTACAACTATCATAATCACAGACTAATGCCAAACTTTTTGGCAAATCTACTAGCGTAGCTGTTGTTGTTGTAGCGGCCTCTACGGTTGCTGTTGGCGTTTTTACATTACCAACAGCATAATGATCCTGGCTGCTATCGGCATCAGAATTTGTTTGGGTTACCCGCTCTGTAACTACTTGGCCCATAGACCCGCTTGGCTCGTTTGTTTTCTTTTTAATGCCCAAATCGCCAAATTGCAAATGTGTATTTAGTATTTTTTGCCGTTTCAATCCGCCAAATGTCGTTTTCGTCGACCCTTGCAGCGCCGGTTTCATAAGAATATCCAAACGTTTTTCAGCTTCCCGTTCTTGTGCCGACTTGCTTTGCAACATCATTAACTCTGCCATTTGTTTGTCTTGAAACGTTTCGGGAAGTAGCGCAATATCCAGGCTGGTTCTAGCAAGGATTTGGTCGTCTAGCTCCTTTTGTGCCTTGAGTTCCTTTTTCTTTGTCTGTGTAATAGATAGCAATCGTTAAGGCGTTTTTGACCAATTCAAAATAAAATAAACATCTAAAAACTCACCCGAAACTCTGCTCTCAAACGGCAATTCGCTTCGTAACTGTCATCCCAAACGCCTCGATTGCGATCGAACAATCTCTCTAGCACAGGTTTGGCATCTTCTCCGGCTTTGACATCTTTAGCCTGATGCTCCAATTTGTACATGGGATCATCGAACAGCCGTTTCTGCACTTCTTTCGTCTCAGGCACAACTTGCTCATTTTGAAGCGGATCCCATCGGTTTTCTTGCCGACGCGCTCCAGATAGTATCAAGTAATCCAAATTTCCAGGATCAGTTTGTATTTCAAAGTGATTGTCGCACAAATGGCATTTCATGCGAAACTTGTATATAGGCGTGGAGTAGTACATGCCAACTTTGGTCTTTTCCGCATTGTAACGGACACCCATACCAATGTGATTATTGCATCCATCGCACCAAATGTTGTAGGGCATTTCAAAACGGATGATGATTATGCCCAGATGAATTTTCCGGGCCCGCTCACGAAGCGCATGTGTGCCCCGGAATTTGTTGAGGCCTCCCTTCTTCGGATCATAATCTGGCGGATAGTACTTATTTTGTCCTTTGCGTTCACCCATTATGAAATCGAAATTATTGCAAACAATTTGCTGCACCTATTTGTTTAATATCGTTTACGAATTCCTAGCCTTATCAATAACGCCAAAAATATAAACAGCTGGTTTATTCACAATAGCAATTTTCAACAGCTGATCCCACACAGTGCCGAGTATAATATGAGCATAGGATTGCATTGTTGTATTTGAGACAATGTGATGGTAATTTCCTTTTATCCTGCAGTTACTTGATCAAGAAATGGCACATACAGACATTCTCATTTCAGCCGAAATTGTTTCATAAGCTTCTACTTTGATATCATTACCGACGATACAACGAAAGATTCACGTTCCATAGATATTAATCTTATTTGTATTGTTCTTAAATAGAAATACGTCACTATGTTTATCAAAATTATCCATTGTTTAACCGTGGAAGACTCTTTGTACAACGAAACACAAAAATTTATATGCAAACATTATGCAATCAACTGATGGACTTGCCTATCAAGTTGTCACACTTGAAAGCAAAAATTGATATCAAGACGACGGTCAAGTTCAAAAAGTGAGAGGGTATTGATAAATTGATAGGCAACTCGAATGAGAACTCGATCGTGTAACAGCCGGCTTACCAGCATTGCACGCGGATCATAAGAACTGTCAAAGCTTCATATAAAAAAGGCCCAAAAAAAGCTCAAGTAAAATTTCTGCAGCCAAATTTTCTGATAACATGCAGAGGGCTTAAGAGATTTAAAACAATTTCCTTTACAATTGTATGGTTTTTTTTTACAACGAGCACTCACATACTCATTTCTTACATAAACATTTTTAAATAATCTTGTTCATTCAAATTACTAAATTGTCAAAAGGGAATGTAAGATGTAATGTTTGGATATCTCTTAATTATCTCTCTACCGTGCAAATACATATTTAAAATCCCATTTACAATGGCTTTGTTTTTGCACGCAATATCCCGTGAAATCAGTCACAAGTTTCCACACGCCGAAACGTGCTAGAAACTAGCGATGATCCATGAGAGATAATTGGAAGAGCGAAAATGTCAGCTGAACTTGTGCGTTTTACTGAATTTTTTTTTTGATAAACTTTTTCTTGTAAGAATTTGCCAGTGGGATATACAGCTGATTGAAATATTCGGATGCTAAAAATAGAAAACAATTATTTATAGTTATAACTATTTTCATTAAAAAAGCTGAAATAATGAGTAAATATATAAACGTATAACACGCTTATGAAGTTTATTGTATATACATACATGTATATCACAAAAAGGCTTAGGATCTGTATGTTTGCAGGGATAGTTTTGTATCTTTAGCCGGAATAGCTGCATTTAACAATCGCGAGACGTAAATTATGAATTGCCCAAAAAAAAATCAGCTGTAACAAAACCTTGCAACTTTTTGCTGGGTTTGCGTTCCCGTAGAGCAAATTATCGTTACTCTATAGTTTTTACTGGACAATACGAAAACACAACTGATATATTTTTGATCTTGCACTCTTCGTTTTTCATAACATCTCAAACTGCATTTATTTTGTTATTGTAATTTACCAAAATTAAAAAATTTACAAGGATAAATACAATAGATGTTACAGGTTTTGAAATTTTTTATTAATTGCTATGTAACTCCGATTTCAAATGTTTTCAATCGTTTTGCAACCCTGTCCATAACTTCTTCTTCGTGGCAACTGACTGAATCTAATTGGAATCTTTCAATAAATAATCAGCGCGTGTTTCTCGGATTTAGATTTTAAAGTATTCATATTTAATTAAATTAAAAATGAAGATCTACACCAATGAAGGAAATCCGTTTGGGTTTAAATTACAATTGTTAGCGAAATTTGCCAACAAATCTGTGGAAGTGGTCAACGTGACATTGAATGGTAAGCATAGTACGAAGTGGCATTGGCAGTAAAACTATGCTACAAAAGTGATACTCAAGCGCTGATTAGTCACTATTTAATATAATTTCAAAGAATAAAAGTAGAAGCACCTACTTAAATTGCAAGCTCTAATATGATGCAATAATTTCTATTGTTTCTAGACACTGTCGGCAAAGATTTTTTACTACTGCCCACTGTTGTATTAGAAAGTGGTTTGAAATTATTTTCTACAGTTGCTGTGGCCAAGTATCTATTTCCGGATGAAGGTGCCCTTCGGGATGAGGTACATATATCGTAGTAAATATATACGTATGTAGGCGCATATTTTTTGTCTGTTGACGAATATACATATGTACATACATGCATATACACATATAAGAAAGTAAAGAGATATATAGATATAAATTTCATAATTTTACAGTGGCTGGAATGGTCGACCACGAAACTGGCTCCCGCTTTAGCCCAACATTTGGCTGTAGGACATCGTGCCAATCCAGATGCCGTACTCGTATTAAATTTATTAGTTAGAAAACTAGACGACCGCCTTGCGGAGTCGCCATTTTTAATCGGCGAAAAAATAAGTTCCGCAGATATAGCTGTATGGTCATTGTTGGCACCGGATGGCACACTGAAGAACGCTCTGCACATAGAGCATCTTAAGGCGTGGTATCGCAAAGTTTCCGCGCTGCCTGAAGTGCAGTCAATCTTGGCTGACACTCCATTGAAAGGTCTCACTTTCACATCTCTCCAAAACTCCAATCGCTATGGTGGTCTAAGCCATGTTCCCGTACGTGTACATACAGCATCCGAGTCAGAGAAGTTGCTGGCTGAAACAGGTGGTAACATAGCAGATACAGTCACGGAGGACGAATCAAACAATGCACAGAACAACTTTGTCCAAGTCACCGTTTCGCAGCCCACAGAACCCCGTACTGTTTTGCCAAAGCCTGGTGAACGCAATGTACTAATAACCTCGGCTTTACCTTATGTAAACAATGTACCACATTTAGGCAACATCATAGGTTGCGTTTTGTCTGCGGATATATTTGCAAGGTTTGTGCAAAAAAAAACAACAAGTATTTTTGTATATATAATGGTTTTATTGTTCCAGATATTCTCGCGCTGCAGGCTATAATACGTTATATATAAGTGGTACTGACGAATATGGCACGGCGACGGAGAACAAGGCGCTTGCTGAAAATCTTACCCCAAAAGAAATATGTGACAAATACTTTGATCTCCATAATTCGATATATCGTTGGTTTGGTATAGGATTTGATTTCTTTGGTCGAACATCATCGTCACACCAAACTGAGTAAGTATTTTTAAACCAAAACTTAGGATATTTTTAAATAATATTTATTTTAGAATCGTTCAAGAGGCTTTCAATGATGTGCACAAAAATGGCTTTATTTTCACAGAAAGCGTTGAGCAGCTACTTTGTGTAAAATGTGACCGCTTCCTTGCTGATCGGTATGCACATACATATGAGAAGAGTTTGAAATAAAATGTACGTTTTGAATATCGCTTTGATATAATTTCATTAGGTTCGTGGAGGGTACATGCCCTCATCCTGGTTGTGGGTATGAAGATGCTCGTGGAGATCAATGCGATAAATGTGGTAAACTAGTCAATGCTACCGAACTCATCCGTCCCCGTTGCAAAACTTGCAATAGCGCGCCAATAATGCGATCATCCAACCAACTTTTCCTCGATTTACCCAAAGTTGAACCCCAACTACGTGTTTGGTTGGAAGGCTCCGAAATGGGATGGACGAATAATGCACGTGTAATTGCTCGCTCATGGTTGCGCGAAGGTCTCAGACCACGCTGTATAACACGTGATCTTAAATGGGGTATACCAGTACCGCTTGCGGGCTTTGAAAAGAAAGTATTCTACGTATGGTTCGATGCTCCATATGGCTACATCTCGATGACTAAACATTATACCAGTGAATATAAGAAGTGGTGGACACCATCAAAAGATGTCGAAGTCGAGCTATTCCAATTCATGGCAAAAGATAATGTGCCATTCCATTCGGTTATTTTCCCGAGTTCGTTGTTGGCAACCAATAAAGGTCATACTATGGTAACCAATATCATGGCGACGGAGTATTTGAATTATGAAGATGGTAAATTTAGTAAGAGTCGTGGCATTGGAGTATTTGGAAATGATGCACAGGTAAGGATAAAAACAGCATGCGAATGTTAAGATTATTATTATTATAGGTTTTTTTTTTTTTTTTTTGATAATTAGGAGACCGGCATACCAGCTGATATTTGGCGTTTCTACCTTGCTTCGGCACGCCCCGAGGGACAAGATTCAAGTTTCAGTTGGAATGACTTAGCGGCGCGTAATAATTCCGACTTACTAAACAATCTTGGCAATTTTGTGAATCGTGCACTAGTCTTCTGTGAAAAGAACTTCGACAGTATCATACCTACTATGATCCTCACCAAGGACGAGCTCGTACTTTTAGCGCTTATAAATCGTGAAGTACGGGGTTATATAAATTCACTCGAAAAGGCTAAATTACGTGATGGCATTCGTCATTTACTTTCAATATCTCGTCATGGCAATGGTTATATGCAAGCGCAACAGCCTTGGGTGCTGCTAAAGGGCACCGATGAGCAAAAGGCACGTTCTGCCACTATTATTGGCATTTGCGCCAACATCGCTGCATTGCTAGCTAATCTCATGTTCCCATATATGCCGACAACAGCGCGCACTCTACTTACGCAACTAAATGCTAAACAAACTCTGCTAAATCCAGCGTAAGTAATAACTATAAGAATTATAGATGTTCGTTTGATGTTAATATGTCCATGCAATATTCTAGGAAGCCCTTTATAAATATTCTCTTGCCTGCTGGCCACAAGATTGGCAAACCAGCACCATTATTCACCAAGTTGGAACAAAGCTTCATTGAAGAGTTGAAGCAAAAATTCGGCGGTGTACAAGATCAAACAAATTTCCACAAAGCCGCCACACCGGTAACCAATAAAGCGAATTCCAATTTAGGCACAGCCAAGTCTTCCCCACTCACTAATGGCACACACACAGTAGCCCAACTTGAGGAGGCTGTGCGTGTGCAGGGCGAGAAACTGCGCCAGTTGAAAGCATCAACAAAAGATAAAAGTGTTTGGCAACCAGAAGTTAATGTTTTGCTGGATCTCAAGAAGCAACTGGCTGCTGCACAAGCTACACCTCCATCGGTGGATGTGGTGGCACCACAAATTAGCGATGTAAAAATTAAGGAACTAGAGCAACGTATTACACAACAAGTGAGTAGAGAAAATACGAATAATACAATTCATTTCACCAATACTAATAAGTTTTTCTCTTTCAGGGCGAAAAGGTACGGCAATTGAAAGCCTCTGGTGATGCCAGTGTTTGGAAACCTGAAGTTGAAGTGTTGCTGCAATTGAAAAAGGATCTAGCTTCTCTCACTGGTGTACCACAGCCTGCTGCCCAGGCTAAAAATAAGAAGAAAAAGTAAAATTTGGTTATACAAAGGCATTAATACTCCGGCATCATCGCAAAACGATTATTATTTAATTTACAAGCATTGCTTTTCTAATGAAACGCATTTAAAGAGATAATCTCTGTCCTTACCGATTATCAATCAACTCTCCATCATTGTTTCATTCATTTACGCATATTTGACCTCAATTACGCTTTTAAAAGAAGGCTGTAGAACTCACACGGTTGCTTTCTTTTAATATTCTTAATTTTATTACAATTATATTAATTTATTACAGTGTGTTGATTATGTTAGGTATTTACTGTAATTAAATATCACTTAATGAATGTGTAGTTGATCTGCGTATTAACAATAAAATATTTAAATATTGTATTGCCAATATACTTATTTCAAAAGAAATTTGTAGGTATTACATACATATCTGTTTGTCCTGCCCAGTTGAAGTCGTAATTTTAACATTGCACCGTAATTCTACTCCAGGTAGGCGTCGTACACAACTCAGTAAACCGTTGTTGTTGTAACAGCATGAAACATTCCTCATAAAATTTTGATGATTGCTGCTGAAGTGACAATTCACGAAATGGATGTATGTACGTACTTAAATCGGGATCGGTCGGGTATGTTGTAGTAGCAGCTATACTAAGCTCGGCAAAGATCGGAGAGTACCACAAAATTTTTGGTTGAACCAGAGAAAGTGTTAGATGAGTGCGGTTTTGGGGACAAATGAAGAGGGCGTAAGTGTCGTGCGGGGACTCATCACATATAGGACATACATATGTTTAGTAGGTGGCCAATTCTGGATAAGTAAGAGTTTGACCTGCTGCCATATCCACGTACGTAATTTGGCCAACGTAACGCGGGTTTCAAGCGACAACTCGTGCTCTTCGCCTGCCATTGGTGGTAATTGAGAACTCCGATAACGGCATTCAGGGGCAGCAGGTAACGAAAGTGTTAATTGACGCCCGATATTTATTGGCCTTGTCTGAAGTTCGTCAGTGCAAACTTTTTGTACAGCATTTAGTTATGCTCCTTACTATGTATGTAGATGTGTATGTAGGAGGTGAGTGGGCGACATCAGGAGACATCGCGTTGCTGTCCGAGCTTCTGCGTTCAGACATTTATGAAGCCTCACCCAATGTGTCCTGCCAGTCCCCGGTGACCACAATGGCGCAGCGTAGTTTAATATAGGCCGACAAATCGTCTTTTATGTTGCCAACAACGTTTCTGCTAAATGCGTAATTGATTAAATTATGAACATAAAATTGAATAAAAACGGATAACGTTTATATTATTATTTACTTACTTAATTGGCGCTATAACCGCTTAAACGATTTTGGCCGAACTTCTCCTACAATTTGTGGTGTACGTCTTGATGTTATAACACAAATTGAGGGACCTACAGTTTTACGCCGAATCCGAACGGCGAATGTTTTTGTGAGAGGTTTTGTCATGGCAGAAATTCACTCGGAGGTTTGCCGTTGCCTGCCGAGGGGCGACCGCTATTAGAAAAAAACTTTTTCTATAATTTTTGGATGTTACTTGCCCCAAACTGGATTCGAACTGGGACCCACCGAATGAAGGGCGCACACGCTACACACTCGGCTACGGCGGCCGCCGACTCGGCTCGACTCGCCGACATTTGCATTATATTGTTTCAAAAAATAAAATAAAATATATGTACTTAGTTTCTTTTGTTTCATACACTATTTTTAATGTTTTATAATTTTCATCATTTTTAATAAAATCAATCTTAGCGTATTAAAAAACATTAGTTATACGAGTGTTCGTTTGGCAGAAAATTTGTATAAGCTTGTACCAACTTGTACCAAATCGCGTTCGTTTGGGGCAAAAAACTTGATTGTGGCATATGGTTGCATTTCAGTCAACAAAACAATTCGATATTTAAAATTTTTAATTTGCAAAAGCACAAATATGAGTGAATAAATCTGAATAAATCCCTTGAAAAATATGGCGAGTTATCTTCACGTACTTACTCAAACCAATTCATACAATACTACTACTAGTGAAGTAGTCCTACAATACAAGATATAATACAAATATCGAGATATTTTTTTTATACTTTTTATCAAAAATGAATTGACGCGTACTTTTTTATTTCGCGCAATTTTTTTTTGGCTGAATTATGATTTCCAAATGAACTGCCTTTTCTTCAAAGACAGTGGCGTTTTATAGTTCCAATGATTTGAGAACCGTACATTGTAGGAAAAAAATTCGTTTAAGTGAAAGTTAAGTTTTTCATCCTACTTTCCAATGCTATATTATACCAAAGTATTGATACCTATTGTTCTTAAATTTGGGCAATTTTTCTTTTTCTCATCCCAATGAATTCTCTAAAGTCTTCCGAAAGGCATATTAAAATATTATGATGGAATCAAAAGCAGGTTTTATAATATAGCATTGCAAAGTAGAATGAAAAACCGAGCTTTAAGGAGTTGGTTTCTACGTTATGCGGTTCTCAATCAAATCATAAAATTTTTGATAAAAAGTATAAAAAAATTTCTCATCGAAATTTTCAGTATCGATTGCAAATCAGATATGGAATCCCATAAGTACATATTTTTTATCTTCTGGACTAGCCGGAGTGTTTAAGGTCTGAACTACAATAAGTATGTTGAATCAAATCTGAATGTAGAATCTGACATTGAAGCATGAATTTTAATTTAGACTACTTTTATTACATTCGTTTAAAAGTGATATGTACATACAATACAATTTTACAACTACATAATTACATTTATAACAACTATTTTTTTAAAAGTAGTTATATATAAATTTCAGTATGTATAAATTAAATTTATGATTAGTAAAATTGCAATAAATAAACTGTTTATCTAAAATTTAAATAAATAATTATTACAGTTTTCGTTTAATGTTTTATTTTACATTAATTTAACATTATTATTTTATTAATTTCTATCTTATTTACAGCTATTCACTTAACGACTAGCTCTTACTAAATACATATTAGAAGATTCTACCTTAACATCAATATTATAAGTAGCTATATAAGTTAAATATGTACGCAGTAATATGCTGGACACACTACAATGTAAATTACGTATTCTCGTCCAAATTACTTTGCATAAACCAAGTGCGTCCGCACTTGCCATCTTGCCTACTTTGTATTGACCGTCCTTTGACCAAAGGAAAAGATGTGAGAGAATAAGTATGTACATTTTTAATATACATAGATATGTAAATTTTATTGTGATAATATTCTTTAAAAAAATCAAGGAACAGGTGAGTGAAATGGTAATGGCTCAAATTATATTGTTGTTGTTGTAAAAGCATAAAATATTCTCAATAAACTTATGAAGAATGTTGCTTATGTTGGCTATGTGAGAATACATTTTTCGAGTGTTATCGATAAAACTTAGAGCCAACACTATTTTTTTGTGATTTCGTTCTGGATTTATGATAAAATAACTCATTTCATCTTAATTTATTGACAAATTTTACAAGGCGAAACTACTTTCTTTCATCGTAATTTGCTCATAAATTAAGAATTAGCCATAAATTACATAGTGTGTCCGGGCTTTTAATATGCAAATTAATACATAGACTATTGCATATGCACATAATTACAAATGCAAATGCATATAGAAGTAACCCAGCAAACACCACATTTAAGAAAATTATAGATTTTGATTTTTTACTTTGGATAATTAGTGTAACTCTTAAGCAGGAAAAAATATTAGAGGGCTCCATTAGAATTTGATACGAGGATGATTAGAGAACTTGCTAACTAAACAGTTATTTCAAATTTAGTAATTCAAGAAATATATTGGAGCTGCAAGAGGATTTAAGTGTCGTTATCTATAAATAAATACGTAATATGTTTGCTGGGTTAAAAGAAATACACATGTACATTTTGAAGTAGTGCATACTTATTTACCTACTCGCTAAACTATTTCATATAGTAAGTACTTGGAGCTCTTCCTGACGTATATGTGCTCATTGGTATACCTTGTGGTCCTGGGACGTGATTATTGCCACTGTGTGAGTGTGAGTGCGTGTGTGAGTGTGATGACTGATTTTGTGAACCATACAAATGATCTACACTCGTGTTGCCAATGCCATTGCCCGATGGCTCATAATCTACATCATAGTAGATTCCTGATTGATTCTGTAGAGAAAAAAATAAAAAGCATTAATATTAATTTTTCTGTTTAGTTTTTGAAAACGCTTCTTTTTTTGTGATACTTTTATTTTCATTATATTTTTAGCTTATCAAAACTTACCGCTATGCTACCATTGCTTCTACTCTTTGGTCGCGGTACTTGGAAATTACGCCCCAGCAGATCAGCCCGATCCTCCTCTTCGCTAGAGCTGGAATTCTCCAGCGTTCGCATGCCATTCGAACGTGAACTTAACCCCAGTCTTCTAGAAAAGAATACAGAGATTATAAAAAGAATATAATTTGAATAGAAAAGGAACAACTTTTTATGCGTATTTGAGGAATTGTCTGTGGGGTATACGCACTCGTACCGTGGCAGGGGAACCGGCGGCGCCATACCGCCAGATTGGTGCATTTGCATTGTGCTCTGCATCGACATGCCTCCAAGTGTGCCTATACCCATGGCCTGTAGATTTGGATAAGCGAACATTGCCGATGATGGACGTGTGGGTCCGACTGGTTCGGCCTGGGAAGAAATTTGTTTAATTTTAAACCTCTTTGGAATTGCCATATAATCACTTTTATTACAAAGTTACTTTATTTGTATCTAACATATTTGATTTCGCTTCTGTATACTCACAGTCCGACTTACCCCGTAATGGTTCGTCTGTGCCATTACATCTGCGATCTGCGCCCAGCGCATGCGATCTTCCAATGTCACTTGGTAACCTGGTTGTCCAGGTAGACCAGCCGATTTCATTGGCGCTGTATTCATATATCCAAAAACTGGTGAACCTATTGCATTTTTCTGTTCACGTTGCCAACGGCGCGACCACATTATCAGACAAACCAAAGTCAGTACGATAATAATAACCGCTGCCAATGACGCGCCAATGGCAACCCCGAGCACTTCA
Organism: Anomoia purmunda; assembly: GCA_951828415.1. Lineage (NCBI taxonomy): Eukaryota > Metazoa > Arthropoda > Insecta > Diptera > Tephritidae > Anomoia > Anomoia purmunda. Next base: position 65,969,647 of record OX639997.1, read on the forward strand.
CCATCAATCTCACATTGTCCACCGTAATGGCTGGAATCGCAAGAGCAAATTTGGTTTCCTTCTTCGTTATAGCTACATGTTCCACGATTGTTACAATACGAGTCCGGGCACGATTGACAGTCACGACCGGCGCGCTGTGGTTGATCAGCCCATGGATCACGTAGACCTGTATCACAGGCGCATCGGAAACTACCCCATGAATTGGTACATGTAGCACTCGGATGACAATCATTTAACTCACGCGACTGACATTCATCCAGATCATGCAGAGCAGAGATGGCACCTTCCGGTGATGTTACATAGAGTACAGAGTTACCAATGTTATTGTTGCGTCGATGGAGTACACCGAGTAAGTGCTTTTGGACATCAGCACGCAAGTTGGGTCGAAGTGTTTCAACGCTTTCGTCAAGCTGGCAAAGTTAGCAGAAGTAGAAGGTTTTAAATACAGACCTTATTTTATAGCTATTTACTTACTTTAATTGTCATGTTCACAAACACGCCACTACCACCTAGATTTGGATCACCACGATAAATATTATTCACTCGGGCGTCCATAAACTCATCCGAATAGGGAGTCATCGACATTGCCGAGTCGACCTGAAAGCAGGAATCATAACATAATCTAACCAAAGAAGTTATAAGCCATTTACTTACTGCTCGTATCGATTCGTAGCTCAACTGTCCATAAGGTTCGCTATGTTTATCCAATAATTTATTGTCCCACACAATACGATGCTCGTAAATACGGTCCACGCGCATACCCAAGTAAAAGGAGATAACTTTTCTGCATGGTTCCCGGTGTTTGCGTCTTGAGTAGCCTAAGCAGCAATTGTTAAAATAAAAAAAAGTCTAGCGATATAATCCAAAAGTAACTTACCTGGTCGGCAGTGACAACTCGAAACACCATTCTCCGTCTTACAGCGTTCGTGTTGCGCTTGATCACAAGTCGAGTCGTCGCCCACAATGCAAGTGTCTATTCGTACAGGGGGTTGTGTAGGACGTGTGCGATAGTGTGGCCTTGTTGGTCCAGCGTTCGTTGTGGGGGATTGGGGTTTCATGCTGTTCGGTTTCGTCGGTTCCAAATCTACAACTTCCGTCTCCGGTATAGCATATCCGGGCCTCAGACTGGATAGACTGTTCTGTGTAACTGCACTATTACCACCGTTGCCACCATTTCCACTGCTGCCAATTCGATTGGTACTACCATCTCCCCCACTCACAGTTACACCGCTACCTGGTAATTGTGGAATGGTCGTTGCTAGCGTGCTGGATACTCCAACGGGCGGATCTGTTGGATCACCAAAGAGATTGATGTAAGTACGCTTACCATCGATAGAAACAAAACCATCATCACCTGCCGCTGACACTATTATGTCACCTTGTTGACCACCACTATTGCCAAAGGAGCCATAGGGTTTGATGTTGATCGTTTGTTGTGAACCGCCCACAGACCCAGGTCCTTGTATCGCCGAAAGTGTAACATCAAATATTTCCCCATACCCAGGTGGCAAATGCTGTCGTGTGGGTTGAATATGAACTGGCGGTTGTTGTGGATCTATAGGACGGGGTTGTTGAGGCCGTTGGGGTCGGGGTCGTCCACCTGGTTTGAATTCAGGATCATCCAGAACGATGCCTGGACGCGGTTGGTAGTTATTAGGTGGTTGTGGTAATGGCGTTGGGATGGTGTTAGCGGAGGTGGTCTCTGGTGTGGCGATGGAAATAGAGGTGGGTGTGGTAGTGAAAATTCTGGTGGTAGTAGTGGTGGAAAGTGGAGTGGGGATGGTAGTTGATGAAGCAGCGGCAATAGTTGCCAGCAGTTCAGTGCTGGTTGTTAGACTTAGCTCATTGAAGCTCGTAACTGTTTTTGGCAATACTTCAGTTCGAATTGAGCTCTGTGTGGTTATTAAAGTAGATGAACTTCCATCAGCGCTTTTAGAAATACTTTCTAATATTGGAGTTTTGCTTGGGGTCATGAAAATGACTTCTTCTGTAGATGGATCAAGATTAACACCTTCCATATTCTCCATTGGCATTGGAACGTAAGTGGAGGACATTTGCATTTGAGTATGGATGACGGAGCTTGCCTCAACAGATGTTGTATAATCATCTTGGGTATGTTTATTCTTGTCGTTCGCCTTATACTTCAAAGGTTTCTTCTTATTACTGGGTTCCTCCTTTTTCACAGGTGGTGGAGTTGCTTGCACTGGTGAAGATTCTTCATCTTCCAATTCGCCAGTGTTCTGCGTCATAGGAACCGTTTCCGCTGTTTCATTAGAATCTTGATCAGATACCTCAATGTATTGCGAATTTGTGTCTTCATTGGAGAACTCAGAATCATAAGTGGCGTCTGTTGGTTTAGGTAAGTCACCATTTGCATCATTGTAGTCTGGCGGCACAGATATTTCAGCCTCTCCCGACTGCTGAGATGTCGGTGCCTCGGGCGAGTCTTTGATAGGACCAGGAGTTTCTTCAGGAGCGGGAGGTGAAAGCTGTGATGTGGGCAATGGCTTATACTGTGGTATTGGGCGTCTACCACCAATAGCTGTAGTAATCGGAGGGCGCGGTTTTTGCCGATGCCATGGCGGACGTTGACTAATGAAGCCTGGTCGTAAAGGCACAATTTGTTCTGGTATTGGTACACCTGTGATAAATGGCCTCTCGGGACGATCAAAGGGTCCGGTATAAGGTGGTGGGCGAATAGATGAGCCCAGAGGTTTCTTTTGCATATCGTAATCGACCGGTAGTGTCTGCACATCAGAGATTCGTGGGGGTCCGCGGTTGTTTATGCGGCTAGCAGACGGACGTCTAAGTCCTTGTGTGTTTGCATGAACATTCACATTGCCATTCAACAGCTTCACAATGCCTGTTATAATATCTTGAATATCAGGATTAGTGTTTTGGCGCGGGTTATGGGGCGAAGCCGTGGCACTGACTGTCGCCAAGGTGGCAATATTGCGAGTCGGATTGATCGGGGACCCCGACGTATACGGTCGCAGGCCCCCTTTGGCTAAAAAAGACTCGGAGTCAGAGACTGTTTCTGCCATAGGCGTGGCATCAATGCCATTAAAAGACGGCTTGAATGTTTTCCCTGCACGTGCGCGTTGTGTTCGTTCGGGTGTCTCAGAACCTGCATCAGTGAGGGTGCTTGTGGGCTTGATGTTATACTGAAAGTAACGACCGGCACCTGCTTCTTTCTCCGTATCATCTTGAAAATGCACATCATTCGGACCAGATTTTGGATAGTTGTCGTTCAATATTGGCTGTGCAGATCGTTCCATGCGTATATGCTGACGTATTTCGTTGTCTTCTTGACCTAGGTGCTCAGCAGTCGAAAGTATATCATCATGTATGGATGTATCTGCAAGCGTGCTCTCGAGAGCTAAATTCGATGTAATATGTAAGAGGGAAACGTCTGCAGATAATGACCGACTGCTAGATTTCGGAGATATTTGTGAAACTGAAGGATATGGGAGGTCGTCCTGCAGGCATTCTAAAAGAGAAATGAAAAACAAACAAAAGTTAGAATACAATATTAAAATAGTTAAACTAGCAAACTAAAGCAACTTCTTTTGCAAAACAAAATCGGTAAATTATCGATTAAAGACCTGGTAATATACGATACGACAATTCTTGGGAAATTCATTTGATTTACCGAAGTAGCCTTCGACAGAACAAAAAGTAGTTCGCTACTTTCCGCGATATTTAAATTAAATATTCCCATAAAGCTAATAAGGTTATGTAAAATCACGTTGACCAATACCATCTGCTCAGCCAGATTTGAAAAGAACCTCCCCGAGCTATTTAACATCATTTGGTTTATTCATTCTAAAATTAATAAAAGCGTGAAATTTCTCTAAACGAAAAGTAGGTAATTAAACAGTGAAGCCTTTCCGGACAAATGAAAACCGCACTCTACAATGAAACATAGAGATGTGTGAGCTTCCCCGCGATATAGACATATTCGACGAATTAAAATTCAGCGCTACGTTACATAAATAGGTCATGTCGTTTGAATGGAAGGAAATGATTCAGCCGCTGGTAACGACAGAGGTAAAAGCGGAATTCCTATTGGTATCAGCTATTAGAAAAAACGTTTTCTATAATTTTTGATGTTACATGCCCAGTACAGAATTTGAACCAGGGACCCACCGAATGCGCACATGTTACACACTCGGCTATGGCGGCCGCAACTAATAGCGTCTACAGAGAGCAGGTGCCGAAAATAATCGATATTTTGATATTTTCAGATCAAAAAATCATTGGCAAGAATTGGTTCAAAACTAAACGAGAATAGATCGATCTAATCCTTATGCCATAGTTCTTCAAATCTGACCTTATTTTTATTAAATGATTTTTTTGTTTTAAATCACTGCATAATCGTAATTTTTTTATTTTTATTTTTTCAATAAAAATTAATCGATATTCTAGGATTTTGTTTTTTCGATCCAAAATAATCGTTATATATGTACGATTTTACGATCAAAATAAACGCAAGCAAATTTGTTGGCGATGGCAATAATAGCAACAACACCAAAAAATTTTAAGCTTTATGAACCAAAGAATAACGATTATTTTAGATTGAAAATATAAAAATCTAAAAAACATCGATAAAATATGATCGGAAAATTAAAAATCCAAAACGTTTTTTTTTTTAAATAAATAAAAGTTAAAAAGTAACGATCAAAATTAAAAAAAAATAGAAATCCAAGAATAACTTTTATTATTGATCAAAAAAATACAAATTACAAAATAACGATTAAATCATAATTTATTTTATAAAAATTATACCCGGACTAGCCTTTTCGGTACAATCAGGTAAACTGTTTAGTGCTGATTTAAAAATAAAAATTGTATCAATTTGTCAATTGAAAAAAAAACCTATAGTGAAACAATTTTTAAATAAGCCTTTTCAAGTCAATATTCAGTACCTGTGTTTTGCACTCGCGAAAGACATTCCACAATACTTGAACATTTTTACAAAAAATGCTCAACCGCTAGACAAATAATTAATTTTCTTTTGACAAGCTTTAACATTCTTAAGTTTTGAGCAATTCTTAAATACAAGGTAGAGCTCCCGTTCATTGTTCGGGGGAAGAGTTCAATTCATTTCAAAAGATCAAAAGTGGAACTAGTCGCATGCTTCTCGCCGACTGATCCCAGAGTTATCCTGGGGACTGATCGAATTGTTTGCAAAAGGCCCGTTTCTTTGTAACCTAGTTGCAAAAGAACACCATGTAGGATAACAAACTGCATGTAAAGTAACAACACTAACTCGGAAAAATATGCGAGTTGAGCCAACTCGGTAAAATGATATCTGACCTGAGATATAGTGTTGGAAATTGAAAAAACTGCGCTATTATGAATTAGCCCTGCTAATATATGTGTGCGTCCACGTGAAAAGGGCCCACTTCGGCGGTATTGGAGTTATGCATATAGGCATCTTCCTGGTTGATTTCCGAACATTTTGAGACAAATTAGACCATCCTAACTGAAGAATTGAGGGAAATATAGAACTCTGAAAGTGAATATCCGAAAAATGACTAATTGAGAAAAATCAATTTGAAGTTGAAAGTTGTCCCTTGTGGGCCCTTTTCTTTTTTTTTCAAAAAATTAAATTAATTACTTCTATTATACCTAGAAAGCTAAATTTGGTGTCATTCGACGCGTAAATGTATATAGTTTGATAATAAACCATAATATAAAATTACGAAATTCGATCCCTGCATCGAAAAATCTATATATCTCGGAAATTAGATACGACAAAGTGGGCCCTTTTCACGTGGACGCACACATATATGGGAAAGACTTAATTTTTAAGTTTTTATTTGCATAGTATTTGTAAATATTTAACTGCATTTTCCGTTCTTAAATAGCACTAAACAAATCACAATATTAATTAAAGAGGCTAACAGGGTTGCTTTTGCAACTAAAGGAAATTTTATCCGAGTTAGAGCGTTCTTTTGCAACTCGGGTACAATAAAACGGGCCCAAGGTAACTTTCAGCGACACACTTACTGACACAAAAATTTATAATTTGTTGTAATACTTCTCTAATAAAGCTATCTGACTATAATTTTAATTAGCACATTTGAATCATAAGAGAGAGCAAATTCTATAAGACCAGCATAATTAGTCTGCTAGAGTCAAAGTCATGCTCGGGTGGAAATTGCTGTAAGAAAATTTTTTTTATTGCATATGTATGGATGTATACGAGTATACATAGTAATTACGAGTAACTGCCCACCAACGAACCGGCTATTAAATCAATTGGTAATGTATGCATACTTTTTTTTTGCAAGGAAAATAAAACTTGAGCTAGTGGAACATATTTTGGATTCGCCAGCTGCACAATACTTTGCAACTAGTATTGCAAGTGTTTTCTTAACTTTAAAAAAAAAGTAAAAAACAAAAGTAATTTATGATCTCATAATCTCTCTATTGCTAATATTGTAAATGATGCTATATTTGAAATGTAAATGTCAATAAATTATTGTGTGATGATTTCAATAAAGTAAATTAACTTGTTCGAAATATGATGTTAAAGTTATTTTCCAAAACTCGAATATAGCAGTTAGAAGAAGCAGCTGTACAGAGCGATGAATTGAGTTTTAACTGTATTTGATATTGTAAGCGCGGTTTTGTCAAAACGGTGTTTTATAAACTTTCCTCCATCACGTCTCGAGAATGGTTTGACTGAGTCGTTTAAAATTTATAGGATAGACTTAGTATATGTAGATGCATAAAATCATCTAAAAATTCTGAATATTTCTATTTTTTGTAACGAAAAAACAACAAATAAAAAATCGGCAGATATCAAACCCCAATTGAGTAATCCCAATTTTTAATGTGATTCTATTTCACTGATGCACTAAGGCAATAGATTAAAATGGCGTTTTTTTCCTTCACATAAGCCAATTACAGAAATCGTGAAGCGTTCAGTTTTGTAGGCGGACGTCTTTGAAGTGATACAACTTTCGTTGTAATAAAGACTTTCACAGGAAATTTGCTCTACATATTCCTAAAATAATAGTATATATTTAATAATAAATTCAAAGTTGCATCTTTTAGTTGGTCGTCAAACAAAGAAATCACAAAAATATGTTTAAAAAATAGGACGCAAACAGCAACTGCTACATAAGAAAAATATAATTTTAAAATATTTTAAACAAAATATTAAAAAAAAAATCGCCAAAAGTCAGAGCGTAGTGTATTTCTCATATTATTTACAATTTATGGAACTTCGTACTAGTACTATCGTAAAACGGATAAAGGTCGTAGCTCCTTAATTTCATCTTTCAAATTTAGTGCAGGCCTAGAAGAACTAGTTATAATCTTAAATCCCCTAAAAGCAAACTAGTTTGCGAGACAATTATGTTGCTGCAAACTTTTCCATCGATGCATCAGAACGTGAAGTTAGATGTTGTTTTGTTCGATTTAACAATTAGAACGAATAAATTGAAATTATGACGATTTAGCATAATTAAATTTAGTATTATTCGATTATTATTAAACACTCTTTTCAGTAAATTAAAAAAAAAATCTTTGATTAACTTATTAATGTAAGTATAATGCAGGTCATGTTCTTTCGATTATTGTCTAGTGTGAAACCTATTTGAAATTTGTGTTGACGCAGTCGTCGCCGTAAATACGAAAATATTTTTATATTTTTATTTGTCGCGCCAAGGGTTGCCACGGTTAGTTCGCAGAAATTAACAGTGCTGCGAAAAAGTTGCAGCTGAAGCAAGTAATGAAAAGAAGAGTAAATAACTATAATAGAAGAACGATGAAAGTATCAAAGAGATCATACCAAGGCGAATTCATATAAGGTGCATTTGATCAAGCAGCTGATTGAATTCGCTTGGTGAACGTTAAGTCAAAATGTTGTATTTGTTGTAAATCATACTGTTATTGGGCGTATAGTTTGCTAGTGTAAGCTTTTGTTTTTATGTTTATAACACCACCTGATATGAATTCGCCTTAAGTCATACGAGAAAAGTTTGTTAAATTCTTCTAACGAATTTTAAATGTTTGTATCCTTTATGAAACAACAAGCTGCAGTTTTGTATTGCATGAAATTGCAAGTCTCTCATTTAATTTGCGATCTCTACCTACCAGCAGTTATAAATATTACATGAAAACTCACTGAAATAATAATTTATCATCTTTAGACACTCGGATCGTATGTAAAACGGACATGGATTGTTATGATTTGATTTTTTGAAGCATAATGATGCAGTTTCGTAGCTTAATAACCAAATACAGGGACTTCAATAGTGTTATTATATTAGTACATTTTAACATAAAATACCGTTAATATTCACTACCTCTTTAACGGAAACAACTTTAGTTTTACATACTGTTTTATAAATCAGCGGCATTTTAATCGATATTATAATAAGTTAGAACATAAAAACTTGCACTTTACTTATAACAATACGATTTTTTTAACTGCTTACTATAGTTTCAGGTAACTGTAGAGAAATCGCCATACTCTTAGGTATTATGATATTAAAAAATGAATTATGTAACCAAGTTAATATCTTTTGCGCTTTTTCGTTTGATGAAAGACTAGAGGAGCATTTAACAAAGTTGAATTATTAAGTTAATAACGCACTTTAATAAGTTAAATTATTTATATTGCTGATTTTTTAATGTTAAAGAAATGCAAGCAACGGAATTGTAGCTATTACCGAAGAACGTAAATTACAAAGAAGTTGCATCACTCCCACCGTTCCTCTACCAAAAGGTCTCATCAGATTTCACCACACCAAAACTAATTTGACTTTTGGTGATTGATTAGATCCAATTGATTTCTGTGTGTGGTGAATTGGACGAAAGTTCTTGCCACAATAAACGAAACGCTACGCAGCTTCTTTGTAATCTACGTTCTTTGCTATTACCACATACTCTTTTGATGTGCTAAAGGACGGATATTATGCAAAAAAAAAATAAGTTTAAAAATATGTACCATCATAACTATAACAAACATGTTGTTGCTCTAACCGACATTTTTTCGAATTCGTTGTTTTTTCTCTTCATACAGATTTTATCCAAACGCATATTTCCTTAAAGTTTTAGAAGTGTAACTGAAAGCAGTCTTAAAGGACTATGCACTTAAGTTTTTTGCTTATCTTAATAAAAAATTTGATTGTCAGTTAGGACCTCTGTAGAGACAAGAATTGTTAAACAATAATATTGATTTTAATTACAAAGACAAATAAAATAATGATTTGGTTTCCAATATATTCATTGGAACCAAAAAGGAGATGTTCATGAAAAGCAATTTATGAAATGATTGAGGTGAAAATGTAGGCACTCTGCAAAATATTGCACCGCTAAAGGTGCTATCGTTCTTAAATACCTAGTCGATTGCGACCACACATTATATAAAAGTGCAACTTATTGAGTGACTTAGGTTAGTGAATTAATTCTTTCTGTATATTGATATAAACCAGAAACATTGCGGACAAAGATAAATTTGATTCACTTTAATAAAGACATTTATTGTCTTTGGGCATCAAAAAAAAAATTTTAAATACAAGTTAATGATATTTGAACAATATTGAGCACGAATTTGTATTTGCTTTTTTTAAACAGTTAACTATTGAGATCGAATTTTTTTTATTTTAATGTTGCAAAGGCTATGGGAGCTAATAATTTATTTATTTCTATATAAGAAAATGTGTGTACATATTTATAAAAATAATATTTAAAATATGTACATATGTGCCTACTAGTCAATTTAAATTGAACTGAACTACAAAGCTCTGATAAACAATAAACATATATACAGGGGTCGGCAGTTGAAGTAATACCTACTCAACAGTTCACATATTTTTTGTGTGAAATTATTTGTTAATGAATTGAGGGGAAAAATGTGTGGAAGCAATCTAACAATTAAAGATATGAGATATACATATATCGGTGATTCGATATGCATATGTGGTATAGCATCATAGAGCCGTGTTAAGTATATTGTTGATTAGGATTTTTATCTACATCTCTGCAAATCAAATTTTTCGCAAAGAATGTAAGTTAACGATAAAGAATCATCTGATGCAAAATTTACGTTAAAATCTCCTCCTTTAATAATAGGGATTTTATTTTCGTCCCTACCAAGATCATCAGCACCTATATAGCTGTATTAGGGCTGATATTTACATATAAAAATTAACATTAGTAGTTGAAAGCAGTTTTATTGTTTTTTTTTCAAAATATTCTCCATTGGGATCAATAAGCTTTTACAATCGTTTTTATCAGTTTTCGAAACTACTTATACCAATTAACACGACCCTCTTTTTGAGCATGTTTTAAATTATATGGTGTTTGTTCGCCTTATAGTAGTTTTAGTTCATCGATGCATTCTTGTCTTGTTAATCCACGTCAAAAATTATAAAAAATAATTGAATTTTATTGCCGAGTTTTATTTTTAAAGCCACGTAAATAACACTGATATAGCTCACGCATTAAAGCATGCCGCGTGCGTTTATGGTGAAATATGCCAATGGAAACGTCAGTGGCGCCTGACAACGCCACAAAGCTTGCTATACTTAACGATACAATGATGTCATAATGTATAAACATACAGAAAAAATAAAACAAATAGTTTTCTTATTATTATTGCCTTTAAAAAATAAAATCTATATAAAGTTTTCCCCAAAAGTTGTTAAAATTTCTTTAGCCCCAATTCATTCTTACTCTTGATAATGTTGTAGGTATTTAAAGCACACTTGATATGTGTATAATCTATAGGTATATTATTCTATGTCAACACAGTTATTCCCAGCTAACTTCTTTCTTTACTTTTCTCTTACGCTTGCGTAAAACAATCCTATTTTAGAAAAACACAACAGCGCTTGACAAATCCATAAAATAATGAAAGTAAATCGATTCTTACTATATATATTTTTCATCCGCTGTAATGCTGTCTATGAAAACCAGCATATCTAACAAAATTAAATTCAAAAGCGATTAGGCAGAACAGTTGTTCATTCTCTAATGTCCATCTTCCAGCTGGTTAGTTGCCTATCGAAACGAACGTAACAATGCAACTTTCTTTGAACCCAATATTTGATAAGTGATTTATGACATCCTAAATCTGAAAACAATCCATTAAAGTACGTATTTACAAGGAGAAATTTATTAATTTTGATGTTAGCAGGAAAAATGCGCCGTACCGCTTTATATGAATGCGTAAATGCTGTTTTCTTTCGCGTTCTTCTTTCTGTCATCTATCTATCCTCTTGACTATTTAACGTAGTTTTTGGCTTCCAAATTTTAATTTACCTAATGTCCACCACAAATCAGAGAATAAACTTAGCAACACACACATTTTAAACAATGTAGACATCAATTAATATTATTTTTATTTACCCAAGATTTTACTCAATCAAGCAACACATAAGTTAACTTTTAATCAATCCCTAATAGTAGTTATACATTTGAAATGCATTTCACTTACATATCTAATTCTACATTCTTTCACACTTTCTACAATGTAAAATTTGTACACCTGTAGTGAACTGGTGTGTATCAAAAATTAAATTTTTATTGCTATTGCTCATTCTCTCCATTCTGGTACAATACGAGTACTATCGTTGTTCTTACAAATCTACTTTGAATCACGCATTGGCATTGTAAATACATACATACGTACATAAAAATGTTCACATATTATTGTATCACGCGTGCATACGATTTTTATTAACACTTTTACTTGTTTTCCCCTTGCTTAGTGGCTTGGATTCTTTAATTTCAATATGTATACATCACTATCACATTACCCTGGAACAATGGCAATAGATGTGCTACGGTAGATAATCGAGCGGGTACTCAAGCCAAGAAACATACATACATACATACAAACTGACAAGAGACATAGCAAGGTAGACAGATAGACTGACAGTTAAAGAAGATGGTAATCTTTTTTCAACGCAGGATGATACGAGTATTGCGGCCAGAATCACTAGGCTACCATGTTGATGTGGATCGGTATCTGAAAGGCGGTTTTCGCTCTTGTTGCAAAGAAAGTTGACAAGCACGTACTTAAATATCACAGTGATGTATGTATGTAAATAAATATGTACTAATGCGAATAATAATGTTTTCAGTTATCTTGCTGCTTTGTTGTGTTGAATTTCACTTTTCAATGCAACTCGAAACTCGCTCACTCATTTAGATTTTAATAAAATGTTCATTGTCTTTCACACAGTTTTGAAAGTATGTATTAGTTTACATTTTCAAATCACATTGCTGGCAAGGTTTCTGTGACAATAAATATCATAATTAAATTCTAGTTGTAGGCAATGCCTATTCTAATTCTTACCACACAGTTGCAAAAGAAAATACATGAGGTGCGCTTTCAAACTGAAAAACCTAGAATGCAGTTTTTGACAAATAAAGCTTAATAGGAAAAATAAAACCGCTGTAAAATTTTTAAACAAGCAAAATATTTTAATTAATAATTGACATATTTTATTTGTAAACGAATAGTTATAATTATATCACCCTGTTGCTGGCAACCTGAATAGACACCCAATTGTAATAGCGTCAACGTGAAGAGGTGACGATACGCAGTCTTCGGTTTCGGACGGTCGGACATCATCACGCAACGTCGTATTCTACCACGGTGTACTGAATACTGAAGGTGACGCCTTTAGAAGTACCGCTACTTTGGTTTTGCCGGGTTTGACAATTCTCAACTTCAACTAGACAAAGCTTTTTTCACAAATTGAGAAAAAGAGACACTTTTTTTAGTATTTTGCGAATTTATTTATTAAATGTCTGCCTATAAATTCATATTTTACACTTTAGAACAATTAGAACACGTTTTTCAATGAAATATTGGAAGTTGTTCAATTTTCTCTCTCCCGTATTCTTGTTTACTAAAGGCGAGATCTGTCATTTCACCGCGGGAAAGCGCAATCTTGTATTCTATCATTCTTGGTATTCTACTGTCTTTTTTATTATTAAATTCTCAGACACATTCTATACTACATTATACCTTTTCAAAAATTATAATAAATTAACTTTATTCTTCATTTTACCTTTTCCATAATAACAGTTAATATATGAACTAAATCAATACACTTAAAATAAACATGTTGGGGAATATTGTTACATCCTGACATCTGCGGTTATTTCTTGTACTTATACGGAAAATATACACGGTTTGTGACAAATCACGCCAATATTTCCCTTCACATTTGTAATACAATTATTTCAGTTACATATTATAGACAGGTACATATTCTTCAAATAGTGCTAACTCAAAAAAATTCATTTTTAAGATTACGTATTCAAAAATACTCAAAGCGGAAACAACATTTGGAGTAATTTGCTGCTAAGAATAAAAATTCAGCCTGCTTTCACAACATGATTTTCGTTACTATTATTATTATTATTATTGTTATTATTATGGGCAAGACACTACGACCAGATTTGATCTATTGTGCATGGCCTTTTTCTTTTAAATCCTTAGGCCTTTGATATATTTTAGCACTACTTGTTATTTGTTGTTTCATAGGCTATGTGGTAGGACAACGATGCCACTTAGATGATGAAGAGTTTGACTGCATAGAGAATTCAGTTGCAGGGACATGTTTGGAACTTTCTAATTCCATTTTACAGAATCGGCAAACGTCGGTATCAGATTGGCCCAACTTCTTCCTGTTGTATCTCAGGTTGAAATGTCCTGTAAAATATACAGTAAGACAACGTGAGTCTTTTCTACTTAGTGAAAAATTTTCTCGATATTCCCTTTGAGAAACATGCAATCGTTTTGCTTGACGTTGTCCTGCGCTATTAATCCGGTAGCTAGCACCTTTTTTCTTCTAGTCTTCTTACGTGTTTGTTAGAGTGGCTTTTGGAGAGCCCACAAAATGGTTTAAAACCAATAAAGGGCACCTAGTTTTGCCAAGTGATCGGCTTTCTCATTTCCCTCATGCCCCTCATGTACCATTCAGTTTTCTAGTCTGTTGAGAAAAGTTAGGCACTGCGCAGACATGATTTACAATAGATTGCAATTTCTAAGAATGATATATTTTGACTTAATACTCTTTTGGAAAATTTATACGATAGTTGTATTGGCGGTGGCGTACACAGAAAAATATTTTGTGGGCTATATACGGTAATTTAATTTAAAAGAAAGCAAATTGATTTCAAGATTGTACTAGAGTTTTAAGATTTTGGTAGGGATTTTTTAAAATTTCGACAATACTTTTTTACCTCCTCCAATCGAAATAGGATTTAATATTTTACTACTAACTCGTTTTTTCTGTTTTGAAAATCATTCCATGTGTATTTGAGGTATGCCGTTAATTTGTATTAAAGCTGTAATGTAGATTGTGACAAATCACTAATTGAGGGATTAGGAGGCGATGGCGTCAGACTATTTCAAAAATGTATATAAGTAGGTATATATTTTTTTAACATATGCGGTTCTAGATGTACATAGATATTTTTTTGCCACGGTGTACTGAATACAGTAAAATTTTGACAATTCTCAACTGTAGCTATACCAAGCTGTTTTCATATAAATGGGCGGTAAAGAGTAACTTTTTTTTAGTATTTTGCGGATTTATTTATTAAATTTCTGCCTATAACGGAAATATTAGAAGTTATTCCTTATTCTTTATAGTTGAATTTATAGTTGTGTAGTTTTGGAAGTCCGCTTTGGTAATTTGTAAATTGGTATCATAACATGGAGTATGGAAAAATTATGTACAGATTGTATTGAAATTCTGATATAAAGGAGTAAAGAAAGTTCCGTCTTCATGAATATAAGCAATTTAAATCAATTGTATTACTATGATTGGGTAATGGTATTCAGTTTCAGAATAGTATCTATTTTTCTCATATAAAATAAAATAAAATCAAACAAATAATTTTACAGTAAAACCTCATGACCGAAAAATCAGTGGTGTGGGTACTATAAAAAGTCACATACCTGACCTCGAGGATATTCAATTGAATGTTTTCTAACTCATATCAGAGCGATAAGTTGTAATGTGTCGTTTCTGAAAATTATTAATACATTACTACATATATAAAAATTGTTATCTCTACCTAGTTCTAGTCAAAAACTGAGAAACTAGTTTGCGTTAAAACGAAATGAGGGATGCGGCTAAATGTTTTCACGGGTATAATATTTTCACTGAATGAAATGTTTTTATGACCTTAAAGCTTAGTAAAAACAATTTTGTGTGTATATTCAAAAAGCTAGGTTTTTTGGTAGTGGTGTTTTCTCAAACCGGTCACAATATAATTAATTTTGCACCACATAAATAAATTTGGTAGGCTCAATAAGAAAATTAATAAAATATAATATAAGCCTAAAAAATAATAAAAGCATTTAGTTAATACACCTTACATAAGAAGTGTTTCAATTTTTGGAGCAAATGAGAGTATTAGTATTTTTCTTAGGACCAAAGTTTAATTTCCAATTGGGATGCTTTAGTTGTTTTTAAACTTTTCATATTACTCGATTAACTTTCATTTTTATGCCGATTCTTTCCAGGTTAAAGGAAAAAATACGTCGTTCTAGAAATGCATTGAAGATGTCATTAGGGACTTATGTAAAAATGCAACACAACTTATAAGCACTTATGATGGAATATTGCACAAATCACATGAAATACGAGTTTTTAATAGTTTCAAATAGAGCAGTACATTACCAGCACAGATATAATATGTAAAGGAAAATGCATACCCAACTGACTGTTTGGTTAAAACTACTTATAGAGAACGACCGAACTTCGCGTTCGGCTTCAGCCATGTTCGGCCAATAAAGTTCGGTTCGGCTTTGGCCAAAAAAAATCGGACTTTGGCCGAACATTCGCCAGTTTTTATTAATTTAAACAATTGTATAAAGTTCTATTTTTAATATGTTTCCTTTAATAATTACCAAAAGGCACTTATGTACTACACACACATGTGTGCATACCCAAGGCCGCAGAGAGAAAATCGAGGTCCGGGAATATATTTACTGCGAGCCCTTCCCTTAATTTTGATTTCACATGAAATTTTTCATATCGAGCACTTAAGTTAAAAGGAATGTTTTAAAAATGTCGGGCAAATCTAAAGGAAATTGTTATGTACAATATAAATAATGGCTGGATGATAACTGAGGGAAGAGTCAAGGGGGAAAAAATAGAAGTAATGAAAATTTACTGCAGCTCTCGACTAATTAAGATATTCACAAATTTGCTTTTCTTGCTTTAGCTCAGGCAAACGCCATGAAGTTTTCTTGCTAACTCAAGTCCCAAGCATAGAGTTGCAAGTCTCGAAACTCAACTCTGTGTTGAATAAGAACGATGATAGTCCTTTGTCCGCGACAAAACATTGAATAATCGCTCGAAGCCAGCTCTTCAATTGAAGTTTATCGGATGATAAGTCGTTTGAGACATCAGCAGGATATTTTGCAATAAAATTGAGTGCCGCTTTCTGAACGTCTTCTAGTTTTATTTTCGAAAAAGAGTCACAAGAATAAAATATGTTGTTAATTTTTCTGTCGGAAATCTCTTTCTTATCCTACCAATAACTGAGTCCATGATAACAGGAAACGGGCTTCTTTTGAAATCTATTACTTCATTAGTGGACGAGGTATCTGTAAAAACTTTAGCAACGATTTTACTTTCTTGAAAATTCCATCCCACTGGCACCGTAAAAGTAAAAATCAAAACTGGACTCATATCAATGATTTCTTTGAGAACCATGGCGTGAGCATACATTAAAATTTCCTTGTATATTTGAAAATTCCATTGACATCTTGTGTGGTGTCTACAATAAGACTGAGTTTTTTCACTTACTCTAAAGCATTCTTGAGTCCTGGCATATTTATTTAGAAAGACATATTTCTTCCATTATCATAAGCTTAACCACGGAATATCATATTTTTTCAATTTTTGAAGCAATTAGCACTTAAATTCTGTAGACAATATTTCCAAACAAGTATATTTCATCTCAATATGTTTTATGCAGTAATTATAAAGAAATATTTTTTTGAAATTTTTTGTCAAACACTGGGTACCCTGTGAACTCCGGGTCCGGGAGGAATCGCCCCCTATGCCCCCTTCTCATCAGCCCATCAAATAGCATTTGCCGCCAACATTTAACAAGCAAGCAGTTGAACAGTAGCCGGCAAAATTTAAGTTATTGAAGCGTTGAAAAAAGTAAAAGCGAATTGTAGCCGCAAATGGTCATCGAAATGAATCGGTTAGCAATGCAACTTTTCCCATTATCATTTGTATTTTATAAATGACAAAATCCCTATTTTGAAATGGAGATACGGGGCTGAGCGGAGGATTTAAACTACAAAGAAAAACAATACTCGTACATGTTTGAAAAAGGTAAACACTTTCACAAAATCACCTGCAGCATTGATACATTTTCGTAGAAATGCGATCACTGTGGCAAATGTTCACCGGCCTTTTATCAAACATACTTACACACATACACACACACACACACTCTTACGATCACAAGCCATATCGACAATTACATACAATCGGTATTTTTTTATAACCACATACATATGTGGTCTAATTGTTAGATAGAGCCAGTTTTACACTCCTTCGAACGAAGGTAAAAGTGTTTGAAATCTATATAAATGAAATGCTTTAAAGTTATGTCAAAAAGTGGAAAAAATATAGCGTAACCACTTTTACTTTCTTTACGGTGATTAACAAGTTTGCAATATGTTTTTGCAATTGATTGCAATCTCTACATGATTTACAGCTATGGCGATAGGTAATTAACATTTAAATAAGTAATGAAAAAGTTGCAAATACTTTCAGCGCTAAACAAAAGATTTGGGGTGCAAATCCGTTATATAAATTGGTAACACAAAGAGCTAGCAAATTTTCCTTAACTATGCATAAATTATATATTTTTGAAATGATTTTGTGCGGCGTTTAGTAAGTTTGTTGGCCCATAGTTGCTATGGGTGGTTGGGGTGGGCGTTCATAGGTATCTACTTAGTTGTCAAAACATTAGTTACGCTATTTGACTAATTTAATATCCAAATCGTACGTTAAACATTTGCTTCAACACTTATGTATTTTTATATATGCAATAAAACTAAACATCTACATTTGAATTTGTATTCACCATTACATTATGAATCTATCACTTTAAAGTAAGCCCATATTCAGTGTTGCCATCTTGTTGACGCTTTTTCTCGCCGAAATTGCTCTTTGCAGTTGGATACTTAGCAAATTTTTACAATTCCTTTCATCGAAAGTAATTTAACTAAAATCCAGTGTTCTTTCAGAGTTTGAAGCTTGTGCGGTAGATGGTTTTTTGCCACACAATGAAGAGTTTTTTGCAAACTACTAATTTACATAGATGGGCACTTTGCAGTGCCAGTAAAAATGCAGTAAATATAATTTTTTACTGATAAAGCAATTTAGTTTGCAGTACCACTAAACTTTTACTGATTAATGAAATAAAAATTGCAGTTAAAATATTTTTTCTTACTAGTTACTGAAAAAATTGGAGTAAAAATATAGATAATTTGTTTTGCATTATAAGTCAAATAGTTGGAACGGAATTGAGGTGGACCGGACCGGAAATGTGAAATCAGGTTTGCAAGCTCTCAGGAATAGTTTGAATTGCAATTTAGGCCTGGGAAGCATGAAGGTATTGAGAACACGGTGGGGATGAGACTTCATTTCTCCTCGACAAGTCTTCCAGTCTCTGATGAATCTGAGAAAGTTCTCCAAAGATAGAGAATGAACGTTTCCATTCTCAATATATCTGACCCAAATATGCCTCATTCACGCCTAGCAGGTGCAGGACAGATTAGGAGAAAATGTTCTGTGCTATCTTCATCCTCCAGGCAAGATGTACACATCGGGTTATCGATCCTTATGGAATGTGCCCTATAATGTGTCCTGTAATCAACTTAACCAACAACTAACTGTCAAAGAAGGAATGTCGCCATCAATTTGTCCGGTCTGTTCAGAAAGCACTTGTTTGTTTTTCAGTTGCCGGTAGCACACCAATGCTTCTAATGCATCTTATTTATGACATCCCTGAGGTACCTGACCGCCTCTGCTACGCTTGGCCCTATATTTGTCTGCGTTCCAATGTGGTCTGCCAAAGACCCGCAACGAGCCAATTCGTTACCTAGAACACCCGCATAAATGCCAGCTTATTCCATTCCCCAACAGAGTTCAGACCGAACTTAGTTTCTTGGGCAATTTTTGAAGAAGTGAGAGTAGTATTCAAGGCCTTAAGTGGAGTTTGGGTTTCACTGCAGACTCCGATTTGGCATTCATGCCGTACCTTAAGTATAGCAAATATCTGCGATTGAGAAACTGTTACCGTTGTACTTAAGGCAGGAAAGCATCTGAAATCCGGTGTCAACTAGCCCCAGTTTCATTTTCTGTTTACCTATCCACCAAAGAGAGTAGATGGAATACTTTCTACTAAAAAGACTTTCGGTATGAAAAACTGCATTTCGGACAAAAAAGAGTATTGCTCTAACAATCTTCCAAATAACGTTCTGCGTCCGGAGTTCTCATCGTCGTGCTAGTGTGGGTCGCCTCTTCAATTCATTGTAAACTTGGAAAGTTTAGTAATTTCGTTTCAGGAAGCCATCCGAACCCTTGGCAATCCGCTTTTCGATGATTTCGGCTTGTTGCTATTTGATTTGGGTTCCTGTTCCAAGACAAGTTCAAACCGCTCACTTCTTGTCTTCTGGTGCAGACAACTATACGTCTATTGCCTACGTTCTGTTGTGTATTGTAAAATGTTTACTGCTAACTGAAATAGGAGAAATGAAGTTCCATCCCCGGCGTCTTCCATATCATTTTACCCTAGCCCTCTTTCCCTTCATCCTTTCCAGGCCTGAATTGCAATGGGGAGCCATACGAGAGAGAAAGGAAACCTGAGTTCGGATTTCCGGCCAACCTTAATTCCATTCCAATCATTTTAGTGATAATGTAAACCAAATTACCAAAATCAAAAATCAAATTACATTATCAGTATTCAAATAACATTATCAGTATTTTTTTTTTAGTCATCAGCAAACAAATATTTGTACAGATTTTTTTTTTTCAAAAATTCGTAAAAGTTTACTAGTACTGAAAACTTTATTTCATTATCAGTAAAATTTTACTGATTACTGCTGCTTGTAATGCAGTAAATATATAAGTATAATGCTTTGTGTCCATCTATATCAGGCATGAATGCAGCAGAGCCAATGAATAAATTCAATAATAAAAATTATTACTAGTAAAATACGCTATTCATATTTCATCATCTGATTTATCAAAGTGAGCCTTACTCGATTACTTTATAAAATGAATAATAGTACATTTTTTGCATGTGTTAATTTCTAGGGAGGGTTAATTTAATTTTCAAAACAACTTCAATGAAATGATATCCGATAAGTAGATCCAAATAAGGGGCATAACAGTTATAGTTTTATTGTAAAAGCGCTTTATAAGATGGCAAATATTTTGTATTTGTACCGTTTATTTTTTACTGAGCAGTTATGCAGCACAAATATTTGTACCGTTGCCAATAGGAAATATTTTGAAACGTTTAATTTTTGCATGACTTAATGACTACTATTGCCATACGTTGTCTCATAAAGTTATTACTGTAAGGATAAAGAAACATATAAATATAAAGATGGCGTAACTCTTATCAGACAACGTAAAAATAAACAATAGGCAATAAATTTTATCTAGAAAATTGAAATTACCTACGCAATTTTTATAAATAAAAAGAATTTTTTAAAATTAAAAAACAAAACACATCAGCTCATAATAAGAGTTTACCATGGTTGATTTGCTGTAAGAAATTTTATTATTTAGTACTGGGTAATTAAGAAAAAGTGTTAGATAAAAATTTTATTGAATATTAACTCGCATAGCCCTATTCTTGGCCCTATTTTTTTTATAAAAATGGTTGTTCTAATCTATGCACTTTATGAACAGGAACAGGATAAAAACAATTTCTATCGAGTATAGCGTATCGATTGTTTGCAAATATAATTTTAAATATTCTCAATTTGAGCTGAATTGATTCACGGGTTTACCAAATGACTTGAGTACTTTTTTGAAAAAAATAAGAAGAAGACTTTGTACTCCCTATTTAGACTCACGAAAAGTTGTGTTAATAGGAGGGCATCAAAAAATTGGGAACACTTTGTTGAAGTCTACGGAGCTAAAATGAAATTATGTTGAACAATCTTCCATATAACCGGAATACGCAAAACGATAAAGAAAGGGCAATTAGGCATATTTCCGAAATTATTTTATGAATATCTTCCAATTTCGGTGTGCACGTGGCATTGAAATTTATTAAGCTTAATTTCAAAAATGATTGAAATAGGCACCAACTACGCTAACCCTTTATGTAATGGAGATTTTTTTAAAACACCAAAAATGGAATATTAGTTTATAGGCTAGCATCAGATATAAAGATACGTAACATTTTTAAATTTTGGAGATTGAAATATTAATATTTGTTTTGCAAATTTTAGCTTCAAGCTGTTGGGAAAATCGTTGAGAATCGGTCAGTTCGTGAGAGCTTTCGATCCCTGGTTCACCTTAGTTTTAATTGTTCAATTTCGTTTAGTGTATGCTTAAACGCAACTTTGTTGTGGCAAACAAATAGCATTAAAATTTCTGAATTAAATATTGTTCGAAACCTGAAAAGACGACAATCTTATTCAAATTCTGGTTCGGCTCAAACCCGGTACGCAATAACGTGTGGTTTTCAAAGAAGCAATAGTTTTTCCGGAGTTGGTCTTTTTGATAGTTGTTACTGGATTCATACTCAGTTTGGTTTGCCATATCATAATGAACAGACCGACTACGGAACAATGTTTGCAAATCGTGCAAATGTAATATCTTGGTTCGTATGAAACTAACCTATGGTTGAATGGATACGTTATGTAATTAACAAAATTATCGCAATAGGATTTTTGATAATCCACAAGCCATTATTGAGACGCCGCATATCCTCAAAAAGTCACTGTTTGGTGTGCTCTATGGGCAGAGGGAATCATTGGTCCATATTTCTTCAAAAATCAAGCCGGTCATAATGTTACAGTCGATGGGGAACGTTTAAGAGCCATAATTTTTCGTACCTGAATGGGAAGATATTGATGTGGACGACATTTGGTTCCAACAAAACGGCGCTACATTCGAGCGTATTATCTCGGAAAAGAGTATTCGTCGCGTTATTGCTAGCATACGGTCTCAGTTGCTGCAAAAAGTAGTCGAAAATTGGGCCACTTGGCTGGAATTTATTCGATCAAGTCCCAGCGGTCACTTGCACAAAATTATTCTTAAAACATATTGGTAAACCCTTTTCTTTATAGCAATGGTAAATTCTTGGCCATATGCGTTTTATTTCTTCTGGAAAACCACATATCTAAAAAAAACACTATTATCACAAACGACAATGTTGCTAGCAGTAATTGTTGAGTAGCGCAGATTTAAATTATGAACCTCTCCGATTTACATACATTTCGTTAAATATAATTTATAAACGTTTAACTAAATATTTAATAAAGATATTAAAGATTATAATATAATTATTTAATATAAAGTTTCTTTAAAAATATCTTAGGATTTGTATCCGCATTCACAATATCCTTGGCGACAATCATTTACTTAAACTTTTTAGAAACATTGCGGATTGTGTTATCTAAAAAGCTCACAAATAACGATTGATTTGTAATATTTTCCCCCATTTTTCGCAACTCATAATATCTATAAGTGAGCAATCTAGCATACTGTTTAAGTTCAATGAAGGTCGTCCAAATAAGGTAAATTGACAAAAGTTAAACCAGAACTGTTTGCTTACAAACACCAACGAAATATAGATGGCTGAATATAACTACACAGAAAAAAACAAAAGATCCTAAGAAAAATGGTCCTTGGTTGGATATCTTTTTTTTTCAAATTGCAATATTTTCTTACGATTGAGTAAAATGAATAAAAATCTACTTATAATCAAACTTGTATTCTCCAAAATTAGTAAACATTTTTTTGTGTTATCATCAGTCTATTTTCAAAAATTTACAAACCAAATCGCTTTTAATTAGAGTTATCGATTTCTGATCACACATTCTCGAGTATTTCGATACTCGAAAAACCGGTAACATCTCGGGTATTCCCGGGGAAAAATTGGAGTACTTATCGAGATGAGTTAATCTCAAAGTAATAAAATGCATAAAGTGAAATTGAGTATCGATAAGCTCGCGAGCTTTACAAGACTGCTGATACGCGAGAACCACGGGAGAAAGCGGTACTCGGGAGAAATTCTTCCTCGAACAGTACCGAGGAATAAAAGACTCTGAAATTGATTGATTGATGTGAGCCAAGCATGTATTTTATTGTGGATTACGATAAACACTGCAAGATTAGTGCAAACAGTCTAGTTATCTTATCGAATTGAATATTGAGAGGCTTGCGAGCCTTATCAGCTTTTTTCGGTACACGAGAAGATCGTGAGAAATTACTTCACGAGGAATCTCTAGAAATCGAAGGCTCTACTTTCAACTTTCAATTTTATTACAAAATATAGCAAAACATGATATATTGCATTATTGATATTTGCTCTGGTATAAATTAAGAAATAAAAATAGATTGGTAACTCTGAGTCTATCCACAGATACAAATATGTAACATTTTGGACCTACAACAACTCGCGCAGTATTACGAAGTGCGTTGGAAGAAACCACTTTCTATTTCGTCGAGTTAACGGTGCCGAAATTATTTCAAATTACATGGAAATGTCTGCGCAATTCACGCGCTCACTGACTGCAACTTCCTGCGATAGAAAACGATAAGCACAACAATCGCACGAATAGAAAAAACAAGCCAACATAATAGAAAATGGTTGGCATATAAAACGAAATTGAAGAAACTGAAATGTGGCGGGAGGCCCGCAGCTCGTAAAAGTCAAAACAGCGTGACATCAAATCAAACGTCGTGGTGGCAACACAAAACCATTTCGCCAAAAGGGACGCCAAAGATGGCTTACAACACCTCCATGCGTAGCATTGGAAAAATGGCACAGCTAAAGCCACACAGACAGCAATTAGTCACAAGCCAACTCGCACAGCCGGCGCCAAAAACTCAGCACACACTGATACGTGTAATACAATTGGCTACCTTTAGCGACAATAATTACGAAACACTTTCGAGTACGAATATGTTGCAGCATTTATTATTGTATATAGTAAGCGTTTTTATATAAGCAGATACATATGTGCTTTGCTATAAAAATGGTGGTACAAGTGTGTACTAAATTTTTACGCTTTCAATTTTTTTTTATGTTTGTCCCAATACCGCGATGGCACTTGCTGTCAGCTATTACTTTATTACATATTATGAAATAAACGCAAGCAAACTTATGAATTTTATTAATAGCTTATTCCCGCACTCACTTATTAAAATTAAGCATGCTTGCGAGCGCTGCTTGTAATTTTAAGTGCAAATCGGCAAGTGTTACGGAACTGTTTTTTGGTTAAACAAGTCATTGACTTGGTTTATTTGGCTTTTATTTACAGAGTGGTCGTTGTGCTTCAAAATAGTATAACTTTTATTTTCCACAGCTGAAATTTCTGCTATTAAGCAATTTTCAAGTTATCAATGAAGTTGTGGTGGTAGAAGTTCATAAAAAAAAGGCTCAAAATTAGTAGCTACAATTCATACATTTTGAAAAACAATAAAAAAAATTTTATTTGTTTCATAAGTTCATAAAAAATGCTCAATAATAATAAATTTCAATTGATTTATTGTATATTTTAGCCTCTTAAAGAAAATTTGGCGCTCGATTTTTTTTTTAATTTTTGAAAAGTATAGGTAAATAAATCAAACAATATTCAATGAAATGGCTATAATTCTATTCATCCCAAAATATTATTTGCTTCTGAAAGTTATTTATGCCTATAAAGTAATTCCACAATGAGAACAGTTTAAAAAGAGGAATTGGTGTAACTACACTACCTCTGGAACTTATGAGTATTTCTTCACCTTTCCCAACCCCACTTATATGTTCAAGGTTTTTATAGAAGTCGGTAAAGCCAAGTGAATGCGATAATTTTTTGAGTACACATTAAATCTTTGCTTCATTCGAAGCCAAATCGAACATTTTCGAGGTTAATATAAAAATATTAATTAACACTGTACGACACTCCAAGATCCTGGGAAGAGATGTTAATTTTCTTATAGGTATTGTCGAGTAAAATAAGAGTCTAAATGTGAAATTTGAAAAACAACCTCTAAGACAAGTTGGGTGTTTCACCAATTTTACATTTTCATTCTTGTTTTACTAAGGCCTACAATAAGATTCGAAGAATTTTTACTTAATTTTTTGCTATTACTTTCTAAAAACTCTAGAATTATATTATTTTGAAGGAAAAGCTGCGATAGTCAAAATAAATTATAAAAAACTTATAAACTTAATATCTGAAATTTAATAATTTTGTATTGGAATTCTCCCTATTGGCATTGCTATCTTTCAATCGATTCTGTCGGCACCGAACAATTGCTCACTTGACAAACTCGACGGAGCAGCATACCGATATATTAAAGGAATATTTTTTCAACATAAACCGTGGGCTTTGATATTAGTTCAAAATGTTCCAATTTCTTAATTAAATAATTAATAAAAATTTGGCAAATGTTCTTCCAATGATCGATTTTTTTTTGACGAAGACGATTCAAACCAATTGCCGAAACTGCACCTGGAGTCGGTTGGTCCCTACTGCTAATATGTAATTTGAACTTTTTGAGATCGTTTAGAAATAACATATGAACAATCTCTAAAAGGGCTTATTTTTCTTATATGAAATCAAAACAAAACTGCTTCACGCGTTTTTTTTTAAATAATATTGTCAATGATTCTCAAATGTAACTAGCAAAAATAATTTATTTAATGTTTCGAAATTTCGGAGATCGCCCCTTCATGTTACTTCAACAACACAAAGACAGCATAGCACTATTGCGCAAAGCTGGCGCCGTCTGCCTTATGTGGGTTTCTATAGTAGCTGTAATTGTTGTTTTTCCATGTGTGTATATTTTATCTTAAGCCTGTATAACGTTTACTGATAATAAACTATTTTTGTTTTTCTAAATTTAAAAACTCTATTTTTATTCATAAGTAAGAACTTTAATCTACATAATAGATAAATAATGTTGAAATTTTAATTCACAAACGTGAAAACTCAAAAAATGCTCGTAACATAAATTCGTTAGAAAGTTTGCATACAAGTCGCTTAACCTATCCCCAAACAATCAATAAAAGAGAACTTAGGAAAAAATTATTAACAAATGTGAATTTCAGGTATTTGAATTAGTGGAAACCATAGAAATGTTGACAACAAGTAAATACTACAAAGCATTCCCCTTTTTTTTGTTCACATGCCTACCGATATCGAAGTACAAATACCAAGTTTGTTGCTTAAGTCTTTCGATGCAGTTCTTCAACACACAACTAACTCTACCTTATACATAGAAAGCATGTAGAAGAGAGCTGCACCAAAATGTTTGACCTTTTTAAGAGTGAGTTTCATTACTATTGGTCGCAGACAATGCCAACATCAAGCAAAACTTCCTTAAGATCATAAAATCGTCCCGTTTTCATATACTGTAAGTGCATGCACAAGTTTTAGGTTTAAAAATGCAAACATCATTTTTGATATTGATTGGTATTTGCACTATCTTAATTATATTTAAATGGGGTTGCATCCATCCCTGAATACTCCAGTTTCCATATAAAATAGCACAAAATCTTAATTTTCCATTATTTCAAATATGTTCACAATAGTCCAAATGATACTTGTTGATTTTTTTATAAAAATGTAAATATAGTTATTACGTTTATAACTGACACCACAGATACTCCTATGTAAGTTAAGTACATAAACATCTGATGCACTTGATTTGCTATGTTTTCTGACTTCAAGGTAAAGCAACAAACTTCACAAGAAAGCAAACTGGTTACAATCAAGCACAATTCGTACCTTCTATGCATCTTACATTTGCAAATATATGTAAATAATATTTCTTATTCAAAAAATCTACAAGTACGCTTGTACTTCGAAATGGATGTACATACATATATACACTCATATGCATGTATGTATTTTCGTATCTATTTATGTATGCAGGAGAATTCTCACTGAAGTAATGCTTTTGGTTTAGGCATGGGAGGATGCCATGTTTTCACGTTACGCTGTGATGCATACAAATTGCTGCATAAATGCACTACAATAGCTACAAAATCAGAAATAAAGAAAAAAACACAAAAACAAATTAATGCCAGCAATACGAAGACGTGCTTGCAACAAATTAAATTACACTAATGTATTTCTATGCAACGTGTGGGCAGCTGTACCAATGCGGTCAACTTGGCTATCTCGCTATCTTGTTGCCTCGCTACTTTGCCCCAGCCCCAGTACATATTTATGAGTAGAGTGCATGTACATATGTGCATAGTTACGAGTATTTATGCATGTATGTATATATGTACATATGCATATGGCTTCTATTTCATAAGGTTGTTGTTTGTCTATTGTGTAGGTGTTAAGTGTATGGGCGCTGAAGTGTTGAGTTGCCTAGTAGCTGCCGCAAACCTATACATCTAAAGCAGCTACGATCTAAAGCCGCCGTGCCACAAGTGCATTCAAATGGAATGATGTTGACTTTGTATGTTATTTTCTCTTATTCGGGCACTGCATGTTTGCATGATTTGAAAATACAGTTATGTGCATTACATTGTCCACACCATAGAGATATTTATTAGTAGAGTATTTATATTTTGCTTTTTATAAATTAATTATTTAGTTATTAAGAGGGCAGGTGTGGGGTGTGTTTTCATGACGTTTAAGAAAGGTAGCGTTATTAGATGTGTGTTTAAAAAGTGAGGTAACCTATAAAATTTTGCGTTAACCTTAGAATCTATATGTGTTTTCCTATCTTGTGGATACTGAGATTTCATATATTTTGTACGAACAAATTTAGAAGCAGTGTAATTTTTGCGGAGTTGGTATTTTTGACATTTTTTACTTGATTTATACTTAGTTTATTTTGCCATTTTATAATGAACAGACTTATTATGGAACAACATTTGCAAATCGTACAAATTTATTACCAAAATAGTGATTCGGGTTGCGCGACACACCGCGCGTCACATCCAATATTCGGTCGACATAATTGCCCAGCAGAGTCGGTAATTCGTGCAAACATGGACTGGTTTCGCACCACGTTTACTCTAGTGGAAAATATGCGTCCTCAGAGATGCCGTAGAGTGCGTACCGAAGACGCTATTGCTGCTGTGGAGCAGAGTATCGAAGAAGACCCGAATGTGTCCGTTCGCCATCGCGCACAACAAACAAACGACCATCAAGCGCGTCGCACGTTCGGTGAATGAAAAGAAAATTTGGTTCAGCGGTGAAACTCACTTTTAGTTGAATGAGTACGTTAATAATCAAAATTACCATTTTCGGAGAGTTGATAATCCACAAGCCATTATTGAGACGCCGTTACATCCTCAAAAGGTCACTGTTGGTGTTCTCTATATTTCTTCAAACATCAAGCCGGCCACAATGTTACAGTCAATAGGAAATGCTTGAGGATATTGATATGGATGACATTTGGTTCCAACAAGATGGCGCTACATACCATACAGCCAACGAAACAATAAACTTATTGAAGGGAACTTTTGAGGAGCGCATTATCTCGCGTCGTGGGCCTGTGGCGATGCCTCCAAGGTGCTTGCCTACGCAGATAAGCCCGAGGCGATTGACGCCTTAAAAGAGAATATTCGGCGTGCAATTGCTGACATACGACACCAATTGCTGCAAAAAGTAGTTGAAAATTTTTCTTCTCGGCTGGAAGGTATTTAAACCAGTCACGTCAGTCACTTGACCGAAGTTATTCTTAAACCATAATGGCAAACCCCTATCTTTATAATAAAGCTAAACTCTTGGTCATAACATTAAACTATCTATATGCATTTTATTTCTTCTTGAAAACCACATCTCTAAAAAAAGCACCCTTTACAATAGACGCATACTATACATACAAGGATTATTTTGCAGGCTTGTTTTATAACAAAAGTAATACATAAGATCTGTTTTCTGTCCTTGTTTATGCCCCTTTGCAATAACCTTTGCTTTGTCCACGTTCTTTTTGACTATCTAACACTTCCTCTTTAGAACGTTTAGCTGGATGTGAAACAATCAGAGAAATATATAGGTCTCTTAGTTTTCAAATGAGTGAAGAGGACGAGGATGGTTTTGGATTCCCTTTGCATGTTTGCGTAACTATACGGCTTCACAAATACTAATGCAGCAAATTCTTCCGTTTTGTGAATTTTGCTTACTTTGACACGTCGGATCAAATCCGTTATGAATTAGGTAGCAGAAATATCGATAATGTTCGAAAATACTGTCATTCCAGCTATAGCATTTTATGAGATAATATGGGTAGAATTCTGCCTATAAGATGTGGAACACGTAATTCTTCTTACAAAGCATCTTGCTTGTTACATAACAATCAAAAGTAATCGATTTTGTTCAAAAATAGTTTTGTGGCAAAGCCATTAAGGGAAGTCAATGATGAAGAGTTGATCCATACAAAATTTGATATTTCATTTGCGAAGGCTCAAAATTCCACAGTTTACTCAGTTTGCGCGGCTTTGCCGTTTTACCCTTATTAAGTATCAGTTCGATGAAAACTTTTTGTACTGGGTTATTTTTTTATTTTTAATATTTAATTTTGGGTAGAATGCCATTCGATGGTTTACGAACGGTTAAACAAAAACAAAACCCCAATTATGCCTTCGTCAACATATTCTTTGGATTGGATTTTCTCTGACTTTCTCCTGTGTTCAAGGAACCCATGAAAGGACAAGTGCTTTATATCTCTGGGAAAGGAGAAAGGAATAGCATGAATTTTATTGGTAAAAAATTTGAAGTCATTTCACTTTTTATCATACATTTTATAATTATTTCAGCATTAAAACTTAGTATAGGCAAAATCTGGCCTAAGCCAACACAGGTATGGAGGATGATATCAAAAAATGTATTATTTTGGAAGAGGAATCCCTTTCTGATCATCAATTCATTGAGTTTCTGCTGGAAATGACATTAATTAAGAACTTAATGTTCGAAATGCTCGAAAGGTGGACTGACCAGAGTTTGGTTTACTCCTTGAAATAAGAAGACCAGACTTCCCTAAACTGAAAAATTTAACATAAATTGAAAACGCAACCCACTAGGTAACGAGTACTGATAGTGATGTTGATTGTTTTGAGAAGGTTTTGTCACTCAGGAGAAGTAGGCACAGCAAAGTAGTTTCAGGGGGAACGCTGAACTTACAAAACTTACCAAGGCTCAGAAATCTTCTAAAAGGGCTATAAAAAGATTGCTCAGAATATTTTATCGTATTATATTTTATCGGGTAGTCTAGAAAGCCACTTTCCAAAAAACACGTTGATTCTTAGAAGCAGATCAGTGAGGTACTCCTATCTATCCTTTTTTGATAACTTTAAGTGGCCGGACTTGAATGGTGTGTACCCCAAATTGCTAAAGTGTGGGAGGAACAAGCTCCTTAGAGTCTTGACAAGGGCATTTAGAGCCAATCTAAATATTAGTCATATTCCCCGTTATACCGAGAAAAGTTAGAGTAATCTTTATTCCCAAGCCGGGAAAAAGTATCAGATAAACCAGCCTAACGTCGAGCATACGGTAGAGAAGTACAGCAGATCAAATGTTTTTGTGGGCAGTATTCATCAACATACAGACCAGAGTGGAAAATCCTGTGAATTCAATTTAAACGACCTTGTAGTAAAGATTGATAGATCCAAGATTTGGTGTATCGTTAATATCTGGTCGATGATAGATTTACCAGATCTAAAGCCACCGAATTTCAAAAATGTCATAATTTCTTGTTCATTGAGAAAAGTGTTCAATTCGTTATGTCATGAACAATTTCTTTCAGTACTATTACTCATATCGCTACTCTATAAATTCGATAGGCTTATTTAAGCTTTTTCCAAGGAAACCCATATTAAAACTAAAAACAAACGTCAAGACAATGTAAATGAAAGTGAAGATGAAGATAAAGATTAAAGTAAAGGTAAATATAAAGCAAAATACAAAAATAGTAATAAGAGTAAAGATGAAATAACTCCTCTCAGTTAACGTAAAAATAAACATTCGATAATAACTGTTATCATGCGACACAAAAATTAAACGTTAGAAAATGACTCGTACGCTACGCGCATACTGTCTCCGATGAACCGACCGATTTCAATCAGATGGCTAATCAAAATTCTTATCCTATGTAATAGTATTAAGCAACGTAAAGACTAAATATTGGGAAATAACTTTTATTCGCAACGGAAAAAATATTTTTTCTGCAAAACAGTGTTCAGGCAATGTAAAAAATAGATGTTAGTATATAACTCTTAACGGCAATATATAAAATGGTTACCATCTAATAATTGTTGTGAAACTACTTTTTCAGTCAATTTTAGAACTCATGCCACATTTTGAAATTGTAAATTCGGAATAACAATTATTTTTGGCCCCTGAAAATTTTACATCTGAATGATAGTTTATCCGAAAATCTGTTACATTGTAATATCACTGTATGCAATGTTTATCCATATTTTGAAATTAACAGTTATAATAAGATAATTTGGTTGTGGCATAAATTTGCGCTGGTTTGGTTTAGCTCCATTAATGCTGGGTGATTCTTTTCCATTGAAAATCTCAATCATTTAATTTGCGCTATTGTCGCATAAATTCTTTTAACTAAACTGCATTTTTTCTTACCTTCACAGCAAGATGTGTTGTAATTCAATATGTTAGTATGTAGTTGCAAACATTGCAAACAAACAACATTTCAAAGGAAGCAACTATCCAAGCCGCATATTTTATATACCTACCAACAAACTAGAAACACGTATTCTTGGCGTATTCCGCAATGTGTATACAACATCACTGATGCGTAGTAACAACACCAACAACAGTATACAAAAACAATCTCATTAATTTACCTGCATATGCACATACAGACATACAGACATACGTACATAAATTCTCACATAGGTACCCATCCTTTGTTTGGCACTTGTACGAGTATTTCCACAACCAAAGTGAAGCGAATGACCTTAATCAAGGTCTCTTCTAATAAGAAATTCTCCACCGCTGACGGTCTGCCTTTACTACTGTTGTGTTTGCCACAAATGCTTGTGTTGCCGCTGCTACCAACCAATACAATATCGCTATTATCTTAGCTGAGCTGGTGTTGCGGCAAGAGCAAGCAATTTACAATCAAATTGTAGACAGAATTGGCGTGCGATTGCATTTTGCAAAGGCTAGCTAGCAATAGTGTGGAGTTGAATAGCAAACGAAGGCAGTCGGAACGAGCAAATAGTGCTAATAGTTAATACAGCTGCCTTCCATGCGGCATTGTGCTGTGCATGTTGCAACGTGGTACTCGTATTGCAGACAGTAGACTTGCATGCATGGCACGGCGATATCGCTGGTACCAATTTTATCAGTAGCCGAGGCAACATTATTTTTCAACGCCAAATATTAGCCTTTTTTATGTGGTAGTAGCAGTTTTTCATTTCTCTCCACCGCTCGACCTGACTGACGCATTGTAGTAGTGTGTTAAAAAAAAAAATTTACACAATTTTTGCGTTTATCTTTTTTCATTTTCGAATTGCCCACAGTTGTAATTTACTAGTACTTATCCGTGGTAATTCAGGTATAAAACACCAATTGCAAATAAACAAGCATCCGAGCAAAAGCAATTCAAGTTTCTTGCTTTAATCTTTTGGTGGAAGCGTAGTTGAAGTTCGTTTTTAATCATCTGCGTAAAATCTAAGCAAGGAACATGGAATACAAGGGTGTTGTATCTAATACTAAAATGCTATATTTTTTCAGAAGAAGCAAATAAATTCTGCATTGACTGTATGCTATTAGAACTTAATTTGAATTCAATTGTTTTTTGGAGTTGTTGTTTAATAAGATAACCGAGTAAATTACGACGTTCTTATGAAATATTTCGACATTGAAATTGAAGGAATAATTTGTGGTTTCTCTAAGTAATGATATTTACTTTCGCAACAACAGCTCTGTTAGAGTTATTTAAATAAATTTTTCAGCATTCCATACAAAAGTTAATTTCCCGTTGAGAATATTTCTCGAGTAATAAAGCAAGATGTATGTACCGAATTTGCTGCGACGGACAGCGAAACGTCTGTCAACTTGTTTGTTTTCCAAGTTATTTAATAGAAGTTTAATTTAGTTTAGTTCTCGTATTTATTGTGTTCTTATTAACTGGATCTAAGAAAATATCATCGGAGCAACTAAGCCTCCATATAATTCATTCTAATTTGTATAGTTTTGTTTTTGTTTTAGTTTCTATACATAATATTTTTGAGAACGAATTTCCATCAAGAATCCTTGTCATCTTTCGTTCTTCCTATGGCGGAAATTCCTGCAAAAAAATTGTATTGTGTCGTTGGAAAAATAACAGCAACAAGAATTCTGGGCATGAAAGAATCTAAAAATGCTCGAGGTTTTTTTGTTTAAATATTTTTCTTTGGAGTATCATTTTTATAATACATTTACTAATACAAACGGTTATAACTAGAGTTTTATACATCATAGACTTCTTATCTTTCTTAATTTTTATAAAACTAGAACTTCACACCAGTCGTTTTGTGCACACTTTTAGGTCTGTTCGATGAATGCGCTGAAAGTGTTGAGCAGTGCCGAATCACGCCAAGGAAATGTCAAAGCTGTTTAGAGTGCAAAGTATCAATATATTTTTAAAAGAAATCAAATCTTTCATTCGGTATAAAATTTCCTTCCTTTTGTTTAATTTTTTCTTGCTAACTGCCGCAAATCTAACAAGTGCATTCAGCGAACAGACCTTTTATAAAAATGCGCCTGTAAAACCTGAACAACTTCGAAAACCACAACGCCTGAATAGACTGGTGTAGAGTTCTAGCTGAGCACTTTTACAACTCGCTATATTGTGCAAAAAAAAAAATCAGAATGTACGCCATTGAAGTAATATTAACTATACAACAGAGACTTTTTGGCAAGTTCCGGCCCCGTACTTGTTACTATTACTTCCTAATTTTTTAAAATAATTTTTTAAAAACACAGTTTGTTCTACATGAAAAACTGTTAACTTTAAAATTCTTGAACTTAAACATAACTCGAATTTTTAGATATTGTTTGCATAAGCTATTAAGTTTTAGTATAATAAAGTGCACATTCCAATTTGCTGAAAATTTCCATTGATTTTTAATAATTTCTTTGCTGTAGGTTTTGGAAGGGTAATTTTCTTCCAATTAAAAAAAACAACCATATACCATGGAAGTTGGTATGCTGAGAAGATTTTCAATGCCTGATGAGTAGCACTGCTGTGTATTCAATAATTCGTCCTTCGGTTTAATTAACGATTTACATAAAAAAATATCCACCTAAGGTTCATTGGACTTACCTCCAATATTTTCATGATAATTAAGCCAACACTTGTAATTTTCATATACATATGTATATAGTATATTCATTTTACGGTGCATAATTTTACTTTTACAGTTAGACAATGTGTAAGCTTTTTTCTTTTAACTATTCTCTTATTTTCTCTAATGAGCTCCAATTTAGCACTATCAAACAAACAACTACCTATAAATAAGTAAAAATAAAATAAAAAATTAAAAAAACCAAGTGTGTAAGGTCAATTCTCAATTTGAATGCAACCATTCATCACAGCTTAATTTTATTGCCACACTTAACACACAACTGCTATCTTGATTGATGAAAAGAAGTTAGCATGACTTCGATAAACTTTCCCTTTTGCGCATTTCGTGCCACGCAAGCGCACGCACTGTTAAGCTTGTGTATGTGCATGTGTATGTGTGTATGTATGTATGTTTGTATGTAAACGAGCATGCACTTATAAATGAAGACCAACCTGTTAAACGGCATTCACAATTGAATACCAAGGGCCTCCGCGCGAAATACCTTTAATCTTGAATGAAATTCTAGTCAAGTTCGTTACCTGCTTCATGCGAAAGTCTTATTTTCTTCTCACTTTTGCCTTTAACGAACACTCGAAAGATTGAAAGTTGAAATTCATTTCGACATATTAAACGCTATGCCGCAGATAACTTAGCAGCGAATTGGACGATACATTTTTATAATTTTACTTCTTTGGTAATTTGAGTTGTGAAATTTATAGAACAGATTTATGAATTTAATTTACATTGAAAGCAAGTAATTGAAAGCTTCTTTGAGATGGAGAAGTTTAACTAAAGCTTGCTATAATAAATTGTATTTAATATAAATAGTAATATAACAATAATTCAAATATGTGAGGTCTGATGTAGTAGCCTCCAATGAACGGGCCTATAGTTTTACGCGAACTACGAACAGCTGGAGATTTTTATGAGAATCTTTTTCATAGAAAAAATTCAGTTGAACGTTTGTCATTGCCTGGTGGAAGGCGACCGCTATTAGGAAAAAGTTTTCTATAATTTTTGATGCTACTTGCTCCGGCCAGGATTCAAACCTGGGATCCGCCGAGTGAAGCGCGCACTCACTCGACTACGGCGGCAGCTTATTAAATATCATAGTAAAAAAGAGACGAAATAAATATATTTGGGTTGTTATACTTGATACATCGAGTGATAAGATATCAAGTCAATTGTGACTCTCGCTCAAAAACATTGCAAAATTAATACGTATGGATGTATAGAATAATAATATCCATTTTTTTAAGAACTTTGAAATAGTTTCACTTTTAGGTAGTGGTTTTGAGTCAATATACTATAGATTTAGTACTAGTGAGAACTGTTGTATGATTTAACCTCCAACCAGTTTAAACAGTTTATTGATCGCTGCAAATAATTTAAGGTCATCAGCATAAAGTAAAAAATTTGCAAAGTTGAAACATTTACTTATGTCATTTATAAAAATAACAAAAAGCAGTGGACCTAGAATGCTTCCTTGCGGAACCCCTGAAAAAGCTAAGAATGGGTCTGAAAGCTCATTATCTACTGTAAAAAAGCAGCGTCTATTGAACAGATAGGAAGTGATCCAGTCCAAAAAACAGGAATGAAAGCCCAGACAAAATAGTTTGTTTATTAAAATTTTATGCGACACAGTGTCAAAAGCTTTACAAAAGTCCGTGTATACACAGTTCACCTGCAAAGCAGCTGAGAAAGAAGATATGCAAAACTCAGTACAAACAGCCAAATTCGACACCGTGGACCTCGAGGATATAAACCCATGTTGATTAAGACAGATATAAGACTTTACAGCAAAGTACAATTTATCATAGACTATGCATTCAAAAAGCTTAGCGACTGTTGAAAGCTTAGAAATAGGTCTATAGTTGCGCACATCATTTTTCTTACCACTTTTCAGAATCGGAGTTATGAAAGATATTTTCTAATCGTCAATAAACTTTCCGGTCAGTAAAGATTTATTAAAAATTATTTTCAGGGGCAGAACCAGAGCAGGACAGTTTTTTAACAACACAGCTGAAAACCCATCGATGTCAGTGTGCCAGGACGGCTTAAGTGCAGTTAATCCCTTTGCAACATCTTCAGAAGATAATGTAAGGGAGCCAAAATTAAGGCATGAATCAATGTCAGACGAGAAATTTGGTAAGGGTTCATTTCCATCTGAAACAAAATTCGACTTGAAAAAGTCAGCAAACAAATTCGCCACGTCTAGCGAAGACTCAGCCAC
The DNA here is from genome assembly GCA_951828415.1 of Anomoia purmunda. Taxonomy (NCBI): domain Eukaryota; kingdom Metazoa; phylum Arthropoda; class Insecta; order Diptera; family Tephritidae; genus Anomoia; species Anomoia purmunda. Next base: position 66,006,410 of record OX639997.1, read on the forward strand.
TTTATCATCCAAAAAAACTGAGGTTGGTATATTCGAGCCGGACCGTTTCGACTTGATATACTTCCAAAAATATTTAGGATTAGATTTAATGTTTGACTCTGCATTTCGAATGTAGTTATTATAAAGAAATTTATCCAATTGATTGAATTCCCTTACATAATATTGATACTTGGCAAAAAATTTATAATCTTTAGTTAACTTAAACTTTTTATAAAATTTATTCCTTAAGTTTTTTAGCTTTTTTAGGTCTCTAGTGTGTCACGGTATTTTATAACGCAAATTTTTCTTAACCGGAATGTTTGAAGAACATATAGCCAACAATTTTTATTTAAAACCGGAATAACACTCAGAAGTATTAGCACCATACAGAAAGTCCCCCCAGTTAACGTCAGCCAAAGAGTTGTTTAACTGGGAAAAATCGCATTGTGCGTAATTAAAAACAGGTTTATTGTCAATCTTTCTAGAGGCGAAATCGTAAAACTCAACCGTTAGCACCAACGGAACGTGATGTTTGTCTGACGGCGAGAATGGCGAATAACATTGCGAGATAACTGAATTTATGTTATCACTAACAAATACAAGATCTAGGAGTCTATTGAGCTGATTTCTAAAACAGTTAATTTGAAGAAAACTAAGACTTAAGATATTGTCTATTGCGTAAGATTCAACCACAGTAGTTACATTGGTTGGTATAAGATAAAATTTCGAAAAGTTATTAGACCAATTAATATTCGGAAGATTAAAATCGCCAAAGACACATATAAGTATGATTACTATCTGATTGATTATGAGCTAAGAATACAATATTATCTATATGCGCTTTGTACAAGCGACAGGCTTAATAAACAAATATTAGAAGAAAAAATTTTAGATGCATTTCAAGACATATTAAAACCCTTTCTTGAAATTCTATGCAATTTAAAAGAAGATCAATTGCACCTCTTCTCAAAAGTTGTAGGCGAATTCAAGGTGGTATGATCTTAATTTTTATTTGCATAAATATAAAAATTTAAAGCTGCTTCTATCGAGTTTTTTATTATATTTGAAATATTTTCAACAAAAGTCTTTAGTATTATTAACTTGCATGAGATAATGTCGCAATTACCTTATTGTTGAAGTCGTTGAGTTATGGAAATCAGTAAGAATTATTATTTTAAACTCTGTTTAGCTCCAACTATTTGTATGCTGTGTGAGGATTATGAAGAATATACACTAAGGGTAAAAGGTAGGGAACAACCGAACTTCAGTTTCGGCTTCGGTCTAGATCAATCGAACTTTGGCCGAACGTTTGTCGATTTCAATAAAAAAATGTTTCCTTTAGAAAAAACATCAAACCAGCCTTTGGGATTTACATACATGTAGTGATATTTTTTGTAGTTATTGCAAGGTGAAAATACCTTTTTGATAATTTTACCAAAATATTTATGTTGAGGAACTTAGGGAGGGTATTCCATGTAAATGGTTAAAATTGTAACTTTACTTCAAACGTAGATAGAAAAAATCTATGCAAATCGGTTGAGCGGTTTTCTTCCAACTTTGCACACCGTTTTAAAAATTCGACTTTTGGGAAAGTGCGTTTAAAGGTTTTCGTGAAAGTATGAGCCGCGTGTCACACGTAACAAAAATATTCGTACCTCCGTCAATTTTTTGAATATCGTACTAACAGGATACTCCTGAATATATATATAGGTTTTATTTATTGAACCGTTTACATGAGGCTCCCTCTTAAATATATGTGATTTCAACTAATGTACTTTTTTAATAACAATAATAAACATCTAAGATTTTTAAAACTCATTGATTATTATTATTTTAGACCTTACAAATTTTCGGCCAAAGTTGGGATCGGTTCGGCCATAAAAATCGATGTTCGGTCGTTTTCTAGTAAAAAAGTCATACGTGAGACTTGATCAATCTACCAAATCGACTCAAAAGCCGAATGACAAGAGTCATCGACTACCAGTTGTTTCGATCACTGTAGAATATCCTATACGGAATACGCTTCACTTCAGTTGAAGGTATAAAAAATTGGATTGAAATGTATTTGGTCTTTAAAGATGAGCGCTTCCATTGGGACGGAAGCCATCCGCTCCTACAAAGTTGGGATAAAGCCGTAGCTTCAGAATTCAAATAAAATCCTAGAAAATAGACGAGTACACCCTGACTCGATAGGTAAAGGTTAGATTAATAATAGCAAGGGAGTTTCGACACATCTTTTTAAAAAGTTGCTTGTAGGAAGGGAGGCGAATAGAGGAAGGTTTCGTTCTCTTTTTATGACAATCCGAGTACCAGCATAAGTTAACAAATAATATTGTAATACAATATGATAATTTTAATATGTTAGCCAAGAAATTATGAATTTTTATGGAACTATTGAATGTTATATTCCGAAATTTGCATCGATTATATAATTGTTGGCTAATTAGAGCCAGCGTTACCAAGTCCTAAATTTGAAAAAACAGTAAAAGCCAAAAAACGTGATTTTTTGGTAAAAAAAACATAACCAAATTTTTTTTGAAGTGTTTAATAACATTTAAAGTTTTTATGTACATTTTTATAAAAACGATGGAGGTATAGTAATATGAACATAGAAATTTGTCAAGAAGTTATACGGATTGGCGATAAGGGAGTCGATTTTCTAGGTGTGAGCGAAAAAGCTGCTTAGCTTTAATCTTTTAGTTATTACTTTGCAGCATGTAAAAAATGTTGAAGGTTTACTTAATCGGAAAAATTGGATTTTTGAAAAAAATTTTTTCAATTTTAACCTTTGGTAGGATTTTCGTTTTTCAAAGTTGAAGTCTTGGAAAATAAAGTATCCGTTTTTGTAAACTAACTTTTATTCTATTCTCTAAACAGCAGCTTATATTCTTTTCATTTTGATACTTAAAACATACACAGAATGTTAAAAAAATGAAAAATTAGTTTTTGAAAACTAATACCAGCGTGTTACAGAAGAAACGGAAACTTATTTAAGGAAAATTAGTCAATAATGAAAAAAAAATGTTTTGAGAACAGCTAGGCTTAAAAGTAGATAGGTAATATTTCTTGAATATATAGTGATATTATGAAATCATGTAATTAAACGAAATTTTATTAAAATTTATTAAACCGAGTTGACAAATTTTAATAATTTTCAGGTATGTTAATGGGAAGAAAGTCAGTATTTAAAATCGGTGTTTTTAGATTAAAATCATAGTAAAATTTTGCTAAAAATAAATTTTATTAACACATGCCTACAAAGCTTCTGTTCGAAGGTTCATTGATCTGCAATGAATCTTTCTATTTTTTTAGGTGCTGCAAAATTAAGAGACTTTTTTAAGGTAGAAATTAGAAAACCGTGTTTTAAGGAAGAAGATGATCTTCGCTCTTGCGAAATAACTAATGATTCGTGGTGTAATGCTTTAGCATTTTATGGTAATTTTAATCAAGATGAATAAATGTTACAAAATAGTAAAGAAATAGCTTTTAATAATAGTCAAACTATAATTCTTTCAAACCAAACCGGAGAAATAATCAGATGCCAGAAGTTTGCGAGCATATTATTTCTAGCCTTTTCTTGGCAATACACAAAAATACCTTTCGTTATTAATTAGATTCTTCTTAGTTGTATTCGTGTTTTATTCACTCTTTCTGAATTGTTATTGGAAACTGGTTGTGAAATCCGGTTAACAAAGCTTTTGTAGCTAAATGAATTCCTTGCCTATTGACAATTTCGACTTTCTTTAAGCGCGCTACTCATCTTGCTGTTTTTTATTTAGTATCACACGATAATTATATTCAGTGCGTGTTTATACTCAATTGGAGTATTCGTAATCTTCTTCCAAAATTAAGCTGAGTTTTCAAGCAAGAAATTGAATTTGAATTGAATTTGAAATAACAAATTGTGATACAACATAAAAACGCACACCACAAATTGTAGGAGAAGTTCGTCCAATCATCAAGCTATATAATGTAAGTGCCAAATTATTATTATTATTATAAATTTAGGTAGGATTATAAATTTAGTAGGAAAATAAAGGTGGTGTATTTTCAATTTCCTTATTATGAAGTTACAATCAAAACTTCTGAGACACTTCATTCTATTGAAATATAAAATACTTATTATGTTAGGGTTTCTCTGAATATAAATCCAAAATGTCTTTCGTTCGTATACTCTATAAACTTTTTCCTTTCTCCCTAAATATTAATTAATATAGAAAAACTATAGCCGGTGCGAAATTTCGTTATCATCCTGCTAAGGGTAAATTCCCCTTCCCTTTAGTGGGTGCTGTAGAGGATTGTGTAGAGTGTGTGTGATATCACCCGGTATGCTCTGACTTCATATTTCGTTCAGGATATATACATGTCTATTCGCCCTTCCCCAAGGACTGGCAAAACTTCAAATGTACTTCTGTCAACGAAAGAATTCTCATGAAATACTTAGCCAAACAGTTGTAATTTAACTGGAATCTTAAGACGCATACAATACGTGCGAATTGGAGTAAAAGCTACAAATATTTCTATGTTCTCTTTGAACATAAGTTTAAAACAATGTATTCGATGAAATTTATGAGAGTTTTTGCTTAGGTAACATGAAGACAACCTTTGGTAAGGAAGTGTCAAAGCTGTAATGTCATTTTAGAGCAAACCTTTAATAATTGAATCATGACCGCACACCCAAAATCTAGCTATATTTAGATTCTCCTGATTGAAGAGTTGTTTGCACCAATTTAAAACTTGTTTAGCTTACAAATAGGAACTACTGAGGGCTTTCTCTAACTTTGGGATGGAAAAATGAAAATCAGAACACCAAATGACATTACAGCATGAAAAAAATTATAGTTTTTAAATAATTGGTAATCCCTTTAGAAATACTACTTTAAATACTACGAAATAAGACATTTTCACGAGAAAACCAAAAATTTAGCTAAGTACCATAAGCGCTGGTTAAATTTTGAGAAGGCTTCAGTTATTTGTTCCTTAAAAAACAAAAATCTTATTTTAACTGTCTGAATTTTTTTGCGTACTACATACGTGATCTGAGAAATAAGTAGCGAGCGGTATTTTAAGGGAGTACATTGTTTTATCTAGCTCACGAGCTCGCTGAATGGCACAGGAAGGTCTGATTTGAAGTTTTCTCTAATCATCTTCATCTTGAAATCATCAGCTTATGTAATATTAAAAACATATTATCAGGAAAAGTTATCTTTACACAAATGGGAAATAGGTATTCGTGCATTTATTCGCAGTTCATTTGATGAAACCCCACATAAAAATAGTTTTGGATCAGTAATTTTATGGTTTGCATCCTATTTACATCTCTCGTCCGCTCTAAACTGGAATTTGCTGTCTTTATTTGGAGACCATACCACAATTCCCATATCAAAAGGATTGAGCGTATACAAAAAACCTTTATACGTTTTGCCATCCGCTCAATTCAGTTTGTTGATCCGATTCCTTCGTATACTGCCAGATGTCAATTAATTGATCTTAAATCTCTAAATAGCCGAAGGACTATTCTTTCGCTTACTTTTGTATTTGATATTTTACAAGGGGCGATCGATTCTCCATTTCTGCTTGAATGCATCTACTTCAATATCCCCACAAGAGACCTGCGCAATCATGAAATTTTTTTTCTAAATCGCGTTAGAACAGTATATGCTTCTAACTCACCTATATTTAGAGCATTAAAGCAATTTAATTTTCTGTCATACTCGTCTGATATTGATTTCTCTATGTCAAAACCGAGATTTAAATCCCTTTTAAATGAAATTGTTAAATAATTATATGTTGATTTTGTCTCTGTATAGTCTGTAAGAAAATGTACATTTTCTAGATTATTATTGAATAAATAAATAAATAAATAAATAAATAAATAAATATATTAAGCAAATATTTATTTCAAAGGTCTGAAATTCTACCCGTAGCTTTGTTGGAAAGTTGCCTGGGAACTAACCTCAGGATCCATGGCTATTTTTACGAATGGTTCTGAACTAAACGGCAAATTTTGTATTATTTCAATTTATACTGTATGTATACAAGTATTTAACATTTTTTTAAAAGCGGCGGAATTTGAAGGCGAAGTTTAAAAGATTATTATTATACATACAATACGCAATACTAAGTACTAGCATAAAGGATTCATGTACAAAATGCGCTCAGTACTGGAACAAATAATTAAATATTAACTTGTAGTTACATGTATAAGGATAACACTGTCTGAGGAAATTCTTGGCTTAGGAGCTCTGCAATGATACTAACTAAATCTCTAAAGTCTAATAAATAGTTCACAGAAACTCAAAGATTGCCGTGGAATTTATGAGAGCCCTGAACGTGCTGGCTTAGCAGGGGCGCTTTGCATAGTATGGGTATTTGACCACAGGGACATTCCCGGAGACTGCGCCGTAGACTAGCTGACTAAATTTGGCAGATTTAGCAGTATCCCCTCATTTTCCTGTAAAATTCTGCTGAGATCGGACATTATCGAACATGAAATCCTCAGTGGCAGAAAGTTCCTGTCAATTTGCAGAGAAAATTTGACTAAGGTTTGATGATAGAAGGTCTGGGTCACTAATACTCATCGAGCGGCCGCTACACCATCAGTTAATTAGCACTATTAGTTGATATTGCTCGGTAAAAGGGTGGGTTTACCGCAGATGCTGAGATGAAAAAGGAGTGAAAGTGTGGAACAGATCTCTTTTGTTGTTCAACCTTTGTAAAAAAGCGACACCGAGCTTTTGTTGAAACTTCTTTGTACTTAGCACACTTTAGTAGACTATGCAAGCTTCCACAGGTTTCTATGGTTTTTCTTTTAAGATGTCATATTGGTTTAATTTTAAAGCCAGTCACTTTACATAGCCTAACCTAACCCAGCTTATACAAATAACTTTGATATTTTTGATGCACACTATGCCATATTTATGAATATCACAATTTTTCTTGCAAGATGTGCAATGTTTCACTAATATACCAAATTTGAGAAATGGTAGTTAATAATAATAACAATTTGGTGTATCAATCATATTTGGATGTATAGCGGAACTTCTCCTACAAGTTTTACATTGACTGTTAGCAGTTTATGACAGGCTGACACTCGGAGTTTTGCCATTGCATTCCGAGCGGCGACCGCTATTATAATGATTCTTGTTTCATTTTACTTGTCTCCAACGAGATTTGAACCCGTGGCACTCTTAGTGAAGCGCGCATATGCTACGACCTCAGCGGCAGCGGCCAATTTAAAATTGAAATTAAATTGATTAATTCTCAGACCTCCTCCCAAGACAATTTAGTAAGACGAAGTTATCGAAATCTTACTTTGGAACAAAATTTTTTGATGCAAAGAATAAAAAACCTATGAAATTTACTGTACGTTTTGCTTGACGGCGACACCTGTGGCACAAAGACAGCCAAACCTGTAACAGTTTTCCGTTAAAGTTGTGCATTTCTGACCAGCGATATAGGTCATTTGACTTGTTCACTTGATGGTACTGGTGCAGAAGTTGGCAGTCGAAGAAATAAAACCGTATCGACCGGCAATCAGTAACAGCACCCAAAAGAAACGCAGCAGCACTGCGACACCAAGCGTGACTGGTAAGGAATATAAATAAATGTTATAAATTGTAAAATATAATGAAGTCTAAGCGCAATAGAATGGCGATATTTGTTTGTTTCTAAACTAAAGCCACCATCTAATTGAGAGCCAGTTCTGGTTCTATTGGACGTTACTTTTAAACGGTATTTATTTGCTGTACGTTTTTTATGCCTTTTTTGTTACGTATGACTGGCAGTGATCTAAAAATACGGAAATATGGGAACACTAACTTACTAGCGGATGTGTGTATGTATGTATACAGATACGCTCACGAAATGTGTATGTATATTGGTGTAACTGCAAACATCGATATGTATTTATTTAAGTAGGCTTGAAAGTACATACACATTTACACGAATGCAAGCGACAGTCATTTGACTTTACAGGGTCACATAGTTGACATTTGTTAGCCAGCATTGCTGGTGATACTGACAGAATCCGCTGTTGGTTAACCCACACGATTACATACTTAATACATGATTTTATGTGTTAGTGCATTAGGGCGGGGTATGCCCTAGGCATATTCTACAAGTAATTCTAAGAGAATTTGCTGAAGAAACCTTCGATCTGAGTCCACTTCGAGTTTATCAAATTCCGAAAATAGGTTCTTTTTTCTTTAGTAGCGCTTTGTTTTGCCATTTTAATGAAAACATGCGTCGTTAGGAAACAGCAAAACATAGGTAAGAGTTTTATTTTTTCTACCGCTATTACCTGTTTAATTTAAGTTTTATTTAAATCTCGTATATAACACAACTTTTTTATAAAATTTTTAAAATTAAAAAACAGTTATACTGGTATGAGAATGCAACTATTTTTTTTTATGTATGCCGTTGTAAAATTGGAAGAGGGCGCAACATAGCATTTTATTTTAAGTATACCGTCGTCAAAGAAAGTTGATTTGGCTTGATTTCGCCATACAAAAATGTGACTTGAAAACCTCGTCACCGAAAATGCCAGAAGTTAATCCACATTTAATTTATCTGTGCAACCTTAATTTAGACACTCTTCTTGTGAAAACAGCTGTCAAACTGCAAGGAACACCAAACAAACAATGGTGAACTCATATAAGGGGCCAGCGTACCATGAGCTGAATGATTGTTTCATCTTTGTTCCGAATGCTAAAATGGTTGGTTTTGTTTGCATTTTCACTTCCTTTTTATATTCGAATCCGTTTGTTTATCGTTGTCTTTCTTAGTTTCTCTGACATTCAGTCCATTAAAGGCAAAAACAAAATCACTAGAGTTCTTGTATTTGTAATGATGACGCTACCAAGTTATATGAATTATATGTATTTACTATTTCTAATATTTTATTAACAATTTTTGTTGTATGTATGAGAAAAAATTTCAAGGGGGGAAAAATATAGGTTTGGATGCGTTCATAATAAATATAATAGATTTAAAGAGCTCGGCCTAATGACATTTTCGTACAAATTTTCTATTTATACATAAATCAGTGAAAAGCTTCTTTATTTTAATAAATTTGGTTGCTAGAATAGAGATAAATATTAATTCAAGTCCTAATGACTTTTAGCTTTTTATAAAGTCCACTAAGTTCGATACCGGTGTTCTTTCTGCAGTTTGCATATGATAGAGATTTGCGAGCTCGCCAAAAGACGTGATAAAATTGCCAACAGTTTAAAAAACTCCACCAGACTTAAGTAGATGGGCTTTGTATAGTCTTCCTCAAAAAGCTTCCGACCATAACAGCACATCTTAAATTTATTTTTAACAGAGATTTAAATACTGGATTATTTGTTGATGACTTGATGACTCTTGTCAGTATCTAAACTATTTGAGTGGATTGTAAAAGACAAAATTTATTTCGCTATTAAATACTTAATCTCTCTATACCGGTATGATATGGTGCTGGTTGTTGTAACTCACTAACTGAGCGATTTTTATTGAATACTACTGCATTGAAGTGAAGTAGACTGCATATATATTGATTTCTCCAAGGCTTTAGATAAGATATCGCACAATATATACTTTATAAGTAAGCTAGACAGGCTCGGGTTTCATTCCATGCTCCTCCTCAAATGGTTACATTCATATTTATGTAACAAGTATTGCCTGGTCTCAGCAGAGGGCATATTCTTTAATCAGGTGCGCCTTAAGGAAATATCTGAGGACCTTTATTTTTTGTACTTTTTATCAATAATATTGGCAGCTGTTTTTTTTGTTGGAATTTTCACCCTATAGTGACAACCTTTTCTATTATAAAAAATGCTGAAGATGCTCGACACCCTTCATCATAAATGATGGCATTGGTTGCCCTTCTTTGCTTCAAGCCATTCAATTTTGTATTCCAATTAGAGCTCTTAAATTGAATTCTGCTTGATTTTTCGTTGTCGAAAGTTATTTTTCCAAATTACTAAATTCAATTTTGTAATATATGCTCCAGCATATATAATATATATAGTCGGTAAGAACCTTGATGAACCTTTTTGACTTTTTTTTAATAAATCAATATATATACGTTTTTTCTTTTTCACTGTTGCGCCCTCCGGCAGAAATGAAAGCCTCCTCTTAAAATATATTTTATATTAAATGTAAATACAACTTTACAACACTACAACAAAATAAAACCTTACTCGCTTCAAATTGATTTTTGACCCATGGTTTATTCCCCAAATTCTCTAAGTACTTATTGTACAATACTATTATGACATACCTGCTTAGTAAAAAAAAAAGTTTTTTACCCACCCTCATGTTCATATTACTTAAGTATGTGCACTCAAGTAGCTTATAAATTTGTTGACACAGTTATCATTCCTTCTTTCTTCTGTTCACATTGCTTACATTACCACCTTTAACTTTTTTGTTATTGTTTTGAACGCTTGTGCTGAGAATTGGTCTACGCTAAACTGGTTGCCGATCGATGTACATAAATACAGCTGTGTGTTCAAACAATGTTAACACATTACTGCACACCCCATACAAATAGAAAGATTTATACTCGTAAGCAAACCTTGCATTTCTCCTTTTGGTTTAAAAAAACTGCTGCGCCCGCTAAGAGTTACGTTAACGAACGGTAGCTTCTACGAAAAGCTCCAACAATAATACCATTTCTAAGCTGGTCAAACTATTAATTTAACAATTTTATTAGCTTATAAAAGCACGCTTTCATACACACACACACACACTTAAATATTTATGATGAGGAGCTTACGTATGTACGTGGCTGCTGTCTTTGGATTGCTCATATACCCCCATACATACATACAAACATACATGCATACAAATTAATGCATACAAATATACACAAATGTATGTATGTATGTATAGTCATCACCTGTAATTGGCTGTTTATCAGGTTTCATTAGCCAGATCGTCAATATCGTTGCCTACTTGGCCATTGAATGCGAGAAAAGTGGTTGACATGTTTCACTGTGCTCAATTTGGGAATCACTGCTCCAATTGCAATTAAATGTGTAACAGTATTGAACATTCTCGCATAGCATGAGAAGTTTTAAACAATTACCATGTAAAATGGGATAATGTTTTTATGTACTAAGCATGTAATCAGGTAGGCAGGCAGATGTGTAGCAACTCTACCAGGGGCTTAGCTCAAGACTTAATTAGCACGTTAGGCATTTTGAGTTTTAATGAATCGTCTTATGTTTAGGAATCTCTCATTGCTTCTACGCTGAACAACAAGCTCGAGTTTTTTACCTTCTGTTCGGCAAATCTAGACCCTCAAAGAAATAGTGGACACCGTTTCCTTACTGGTTTCGACTTTTCAGCTGCTTAAATGAATGTTATATGGCTAATGTTCACATTTGATCTTTATTGTAAAGAAAATACCCTGCCGTCTACTGTTAACTTTTTATAAATAAAGAACGATCTTTGTCCTTTTTTCCAAATTGCCTTTAAATTGTCCTTTGTAAGTCGAAGTCGTTAGAAACAGCTAAATACTCCAATATACGATAGAGGAGTCTTTTCTGAAATCAAAGTAAATCTTCAATCAAGTCATTCTTCTAAATTTACTTTTTTCATTGAACATCGCAGCTCGAAATACTTCATTTATTTCAAGTAAAATACAGAAAAATAAATGTAATGGTCAATATTTTCACTTTATTAGTTTGTAAGTTTTATGGGGATTTATTGTTGAACACAATTTCGGAAACATGGTCACTGGTCAAAAAGTGACAAATAGTCACCTTGAGTTTGGCAATCAAAATTGCAGTTGGTGGGCAATAATTTTTGCCTGTAGGGACACGGAGTTAAGGAAACCATTCCATATTTTCAGCATAACAGATCCTATCTCATCAACAATGCCGCAAATGTTTTAAACGGGCAAGTAATATCTGGACTTAGCGTATCCGCACAAAAAGCGCTCAAACGGAGTCAAATCACATGAGCTAGGTAGGCAATTTGCAAGAATTCAATTCAATAGTACATTATGAAAACATATAAATGCAGAGGAAGAGCAGAGCACTTTTAACCTGACACATCGTTCTAGATTTACAATCACAATACTTAAGAGTAGAGACTCGAATTTCGATAACTTTTTCTTTAGATACCGATATTTTTTAACATATGCATTTGAAATGATATTTTTAGGAACCGTGTACCGAATTTTACAGAATATATGTATATGGTAATCAGGGGGAATTAAACTAGCCAGAAGGAACATAAGGTCCGCTTCAAGGTCATTTTGTAAGTTATGCCATTTCCAATTTTTGGAGAGGTGTGCTCCTGTACTCTCAACTTTGTTTACGTTCAAAGTGCCACACACGAAAGTGCCAAAATATGTCAAATTAGAAATTAAATGATCGATCGGTTGGAGTACCAAGATTTTAAAATTTAACAGACAAATTCAGGACGGTAGCGAAGGCAGATTTATCGTTCTTGTTAGGAAAACTTTTTGTTTCCTCTCATAAATGTTTTTGTTGGGGAGCGTGCTGAAGAATGGCTCTTCGTTTAAGTCGGCACATTTTATTTTGTTCTTAAGTAAACTATTTGCAAAAATATCTGAAAGTTGCAATACTGTCGCCAACATCTGAATATTTATATATATTTAGTTCGAAAAGAGCTTGGAATCTCCATCGATATACATATAATTTAGTTGATGGCAATTCATTAGCAAAACGTGTACGGAGAGAAAAGCAAAATCGAATTGAATAAAGAGCGAAAATAATAACAAAATGATATGAGAGCTGTCATATTTTGCAAGTAAAAATTTCATAACCAGGAATGTGCAGCTACTAAAAATATATTAATTGTCATACAGAAATGTAAGCACATTATAGTCGGTACCAACATAGGCCTTAAAAATGAGTAAAAAAATAATAATTTTGGTATTCTGGAGAATCTAAGTACTTAGTTTTGGTACAGCACAGCAATCATAATTAAATTCGTATAGAATATGTCTGCAGCTGACTTACAAATTTGTACTTTTTTAATCGTTTTCCTTTCTTTTAGGCAATTACATTCTCTAATTTTCCTTCACGCTCTCGCTACAGATCAACACTGAAACGGTTATTGAACAAAGTCAATACCTGATTAGACTGAAAGACCAGTTTTATTTTTCTTTTATCTGATTATAAAAATGTTATCTAAATTAAAAAGAATGAGCAATACATTTAAAAAATACAAATTGTTTATGGATTTTGTAAACAACACCAGCAAATTCCATATACTCTTTCTTCAATTATGCTTCCCTTACTCTTTGTATGGCATAATCAGCTTACCACCGCACCTGCACCTGTCTGAGTTTCAAATACAAGCAGGCACAAATATATTTTTCGACATTTATTATCATGTTGGGTCTTATGTAGGTCACATTACAAAAAAAAAAAATAATGAATTTGAAAAAAAGACATTAAGATAACTGACGAAGAGAATGCTAACAAATTTTCGACTCAGAATACGTAGACATACACACAAACTTAAAATTTGTATTTTAGCTTTTCACCTTTTTCTTCAAAATGGTAAAGCACACACTGAGATAGAGGAGATTTGTGAACTGCAGATACGAACAATTCACCGATAGATTGGCTATTGTCACACACTGCTTGCTGGCTTGCCTGACCACTATGGTTTACTAATACAACCACAAAATGTGGTATTAGTTAGAAGTTAAAGGCTGTTGTACATGTATTCCATCCGCTACGAAATTGTTTTCAATATTCGACGTTTCCAGGTTAAACAAATATTTAGCTGTGCCAGTGTAGCGTGTAAAATAGCTAAATCTCCAAGCAACGTTAATCAACAGCAAACTTTTGCAGGCAAACAAATATAATTTTTTTTCAACGCTTAAGCACACAATAACTATTTTTGTGGGTTTTAATACTAACACTTTCATTATTATTATGACCCGTTTTCACTAATATTTTAAATACAATTAACACACAACTTCAATTACGTTGGAGCAACTGTAAATCGGTACACATTTTAATTGTCTAGGTTTTTAATTTTCTAGGTTTTTTTAATGAGCCACAAACGTCTGGCACAGAACCTGGGGAATTGCAAAAATGTGTGGCATATTTAAAATAATTGTGAATATAAGGTTAGCAGCTTTTGTTTGACGAAGTTCTCAAAGTACAGGAGTTTTGTGAGAGAATAAAACGTTTGCATGTAGCGCATCTGGTTAACTAAATTTGAAATGTATTCCCAGGTCAATTAATATGTTTGCCTTGTAGACGTGCACACTATCGATGCACATTGTACCAGTATGAAATAATTAGTGTGTATATTTTAAAATCAAATTAACTGCATATCGTAAGTCATGTAGGCAAAGGAGCTGTGTAAGAGAATATGCAACATTTAACGGTTTCACTTACTTTTATATAACTGCTTTAATCAGACTTTTGCAAGTTTTTATTGCGTAGTTATTTGCATATATTATATATTATATATTTACATGTCAATAGTTTGTAGAAAAATGTATGTTTGTATTGTATATATGTACATGCATGTTCCCCTTAGAAATTCAACACAATAACTAATACACACCCTTACAGACAAGCAAAACAAATTCAAAAAACTTTCTGAAACTTCGAATTTCGCTTACACACATTTGGCATTCACTAATCGTTTGGATTATGAAATAAAAACCAACATGCATACATATGTATATCCAAACATATGTATATTTGCATAGTTATCCAAAGGAGAAATTATTAAAACATTATTACGATACATAAATGAGTTATACGAAATTGCTTAATATTCGGCCAACGCTTTCCGATGACATAAAATCGATTGTGCAAGATGGAAAAATGTGGTTTTTATGACTAATTATTCAAAATTATTTACACATACCTACAAAATTTAATTAGGTTTTCTAATCAATACCTATATATTTTTTTGAAAACTTTTGGCATGCTGAATCCAAATCTGAAGTCAGAATAGCTCTAGCACGTTGAAGATTTTCGCCTAAAAGTAAAAAAACGCGTTCTGTATTATAATTGAAGTTATGCCAAATCAGTAAATAACATATCGTCATTGCATTCCTTCACAACAAAGTCCAATTTGAATTTTTAAAAATCTATATTATTCTCTTAAAAATCGTCTTTTGCATTTATTGAATATTTTGGAAACTACCGTTAACATGTAATGCGTTTAGGCTAGTATCATGCAATTTGGGTGTAAGCGTGACTACTTTGCCTTCTTAAAAAAAATTCGATTTGGGACCACTAAAAACACTTAAGAAAATTCCAATCTATACTTCTATATTTATTATTTAAAATGGGTTTATATGGACAATTTTTGTAATGATTTTGCTTTCAAACTACTGAACCGATTTTAATACTTGTTATTTTGAAAATTTAACGTTTGCGAAAAAATATAGCGACATAATTATTTTTTTTAATTTTTTGAAGTATACGTCGAATAGGGTGCAACGTTCCCCATACAAACAAATGCTACTGTTTTTCCATCGAAAACTTTTTGCCTTTTAACACATCAACTACAATATTTCGTAGTAATAGTAGGATTTTGATGAGCTGTCTCGTTTTGAAATTGCCTTCATGTTTGAGGTTTTTGTATAAATAAAAATAGTGTTTTAATATGTTTTCAAAAAAATTACATCAAATCATAAAATAGTTAAAGCTTAAATGTTCTGAGTAAAAATATTTAATAATTTGTTCAACGAAATCCATTTAATGAAATTTTGGTTGATATCTTTGACCATTTTTTATAAGACTTGGTTAAGAAAAACTTGAAAAAGTAGTCAAAACTAATTGAGACTAAAAATATATTCCTTGCAAATAACCCCATTCACGCCACAAACAAATTATTTTTTCAAATCGATCCATCTCACATAAATCTTAATAATTTTCGAAATATTTTAGCCGATGTCATAAAATATAATTAAGTTTATAATTCCGGCGGAAAAATATCAGCATTTTTTGGTTAAACACCTAACTTAAATTCTTTGCGTTGAACCCAAGTTTTTTGTTTAATATATTGTTTCACAAATACATAAAATTTACAAAGATTGGACTTTTTGAGGGTAACAAAGCACACAAGGTATTTGTACGTTATCTATCTGTTTTCTTGGTGACGGATTTCCGCCAAATTTGGGCAGTACATAGTTCTATTTTGATGATATTAGATAGTGCGATAAGAAATAAATTTATGAGAAACAGATGACATTGAAAACATACATATATATAATGTATACGTAGAGTATATTTGAAAAGAAAACAGTGATAAATATGTATAAAAATCCATTAGATGGCTTTACAGTCAAGATTTCGACTTAGTTCAAGTCTTATAAGCTAGTTACTACTATTTTTACCCCAGAAGTTCCATTGAAAATCAAGTCAAAATACTACTATTAACTTTAGAGTCGATTTAAACTTTATTTTGACTATGGGGCATTGTTTTTGAATGCATCGAAACTGCTTTTTTGGTTTTAGAAATCTGACGCTCATATAGGTCGAACTTCTCCTACAATTTGTGGTGGGCGTCTTGCTGTTTTATTGCAAATTGAAATAGCAGCTATCACTTCTACCGCTTTGAAAAATTGTTCTTCTTCTTCTTAATTGGCGCTATAACCGCCTAGGCGATTTTGGCCGATTTCAATATTGCACGCCAGCCGCTCCTCTGCTTTGCTGCCTGGCGCCAGTTAGATATCCCAAGTGTAGTCAAGTCCTTCTCCACCTGGTCTTTCCAACGTAGAGGAGGCCTTCCTCTTCCTCTGCTACCACCAGCGGGTACCGCGTCGAATACTTTCAGGGCTGGAGCATTTTCTTCCATACGTACCACATGACCTAGCCAGCGTAGCCGCTGAATCTTAATTCGCTGAACTATGTCTATGTCGCGGTACAGCTCATACAACTCATCGTTCCATCGTCTGCGGTATTCGCCATCGCAAAGACGTAAAGGACCAAAAATCTTTCGGAGAATCTTTCTCTCGAACACTCCAAGCGCCATCTCATCCGATGTTGATAGAGTCCATGCTTCTGCGCCATACATTAGCACGGGCATGATGAGGGACTTATAGAGCGTGGTTTTAGTTCGTCGAGAGAGGGCTTTACTGTTCATTTGCCTACTCAGCCCAAAGTAGCACTTGTTGGCAAGAGAGATTCTTCGTTGGATTTCAAGGCTGACATTATTGTTGGTGTTGATGCTGGTTCCAAGATAAACAAAGTCCTCTACTTTGTCAAAATTGTAACTGTCAACAGTGATGCGGGAGCCAAGGCGCGAATGCGCTGACTGTTTATTTGATGACAGGAGGTACTTCGTTTTGTCCTCGTTCACCTCCAGACCCATTCGCTTCGCTTCCTTGTCCAGCTTTGAAAAGGCAGAACTAACGGCGCGGTTGTTGAGGCCAATGATATCGATGTCATCGGCATACGCCAGCAGTTGCACACTCTTATAAAAGATGGTACCTGACCGGTTTAATTCTGCAGCTCGAATTATCTTTTCTAGCATAATGTTAAAGAAGTCACACGATAGGGAGTCACCCTGTCTGAAACCTCGTTTGGTATCAAACGGCTCGGAGAGGTCCTTCCCAACTCTGATTGAGCTGGTGGTGTTGCTCAGTGTCATTTTACATAGCCGTATTAGTTTTGCAGGGATACCAAAGTCAGACATCGCGGCATATAGGCAACTTCTTCTCGTGCTGTCGAAAGCTGATTTAAAGTCGACAAATAGATGGTGTGTGTCGATCCTCTTCTCACGGGTCTTTTCCAATATTTGGCGTATCGTGAATATCTGGTCGATGGTAGATTTACCAGGTCTAAAGCCACACTGATAAGGTCCAATCAGTTCGTTGACGGTTGGCTTTAGTCTTTCACACAATACACTCGATAGAACCTTATACGAAATGTTAAGAAGGCTGATCCCGCGGTAGTTGGCGCATATTGCAGGATCACCCTTCTTGTGGATTGGGCAGAATACACTTAAATTCCAATCGGCGGGCATGCATTCGTCCGACCATATTCTGCAAATAAGCTGGTGCATGCACCTTACCAGCTCCTCGCCACCATACTTGAATAGCTCAGCTGGTAACCCATCAGCTCCAGCGGCTTTGTTGTTCCGTAGCCGCATAATTGCTATTCGAACTTCATCGAGGTCGGGTGACGGGATGCTAATGCCGTCATCAGCGATTTGGGGTTCGGGATCTTCATCTTCTCCGGCGACGCTTTCGCTGTCACCATTTAGCAGAGTGGAGAAGTGTTCCCTCCACAATCTAAGTGCGCTTTGGACATCAGTCACCAGATCGCCGTTCTTGTTCTTACAGGAATTCGCCCCGGTCTTAAAACCTTCCGTAAGTCGCCGCACCTTTTGGTAAAATTTTCGGGCGCTTTTCATGTCGGCTAGCATCTCAAGCTCTTCACACTCACGTATTTCGGCCTCTCTCTTCTTTCTACGGACGATACGTCTCTCTTCCTTTCTCAACTCCCGGTAGCGTTCCCATACAGCTCGCGTTGCGCCCGATCGCAGCGTGGCCCTGTAGGCAGCATCTTTATTTTCCGAAGCGGCGCGGCATTCCTCATCATACCAGTCATTTTTTCGGGTTCGCTGAAAGCCAACGACTTCTTCAGCGGCGGTACGCAGTGATCGAGAAATGTGCTCCCAGTGCTCGCAAATTCCGGTTTCTTGAGAAGTGCTCTCAGCGAGCAGGTGTGAGAGTCGAGTGGTGAAGTTTGCAGCTGTCTGTTGCGATTGCAGCTTTCCGACGTCAAGCTTTCGCTGTGTATTTACACGCACGTTTTTTGATGCACAGAGGCGTATGCGCATCTTGGCTGCGACAAGATAATGATCCGAGTCGATGTTCGGTCCTCGGAGTGTACGTACGTCTAATATACTGGAAGCATGCCTTCCGTCTATCGCAATATGATCGATTTGGTTTCGCGTTTTTCGATCTGGAGACAGCCACGTAGCCAAGTGTATTTTTTTATGCTGAAACCTGGTGCTGCAGACCACCATGTTTCGGGCCCCGGCAAAGTCGATCAGTCTCAGTCCGTTGGCGGAGGTTTCGTCGTGGAGACTGAATTTTCCGACAGTGTGACCAAAGATCCCTTCCTTTCCCACCCTGGCATTGAAGTCACCAAGCACGATTTTGATATCGTGACGGGGGCAGCGCTCGTAAGTGCGTTCTAAGCGCTCGTAGAAGTGATCCTTGATCACATCGTCCTTCTCTTCTGTCGGTGCGTGGGCACAAATCAGCGAGATGTTGAAAAATTTCGCTTTGATGCGAATCGTGGCGAGACGCTCGTCCACTGGAGTGAACGACAGTACTTGGCGACGAAGTCTCTCTCCCACCACAAATCCAACACCGAACTTGCGCTCCTTTACATGGCAGCTGTAGTAGATGTCGCAAGGCCCAACGGTTTTCTTGCCTTGCCCCGTCCATTTCATTTCTTGGATGGCGGTGATGTCAGCCCTTACTCTTACGAGGACATCAGCCAGCCGGGCAGCGGCACCTTCCCCATTAAGGGTTCGGACATTCCAGGTGCATGCCCTTAAATCGTAGTCCTTAAAACATTGCTTGTGGTCGTCATCAAAAAAGGGAGATCTCATCCGAGGCACATTGAAATTTTTCATTGGGTATAGTTTTTTACGTGGCGGGTCCCAAGCCCAGCGCACAACCAAATACTGGAGGGTTTTTTGTTTTTGAAGACACATTTATATAGCGAGCCGCTTGCTCCAAGTCAGACGCCCGCTTGCAGCCGCACCTCCTGGTGAACAGACGCTGCTGACTTCAGTGAGCCCTTAAACCGAATATGTCGGAGTGGCCCCACTGAAGCTCCCTCTCTTTCTGCCGTGACCCAAGGCTCCACACGGGTTGGTTACCATATCTCACACAAGGGTTGCTCACGTTGCCCAGAGTGCGCGACGAGGACGCAAGAGTAGGGATTGAGTGTAGCCACTCATCTGTAACTGCAGGCCCAGAAGAGTTACCACACCCCATTGTTGGTTTTTCTTAATATTCCCTAACAAAATTAACAATAAAATTGCATAAATTTTCAAATTTATGACCGAAAATAATATGATAATTAATCATTTTAGTAATGGAATTGTTATCTATCTATTTACTATTGTAAAAATTTAACTAATTTTTTGTTCTGCATACACTTGTTTTGTTTCTCAAACTTTTGCATCGTTTTCTTTAATCTAAATGACTTGCTCTACGCTACGGAATATGCAGTGCAAAAAACAAGCTAAACAGATAGTTTATATGCGTACGTTTACTTAGCAGCTCCCTCGATTCTCCAGCTCACATGCCCAGAAGATAGCAACATTTGTAAACACAAGTATTCAGGGCAACGCCAGCATTTTATTATAATTTTTAGTTTTCTGCCGCTATGCTGTTTGCATCGCAAATTATACACATTTACGAAAATGAAAATGCGTACCTTATTTTGTTTCACCTTTGGTTTGCATTTTTTCTGGTACATTACTGCCACAAGCTTCTTCAAATACAGGTCGAGGCGGCCATGTGAATATATGTAACTATATGTATAGTATAAATGGGTATTTCCACCGGAATGTCTACCGCAGAAAGCAAAACTAAAACAATGCACATATGTATACTATATACATATATACATTAATTATTGGCAAATTTGGCTGATTTTTGAAATATAGATTGGTAGCACTTTTGAAGAAAATGGTTGCACCGGGTGACGAGAGTCGAGACTTTCTGTAAATCTATGAACCCTATAACTTATAAACCCATTATTTGGTTTAAGTTTTATATACGAGGGTAATTTGAAAACTCCGTGCAAAATTTATCTGGCGTCTCCACTAAAAAAATGGTGTTACTGCAATGACAAAATTGAATGATTTAGGCTACGAATTGCTACCTCATCTCCGCATTCTCCAAACTTGGCGCCTATTATATGTTTAAAAACTTGAAGAAATTTCTCGGTGGTAAGAGATTTTTATCAAATGAGGAATTCGAATTAGAAACTGAGGCCTATTTTCGAGACTTTGACGCAGCCGACTTTTTGGAAGGTATCAGAAAGTTGGAACGTCGTTGGACTAAGCGTGACGAGCTAAAAGGAAACTACGTTGAAAAATAAAATGAAATTTGCCCGACAAAATTTTGTTTTCACTATTTTCGCACGGACTTTTCAAATTGCCCTAGTATTATATATACATTAAAAAAAATTATTTGGTTTAAAACGGCACTTAAAAAATATTTAATACTCTTGAAGAAACCCAATTTACATAATTCTACGTAAATTTCTACTCATTTTGAAGAAACCTCAATCGGCAGAAACTATCACAATTTGAATAAAAATTACGTCAAAATGAGAAAATGTTTCTTAAATATTGAAGTTTAGTTATGGTCAAATTTAAAAAGTTTCAGAGTTTGCATATACAAATAAGTTAGTTGAAGAGATTAAATAATGACGGGGTGTCGCTCGACCATGGGACTTTCGACCATATGGCCGAAATACACTCGGACGTTTGACATTGCCTGCCGAGGGGCAGGGTTGGATCCCGGTACCCGACGAATGAAGTGCGCACACGCCAGACACTCGGCTTCGGTGGCCGAATATACTCTTTCTTTATAATAATTCTTTTTGATTGAAATAAATAAATATATTTATATAAACTAATGTATCGGAGTTGAGTCATTTAAATATTTGCCTAATTTTAAGCTGAGTTTGGGTGATATCTGTCAAATTGTTAGCTAATGTCGCGAATGTAATCATGGTATAAAGCATCCAAACATGTATATGGTATTTTGGTATTTTTTCTAAGGATACAAAAGAAGAAGTTTCCATCTGAACAAAACCACAAATATTTGGCCAAATATACCAAAATACCAAATACATTCTTGAATTTTTCTGTTCTATAATCCAACATTTAGAAAACCCATAATTCTTAGTAACGTTATGAAATGCTATCTTTATGGCCCTATTCGATGGATTAATAATTGTGGTTTTGAACTAATTGAAGAGGATATCAGCAAATCCACATAAACTCTTTCAGGATTGATAGGTTATCTTTCGAAGAAGGCAAAATTAATTCGTAGGTATTTATATTTTATTAACTTGCGCTGGTTTCTTGCCTCATTTGTGGTTCTATAAATATTTGACTATTTTGAGAGCCCTGTTAAGTTTTATAAATAAAATTTCACTGGAATATAAAGAAGTAGGAAGGATTTAGGGATATAATTAAATTCAGATTTTTTGCGATCTGAAAAAAGATAAGTAATTTATTTAATTTTAATTATCTTTGAAAATAGTTGGCCGATATCTCACTATATATCTTATATATTGATACTTTGAAAAAGCTGGATTCTGTGTTATTTGTAAAATTTGATTCTTTGATGCCCAAAAGAGAAACTGATATTTTAGTCAAAACTAGTGGAATAAAATTGGAATCATTTAACTATATCCTGAGATAATTACAATTAAGTGCCTTCTCTCTTTTCGGATCTCAAATTTATCTATATCTTAAGAAGCTTTCTACCTTTATATATTCCCCTTTCATATTCGGATTTAGCAAAGCAGTTTATATTATTGTGTTATTAGTTCGTAGCGCAACTTTCCATTAAAATGTAAGCATATTGGATGTTAATGGCATAACAATGTTTTCGTAATCGCTTTTCAGGTATAGTATTTTGAATTAACCGCTTTCTGCCATTTTCGTACATTTTTTCCAAAAAAAAATGATTTAAAAACATATAACTGCATGGCAACCTTATTCTCTTAGAAGTGGCTTTATACATAGACATATTTGCATATGTATATAAGTATATATAATTATCTGTGAATTGATGTCACTTCGAACTGACGGTATGGTTCATAGCTTCACGCATTTTACAAAATTAACAAAGCCACTGAGCAAGCGAAACGACTACGGGTACGGCTATGTAACTATTATCTGTATTATGCGCTCCTATGTATGCGGCTTAGTGTAAAACTTAAAATGGCATGTAAATAAATTCATAGATAAGCGATACTAAAGGCATAGAATATCTTTGGGACATTTTAACGGGGCCAGATCAAACTGAACGTCAACGAATGCCTTTTTTCGCAGCGAACATTGCACTTTTTTTACACTGTGTTATAGATAAATTTTAGTTAAATACCATAAATATATGTATATGTTACTTTTGTCATTTAAGTCAAAACTTACCAATATTGCATGTTGCTAGCAATAGCAGTTGTAGCGTAAGCAAACCCAGCCACCGTACGGCGCGTGTAGGACCATTGTGTCGCACTGTCGCCATTGAAAGCGGCCAACTGGTCGTCTTCATTGTTATTCTTGTCGCTTGTGAGGAATTGTGACTTTTTAGGGAGTTTCGTTTTTTTATTTTCTTTAGTAACATTACTGACGCCATCGCTGTAGCCATTGGCTGCAGTGCGCTGCTATATCGCTCCACTTTTCGGCGCATCACCAATGATAAAGAGGGTCGTTAAATTTATTTATGTGCGTGGCGTTTTTTCTAGCCAACTAAAGTCTAATGTATGTATGTTTTTACTTAAAATTTCTTGTCCAAAGCTGCGTGGTAAGCGTTCATGTTTGCTTAGATCGCCGGTTACACTCCATGCTGAAATTAAGAAAAGAATTTTTTTAAATAAGTTTGATTATGCAAATGTTGATTTACATATTGAACAAGGTGTTTGAAGTTGAAGCCATCAGATTATTCATTCATGCTAAGGTGTGTTATCGATCTAAATATCTTACATATGTATCTTAAATTTTGTGCCCGTTTACAATAGAATGTAAATTAACATGAATCGAAATATTACTGGATTTGATATCGAAATCATGTGAATTAATATAAAATACTATAACGTAGACCTGCGAGCCTTAATTATCATAGACTTGCATGGAATTAAATTGTCATTCGATGATCCTCCTTCAGAAAACCGGTTAAAACCAATTAAATCAGTTAAAGCCGAGTTTCAGTAAACGTGCAAATAGCTTCCACAATTGTCACGTGAACTCTACCGTTCTCTCTAACTCTCTCACCGATCAAAGTTCTATTTAATACTAGCCTCAAAAGACTTTTAGATTTTCAAATGTGAAAATTCGCAATTTTATTTTTATTTTATTTATAACTTTTCCACAACGATCGTATTTTCCAAATTTACATTTTCACGCGGTTTAGAAACCGCTCTAAGATAAGCCGTGATGAGCACTCCAACACGATACCACTAAATCTAAGCCTATGGCTACAAGATCATTGATTTATATCGCGATGAAATGATTGGTAAAACGCTATTTGAATTGCCGGAAACTGTTATGTGTGTAGGGGCTTAGTAAATTTATTTGACTATCGCCGAGAGTTCAGGGTTTTTCATATTTTGCACATAACTTTTGTAAAAATCAGCTATTTTGGTGATGCATCGAAAGAAGTATTTGAGAAACAATTCACACACGATAGATTTAAGAATATAAACTTAGGTGATAAAATTACACTATGAATAAAAGTGTAAAACATTTTAAATGTTATTTCAAGAGGTTTAAAAAATGTGAAAATAAACTCACTTGGCTCAAATACGATCTTTAAGTCACAGAAGGTAATAAATACTCAAATATTCCCATAACCGCGACTTTGAAAATGATTATTTTATTTTATCTATCTTATTTTATTTTATATTATTATTCTACTTCTCTTTTATTTTCTTTTTCTTGTATTTTTTGATTAAACAGTAATCCTAGTTTGTGAAAAATTTTTTGAAAATTTTGGCATTCGAAATTGGCTTTCAACTTTGTCTCTAAGTTCTTCGCCACCGTATGATTCGAAGTGAGCTAGAGTAAAACTCCAAGCCAATTTGAGTGGAATATTTTGTTCGACGATGAATTGATGGTTACTTTAAAACATTTAAAAACTCGATAGTTGATGTTTGCTCTAAAATTATTCCTGTAATTCCGTGGTTCTCGAAAAAGCTTATGCATCTAAAAAATTTCGGGAACAAGGAGTTTAAAAAATATGACTTGCATCAAATAAACGCCACGTTTATATCGTGTAAGAATAAATTATCTATTTTCGGAACTTTGAATTGAATATCAAAGATAAACCAAAGAATGTTACATATAATGATCTGACAAAGTTTTAGGAAAACACATTTCCTTAATATCCAGTTGTTGTTTTGTGTTTTTGTAAGAAAAATTAAATGGTCTTTAGGAAACGGAAATTCGAGTTTTTATTTTATTTATTTTTTTTAATTTCATTCATATTTTTGTCAAATTATATTTAATTTTTATTGTTTTAAAATGGTATGCACTTACATCAGGGCCGTAGCGAGGGTGGGGCAGCCGGGGCCCCCGCCGGCGGACCTAAAAAAAAAAAAAAAAAAAAAGGTCATCAAAAATTTGTCGCGAATAATGATGTTCGCCAGTGCACTTGCAACTATTTTCCTTCGTCCGGCGCATTTTGCTGAATTGGAACAGTATTATTAATAACCCCTGTCGGTTTATTGTGAACGTAAACAACACGAATCAGCTGCGCGTTATCAAGCACCACTGTGCCTGCTCTTTTTCCGGCTGAATTCGCATGCGATTTAGATAAACGGCATTGCAAGACGCATGCGAGACGTTGAACGTCCTGCTCGCATCTCAGAGCTAGCTGCTGGGGAGCATGTGACGACGCAAACCTACTCACAACTAATCATCATTTTCTTTAAACCAAGCAATTTATTAACTTTTATGTGTTTGGGAAGCAGGGGATATAAAGGACCTTTATACTACTAGCAGTACTTGATCGTACTCATTAAATTTATTTAATGGGCTCTTGTTTATACCTATTAAATTATTTCCGTTTGAGATTGCTCCGCTTTGCGAATCACTGCTCTTTTATTTTCACTCATACTTGCCCTATCTATCAGCGACAGTATAAAAGTGAGCTCGCTGTCGCTATTCACCATTTCAACTCCCTCTATTGTTCGCTAGCCCCATAGACACTTAAGCCCGCCATTCCCCAATGTAGAAAAATTTGACGGTAGCAAATTATCTCTGTCACCCATCACTGATTACACTTTGCTCATAATACTCAATACTGTAACTATATGTCCTTACGTATATATATTGTGTTTTAATACATAAATCACTCGACCGGCTCAGTAGAGTAGTGGTAAAACCATTGGGCTACTGATCTGGAGGTCGCGAGTTCGAATCCCGCTGGGGGCCGATTTTTTTCTGTCAAAGGTGGGTCGAACTCGTAACCGGCCTTTATATCGCTACTTGGTTTTTTCCTGAAAGGTTTTTCCAAGTAAGTCAATGGCGGGTAAAAATTACTCAAGTTGAAAGAAATATTTCGTTATCGAATATATTATGTTGACTATATTTTATGTACTGCTGCAGCAGCTATATTTTATGTAAAGTTTGCGCGGAAGTAAGTGTGCATGCGAGAACTCATAAACGCACATGCTGGCGATAAGTGTATGATTTGACATTGTGAAGTAAAAGGTATCAGGGCAATTAGAAAGTTTTGTTGTGTATCATTGAAACCTTTTTTTTTCATGTTTGATTTTTTTTCGAATGCAGAGTTTTAATTTGATTATTTCTGTACTATTATTCCGATCGACAAATAATCAAACTATTTGAAAACTAGTTGCATCAGCTCGGCGGCCGAGCCGTGTGAGCAGCAGCGCTAAATGTCGTAATGACGTAATCGAGACTGGGAGGGTATTGGCAACTGTGTCTAAGCTCTGCGTGCGAGAGTTTTTTCTGTAGTTTTCTCTATCAACTTCAGGCAAATGCCGACAGAGTTCTAATACTTGAACGATAATTTGCCGCATTTAGTATGAACCAGTCCTAAAAATCTTTTTCTTTCCACCACATAAACATGACGTGCAATGATATAGTCTGGTTGATAATAAACATTTGCATGGGATAGGCAATTTCAAACTTGATAATTGCGCGAGGAAGGATGTGAACGAAAAAAGGAAATGTGAAAGAGAAGTATCCGACGTATTAAACAATATAGAATTGAAGCAAAGGTAAGGAAGTACGACTGATGAAATCGATAATACAGTGTCGGAGTGACGGAATGCGTGGTACTACATTTATAGACGCGTCTGGGTCTTGTTCTTTTTGATTTCTTTTTTTCCTTTTTTTTTTTTTTTTTTTTTTTTTTTTTTGCTCTTCAAATTACAGGGGCCCCCGGAAGGTTCGCCCCGGGCCCCCCGCCGTCCTCGCGACGGGCCTGACTTACATACATGCATATGTTTAAATAAAAATGCTTTGACTTAACTAAAATCATACTGTTTACAATGTCCAAATGAACAGGGGGTTAACTTATAATTATATTTTTTGTTAAAAAGTTTCAGTCCAAAATTCTGGTTTTTTCTATTTGTATGTCAAATGATGGCACCTCAACGCTTATTTTGGTTTAAAAGCACTGGCAAAAATCAGAATTATTTAAGGAAATTATTACTAATATTAAATAAATTTACTTCCTCAAATTAACGACATCATATTTTCAGCATGAAAATGAATTAAACGAAAAGTTCTCAGATTGAGGTAATGTTTCGTTCTATTAAGTAAAAGCAGTAATTCTAAAATAAGGAAATTGGTTTCTTGTTTTAAAAAATACTTTTTTATGAGTGTACATTGATTAATCATTCGAAACACACTTCTGTCATTCCTGTCTCTAAACTTTTTGTAGATTTATCTAAAGCCTTCGAAAAGATAAAGATAAAGATCTTGGTTGCCAAATTGGCTAATTTTGGTGTTCATTCTACCTATTTGGAATGCCTCAGATTGTACTTGAGCAAAAGGTCTTCTAACGTTGTCATTGATAGAGTTTCTTCCAAACCATTTATTACATCCTCAGGTGTGCCTCAGGGTAGCATCTTAGTTCTATTATTTTTTTTTCTCTCCATCAATTACTTTTCTTGATGTTCTCTTCAGTTCGATTTCCTCTTTATGCTGATGATTTCAAAATTTACTCTGAAGTTAGATGCTTTAATGATTCGAGTACTATTCAATCAGAACTTAATAAACTCTACAACTGTAAGTAACGTTTTCTAAACTGCATATCTCCCTTTGCACATCGTACCATTTTGCTAACAGCGTTCTTCAATCAACAGAAAAAATTAAGGAATTGGGAGTTGGTTTTTGATTCCAAGTTACATTCTGCAAGTAATAGAAATTATTTTGCTTCAAAGTCTCTTGCTATGTTAACATTTGTTAGACATAATTCTTGGGATAATTGGTTTTAATATGCCATGCAGAAACCTTCGGACTGGCCTAAATAAAACTCTTATTAATCGGGATTTGTCTGAGTGCAACTTGTTCATGATATTTTTTGGATTTAGAATTATTGAAACCAAAATCAATAATTTATAGTCGGTTAGAAAACTATTTATTATATAATAATTTATCATAATACTATTGTACTTAATAACTCTATATTTGAAATATTTCCTAATGTCTGTATTGTTTTAAATTAAGACATAAATAAATAAATAAATAAATTCGTTCCCAAATAGATCGTCGTATACCCTGTCTGAAGAAATACATAACAACAGCCAAGCAATAATTTTGAGAAACTTTCCAAAGCATTAATAGTGAAAATAAAAATTGGATTTTTGTGGGATGTTAGATAGATAGATAATTTTATTGAGTTTACACTTCGACCTTAAAGATCTATTGTACTACCTGCTCCTTACAGTACCTCATCTAACCCCTACGTCCGGAGCCGAGTCGAAGAAACAACATTACTCTTTCGATCATATCTCGAGCTTTTGCAGATGGCTTTGCAGTGTGTAATGACTTAGGTTAATAAATTGTTTAGAAGGTTTACTATTGTATCCTCCCAGTATATATTTGGCATGGCGTAACCCCACTATACGGTGCCAGTAATAATAATAATCTTCTTCTTCCTTCGTAAACTCCTCCTTAAAATAGTTTTGCCCTATCGCCATGATGGATGTTTCCTTCCATTCCTTTTTGGCCTGGAATACAGCTAAAAGTGATCCCGTGTTTCTAGAGAATTGAGCATCTCTGTATTCTCAAGCACCAATGAAGATTTTACCTCATTCGATGGTAGGGCCTTGAGTGCTGGTTGGTTGTCAATTGAAATAACAATACACTCATTAATATTTTCTCTTTATGTTAACCTCTGCAAACGGGAGTTTGGTATATAGCCTCTGCTTGGAAAACGATTGGCATCTTCCTATTGGCACAGATATGTGTGTTCTGGGGCCAAAGACACCGGCCCTTATGCCCTCCGGAGTATTTGACCTGTCAGTGTAACAATGCAGTTTACTAGCCTGGAAGTGTCCTTCCAATGAGAAGGCACTCCGTATTGCTTTGTGGTGGAGAGTTAGTATACAATTAAATTAGGGATGAATTTTCTCTCAAATTTCGTGAAATTTTTTCATTGAATGCCGAGGAGGGACCGCTATTCGAAATATGTTGTTATCTCGGCTTAGATTTAAACTGCGAGTGAAGAACGCACACAATGCATACTCGGCTAAGGTGTCCGTCAATACTAATTTATTCAATTTATGATTTAGCACACGACATTCACATAACTTCTTCCTAAATAAAGTAACCTAGGTATTTTGCTTGATTTGAGATAGATTGCAAATATCACCCATATGTAATAGAAATTATTGTAAATTTGCAATTTTAGAAATTTCAAACGTTTTTGCTTGTCTAAGTTTTCAAGTTCAATAGCTGACACAACAGGTGCTTAACATTAATTTTAATTGCAGATATGTATTATGATGTAAGCGTAGATTCCGTAAATGTCACTTTTGTAAGATGCTTAGCACATTAACTAAACATATAGTAACAATTATTAAGCTTTTGTAATCAAATGACAAGACATTTAAGAGTAGAAAGTTGTTAAATAATAAACATAATTAAAAACAGATATGTAGAAGAAAATGAGTAATGCAAAAAAGAAAACGAAATGTACTAAAGAACAAAAGGAAAAGAGTCAACGTGGAAGCAGCGTAGAAAATAAAAAAAAGCTAAAACGATAAAACACAATATATGGTAATAAAAAGGTGAAGAAAAGCAATTTAAAAAGCAAAAAAAAAACATACTTAAATATATAGAAGCCGTATTATACACATATACTTAGATACTTATATGCAAGGGAATGTGGTAGGTTGAAAGGCATAATTTAACCGTTATGTAAGCAATAAAAGCGTTAAAGTTGTTTAGTTAAAAACTAGGTTAAATTCGGGTAATATCTGTGGCAACAAAGTATATCAACCACAAAAATTACAAAATATAAATTTAAAAATTTCTAAAATAATACTTTTAATTACAAATTACTGGAGTTATTTGATAGATTTAATACTATGTAAAATAAAATGTTAATACTCAATCTCTATATATTAACTTCTTAAAAACAAAACTAGTTTTCAGTACAAGTAAATAGTCCTCAACTTTCGTCCTCAGTGTTCAAATTTTTTATTTCCAACTCGACTTTAGTTGCTATTTCTTATCAAAAGGTTACATCTACATATGTAGATCATTTATGAAAATATAATTTGTGAAAGAATGATGATTTTTTGTGTATATCCCAATTAGGTTAAATCACCAAGTAGAAAAAAAACAACAGGTCAGATATTTTGAATTTTATACGTGGAATCCAACTTACCCTTAAATTTGATGTAGGAGCACATTCCGCTATCATGGATTTCAGTTTATCATGATTTTAAGAATATTCCCATTCCAAAAGTCTAAGGTTACTGGGCCATTGTACTTGCTTTTACAAATTACTTAAATATGTTTATCTCCAAGTCTTTGCCAAATATTCCTAAAACATGTTTGTACGTATCAAGGCTTCGAAAACGAAATGAGAAAAATCCATACGTAAATTGCTATTTTTACTTGACAGCAATTTCGATTTAAATTGGCAAAACAATAATTTCTTAAAGGGGTAAATTTTTCAAAATGTTATAGACTACCAGCAAAATACCTGCATAGCGAAAGATTCACCAAAACTCTTCAGGCATATGAAAAAGTTAGAGCTCAGCTGATTGTATTGTAGTAGTATGGTGAAAGCTAGGCAACAGAGTAGTCGATTTAGAGCAATTTCCACCCCACATTGATGCCCAATGGGCAGATACTTAACAATATTGATAGTTGGGGTTGTGTTAGACTTGATCATCAGCGGTTCACCCATAGACAGAAGGAATTTGCAAGTTTGGTCACTAACTGGTTTGTTTTATTCCAAACCGCCGTTTTGACTTAAAACCGAGATAACTTTAGAATCTAAAGTTTAGGGTCGCAAATGTACCCTATTGTAAGATCATTTTTAGAAATAGCGGCAAATTTCAGTAATTAGAGTTTGTGTAAAGGAACCACGGAATGGTATACTCTTCCAGGACATATCAAGCAGGCTTTTAAACCCATTAGGAGTTAAAAAGTGGCGGGCACTTAACTGATACCTGAGTGCCATAGTATATTACTGTTATTTGAATCCGGTGCCTTTGTTGTCAGTGAAATGAAGAGTAAATTGCAAAAGGCGTTTAAATGTGTAACTATTTTCGATTTGAATATTTAAAAAAATATTCATTGATATGTTTAGTAGTTATTCACTTTCACAGAACATTTTTAACATCATAAATTCAAATGTGAAAATAGGAGCACGGCTGATAACCAAAGTTGTTCATTCATAAAAATAATTACAGCTAAAGAACACCAATAGATTTCGAGAAACAGTTGAACAATTTTTAAAAAACTAACTTACACCCGTGGGTTCGCTCGCATGGCGTTCAGTTTAACGTTATAAATTCGAATGTAACAGAAAAGGAAATAAATAATTTAACCAAAGGTAAAAATTTTGAATAGAAGAAGAATAATAATTTATTGTTAGAAATTCACAACGTAATCAAACGATGCCGACATTAAGAAGTCTCATTTCTATTATTAAGATTTCTTAAGTCACTTCCTTCGAATTCCATGCTGTATATTTGGCTTATCTAAATTAATTTACGTTTTTAAGTAGATTTCAATCCTACCCAAGCTATTTTCAAAACAAAGCTTTCTTAAAACACATTCGTATAAGACTCATATTTCAATATTTGATTCAGCTTATTATAATTTGAAATGCTTTTTTAAAATTTGATATTTTGAAATTTATTTGCATATTAGTTAGTATAACTAAACTGATTTTTAAATGTTTGTGTAATACCCATTTTGCCACATTTTTTCATGTCATTACTTTCATTCTTTTGTTTAAATGGATTTAACCTTTTCAATAGGTGTCAACTTCTTAAAAAAATTAGTTCTATTGTAACAAATATAATGGACTACATATGCGTGTTCCAAATCTTATCCTAATCTGTCCAGTCGTCATCGACACGCCACATAACTTATTTATTTATTATGACCTTTTTAATAACTATTTTCAAATTATACTCTATATATTAACCCAGCTTAAAAGCTACATATGTACCAAAATTTAAACAAATCGGTCTAACTTACTCACACATAAACTCTCACATTTATAATATTAATAAAATTTATCTTAAAAAAATTTTCGTTAATTTTGGAAACGTGGCAGCTCTTTTTTGAACCGCTTTCAAAAAACTTGTTTTGTAAATATATGTAATTGTTCGAGGTTAAGTTTTCCTAAACCTCTGTTTGTTCAAAACAGTATTGTAACGCTTCATATATTTTTTGAATATAGTTGAATTTAAATTCTGTTAACAGGTTGCAACCCTGCATTAAACTAACGTTTTTAAACATGTGACAACAGTCCTTAAATCAACTTTCATAATTCAGTCTCCAAAAGTATTTTCAAAAAAAGGATCCCTTCAAACGCTTTCGTTTGAGACTCATAATTCAATTAGTTTTTTGAACCCTTTCCAAAAGAATTTTTGAAATTAAATTTTCATAAAATGTATAGCTTGGCACTCTATTGCAAACTTCCAATTTTTTTTATTTAACCTAATTTGCATTTAAACAGATGGCAACCTTTTTCTAAACAATTGTGAAATTAAACTTTTTAATCCTCTTTCATTTGGCACCATTTTAATCAGGTGACTGCTCCTTATAAAATATCGATTTTTGGTAATCTACAATACATAACGGACTAAATCTTACCCAGATCTATCCAGTCGTTTTATAGCGATATGTAAATTAATTTATTTATTTAATTGGCTTTACTTTTTTAACAGATTGCAAAATTTTGTACTACAATGGATTGTATTTTCTCTTGCGCACCTAAATGCAAAAAGTTAAACTCAATCACATAATCAAAATGTGTTTCCCATTTACACGTTATTATCAAGAATATCTCTATTCATCACATTTTTTTCTGTGCTTACATAAATGCCAATAAATATTCCCAAAATTGAATGGTGAAATCTCAATGGATTGCTTTTAAAACTTGTCTTCCTATTGATAGGCAATATTATGGTAAAATTGCAGGTACCCAGCAGTTTAAAAGTAACACATCGAAGTGGCGAAATTTGTTTGTGTATTGGTTTTTAATTCAAATAATCAAATATGTTGAAAGAGTGTGTTTGCTTATAACGATTTTTGAAAAACATTATTGATTGAATATTTAAAAGTTATTTTTATAGTAGGAATAAAATTGTATCCACGAATTTTCTATTTTTGAAAGAAGAATACGTTTTCATTCAACACTCAAATAATTTTTAATCACAAATAAATTTGTATTCATCATTATTCAGTGATTGAAATCATTTCATGGTGTAAATGTATATATATATTTATATGTATATACAAATCGTCCACTTCGATGGACGAACGTCTCGTCACGATTCGCATCAATATCTCGATGATTTGTTCCCACACTCCGACGGAAGAGAAGGACGATGTGAGTAAAAATCACTTCTATGTACATGAGCCGAGAACACATTTACGAGCACCGCTCACCTCACGGTATTAAAATCTTCTTCTCGGAAAATTCAGTCTTCACAACGAAACCTCCGCTAATGGGCTGAAATTGATCGATGGCCCAATGACGGGACCCAAAAAATGGCAGTCCGTAGTACCACTTGAAACCAAATCGATCATATTGTCATAGAAGGGAAGGCATATTTCACTAAAAGAATTTCTCAGCAAAGTGGAATTCATGAGCACTGGAAGCACATTTCTCGTTCTTTACGTACCGTCGATGAGGAAGCTCTTGAATCTTAGCGAGTCCGAAAGAACAAGTGGTACGAGACAAATATCTCGCCTCCGCAGAAAAGAGAGATGCTACCCACAAGACCACGTTGCGATCGGCCGCGACGCTACGCAACAAGGAATGTGTCCGAAAATTTTATCAGAATGTGTGGCGACTTACGGAAAGTTTTACAGCCAGGCCAAATTCCTTTGAGGATACAAACGGCGACCTGGTAACTTATACTTAAAGCATAGTTAAATTTTTCCAGTTTGCGTAATGGTGACAGCAAAAACATGAAACGAAGAAGATGAAGATCCCGACCTCCAGATCGCTAATGACGGTATTGGCATTCCATTACCAGGCCACGATGAAGTTCGAATAGCAATGGAGGAATGTTTCAGCTTTAAAAGTATATGATGGTGGTGGTGGTAGAGGAGAGGTAGGTCTCCTCTAAAATAAAAATTGTATAAATTTATCAATTGAAAAAAAAATGCAGTTTAAGTTTAAATTATTCCAACTTAAAAC
Source organism: Anomoia purmunda (assembly GCA_951828415.1). NCBI lineage: Eukaryota > Metazoa > Arthropoda > Insecta > Diptera > Tephritidae > Anomoia > Anomoia purmunda. Next base: position 66,040,980 of record OX639997.1, read on the forward strand.
TTTAGATTTGCTAATTATTTTTAAATCATATGTTTGTTTAAATATCAAATTGACAACTCCGATTTCATAACCAATCGGTGTACCCTCTTCATATCCTCGATGTATACATAACAATACAAAGCGATATAATAAGCATTTTTTCGGATCACACGAAAAAAATCTTTCTTTGTAAGTGCCTATTTCATCGAAAGCTACTTACCACGCACGAATTAAATATCAAATTAAAGATTAAAGTGCATGGTCCGAAGTTTAGCATAGATTTAGGATTCCTTTAACCGCTTGCGTGGAAATATTTATCTAAAAATTTTCACAACGAGTATAGCATTGCAACGATCATTTTGACCAGAAGAGAATGTACGAATGTCCCTGTTTTTTGCTTCTGTCTCTGGTTTTGTTTTCATTGAACAAAGCATAGCTACGTCCGTTTTTATAGGCAGCGCAAATCCATAGAGAAGTTCCATAATTTCACCGTCCCGTTCTCTGATTGACATTAGAATCTAATTTGATCCAATCACGTTTTTAATTAACGTTCTTTGAGAAAATGTACATAAGATAAAGAAAAACTTTTGCACTTTCTCTCTGTTTGTAGTCATTCGTTTTGCACAACATGGTCGTTACAAATTATAAATTTTTTTTACCCAAGCGCTCTTGTGCCCAAGGTATTATAACTTTGTAGACCTAACGGTTGTGTGTACCAACATAAATATAGATATATAAGATAAGATAAGAGATAAATGCGTAAAAATTAAAATTTTATAAAATGGTCGTGGTACGTTAATAGAATAAAAACTTTTTTTTCGATGTTTTCAAATAAACATAAGTCGTTTAAGTTTTAAAAAAGAAGTGTTTTATATTAACTATTTTTATTGTATACAACAAACATACAATACAACAAACTAATTTATTTAATAAAAATTTGCGTCAGGTATTTAAAGTTCGGTTGCACCTGAACTTAGAATCTTCTTTACTTGTTATAAATTAAGATTCGATTTCCTTGATTAGTTTATATACCCTAGCATGGGTAAGAGCTTTTCTAAAAGAGGATTGTTTTACTTAATTTGCGCTATAACCGCTTAAGCGATTTTGGCCGGACTTCTCCTACAATTTGCATTTTACACTCTGAGGTTTGCCATTGCCTGCCGAGGGGCGACCATTATTAGAAAAAACTTTTCTATTATTTTGATGTTACTTGCCCGACCAGGATTTGAACAAGGGACCCACCGAATGAAACACGCACACGCTACACACTCGGCTATGGCGGCCGCCAAAAAAATGGTAAAGTAAATATGAAAATCCCTGGGAATAAGTGCATTGGCACTTAATAATAATTTATAAGAATAGAAGAAATGTCTAGTTCATATCAAAAGCTTTATATTTTAATTAGGCACCAGACGATTCATTACCGCTAACTAACTTCCGTTGCGAAAAATATGGTCTAGACACATTTTGTTTTTAGTTTTCGCAAGAAATATAAATATCTTAGTAATATCAATAGAAATACTCCCCAATGACTGTGTAAGTATTGAATAAACAGAATATTTTTATGCAAATTTTTCTATTATTGGATATTTTTTGAGATGCTTCTCTATCTTCCTAATTGTTTTAATAAGTTTCACTTTTATTACGTATGCGAAGCTACACGCGATTTTTTTTTAAATTCCTTACCTTCCTATTAAAAGCTTCATTCAAAACTGTGTCAATTTCATTACGAACTCTTCCAGACTATTTATTGTATGGATACAATTTCGGCTTAGTTCAAAAACGTTGGAAGTCCTTCAAAGTTGAATAGAAATTGTTACTAATTCATTACGTCAAATCGATTCACTTTCGATTTCCTGCCAGAAGGGCTGATTTCCATTCTAAATAATACATGATTCTAATAAAACATTGAGGCAAAGCTTTTTACAAAGGACTTCTTTGCAAGTAGTATTAGTATCGGGTGTTTTATTTTAGACTGATAGATTTTTAAATTGAAATAAAACACATAAAAAATGAAGTATGATGCCAAATCTTTTCTTATATGAAAGATATTTTCATGACATTTAATATTTAAAAACGATTTTTGACATATGTCCGCCACGACTAGCTTTGGTGAATCGGATGCGATCAGTCCAATTTTCCATGATCATTTGTCAATGCTTACTGAACAGAAATGTCAAAATGAAATGTCATTTACCAGCTGTCCAGTGACAGCTATCCCTATCGAAAGTTCTATTAGTCTAAAAAAACACCCTTTAGGTCTCGCATACCGCTTACGGTTAGGTACAGATGTGAAAATTTTGCTTCCATGGCAATTTAAATTTTCATTGTTACTAGTTACTTATTCTAAAAGCCTTTCTAGATGAAGGTGAAAAATTGGGGTTAGATTTACGAGAGATTCCATACAAATATGATATGAGTAAAAGCAAAGGAGCACGGAAGGCCTATTCTTTCGAAGAGCTAAAACGAGTCTCTAGCAAGTCATTTTATTACTTCTGTTATCTAGTATCACACAAAGTGGAATTTAATTAGTTTCAAAGCTACATAAATATGTGAAAAGCTTATGAAAATTCTTAGTTGGAAATTTTATGGGGTTTTTTTTTTAAATTGTTGAATTTATGCTAGTGTGCAAAGTTTTAAACTACCATTTATATTTATGTATTTACATAAATATATAACGCTTTGTATGTGCATCACAATATTGTTGCATGTTGTTTTACTTAAGCGTTCCATCGTGTTTCTTGCTGAACAGTCATTTTGCTACGATGATTTGAACGTGCTTTAATTTATTTATTTTACTCTTAGTATGACAAAACTATTACAAGACTATGATTGGGAGACTAATATAAAGAGTGATTTATTTGTAAGATATGTACATTCAGGAGATTTTCAGCGATAAAGTCCTTGAACTGAGGTAGCGACATAGTTATCAATGTGTATGTATGTATGTAAATACTATATATGTTCATCAGCATACATACATACACGTGTATGTAACTTTGGACGTTTTCTATTATTTCAGAACCTTTCAGTAGTTCGGGACTGGTTCACCACTACAACTACTACTACCACTAGTACTACTCCACCTAATTACTAGTTCTACTGCTACCCCTACAACTTCTACAACTACCACTGACTACCACTGTCACTAATTACTACTACTACATCTACTAACTACTATAAACACTAATTACTACTACTAAGTCTAATAATTGCTACTACTAATACTTACTACCACTACTATAATTACTAGTACTGCTACTACTATAACTACTAATTACTAAAACTATTACTACAACTACAACTTCTACTACTATTACTAACTACTTATACTACAACTACAACACTATGACTACTACTGCTACTGCTACTATTTCTACTAATGTCACTACTATTTTAACAAATTTCGACTACTACTTTTACTAGCGTAACTACTACTATTTTTCCTAATTCCCATTACTTTTTATTACTAATGTTACTACTATACTTTTATCCAACTATTACTACTACTACTTACGACTACTACCATTACTATTTCCATATTTATCTTTTTAACTCTTTATTAAGACGGCAAGGAAGTTTTACTTATTGCTCGCGCTCTTAAATTCGCGGTTTTTTTTAGCTATTCATGTTTTGTTTTTAACTTTGATGCAGATCAATTAAATTTAGATAATTATAGTGAATTACATACATGTAATTTCTTAAAGAAAAACTCGGGGAATTTTGTAGAGGTTGCCAAATATATCGTAACTATGTATATGGAAGGGTTGTACGTTGCTTATGATATTGTATAATCTCACATTAAAACATTTGAATTATTGTTATCATTTTGATTTTATATTACTATATTAATATATTTGTGTTACGCCGATTCCAAACGGCAAACAATTTTGTGAAAAATATTTTCATTCATTCATTCATTCATTCATTCATTATTTATTAGGGCAAATTAGTACAATAAGATATTAAAATCTTTTATAGTACAACAAATTTCAGAGTCACAATAACAAGACATAACAGATCTTAAAGTAAGCTAATAATCAGTTCATATGTATATAAATAAGCAATAAAACTTATAAATTAAATGGCAGGTGTGTACTAGTCACCTATGCAATATCGAGTTAACAAAGAAATTAGTTACAAAAATATGAATAAATTATGACCATAGTGGAAGATAGAATATCAATTAAAGGCTAAGTACTGAAGTAATACAGAAATACTCTCGGAAAAAAGTCTTTTCTATAATTTTTGATTTTACTTGACCTCGCCCGAGATTCGAGCCCGGGGCACTCTGAGTGAAGCACGCTACATACATGATTGATTCACACCCCTTTGCGTGAGCGAAGTGGTAAGTTTGTTAAGGTGTGTTTTCGTATATATTGAAAATTGTTCGGTTAACCGAAATAAAATAACCTTTATCTCTAACTTGCCAACATTGCGTGACAGGTCGGTTATCCTTTTACCGAGTTCGTTTTATTTGTATATTTTTCTGAGTTTGTGTTGTTGCTTTACAGCAATTGGCTAGCCTAACTAGTGTTTTTTGCAACTCCTGGTGAACTATGCGTATAATATTAAAATAACGTTCAGATATTGGCATGGATATAGCACGAGGGCCGTTAGTCAATTAAAATGAACTGGTTTTAAAATTATCAGCAACAGTTGGTAAATAGTCAAGATAAATATTTTAATTCAGAGCACAAGTTCTCAACAGAAAGTTTTAACGACAAGACATGAAAGCGATGATAAGATTTCTTTACAACGTAACGATAGCCTTAATGGAACATTGTGCTGTTCTGGGAAATGAATAAGAATGTCTCACAAATTAATAAAAGGTATACAAAGGATACCAACTGCATGGGAAAATATGTGCAGAGTGTCGAATTTTCTTTGGCGTGGAATTGACCGGTTATCTTGATGATAAAAATACAATTCATTACTCCGAAGGCTGCAGAATGCATTCAGAATAATTCACTGAGCTTCAAAGAATCCACCTTAAGTTTCTAAGTCATTGTTTTTCGAAGACCTGGCAATTCCAATGCAGACCAATGGATTCAACTCAGTTTTTAATCAAGTTGAATATTCTGGTCACAAACGTTACCATTTCGTGTACAATTTCACTGTACAATCTAATTTTTTAAACAGCTATTTTGAGTAAAAATGTCACAATGGTTATAGCTTGCATAAGAAAGGCCGATCGGGGCTCACCAAAAGACTGGAATTTTTCCTGAAGATCACAGCTCTCGCGCTAAGACCAACAACTCGCAAAACCCATCTGTCCCGCAATCTAGTTATCATCAGTAGATGCAAAGGAGCATCATTTTACTACGTTAGATTTAAGCTCAATAGTACGAAACTCGAAGGAGAGTCAGAAAATTTGGATTACCAAAGACCCATTTTCAATAATAATAATAAAAAGTAGAAGCTTCACTAGCACTGTTAAAATGAAGCAACACCCACAATATTATATTTTTTCTTTATCTTTACTGCATTTTTTTTAACCATTAGCTCACCGTCAAACTTGCACTGGTTACACCATCAACAGCTGGTCAAAAACAAAAGAAATGCAAAAACTGCAAATTACCAAATAATTGGGCACCTATACGACTGCAAGTTTTCATATCCATACATACCTTTACACGCACATAAATGCACTTAATATATATATATATTTCAAGTAAGTGAATGCCGAAGTGAAAATAGCTGTGTATGCACCAATTTGCCCTTCAAATGCCGCCAGCGCTGCTAAAACGCTGCAAAGTGCACAAAAAATAAAATAAACTTTTTCCTCAATCGAACTTAAGTCTCGGAGGAAAATAGTTAAAACCAAAAAGTAACCAAAGCATGCGAATACAAACCGTCGTAACAGCGGGCCATTTCCAAAACTACTAACAAAAAGGTTCAGTTGATCTAAAAACCAGCAAAAATAAACGAGAAACAGTTAAGCAAATCGGTCTCAACTATAGCGAAGAAAAACAAAGCTATAAATAAAATGAGAAGGTAATAAAATATAACACATAAAAAAGGTAATGCTAGCAACGGCAACAAGAAAATAAGTTCAGTCACTCTAAACTACAGCAACAAATGAACCAAATACAACAACCACAAAAGTAACTACAACCTCAACTATTGCTGCTGCTTGAGTTGAAATTGTAAAAACTGAAGTCGGATATAGCGGCGTAGCTTTAAAGGAAAGTGAAAGCACTTAGAAAGGTTGTAAACGCTGTAAATATTGCGCTCTTTTTCTTCTTCTTCTTCTTCTTCTCTTCTTTGTCCAACAGACCAACTGCTGTTATTATTTTGCTTTTGCTGCCCAGCTAATTACTGTTTTCAGTTTTTCATTTTGACGCTAGAACCACTTGGATCAAACTGTTTACAATCAATTAAATTGATTTTATGAAATTTTTCTTTCGAAATCTTAGCATTTAGGAACATATTTTTGCATAGAAACTCCATGAAGAAAATCGGAACTGGTTGAAAACAAGTAAAGTTAACACTATTATTGTCGCGTGGTTTTCATACTCCTTCAAACATACTCTGGAGTGAATGAAAATTGACCCTATGTAAAGTGAATTGATTTATTCTAATAAATATGACATCTGTTTTCCCCCATGACGCACCATTTTAAAGGAATGCCTATTATTGTGAACGGTAATGATTTCTGGCAATTACTTTTAGATACGGACTGATTGGAAGGTTCGGCGATTGACAGAAGGTTTTAAGACCGAGGTAATTTACAGAAAAGTAAAAACGGTGTACCGGTAAATGTCTTCCAAATCAAACTTAAATAATGTTGGAAACTTTTCTTAGCTCCCTAAAACTGCTAATTGATCTCGCTACCAACTCGAATACCAATAACGCTCCACAGAACAAAAAAAACCGCCGGTCAAATATACTATAAGGTTTATACTATTTACCTATATGCCAACAATCGATAAATCAGTTCTTTTAATACTTCCTATAAGCCCTACAAAAAATATCTTACCATATCGAAAACAATTTATCGATTTTACATGCACACATTCCTGCAAACGATGAGAAAAACCCAATTCTTACTGTTTCTGGGTGTTTTACAGGAAATAAAGAGTTCTGTAAATTCATTTCCATAAATGCAAAAAAGCGAAGAAGAGAAATGGTCATTTGATACCCGATGCCCATACAAAACTAACTGTCAAACCTTGCTGAAAATTGCTGTAATAACATTGGAAGAAATCAGTAAAAAATTTAACTTTTAACACTTTTCTCAATCATCTAGTGTCAAAACTTATGGCAATTTTTAATACTTTTTGAAGCCCAATCATGATGCAATTATGAAAGGTGACATACGTAGACAACTTTTCGCTCTAATTCCACCTTAGAAAACTCGTATGATTTTTTTTTTCTAATTTTAAGGGGAATTTTGTATTCACCGATATTAAAAAGTTGACGAAATACAGAGGAGGCTAAAGTGATTCATTATTCAAAGTTAGGTTCGCTTGTATTCGCTGACGTTTGTTTTTAGGATTGCATAAATTCGTAAATTATAATTTCTTACTTTTAACAACGTTTAAGTTTTTCTGCACTGCGATTTCCTGCAAACCCCCTAGTACCAAAAGTGGCTGAACATTGTTTGATACTGCCCAAGTTAATGAAGCCTTTATTTTTGCACAGAACGTGAAGTTTGAGTTAAAATATAAACAGCGTTCGTTATATCGCATAATAAAATTGTAATATGGAAGCATCAATGAGAATATCTTGATGATTCGTTAAACCAAAAATTCGATATCCCGATAATTCGTTATACTCGATGATGAAATTTCACATATATTGATATTTACTATTTTAGAAAACATAAAATTAACCAACATAATTATGTTGATCAAAAAAGAAAAACTATAGTTTAATTTGCTTCATAAATTTGTTTAATGTTCATATTCATATTTTCATATTTCATATTTTTTAATAAAAGCAACTTTAACGTATTCAAAGCCATGAATCATATATCGCATATGATTTTCAAAGCAAATCTATTTAATTATTTAAATAAAACTGTTCTTCCCCAATATTAATCCCATTTGGAGTTCTGGTAATGTTATAATTTCATTTTAACATACTAGAAAAAAAATTATTTATCGTACTATTATTTTTTATAATATTGCACTACGGTAATATTTTAATACTTCTGCCGTAAAACGGTCTTAATTTCTTCCCGATTTTGGTTTACTTCCAAAACAAAATGTTGAGCTAGGAGGGCATTAGGAAACCAAGCTGTCACTAGCAAGAAAAAGTGATATTCTTATTACATCGTGAGCCCAATATCTATCTGTTTCTCTATCGAGTGCATCTAGTGAGCAATTATTAAGTACTGCAGGCTACTTTTTTACATTACAATATAAAATTATTAAATTTCGAACATTAAAATATAATTTTTCTATTGTTATTTTTGCATGGGTATATAGTTATGTCTGTATTATGAAGTGAAATACATGTGATTTAAATAACGTACATTGAAAATGTCCGATTCGGCAGCGCCTTAAATCGATGTTTGGTAGAACTCTATATATATGTATGAGGTTCTATTGAACGTTTCGTATGAAAGACCCACCATCAATGAATTGATTGGACCTTAGCAGTATGGCTTTATACCTAGTACTTCTGTCATTGGTTAGATATTCACGATTCTCCATATTCTAGAAAAGACATCTGATTGTGAGGAAAATTTCTATGCTGAGTTTTAAGCCACCTTCTTCGCATCAAAGTTACCTATACCCATGTGGATATTTAAGACTTTGTGACCGCGAATACTGCAGATGGAGGAAGGACTAGCTGTATGAGCTTTATGACAAGATATTCATAATAGTGTGAATAGATGAAACCCCTCTACATCGAAATAATTAAACAGAGGAACAGTTGATGGTACCAGAGTAAGAGCGGGAACTTTTCTGCGTGGGAAAGACCAGGCGTTATTCACTAGGAACGACTAAAGTGCTAAGTTGGCGAATGTCAAAATCCGCAAAGACTCCACAGAAAAAAAAACTGTATAAATTAAATAAGCGATTTAAATCTTACTCCAGTTCAGATACCACAATTATCTAAATGTCGATGCAAAAAAATTACTATAAAATTAAAGTGCAATAATGTATTGTTAATGATTAACCTCTAGGTAATATGATACAATCTGGTAGGCTAAGTAAGTTAATTTGGAGGATTAATATTCCATTCATTGGAGCCATTTAAAATATGCACTAGTTTAGTTCATTGTATGGTCAACGAATAATAGAATCATTATACTCTCCTAAACGAAACTTGGCTAACAAAACTTAGATAGTAGCAAAACCTTTTATTCATACATATAATATTTACAATAAATATTCATGAACAATATTATATGGCGGAATCATCATTTACATAAAGCACAATTTTTATATATGTCCGACAATACTCCTTATCAACCCATTTCCTCATCATGCCCTCTGATCTTTTTTATGAACGGCTTTATTGCATCTATTTTACTAAAATATCTAAAACGAATAAAAATGAGTAGTGCTTTAAAATAAGTTAAACAGCATCGATCCATCAATACGAAAACTATGTATACCTATATATGTACCTAATACAACAATAATAATTTGGCGCTCGTGGTGTGCGTTTTGATGTTGTAACACAAATCGAGGGACTTACTTACAGTTTTACATCGACTCCGAATGGCAAATTTTTTTAAAAGAAGTTTTTTATGGCAGAAATACTTTATTAGAAAAGGCTTTCTTATGTTACTTGCTACGGCCGAGATTCGAAAGCGAGCACACGCTTCGCACGCGGCTAGGGCAACCGCCTCTTATTAAATTCGTCAAATTATTCAAAGCTAAGATTTGAGTAAATCTCGTTAAAATACTTTTAAAGTCAATGACTAATCTTGTTGGACATTTTTTTGCAGTCAATGGAAATTGTGTATATTGCTAGCTAGCTATAGAAAAATTGAATTAGAAATTTTTTGCATACAATACAGTTCGTCAAACAACCGTAAATTCAAAATATATGACAAAAACATTAAAGAAATTAACATAAAAGGTAAAGTGCCAAAGGTGCTATAGATTACGAAATAGAAAGTGTTGCCAAAAGCAACATGAATAAAAAAAAAATGGTTTGAGTTTTTGATGTGGTATACCTCTTTCATCTCAACTGCAATTTCTCTCCTAAAATATGGTATTTTTTTCTTAATTTCTAATTGGAAATGTAAGTAACGAATAAAAACATAGAAGCTGTATGGGAATTTTTAATCCACATTTTAACACTTTGCATATAGTGTACGTAAAATGCAAATAAAATTGTATGCGTGGTTAGTATTTCCGACTTCATCTATGTATTAGTAAATAAAAATATTTTTTTATTAATATATGGATCTACTTATACTTATTTTTCCCCTGAAAAAATGAGGAATTTACATAGGTGAACACATAGATATTCGATTTTCACATACGCATTTATAGCAATTGGGGTAAGCTTATGTTATATATATATATATATATATATGTATATATATATACGAGTATATGCAAGTAAAAGAAAGATATAAAACCATAAATACATATTTACCTCTACGCTTAAAAATTGTAGCATTTAAAACTACACAGTTTCTTTTGTCAGTAAAAACCAGTTTACAAATACACTTTTGCTTTCGCAGAAGGGCACTAACCGGTGAAAATTTTCGACACCATCATCTGTACTGTTACATTAATTTTGCCGTACATTATTTTACTTCGTTTTGTATCTATTTTCTCAACTTTGCCTCTGACTTTTTTGAAATGGACAGCACATGAAGAGGAAGGAAGTATTTAGTATATGACTCACAGAAAATGTTCGCTGACAGCGCACAAAACAATCGAATGCGGATCAGCGCGTCAAATTTACCAAAGACCTAGCAAATGTTGAACACACCCATTCGTGTACCTTTGATTTACGTTTATTTTGTATCAATATAGTAATGCAAGTCGTAAATGTACGGGCTTACCGCTATTATGCAATCACATTGATGTAGTTTTTGTGAGTCACAGACGATTGCAAAACTAAAGACTTTTAACACGAACCCCCAATGAATGGACTTGAATGGATGATAATATAAATTGACATACATATGTACGTGCATATAGAGTTTTTTGTGCAATAAATCAATGCTCAACCTTTAAATGTGACGAGTTAAAATGGCGGGAAAGCATTTATGTATTCTGTACTTCTCTTTTTTTGAAAAACATTTAAATGCAGCTCATACAGGAAAATTGTCTGAGCATCAGCCATCGTTTTTAAACCCGAACGCAGTGATGCTCAGGGTATTATAACTTTGTTCATATAACGGTATTTGGCCTAATAACTTACTCATAGTACCGACGAATGGCAAATTTTTTGTATGAGAATGCGCACGACCAAATCGTACCACGAATTTCGCTCGACAACCATTCGACAGATTTATTTCTACGGCTACGTTGAAATCAAATCAGGGTGATTGCATTTTCTTATTATTTCGATATTACTCATTAAATAAATGCGATCACTTTTATTTTTGTTTTAATAATAGTTTAACAATTACATTATATGTAAAGTCTGGTTTAAAGTAAAACAATTTGTATGGCTTTATTTTTTGTTTAAGCTTGTCTGTTTGATATTATTTTGTATTTTATTTTATATGAATGTATTTTTCAAAAGATAATTTCCTCAAATTTAATACACAGGGTTGCGTTAGATAAGGGAATACGTCAGCATATTTTTTTGGACAATCACCACTCATAAAATGTGGTACTCATTTCCCATTTTTACTCAGTTGCCACAAATTTAAAGATTTCTATTATCTTATCGGAAAAAAATAAAAAAAAATAATAATTTGCTGAAATCTAGTATGTGGGATAAAGTTGGAAAAGTAAATACTCAGAATCCCGCCCATTTTAAACATTTAATTAGAGGATAAATGCGTGAAAATTAAAATTTTTTGAAATTGGCGTCACACGTTAAAGACATAATATTCATTTGTTTAGAAAAAAATAAAAGTACTATTATATTAAAACCTTTAAATTTTCAATGAAATATTTGCAAAAACTAAATCAGTGGCATACTTATTTTTTTTACACTTTTTTAAAGAATATGCTCATTAGCGTGCAGTACTTCCCGTAAAAATCAACTATTTATCAATCGGAATTACAAAATTTATATTTCGCTATAATATTTAGATTTAGGTGAGCTGGACCAATTTGAAATTTACTTCATTTTGAGAGACTTTTATAAATAATAATAGCTTTTTAAAATATTTTTTCAGAAAAATTACATCAGATAGTAAAACAGTTTAGGTTTAAAAGTTGTGCATAAAAATACAAAAAAATTGCCCAACGGAATCATAATATTACAATTTCTGATACTGTGCTGGAACTCTTTTGGAAAAGCTGGAATAACTCAGCCAAACCATAATCGGTTTAAACTTATAAGGTATCAGTAGAAAGCTATTTTCTCACAATTTTTACCAAATCTCATTCATTTAATTCCGTTAACAAATTTTTTAAATATTGGTTTGCACACCTTTTAATCTGTCAAAATCAAATCGATCCAGCTCACGTAAATAGCAATAGTTTTCAAAATATTTTATAATTCCGATCGACAAACCGAAGCTTTTTTTGGGCGAAGCAACCTAGTGTACCTTTCGCCTCTTTACTAGAATAGTGTAATAATACAAAAAAAAAACACCAAAAATTCAAGGAAAAAAGCTTTGATTATATTATATATTTCATTCCTACGGCATAAACCGTATTTGATTGTTTTTTTTTATTATGACACACTTCTAGTAAAGAAGCGATATGTATGGCAGGCAGAAGTATTAGCTATCATATTTGCTATTTTCACGAAGAGTTCGTCGACATATTCTCAGATAGCCGGTCTGTAGATGTGATAACCTCAGCAGCAATCTATTTAACCATAGCACCCAGCGTCAGGATGTATATTTTCAAAACCACCATGTACCGAATACGAAGCATATATAGTAAAAACCTATTTTGGGTTTTCTGGAATAGCTCTAACTCAGATTACATCGTACCCTATTCATAGATGACAGCTGCCAAAATTATTGAAGCGCCTATAAGATACTATATAAATGCAAATGTAAACAAACAACACAAAAACAATTCCTTAGTTGATGTTGCAAACTGTCACTCTTTATGCAATTTCAAATGATACAGACATTTTAAGCGGCATCGACAACTCGGACACGAGTTATTTTTTAAAAGGCACAGCTTCCATATCGTTATTTTTATATGTTCGAATCGAACACTATCTAAATAACTAAGTATATGCCATTGATATTTTATATAATTTAGATGAAAATATAAGAATTATAAGTCGGTGAAATTGAGAGAGCAAAGCGGCATTTCAATTTGATCTGCAAATTACTTGTTTTTCACTTTTGGATCTAAGCAACAAACATATCAATTATTCACTAAACTTGCAAGTTTTTGCCAATTTGACATTCGCGTACAATTTGGATATTTTTCTCTTTAAGAGAGAACATATGACAATTCAACGGATATTTCTTACTGTTGATTTGATACTTCAAAAAAGCATAGAGAAGACCAAAACAAAAAACAAGAAAACAAGCATCGCTCTAATTACTCCAAAACATTAGACATAAACGAGTAATCGCTCCAACATTGCCGAGTATTAAGCATCGAACAGGTGTGCGGGTACCCGTTGCTCATACGCCCGGGTTGTTCAAAAAGGTGCGATCAATACTGAGAGCTCTAGTGCTGATATCTACACAGATTCGGTTGCTTCGTTTTCTATTCTTAAAAATAATTTCAACATTTCAATTGCTCTTTTTGGTCTGCAATGAATCCATTTGTAGACGTATTCATTTCGCTATCCCTTAACAAGTCGAGATCCGCTCAAACCTCTTGCATAACTTAACTGAAAAAGAACGACAAATATTTGGAATCACTTAATGAACGTCTTGGAATCACTGAGTTATTTGGCAGTGAAATGTAGAGTTTTTTTCAAATATTCAATTGAACCCACTAATTTAAGGCTTACGCTAATTTTTTCCTCTAAAATAGATGTTTTAACTATCAACACAGTTGTTTTCTTTTTGTTACATTCAATGTAATGTTCGCGCATCACATACTAAGAATATGCTCCAAAAGTGTACATGGTCATCATCTTGCGCAGATTAAAACTTGTATAATATTTGCGAAAAAATTTGACAACATTGAACGCAACGAATTCGACCAGTTTAATGAGGTGTCAAGCGAGTATCGCCGAATCTACCTATGTAGCTAATATTGCTGTGTTGCTTTCACAGACAAATTTGCCACTTTTGGTTTTTGATTGCCACTTTGGAATGATCTCAAAAAATAAAATATATGAATGGCAAAACACAAGCCGAATGAAAACACAAATGTACTGAGCTCATGAAAGTGCTAACTTTTCCAAATTGGCAGTTTCCAACTACGCTTTCCGAATGCTTTTAATTAAGCGTTTGAAAGAAAAATAATCTTACTTAGACCATAAAACTAAATAGATTTAATTAGCTACGCAAAATCTTTGAAAAAAATTATATTTAAATTATGTAGGTATATACAAACATATGGGCATTGAAAATTCTAAATCCGGCATAGCAACGATATTTCGCGCAAATTTAGATTTCACCGCCAGACTTTAATAGCCACACTCTTAGTTATCCATTGCTGAAATGAGCAGTCTAAGTAAGCCTCATCATTGCAATGACGATGACTACGAAGCTTTCTATTATTTATGTAGCGTGAAAAACTCACCTTCACTTTATAGGCGCGTCTCGTTACAGCAACAGCGGCAGCAAAAACAGCCTAATCCACATACAATGTACATATGAACGCTTGCATCAAATACCGTAGAAACAGCTACATACATACATACATATGTATGTACATGTGGAGTGGAAAACAGCAAAACGCAGAAAGAAGATTATTTCGAGCAGCAGCAAAATCCAATAGACAACACAAATGCATGCTCATCGGCGCATGAGCACAACAACACGAGTATTTCAAAATGCAGTAGAATTAGCTGCACGCACAATCATCACATACGAAAGTAAGCCAATTGACTGGTATGAATGCTTACATTATTTTTCACATCGGGTTATTTAAAAACTTTTCTTTTGAGTACTGAAAATCTCCCATTAGAATTTTGAATTTTGTACACAGGTTGTAGTTTTTGACAAAAATCGCGACACAAATCTGCATACACATTTACCGAACTATGAATTAAAATTTTAATATCAATTTTTTGTTTGTATTTTAGAGTCAGATCGCTCACTTGCATAATTCAATAAGCCGCAGACATTAGTTAATCTATTGTTCGTTGGATATAAATAGTTGTGTGTGTGGCAATAAACTCAGGTCTATTATGCTGTTATTCTTGCAACATATTGCGGCATGCCGACAATTTGCCTACTTTCATCCAAACTTATCTACATAAGTATGTACATACATATGTATGTATGTATGTACATACATTTTACACGCAACACCAATTAGAAATAATACACCCGTACTGCATGCGCGTAAATCAAGCAAAACCCGCCGTTGCAGTTGCTTACGAAAATGGCACACAGAAATAGCACAAGTAACAGTTTTTCAGCTGCAATTTTTGGAACGCAGCTGAATGCCAAATGCACCACACCACATACCGAAATAAATAAAAATGCAGTTACACACACACACACACATACACACATGTATGTATGTACGTACTCATACACACTGTGGAAACAAGAACCTCAAGTACGTCTCTAAGCTTAGCTCTGACATTGGCCTGGTGAAAAAAGTAAACAAAAACTGCTATTTCACAGTTGTTCACAATTTTATTCTTTTGAAGATGGTTGTTTTGATTGTTGTTGTTATACCGACTTGCAGCTATATATGTATGTTTATATGTATGTATGTGGTAAGTGGCAAACTTGAATGGCACTGACGATTTGGCGAGTTTGTCAGTATGTCGTTTGGTCGATTGGTCGACTGGTCGTCGCCGTTTGCATGGCCTGCCATTCCTGTTTCATTTCACCTGAGTGTCCGGTTGGCATTTCTGCTAACTCCTAATGTCATACAAGTGCAGAAAACAACTCTTGCAAACGCAACTTAACAAGGCTGACGAACGTGTTATGGCTGGTATTGGTGCTCTTAGAACTGTGTACCAGATTTTAGCCAATAAAATAATAGATATGTACATGCATATGTATGTACATATATACATATTAGGCTGATTCAAAAATACATGTATTTTTTATAACTCTGTTACATAATTTTCAAACAGTAATTTTTCTAGTTGTTTAGCACGGTTTTAAAAGTGGAGGAATTTTGGAAGTTTAACGAGCCGTTAAGAGACAGTGGAGTCAATATATTAAAGTAAAGCAGAATGGATGCGAGAATCAACTAATTACCACGTGCTGCAAAATGCGATTAAATGGGCTATTCCATTTTAGTGCGAGTAAACACTGGAAAACTGTTCAGAGCAAGTTCTCTCGCATTAATTGATTAGCTTTATTCTCGGGTTCGGTCAGCTTCCACTCTGCGCTGTCTGTGCGATTTTGTATGAAATTCAATGAATCCAGTTGTACAGCTTATTTCTTGCATTCACCATCTTTACGCTCGGCTTTAAGCATCCAGATACCCTACCTGAAACCTAACAAACTTTTATAGAGGAATGATTTAGAAATTGATTTAGGTTAGGCTAGGTTGTTTTCGTTATTGTAATTGCATTAAGCATTCGCCATACACTTTTTAGGTATATGGCTGAACCGACCCGACTGTCGTGGGAAGGGGCTGGCTGAAACCTACATATACATCTTTTGGTCCGTCGCGATACCAGGTGGAATTAGAATTTTCAAGGATTATTGTAGACGTCAGTTAGGATCTCAACGTTTTTTCCGAACATCAGTAATGATTTTAGCTATATCCTTACGATAACTTCTAAGTTATCAAATTGACTTCAGTCGCATTCTCGACGAGGCGTCCCAGCTTGGAGATATTTCAAAGTTTCATTCGCCTCATGTGGGTGATCTTCTGTGCATGCGCCGCGAATAAGTGTGCCCTGTTAATATACCCATGATAGTTCTACAGTCTTTGCGTGATAATGCTAGCTAGAAACGAGTACGTTCTGCTTCACCGTTCTTGCACATGACCTTTGCAATTTTGCAGATAGTTAGCGTACGTTCCTCCTCTCGCCTACCTTTTTATTAGTTCGTCCATTTCTTTATAGCAGAGCTTAAGTTATGGTTATGGCTGGTTCGAAAGACCGCCCAAAGGTAGCGTGTGCGTTCTCTGGAGTGTCCCGGGTTCAAATCGCGAAAGGAGCAAGTAATATCGAAAATTATAGGAAAGCTTTTGTAATAGCGGGCGCACTTCAGAAGACAATGGCAAACAATGAGTGTATTTCTGTCTTGAAAAAACTCCTCATTATTATAATTATTATCGTTATTACTATTATTATTATTACTATACTCGTATTATATTGTTGTATTATATTGTTATTAATATTATTATTATTATAAATCGCTTCTTGCCTTCCCCATACGAGTTGCCCAGCTATTAAAGTATTGTTCTTTAAATACTGATAGTGATTAGTAATTGTTTATATTACTACTATGATGATGTTGAAAAATAAAAGACTGTACAATTTTGAAGTACTTTTTCTACATTTTTTTCTAATATACTATGCATTTTATACTTATTCTTGCAACAAAATCAATCTCATGTTATTATCTCGGAAGCTTGGAATTTTATTGAAAGAAAATGTGTGGGTAGAGCTTAGAATATTTTATAAGCTTGCTTGTTTTAATAAAACATTGTAAAGATATTAGCAATTTTAGAAGTCTACTATTTTTGATTTAATCAAAAACTGATATTTTGTGATATCTTAGAAACAACATGACAACAAACAAACCCGTATAGATCTTTGAACTCAACGGCTGGTTTCACATGGAGTTCAGGTCAATACGCTACGTTTTTTCTCGTGAAATAGCGGTATAATTCAAGCCAACATCAAAGATTATATATTTGGAAACGAATTTTCGTCAATCCCTTATCGAATTTAGTTTCGGCGTTGTGTCGTCTTCGTGTCACGGTTCTTTCTGATGTCCATAACCTAAATGCGTCGCATTTATAAATCATACATACATATATATAAACATTTTAAAGCATTACGTTATCCATTCCGCATTTTCGAAATTTTAACAAGCCACACATGTATTTTTTGAAATTATTAAAGCGATTTAAGGTTATGTTCACAAAAATATTTTAACTTTTATAATTTTGAGGCACTCTAATATATATACATGCTAGTATCAATATATATACTATTTTATTTTGATGGTCAATGCCGAGATAACCCAATGGAAGCTTGTAATTTATTAAAGTTATGTTTTTAAGATGTACGTCGGTTAAACCTTTCTTTGGAATTTGTTTATCTATCTATATTTACTTATATATATGTACTATAAATAAGTATACGCGAAATATAGTAAATAAAATCCTCTTTTTTCACTTTATATACATATGTGTATAACCCCTTTTTTAATACAATTAACCTGTTGGATATTATCCAGTCTGTTACATATATAAATTGCGAATGAAGATATGTTAAGAAATTGCATCTGAAAGTAAAATATCTAAGCTTTAAATTGAATAGAAACCCAGAGGGCTGCAACAATAGAAATTCATCGTCAAAGTTGAGAACTTTTTGAAAAATGCAAAAAATAAAATGTTTCAGTAAATATTGAACCAATATTATTAGAAGTTGGCTAATAAAGTAGAAACACTTTTCTTTTTTACTTCTATCATAAATTAAAGAACATTTCGTTCGAATACAAGAAAATAGCAACTGGTTGCTTTATTTACAGACAAAAAATTTTAAACATGACGAAACAGAAAAGTCACATTTTTCACAATGTGGAATATTTGTAAATTGGGAGCAGCTCTACCTCTATTCTTTAACTCTGGAAAATTCTTTATTCGATACGTGTATGTATTTGCTTTATCGGACGCTTTCATGAAATTTTTGCAACATTTTCGCCATATAGGCGCCATAGTGGGACGTTACATACAAAAATTATAAGAATGTAATTTATGTTTTTTAAATAAGTTTTAAATGGACCTAGAATTGCGAAATACTTTCACCGATCACCAAAAAAAATCATTTAACCATTTGATGATAATAATAACATTAATTACTTGAAAAAACATCCTTGAATTAAATAAATATAAAATAAAATGTTTCGATTCGAGTATGCCAAGCATATCTTAGAAATTGTGATCTAATTTTGGCAGGATTCAAATGTGCAGGACATCATCCTAACTCAATATTCAGGAGACATGAATCTAATAAAAATATAATATTATCCCTTGGTTTTTGTTGTAATAGCGTAAAACATTCGCCACCTTATATGAGATTGTTAACGAAGTTGTTAAAAAATCTCAACAAAGAATTAATGGTGAATATATTTCTTAAAGAAATTGTGTACACTTCCCAATAAAAAGTTTTTACGAGCTCCTTATTAAATCGGCGTTGATTTGAATTCTTCACTAAGCATTAAAGTGCAGCCCTATTAATTAATGGTTTGCAAGCCTTTTTTAATATCCAACTCATTTCTAATGTTTTCATAATATAATTATTTTCGTAAACTCAACTTGATTTTTACATTGATGTATTTCTGAAGCATAGATGACAATTACTTTGCCTGAACCTATAATTAAGAGAAAATAGGCTACACAATTTGTGTAAATATTTACAGGCATTATAAATTTGTAGTAAGCTTATTGTAAATGTAGATTGGTTTTCTATTTGAATTATCATATAAATATGCTAATACCGAACAAATTCTATTCCCTTTTTGCATCTCATATTAACATACATATTTAAATGTACTTAGGTATATTGCTCTCAAATTATAAACATTCGAAATTATGAACAAACAAAAACCACAAAATAATGGTATAAAGAAATCGTAGTTGGCCTCCAAGTGCAGCTAAATCAAGATAAGTCAGTTAACTCATTAAATCGCCAACAATTTACCAAATCGAAAGAAAATCGATAACGTCCAGCACAATTGTACAACCACCAATTTTGCCGATGTTTTAACTAAGCCATCTGAAAATCGAAACACCAGCCACACACTGATTCGTAAAACATCAATAATGATTGCCAAATTGCTAGTTCCAATTGCAAAATGGCCAACAGCGACAACCAAAATACTCTCCCCAACTGAAGCTGTTGCAGCGTCAGCGAGCAGACGTAAAGTGCATTTCGACAACAGCAATCAAGCTACTAAGAAAAAGTTGGGTGTTATGGTGAACTTAGCGAAAATTTGGAAATTTCTTAATACTTATATTTCTTTCCTTCAGATGAGTATGATAAATAATTTCGGATCGTTATAACCGGTTTATAATTAGTAATCTAAATTCTACTTAACAACTTCGGAAAAAGCTTCTCACAAAAATCATTTGGCATTCGGAGTCGGCGTACAACTATAGGTACGTCAATTTGTGTTACAACATCAAGACGCACACCACAAATTGTAGGAGGAGTTCGGCCAAACATCAAGCTATGGTGCAATTAATATGTTATTTTTTATGTGCGTATCTAATTTAAAAAAACTGGCACTTGTTTCCGTGCAATGCAAAAGACTTGGTATGTGTTAAGATTTCCAGTAAAATATTTTGGGCAAACATTGGGTTATTCGAAAACTATGTCGTGTTGACAATTTGGTGTAAAGTTTCATTTTAGAATTTTTCGACACCCCGTTGATAATTGAAATCAATTTTTTGGACGAAAATGACGGCAAAACTGGAAACGCAGCTCAACACCATTTCCCTTAATTAAAAACTGATATGTGATCGCCCTTCAGCCATCTGCTTACCGGTTGAAAATTCAAATCGGTTATCATTATGTTTTATGCATAATTAAGTGCAGACTCCCTGATAAAGGTGCAAAAGATCCAGAAATGTGTGGGAGAATAAACTTTTTGATTGCTTTTAAGCCCAACGACCGAACAGCTCCTAAAGCATTCCAATAGGAAATTAAATATTGGTTCTAAGAAAACCATAAATCAAATCGGTTATCCTTTTATTTGTTTTACGAATTTGTGTTGAACTTCTACAACCGCTTCACTAGCCTACGAACTATTCTTTTGAAATATGCACTCCGGAAAAATGTTGGTGCGCTTATATTTAACTTCTGTTAAAATTAAGATAATTTCTGGCAACACAAAGTAGCTGATGAATCAATAAGAGTTTCCTAAAGACCGTTTTTAATTTCAAAGCCTTTCTTTATGGAAATTTTCATCGGCTATTTTTCATATCATATAGTACGTTCAAACTGCCACCATTTAGCTAATTAAATGGAGAGCTAGTTCAGGCCGGACAAATTTCGCTTTTAATAAAATTCAATCAATTTTCATCAAATTTTTTGGTTCCATAATGTTAATGGAAATGTTTTGATAGAAATGGATCTAAAAATTAATAAAAAATAAATTGAGTATCGAAACTTGTCAATGTGTAAATATTCCAAATTATTTTTTAAACGTTAAACACCTTGTTTGGCAAAATTGTTTTCTAGTAACTGGTCTTACTTAAAAAATATGTTTTAAAAAAATCGGTCCAAAACATTTAAAAAATAATATTTTTTTATTTTATTTTATGCGAATAAAGTTCGAATTCCCTAGTACTCTTCTGCTCACAATGAACAACAAAACTTTGCTCATTGCTTTTGCATCAGTGCATGGCGTAATATAAAACAAGTAACACAAATAATAGAAAACCTTTGACAACAAAACTTAATAAAAATGTTTACTAAAGCTTATTTATGGGTTTTGAAGGTTCAGGTGTAATTATACTCCGCTATTATTGTTGTTGTTGGACGTTTTTTAAACAAACACGAGGAAAATTCCAATGTTATCCATATATGTAATACGATCATTTGGCATAGGCAGGTAAAAACTGAAAATAACCTTTATGCATGGGGTTTTCTCTACAATTACAAATTTACAACTTTCTTTGTTTTTTAGTACATGGAAAGAAGTGTTTTCAACGAATACTTCAAGGCTTTCAAACAAACTGCAAATTTTTTAAAAATACTGTTATTTCGATATAATTTTAGGAAATTCTTTAATATAACAACAAAATTCAATATATGTAATACAGTTTGCCATTTATATATGTTTATTGGTTTAGTTTCAATAATTTTTTATAAAAGTTTTAATAAAATTTGAAGTATATAGATATAGAAGTAATTGATATAGATAATTTTTTTTTGCACAATACTGAGCATATGGTTTAACCGAAATATGCCATAACTGAAATATTGAGGCTCAAAATTAGGTTCTTTGCGAACTGAACTATGTTAAAAATATCCCTAAGCCAAGAGTCATTCCTTAAAAAATTGATATTGCGCATTTGGTGAACAAAATTTACAGTGAGAAAATCTAAGTTTAAAACAATCCGGCAACATATTCAATATGAAGATACGTGCTACAAAATTTCATTTGTAATTAGAATGTGTATCGGAGGTCAACGCATGTTTTAAATGAAATAGGAAGCCATGGGCGAACTTTTCCAGAGTTCCCAGACTACAAATAACAGATCCTGCAAAGCATATATGCACTTAACTTGGTGATTGCCATCCGTTTATATGATTGAGGTTTATTTTTAGTTGCCTTAAGCCTAGTATGCAGCTCTTAAGAAAATCAAAATAAAAATATGCTAAAATAATGAAAAAGAAATTGTCCTCTAACAAAATTTCTTAAATCAGCTTGCAGCTCTCATAAAACAAATGTTTATAAATTTATTTCATAAAGAAAACTTACAGCACCGACAAAGTACTTTTCCAAGCAACAGAAATAATGAAAAATATTTTTTGAGATTTTTCTTTAGAGGTGGAGACTAAGCATTAGTCTGGAAGCGAAAAAAACACAAATAAAAAAAAACGATTATGTAGTTATTTAATAAAAATATTTCACTTAAAAATCAGATCAGATTTGCGCAGTATGTATGTGCCAAAAGTATTAAGTCGGTACAAAGATTTTTCTTGGACAACAACTAACAAACAAAAAAAAAATAAATTTTAGATTTCAAAAGTTGTGTTTTTGGATTGCATTGAAACAACTAATTGAAACTAAGAAATTTTGTATTTTTTTAATTTTATGACTTTATGACTTATAACACCTTGTAAATCACCCAGATATAT
Organism: Anomoia purmunda; assembly: GCA_951828415.1. Classification (NCBI taxonomy): domain Eukaryota; kingdom Metazoa; phylum Arthropoda; class Insecta; order Diptera; family Tephritidae; genus Anomoia; species Anomoia purmunda. The sequence goes on from OX639997.1 coordinate 66,064,173, forward strand.
TATTGATTGATAGATTTTCCATTTTCCTTGGTACTTTATTCAGAAAGTGTTAGCAAAACAAAACTTTCGTTAACGGCAATAAAAACCGCCGGTCTCACTTTGCAAATACTGCCCGCATTATTACCGTTAAATTGTTTGAGACGGATGTTTGTTTCAAACATATCTAGCCATAGCATAGTTTAAAAAATCAATATTTATAATAAAAAAATAAAAAATTATAATAAAAAAATTCAATCATATTTACAATTGGTTTTGTATGTATAAATTGCGCTCCAAAAGAAGCAATATCTGGCTTCTTTTCTTCTGTTGGCAACGTTAAATTTTGCACCAAAATTGCGGTTATTAGAAGTGGTTCAAATTTGTGGTTAAAAGTTGCCGCTTGCATTTAGGCTTCATAATTTGAATTTGCATTCGTGCCTTGCCTAATATTAAAAAACAAATGTCATTAAGTACATATAAATAAATGTCTGTCTGTGAACTAACCTTGCCGGAAATATCAAGTCAGTTTTATGAAAAAATATAATATTATTTATTATTTAAAAACTAATTTTTTGAGTCACTTTTTAACGAATTGAATATAAATTGAGCGTGGTCAAGTTTCGTTTTTATATTCTCATTTACCGTGCTAATTTGTAATTAATAAGTTTTTAACTTGTTGCATTTAAATTCCAAGTATAGTAATTGGTATCGCCATGTTTGAATCAGTTCAGTGCCATTCCCTGCAATTAGTTTTCATTGAAAAAAGTAATTAGTAAGTTACTCTCAATCTTATTTTATTTCCCACAGGGTATGTACATATATCGTATAAGAATTATTCCTCTGAAAAATCTGGATTAGCCTGAGAGTAAAAATGCTAACGTCATATTAGCGGTTGTATCAATAGTCCTCAGAAATGTCTCAATTCAAATTTTGTAAGCTGCAATACAAATAATGTAGGCCAACTTTTCTAATTTAAATTCTAACAAAAAACTTGGTATTAGGATGCACACTCCCCATACAAAAAATTGGTACTGTTTTTTCATTACATTTTAAGACATTAACCAAAATATTTTCCATAGTATCAAGATTTAGATCGTCCCGATTTGAAACTACCTAATTTTTCTGGGTTTCTATAAATAAACTTACTTTTTTTAAACAATCATCTCAGATCAAAAACCGTTTTGCATACAAATATTTAAAAATTTGATCCACGGAATCATAATAATAAAATATAAATATATAAAATATCTTTGGCTTAAGAAAAACTGGTTTGAGTAAAACTTTAATAACTAAGATTTTTTCACAAATCCCTTTATTATCATTCCATTGAACACATTTTAAAATATTTTTGGGCAGACCTTTTCATCTTAAACTGTGTTTTTTGTTCATGTCAAAAATGTAGTTTTAAATATAAAAAAGTCTTACAACATAATAAATGTTATAATTCCGCCCAAAAAAACGTAATTTTCATACGTATATTTTTTTCGGCCTGATTTTTATTAATTTTTGAGCTCAAGGCCAGTATAATCAACTTAATTTTTTTGGTGAGGCAATGTAAAGTAGGGGAGACCGGGGGGTTGTGAGACGGGTTTTGTTTTTTGACAAAAAATATAATAGAAAAGCCATTTTTCTGTCCGTACAAATTTTTAAATCATGATTCAGTGTAACTTCACTCAGACAAGAGTTTCATTTGTTGAAATTTTAATACGACCTTCACGTTTTGCCTGCCTGCTCAAAAGTTGTTTTTTATGGATTTTCGCAATGTTCGGAGGGTTGTGAGGCACAAATTTATAAGAATGAAAATCGCATAATTTTATCAAAATTGTTTATTTTAATCTTTAATAAAGCATATTGTGTGGTCTACAATTTATTCAAATTGCTTTTTCTCGATTGCAACCTCTTTTATAGCAGCCACAAAAACATTGACATCAGTCGCAGGTTTGGCAGTCTGAATTTACTTATAACGCACAATGATCACTAAAGATAGAAATGACGATCATCAAAAACACTGAATCCATCAAAAATATTAAAATTATCATTAAACGTTTTGGTTGTGTACAGAAACGCTATATCAGGCTATAAAATACAATTTTATGTTCCTAGATGATGGTAATAGAATGTCTCATAACCCCCCAAAAACGTTGTCTCACGACCCCCCAATAGCTATATTTTAAATATGGCTACTGCTGTACGGGCGCATTGAATGTTTATGCAAAATTTGTTCGGATGTATGCACTCTTGCAAATAGCTTGTAAAACAAAGTGAAAAGACAGCAAACACGAACGGTCTACAAAACTTTCGATCACAAAATTGGAGTCGCGATTTGGGAAGACACAAAGAATCGGCATGAGCGAAACATGTGTGATGTGGGTATGAAGATTGGAAACAAGCAAGAAGTTTCTCAGTCAGCTGGTAGATGTCGCGCTTTTTAGTTCAGGGATGTAAGCGCGTCTCACGACTCCCCGTGTCTCACGGCCCCTCGATCTCCCCTATATTTTTTTAAGTTAAATCCAAGTTCTTCTTAAATAAAAAAAAGAGCAAATTATGCCGAGTATTTGTTTTCTGTATAATCTAAGTATATTCATAGAATTACCATCAAAATATTTAGATGTGAAATACCAAATTTGGTACAGACGTTAGCATTGACATGTTTTTATATGTTTTACATAAGCGTGAAGCGATTGAATATAACAAGAATCTTTGAAAACAAAAACATGACACTGGATATGGCAAAACACCGAAACCGGTATATCTTCACTCAAAGTTTTACAAGGGATGACGAAACTTTATTCCCAAATATAATGCTTAGAGATTTAGATCAAAAGAAGAATAAACTAAAACTTGTTAGATATTTTTTTATTCTTACCATATATTTAAGTTTTTGATAATTAAAAGGTAATTAATCATTTGCTTCATGACTAGTGGTTAACACTTAAGTATTAAGACGTCTAAAGTAATAAGCAATATTTCAATTTTGGCTTTTGTCGACAGTTGTTTTTAATTTGAAAAATAAGGATTTTTTCATTACTCGCATGCCAAACATCAGCTAACAATCTTACTTGGCATATACTCCGTACGGGTAAATATCTATCTGTGTTAATTACCGCAATTCAACCTCATTCAACACTCGCATAGCTAATTATTATCTGTAAAAAAAACAACAAACTGAAGCAAAGGAACCTCCACTCACATATTCGCACCAAGTCTGTTATTCTAAATTGTATGCATTGTACGTAAGTAAGTAAATATGCAATTCAATTAAGGCACAATGTTACACTTTTAGTTTCTTGCACCATTTTTCATGGCGGGTTTACTTATTTCAATATTTTGCTTTTGTTTTTATTTTTCTCCGCAAATTTTATGCCATTAACCACTACATATGTATATGTAAGTATGTAGTATGTGTGTACACTTTTTTTGCTTATTGCATTTTTTTCCACTTTTTCCACAATTTCTATTATTTTCTCATTTCAGCATTTTTACTTCAATATACTTTTACAAATCAGCATCAAGTGAAGTTTTGCGCGCACATGCGTTCATATACATCGTACATTCATACAAGCGTACACACTCATTTATTTATGTAGATATGTGTGGATATTTGCAACATACAAACACACATAAATGAATTTATCAAAAGTGAGCGAATGCTGACGAAAAAGAAAGTTTTTTAAGCCATCTTTGCAGTCATAACTGCCACCACACACGTATCTGTCAGACATACATACATACATACACACTTACTTAGGGTATTGCACCAATACACTTGTACCTAGAGATGTATGTATGTGAGTTGGAATACGTGAATGCAAAGTGTGTAAGATATGCGTTTCGTTCACAAAATTCACTAAAACGCAGCTGAGGATATGAATCTGGATATGATATTCAATATTGTAGACTTTTGTTTTTCATTTGAATAATTCAACACATTTAAGTACATTTTTTACACTTGTTTATAATAATTTTGTTTCTTTCTGCAAACTCACTTTAACACCTGTCTTCACCGCAACTTCAACATCATACTATACGTACTTTACATACATATATTCGGATATGTACTTGTTGATGTACCTTTTAATGAGAATGTGTGGAAACGTGCTTTAGTTGGTATTTTAATTTACTCGTACTCGTACATATTACCACACCGCACACGCAACCTACGACCATGTCTAAACCAATTTCAAAATCGACTTTTATTCTCGCACTTTAATTTCACATTACACTGGAAGTAAGTACTTCAATTAGGTACTTCTTACTTTACTTTTTCTCCTCAAGTTTGGCTTTTATCCCGCACTTACCACTTACCACTGCTAGTTTTAAACGTCTTAACACAATCACGATCCACCTTAAACTGATCGCTCGGTGCCAACTCAAAATGTAGTTGGCCACCAGCTAGTCTAAACCGCAAGAAAGTGTGGTGAACTTCGTCGTCAAGGTAAATCGAAAGAAAACAGGTAAAGAAATATTTAAGTTCGGGCGAAACCAAAACTTATATACCCAGCGCTTGTTTTTAATGTAATATCGTACAATAAGTCAAAGTTATGTAAGAACCGCCACCAGTTAGTCATCAAGTTAAGGCATGTACTTGTATGAAATAATACAATTTATATAGGCATTTGGCAGAGGTTGCTGTACGTTTCCATACTTAATTACATAACAGTCAACACAACAAGATGTTGCCCACAGGGTGGAGTATTATATCCACTACTGTGGACGAACTACGTCAGACGCTAACAAATACTAAGGACACGAGTTTCGATACGATACTTTCTAAGTGACAAACTGATAACGTTTTATAAAAAATTGTGTCTGAATTTAATTTTTAAATTAGTATCGATATTTTGGGTATCGAGTATTTGAAATTCGATATTTATGGGTACCCAATCCATTTAGAGGGATACTTTGAATGAGTACCATATCGATACTTCGTGCCCAATACCGTGTCCCTAACAAATACTGGCCTAACCTGGCAGGTATACGCGGATGATATTGTAATAATATGCAAATGAACATTCGTAGATACTCGATGCGAAAGGATACAACTAGACTTTAAAATAACATAACCAAAACATGGTGCACTAAGGTGGGCTGAATGTGAATCCAGCAAAAACCATCGTCGTACCATTTACAAGAAAATATAAACTTGAAGGTCTTCAGTTCATTTGAATGGACGAAGTAAGAATAGGTTACCAGAGAGAGGCTAAGTTTCTAGGTTGGGACAAATGCTACTAACAATACCCAGTGGAAGTGGGTAAGAGAGCTGTAAGAGCATTCTTGACTTGCAGATCCATGGCAGCAAAGAGCTGGGGCTGCTCCCCGGAAATACTGAGATGGATCTATACGGCTATTGTACGACCCATGATTACTTACGGGACCAACGTCTGGGTAGGCAGAACCAAACAACAGGGAACCATCACAGCACAGCAGAGACTGGACTGTGTTAGCATAACAGAGGTCATGAGAAGCTGTCCGATAACATCCACGGAAGTTCTGTTGGATCTAACACCTCTTCACATTCAAATTTTGAGACTCAACTGAAGAGGGCAATCTTGAGAATGGCTAGTAGCAATATCTGGGTAGAAAGGTATCTGAGTCGTGGGGTGATGAACACTCTCGCGGAGCAGTACCCTGAATATCCAATACCGAGTGAAACTATGGACGGTTCATTAACTGAAGAAGGTACCGGGTGTATATGGCCAGGGGTTGAAGGGGTTGAAATACTCCCAAGCCATGGGTAAGTGTATGACTATCTTTCAGGTAGAAATCTATGCTATAGAAGGATGTGTGTTCTTCAATACCACTCGCAACCACCGGGAGCGGTACGTTTCCGTATTGATGGACAGCCAAGCGGCTATCATGCCTTTAAAATCTAACCGGGTAACTTCTAAACTGGTGGGAGTGACATGACAAGCTGAACACATTTGGTCTGAACCATCGAGTATGAGTTCTCTGCATAAACTCGCGAAATAGGGAGCGTCAACACCTTTTGTTGGCTCAGAGCCTTTCTATGGTATTGGGATGGGGACAGTATTCACACTGGCCGAGGAAGAAGATAAAGCCTACCGGAAACTATACTGGGGAAACATACCAGAAATATTGCGGGGATTATTGCAGAACGCAGCAGGTTGAAATATCACCTGACCAAACTGAGAATTTACTCGAATGGATACTGCAGATTATGTAGAGTAGAAAGTGAAACTACAAGACATATACTGGAGCAGTGTCCTGCACTAATGCATAAAAGCAAAAAGTACCTGGGTGAATATCTACTAATGGATGGTAGAATGAACTCCAGAGATTTAGGTTCTATACTAAAGATTATCTCCTATACTGGACTAAAGGAAGTTCTTTAACCCTTGAAAGTGGCACAATAAACCTCAAGATCGTAGCACACAATCCAATAGCCGCCTAGGTGATTTTGGGTGAATTCAAAACAGCACGTCACACATTGAATCGATCGCGGCCAAAAATCATAAAGTCGAAACATCTATTTAATAAATAATAGATATGGAAAATCGAAGTAAATCATTCAAATAAGATATATAAAAGAGGAATTAATAAAAACTTTTAAAATTTACATACATATCGCGGACGTATAGATTTGAAGCAAAAATATCTACTATGATATACATACATATGTATAAGTAAATAAAAAGTTTTTTTTACAAGAGGTTATTCAATAACCAAAACTTTTTTTATGGTCTTTGCATAATTTATTTATGATCTATGCTAAACGTTTTTTTGTCTTAACCATTCGCCAACTACCGTTATTTAAATAAAAAGCTAATTTAAGTGCAAAGATAAAGATAAAGTTAAATTTTTAGTAAACAATAACTAAATTTTGCAACAAAAAAAAAACAATTGCATCCAAATTCGTTTATATATGAAAAACACAAGTATTTTGATTATCTTTGCAAAGTTTCAGCTTCAGATCCACATATAATTAACTCCATCCATTTCGACGGACAGAAATTTTAAACTACATAAAAGAAAATCTTCGTTATCGACGCATTCATGGTATTTTTGGAATCAGATAAATAGTCAACTTTCTGAGATAATACGAAGCATACGAGTATATCAAATTTTATTAAAATCTAAACAATTTTCCATTTTCCACTCACCAGTTGGCATTCAACTGATTTTCTATATATTTGACTCTTCCTCTGCTGTAACGAGCGTATAACGCCTTGAATTCTTAAGGCTATCGTCAATTTGCACTACATATATAATCTAGCCAACGTAGTCGCTGGATTTTCGTTTAGATTTGATTTCAGAAGCACCAGCATAGTTCTAAGGTTCGATGATAGAAATATCGCTTTTCGTGCTTGCTATGATTTTCATTGATTGGAATATTGTTGTCGATCCGGACGAAGACACCGACATTTTATGAAATAAAACGTGGTGTTACTTCTTGAATGAGATGCTCGGTAAGAAAATCATGCTGCATAGAATTTTACATTTTATTATAATAATACAGAGTGGGCCATCTTTTCCGGTATGTAAACATTGAATAACTTCGTCATTTGTCAACCGATCTACTCTCTTGGAGACGTTCCGGAAACTTCAAACCAGTACAATTTTAGTCATAGACTACTTCATCGTATAGAATACGGCAAACCTTTCGCGTGTTAGTAAACAAAATTGTCGCAATTGGGAGACAGAAAATCCTCTCGAGATTCATGAAACATCATCGCATGGCCAAAAAGTGGTTGTTTCGGCCGGCGTGTGCGCAAAACCCATCATTGGGCTATTTTTTTTCCAAGAAACGAAACAGTCGATAGTAAACGATATCGATGGATGTTGGCACATTTTGTATGTTCGAAAATACGTGAAAGAGGTTTGATTGACTTCTGGTTTCAACAAGACGGAGTGCAATGCCACACAGCAACCCAAATAATGCGGTTTTCGCAACGAAAATTCCGTAGATGTGTGATTTCGAAAAGAGGTGGTATTGACTGGCCCCCAATATCCCCCGGACTTTTTTGTGGGGTTTATGTAAAGAGTAAAGTTGACGCCAGCAAACCGAAGACCATTGACGAGGGCTCAATACCAATATTTGCACCGAAATAGCAGCCATACCGACCGAGATGCTCGAAGAAGGGATGGAAAAGCGAAAAAGTGCACAGTTTTCGGTGGTCAATAAAGATTATCATTCACTGATGGCGCACGCTGTAAAGAAATTATTCATCTAGAAATATAGATAATTTGGAATGTAAAATATCCCTTTATATATAAACACTAGTTTTGCGAAATACTAATTATCCACGATTTTTGAACTTTCTTTCTATACCATTAAATATATAAGCGAAATGGTCAGAGCCTAAGTTTCTCTATTGAAGTTATATGGAAAATAAGTGAAATATCATGCACGTGAAAAAATAAATTTATTTCATACGATCTTGTCCAAAACAGAACCCTCTCAGGGCATTTACGTATGAGCTTTTACTTCAGCATGTTATTCATGATCTCGTTCAAATGTTATAAGTATCTGGTCGATGGCGAATTTACCATTTATAAAAACCCACGAATCAGGTCCAATCGGTTCATTGATTGTGGACTTCAGTCTTTCGTACAACACACCCGAAAGAAGGTTCTTCCTGCGGTTGTTCTATCCCATTGCGCGATCACCCCCGTCTTATAGATTGGCAATAATACTTTCGTACGTCGATATTCTGCAATTCAACCAGAGCTGTTAACTAATGATTAATAATCTTAATAGTTAATAATCGAATTAAAATATTTTTGATGCCCTTTTAATTGAATAGTTAAGATTAATTCCCAAAATTTGGATTTAATAATCGATTAGGATTAAATTTTTGTCAGGATTAATGAGGATTATTTAGGATTAATATTAATTAACCGAATTAAAATTTTGGATTAAGTGAATAAATCCCAGGATTAATTCTCAAAATTTATTAATCCTAAATAATCCTCATTAATCCTGACAAAAATTTAATCCTAATCGATTATTAATTCCAAAAAAATAAAATAATTATTAATTAATCGATTAAATTTAAAAATTATATTCAATTCAAAGATTGTTAATTTTAATCTAAGTTTAACAGCTCTGAATTCAACTGGGGTAGTTTCTTTACCTGCTCCTTGTCACAGTATTTAAATGATTCACAGGTAAGCACTCATCTAACCCCCTCTGCCTCTCGTCACACCCTGTCGAATCAGCACGTTTCCTGGGCCTCCCCCTAGATGAGTTTGACGACAACGACCATGGGGGAATCCGCTCTTCACAGGGCGTGACTAGCCGCTACAACAACAACAATGGCTGGACTCCGCTTTCTTTCTTACAGGATTTCGCTCCAGTCTTGAAACCTTTTTAAAACCGCCGCACCTTTTGATAGAATTTCCAGGTGCTTTTCGTGGCGGCTATAATTTTAAGCTCTTCACACTCATGAATTCCGCCCTTCTCTTCTTCTCACGGAAAATACGTCTCGCTTCCATTATCAATTCTACATATCAAACCCGTATTGTTCGCATTCCACCCGATCACAACGTGGCTCTAGATGCGATACATTTTCTTTCTTTAGTGGCATGGCATCCCTCATTTTACCAGTTATTTGTCGGCGTTACTGAGAACCAGTGATTTCTTTAGCACCCAAAAAATCGCAGTCAAGAATGAGAACCGAATGGCGAAGTGGCTAGCTATCTGTTGTTATTGCCCCTTTTCGACGTCAAGCTATCCTTGCATAGATGGACTCGTGTTTTTTGTTGCACAAAAGTATGTTTATCTTTTTTCAAGGTACTAAAAGTGATTTTTCCTCCTTTCATCGCATAGGACATGAGCCTCAATGCGTAAGTGGATGTTTCGTCGTTTAAAATGAATTGTTGGACTGCTTTGGTCCTGCTTTCCTTGACCAATATGTCATTGAAAGCAGGGAACACGGCTTTTATGCTGTGGAAGGGGCAGCGTGGTTCGTGCACGCGAAACGTTTATGAAAACGATCTTTCCCTTTCATCAGGATGTGGGGACAAATTAGGTAAATATTGGGGGATTTAGCTTGGATAAAAGGAGGTGCAGCCCCCCCTTCCGTCAAAAATCCAACACATAATTTACGCCCATTTGCTCGGCAGCTGTAGTAGATATCGCAAGGTCCAATAACCCTTCCGAGGACATTAACCTGGCAGGTAGAGGCACCTCCCAATTTAGGGTCCTGACATTCTAGCTACACGTCTTTAAATTACGGATATAATCAGATAATCACAGAGGCTTTATTTTCATATAAACAGACAGAAAGATTAGGCTTAATGAATTTTAATCGTAGTTCTGAACTTTTCCATGCAAACAAGCTGGATAAAGAAGTGAAGCGATTGGGTGAACGAGAGTAAACTGATTAAATAGTCAGCGGATTTGACAAAGGAACATCTGGCGTTTTATGCTCAGCAATTTACTTAGGTTCCGTTTTTAATAGTACCAGAACTAGACTTGCCATGGTTTTGAATATTTTCCTATAAACTGTAAACTAAGTAAAATTTAATTATTTACCAGATACCAAAGATGTATTTTATGTACATACATACAAATGTATAATTAAAACAGCTGTTGTATGTCAATGTTGCCCGAATAAAGGGCGTTTAAGCTGACGGTTAAAATGGCAACAATAACATCATACATTTGTATGTTGATGGAAATAAAAGATGCGGCAAAACTAAATAAATAAACATCTTTGTTGAAGCTTTTTAAAGCGCTTTCAAGGTACAGATGTAATTTAAGTTCTGTGTTGTTCGCTGTTTTTTAAACAAATGTGTGAAAAAATGCAATGTTATTTATGCAATGCGATCCGTTGGCATAAACAGATAAACATAACCTTTATACCTGAGTTTTTCTTTAATAATAACCTTATGACTTTTTTTAAATGTCCATTACTTGCAATTTAAAATAAAAAACAGTGCAGTCTGCTTGCTGAGGCAGCACGCTATTTTCATTACTAATACTAATGTTCCAATGGCGTATGTAACGAATTTGGTGACATTAAAGTGGTCACATTAGTCATTGTTGCCAAAAGGAGGTTTTTCAATCATCAAGCTTTCTCTGCAATTGAAACGGCCGTGCCAAACATTTACATCACAGCGACCACCAATAGGAACCCGGAGTAACGATTCGTGTTGGGTTCGATAGCACCGACCACACGCCGCTCGTACCTGCATCAAAAGCTATTTTCCGACACTATACATTAAATTCGGTTTAAATACATATTTCAAAATCATTTTTCCTAAACTAAACGCTACGAAAATTAATGCCGGTAAATTTTACGTTCAATGTTTTATTTATCATTTATGCTTTGATATTTTTGTTTTTCGTTAAATTTATTTATTTTTTTGCATGCGTTTTCAATGGATCTCAAATTTCACAACTTTTAAAGAAAAACTGATTCATAGATTTGTTGAGTCCAATTGAAAAAGGGCTTGGAACTGTGAGTGTCATCCAGAATCTTATCGGCAATAAAAAAGTGGCCATTTATGTAGCAATTATATGAGAAATAGTTTCGGCATATAGTGACATGAAACTTAATATGTCACTTAAGATGGCCAACCATTTAGATTACATTCCGTAAAATTTGGGTAAGATATTAAGAGTGTTCGCGATGAAAAACGAGTTAAAGTTAGTCAGTAAAATAATTTAGAGAATACGGCGTCTTACTCTCTCAAAGACAGAAACATATACATACATAAATTATGCATGTAAGACTCCAGCAAAAGTTATCCAACAAAAAAATTTCCGAGAATTTTACGGCATTTGTTCTGAAGGAGAAAAGTTCTTGCAAGTTTTACGAACAGCTCATCTCAGTTGTTGGCGCACAAGCTAAAAGTATGAATAAACTTCAAAGAAGCCTTTGTTAAAGTATGTTTACTCACTTTTTCCATTCCAAATTTGTTTTTCTGTCTCTTGTTTTATTAAATTAGTTCAAAAACATAATTTTCTACATTTATTGTGCGCATGCATGTTTGCGATCAGCTGTTTTTCTTACTGGCAATTTGTTGCAAGTAAACTTTTTCCAGCATGAATTTCCAAATTCCCATATCATTTGCTCTCAAAACGTCAACAAGAGTTTTACGCGAAAAAGAATTGGTATACATTTGCAAGCAAGCCCCCAAAGTTTCATTTGAACTTATGCTTTTGAATCATTTTACTTATGGAGTTTTTTTTTGTTTTCTGCGTTAATAAACTACTCATATTTATGCTGTTGCAAATTTACAATTTTATGCCACAATCAGCTATTTTCATTGCTCGCTAATTTGCAGCTTCCCCTCCAATTGAACTATCAGCAAAACAACAATAAAAGAACGACAAGAAATCTTTCGCTGGCGCTTTAAATAGTGGCTACGGTACAGTTTGCGCAACTTATGTTTAATATCAATAAAAGATTCAAAGTTTGTACGGAATTCAACAAATATCAACGAATGTAATATGTAATAAAATATTGTAATAAATAAAACTACAATATTAAAAAACTTAAAAACATAAGTGGCAAACTGTGTTATATTGATACCAAGACGAATTAAGATGTTGTTATAAGTACGACTACAAAATTCCGATCTGTTTCGTTTTTGGCTTTTGCGGCTTTAAAAGCTCCTGATCCAAGGCAAAAATAAAATACATGTAAGTTGAATAAAAAAAATCCAAGCGGCCGCTATTATATTGTAGAAATTATTGATTGATATCATGCAAATTTTCAAGTTTCGGTTGTATTAAATTTTTCATTAAAAATATTTCAAATCGGTTTTTATTCGTATTATTTACACTTTATAAGCTAGTTTCAACAAATATAGGCCGAAAAACAACGAATTTTCAAAATTTGGGCACTCCACTGAGATTTTTGTATCTGAGCGAGAGTACGAATTGATCTATGTAGTTAAACTGAGTCTGACTAACAGCAAGGCGAATTTATAGAAGGTGATGGCATAAGAGCAGCTGATTTGACTTTTTTTATTCACTTACATGTATTTTGTTTTTGCTTTTGCGTATGAGCTTTCAAAAGCCGTAAAAGCAAAAACAAAATGTGTTTAAATTTTGACAACTCTTACGCAGAAACAAAAACAAAATTCATAAGAATTTTGTAGTTGTATTTATAACACCACCTTGTATGGGACGCGTTGACTAACAGCTATGAAATCTGACAAATGCGCAATCTAAGTTTTTTTAATTTAATTTTTTCCCCACAGTGTTATCACACTGAAATCCAAGCATCATAGAATACCATATTACGACAACGCAGGCAGCGTCCACGTCACAGTGACCCCTACGAAAGGAATAATGAGAACAAAATTATGGGGTTTTATTTTCGCTGCAACTGCCACAATACAAAGCTCGAAACTTCACATCTATTATTCTGTATTTAACTTAATCACAGTATACTGTAATCCAAAGAGGCATAACAAAAAATATAAATTATTTATTTAACTATTTATTTGATTGTATTGGTTGATCATTGTTCACAATTTGTCATTTGCGTTAACCCTAATAAATATAATTTGAATATTTCTTTTAGTTAAAAATATTTTATATTGAATATTTTATTTGATGTTACATAATTACTTGTAAAACAAAGTGTATAGGGAATTATAATGACCAGCAATTCGTGACATATCTGTGCAAAACATTTTAAATCGAGTGATTTTTCTGATTTACGCATGATGTGCAAACAATCTATATCCGAATGCAACTTTGGAAATCCGTAAGTGATTAAGACTTTTGAAAGCTGACCTATCGATTAGTAGGTAAAACTAGTATAGCGTAAAGGTGAAACTCTTTAATTTTCAAGTATACATTTGTTCTGATCCTAATTTTATGTTCAAAACTACAGCAGTCGTAATGGGACCACCAGTTTTTATGTTACATTTTTTGAAAAAATCTTTATAGAAAATAACGGAAGTAAAATTAGCAATGTACAAAATTTATATGATATGTTAATAGAAGAAACTAACAACACAACTTGAACACAATTTTAAGACCAGAGAAATACAAGATAAACTAGCTATAAATAAAAAAAAACTTTATAAAATAGCAACATAAATTAGTGAGTTTTATTTAAGATCTAAAACGCTTCCTACATAATACAAGTCTTAAGATATACTATTTTATGAAGCATTTTACTATTATCATATTTGATGTTTAAATTTATATTTCTAATATATCACCAAAAATGTATAGGCAATTTTGCACTAGTCGTTATCAATGGGTTAATAACAGAAAATTCCTATACATACACATTACTTCATGTATTGATTTTCAAATAGTATCTGGTTTACTTTATACTGTGTGTTAACCCAAATAAATATAATTTTGAATATTTTCTTATAGGGGGAAATAAAATAAAATATTGAGAAAAACAAGATGATAAGCAATATTTTTTTTTGTTGCGGATTACTATGCGATAAGATAAAGAAAAACCGTGTAAAATCACTTTGCCCCATCAATACATATCTGTGCAAAACATATTCAATCGGTGGATTTGTCTGCTTCAGGCGTAGAGCAAACGATTATGTCCCGATATAGTTCTTATACAATGAAGTATTTTATTGTTATCCAACTAATTTTTTGTGAAAACTTGTACACCAGCCGTTACGGATCAGTAACAGAAAACTGTTGTACAAATAATTATATTGTCAGTATCTGGTTTACTCTATACTATTAACTTAATATAAAAATCCCTCAAAACACAGAAAAATTAACTTTTTAAGAAACTTTATTGACGTCAAGTACGATGTAACGAATTGCTTTTGTTGCCACAATTTTTTTTCTACCTCGTGACTGAAATCAGAAAGGCAACCATCCAATGGAGTTCATATCACCCAATAACTCTGCTTTTTCCAGTAGGGAAGACGGTTGAGACCTTCACTCACTATTTACGCCCGAAAAATTACCACTAATGCAGTTAACGACATTTAGCAGTATGTAGATAAATCGTGGCCAAAACCAGAAATGCCGCTGTGAGAGGATGGTATTGGTGGCACTGGACCTGTAAAAGGATATAGAGAACTCTATTCTCTCATTAGGACTCAAGGTCTAAATTATCTGAGTGGTGGACAATCATCGACATCGACATACTTGTTTTATCTCTATTTACGTTGATCGATCTTAATTCCAAAATTCAGTTTCAGTCAAATTTGCAGAGGCTATTTCGTGCATAGCTGGTCCCATTATAGGCTATTATATGGCCCGATAGCTGAGATATACATACTTTAAAAAAAAAAGGGAGAATCTAGTAAATCAGAAAATCCATTAATGCTTTTTCCAAGATACTTTGCGAAAATGCGCCTACGTTTTCTTTGATAACATGAAATAGTTCGTTTTGCCCTCGTTCACCTCCAGACCCATTCGCTTTGCTTCTTTATCCAGCTTGGAAAAGGCAGAAGTAACGGTGCGGCTGTTGAGGTCAATGATGTCAATGTCATCGGCATACGCCAGTAGTTCCAATCGCTTATAAAAGATGGTACCTGAACGGTTTAATTCAGCAGCACGAATTATCTTTTCCAATATAATGTTAAAGAAGTCACAAGACAGGGGTCACCCTGTCTGAAACCTCGTTTGGTATCCAACGGCTCGGAGAGGTCCTTCCGAATTCTGACTGAGCTGGTGGTGTTGCTCAGCGTCATTTTGCATATGTAGCCATATTAGTTTTCCAATGGCGGTGATGTCAGCCCTTGCTCTTACGAGGACATCAACCAGCCGAGCAGTGGCATCTTCCCGTTAAGGTTGTGCACATTCTAGATGCGTGACATCAACTCATAGTCCTTAACACATTGCGTGTGGTCGTCATCAAAAAGGGGAGCTGAATGTAGGGGAAATTGAGAAAACAAAACGACAGTTCTTTTGTAGCGGAGGTGCGAATTCTGACTGGAAAATTTTTTACTTGCAACAACTTGCTAGTAACGATACCAAAAATTAGTGAACATAATAAACATAAAAAATGTGATTTTTTTTAACTACTTTAATACAGCAAGAGTTTGAAGAAGAAGTTTGGAATGGCAAGGGTTTGTAAACAAACATACTTCAACAACCAAAAACGTTGGTTTTTTGTTTTCCGCTTGTTCGTTAAAAAATCGCTTCTTATTTCTTTAATAAATCACTCATTTTTATGCTATTACAAATTTATAATTTGATTGTTTTTCTTGCTTGCTAATTTGTGCTGGGGCATATTTTCCTGATCGGACAAATTTTTTGGACAAGTTTTTTGCCTGTACGAACGCCAATTGGTACAAGTTGGCACAAGCTTTTTATATTTTAATTTAAAATGAAAAAAATTAGTTAAGAAACTAATAAATTATTTAAATTGTTCAACTGACGTATGTATATTTATTAATTAATTTATTTATTTATTATTTATAGTCTTTAAGACGTATATATTACACAAAATATGTATATCTTACAACATTCGGTGGGTCCCGAGTTCGAATCCTGACCGGGGCAAGTAACATCAAAAATTATAGAAAAGTTTTTTCTAATAGCGGTCACCCCTCGGCAGGCAATGGCAAACCTCCGAGTGAATTTCTGCCATGAAAAAACTTCTCACAAAAAACATTCTCCGTTCGGATTCGGCGTAAAACTGGTAGGTCCTTCAATTTGGAGGAGAAGTTCGGCCAAAATCGCTTAAGCGGTTATAGAGCAAATTAAGTAAGTAAGTAATATATCGTGTTGGGGCATCGTATGCTTCGTGGAGAATGAATCTCTTCGCTCAGTTTTGCAATTTTTGCAGCTTATCAACAATAGTTATGTTGCGACTGCAACTAACGTCCGAGAAAATGACAATTTACGTATATATGAACATGCGTTTATTAAAATTTCAGCAAGTTTTAATATCTAAAATGATTTTTACATTAAACGTAAATTATATTAAATAAGCAAAGAAAAAATGTCTTACTTGTTCGGTTTACTTCCTCGAAGTCTTGTTAGAAAATGAAGTCGAATGAATCGAGATAAGTTTGCAAAAGCAAAGTAACGCTTCGTTCAATTTCTGATTTAACACAATATTTTTTAAGTGATAGCTTATTTATAAAAAATAAAGCATAAATTTGTTAGACTGTATTAATACAAAGTTTGCATAGTTTAGGAAAAGAAAACTTAAATTATGGGATTTAGCCAGCAGCTGGCTAAGGAAAACGGTCTATCGATCTATACGTTAAAGTTTTATATCTTCTTCCCAGGTATTTACATGATCTTTTTATTAGACCAATTTTTTATTCAATTTGTTCGTCGGATTCTAGTTTGCTATCTATGTACTTGGCTCATATGTACTTGGCTCTTTTCACTTCTGGAATATTTTAATTTTCAATTCACGGCAGGTAGATTCAACAGATTCATAAAATGTGTCTTTTTCACGCTTAGTTTAATTATTAGTGAAGTTTTTAAATCGTTGATATAAATATTAAAGAGTATACTTATGTACATATGTTAAATAGTACAAAGAGAGGTAGGTGTTGTTGTAAGGCTAGCTCATCTGTGAGAAGACCCAGAAAACGTGCTGTTTCGACAGGATTGGGCCATAGGGAGAGAAGGATTAGATGAGTGGGTTTGTTGGGGAATGTGAACAGATGGTTGGTATCATGCCAGGATTCTCCAAATACCGGACATTCGTTTGCGATGTCAGAGTTGAGTCTGGATAGGTGTGAGTTTAGCCACTCTCGAGGTAGCTGAAGCCCTTCGTCTGTTATGGGTGGTGGTTTTACTCCTATGGAATCATTCAAGGGCGAGAGTTCATG
This sequence comes from Anomoia purmunda, assembly GCA_951828415.1. Classification (NCBI taxonomy): domain Eukaryota; kingdom Metazoa; phylum Arthropoda; class Insecta; order Diptera; family Tephritidae; genus Anomoia; species Anomoia purmunda. Next base: position 66,081,864 of record OX639997.1, read on the forward strand.
AAGGTGGTAATTGACTATCGGTGAATGCTGTTCAGAGCCTGCCTATACGCCATCGGAGCCACTGGTTGAGTGGTGAGTCGTCCTCGAGTTCACGGGGATGTCTCCTGACGTGCCTGGGAGGCGGCTCGGCCATTTGCAGATCACTGTCCCATTCGGTGGCGTCTAATCAGGAGCTGCACAAATTATAACCAGTCAAAATATTCAATATTTTACTAAATTATATAGCAAATATTTCCAAATTTTGTATAAAGAATTTAATTAGGGAGAGAAATACTTAAAAAATCCAAATTTTGGAAACAGAATGTGGTCCGTTAAAATTTTTGTTAAAATTTCCTTTTGGTTTTATTAAAATCAATAAGGTTCCAAAATGATGTTATATTAACATACCCGGCTTGCTTTGCTGCGCCTCTAAAGATATATTTTTTTAGATATTGATCAGTGCTTTTGGGCTTAAAATATTTTGTAATCTCGATCTAAAGGAAATTTATATATTTATATCGAATATCATATATCTACGTCAAATAGTTAGGAAATAGTAATTTTCTCTTAAATGGGGGCCTTTTCCAGTAAAAATAATATAAGTATAGCCTGATATATGGTTGCAACCTTATAAGGATTTAGCCTTTTTTATTGTATAAGGCGTGGCACTGCACAGTTCTCCAAAATCATACACAGTTTAATCTAGAAGAAATAAACTGGTACCCAAATATGATTCATTTTCACCGAATAGTTGCGGATAAAAGACGAATTAAAATAATCTCTTCCACGGGGCATGACACTGCCAACTTTTCCACATGGGTCATCTGTGAAAATTTCATATATGTAGGTCGATAGAATATTTTGGACGCCTACATATATGTATGTATAGGACTCACAATCATTTTTTTTTATATAAGATAAACTTTTTTGATTGCATACAACAAGGGTTATTTAAAATAACAACTTGCACTGGGTTACGGTTGCACCCGAAAAGAAAGTTTTGATAATCAGCGAAACGTTTTTTTGACGTATTTCGTTTTTTTTTTTTTTTTGATAATCAGCGAAACGAAATTTATTTTCATATTTTCTTTTTTTTTGGTTTATATCATTGTGCGACCCTGATTGGAACACTATACATGCTGGAATCATGTTGGATTTAGAAACTGTACTATACTCTATACAAATGCAAAGCAACATGCAACTTGAAACTCGCCCTACTATAGAATACGATTATGAGACTGATTACGTTGAGGCATTTTCGAATGCGACCAATGTTAGACTTTCGAAAATGTTGTCACAATTTCGTGCGGAACGTGATAATTTAATTTTGCAACACTGCTGCTAGGTTGCCATCTCGAACGTACATTTTACATTCCTGAAAAATTAAGAAAAATTCCATTGCTTGAATGAAACGTCATTTTAGTTAACTTTTTTATATTTATATATAAAATTTATTACAATTAAATAAAAAATAATAGTTAAAACAGGTCAATACGTTATTGTGCGATTATTTCGACCATAAGTAGATAAGAAAGAATTTTTAAAAATCGTAACTTTTGCTTATTCAGCAAACAATTCAATGTTCGAAGCGATTTCTTTATATCCCCGTCATTGTGTTTCTAAAAAGCAGTCGATACTGGAAAATCTAATATTGCAACTGATGCGCATTGTACATATCAAAATTTTCCCGCTAATATAAAAAAAAAATTAAATATATTTTCAAAAAATATTATGAATTTATTTATGAAAATGAAAAATATTAGAGTCCAGGTAAACGAAACCACTAAATGGATATAATAATTTTTAAATATTAACGTAAAAGCAAGCCCATTATGTGCAAAGTCAATGCCAGCGTATTTACCAACAATTACAAACAAACGGTAAAAAAATGATTAATTCTGTCAAGTAGCTACTGCTGCTTGTATTACAACTACATACAACTCACTCCATAGATCATATAAACAACCTTACAAATCAATGTATTAAAAGTGATACACAAAACATAAAACGAATGTTTTCTTTCACTTTCGATAACTTGTTCTTTAATATTTTGGCAGCTCTGAGTAGCGCGGCGGTGTTGTCCATAATACACTGGAATTCCGTTTTAAATGATGTGCACTAATATTGGGAAATATTGAACGCAAATCGGGTGACATTGGTTGCACCGAGAAGAAACTGTCAATTATTTTGGTAGGCCAATATTGTTGCATACGAATTGCAGCACCACGCACATGCCCTAATTGAAAAAAAAGAAACAAATTAGTATATTAAAAACCAGTTATTTGTTTTAAACGTACTTCGACTCCAGGTTGGTGCTGGCGGTCGTTTATACGAAGTCTTATCCTCATCATCAGTTGAATCATCTTCATGCAACATTTCAAATGTATATTTCGATTGTAGTTTGGGTGGGGGTGGCAACATTTTACCGGCAGCAGCGCGTGTATTTTGCTGTTTCATTTGCTGCAGTAGTTCGCGCTCTTGATCAGCCTTAGCCTTGGCCGCCTTCAATTTGGTAGATTCTTCTTGTTGACGCAAATTACGCTGAATTTCTTCGAGTGCTTGCTTTTTCTGTTCAGCCTCCTGTTGCTTTTTAAGTCGCTTCTCCTCTCGCTCCTTTACCAATTTCGCAGCGCGTTCCGCACGCTCACGTTCTTTAGCCTCTCGTTGTTGTGCAGCGATCAGATGCTTCTGCTCGCGTTGCTTTTTGCGCTCCTCAGCCAAGTTATGCAAACCCTTACGAAAATCTTCGGCGCTGTTTTCGCGTGACAATGTTTTGCTGCTGGTCACACTGCTAGCCATTTTAACATTTGCTATGGCCTTTGGATGAGCCATTGCTTTAGATGCGCTATTTGGTATTTTCTTTACTTTTGCCAGTGATCCCGTAAGATTTGAAGATTGTGTTGGAGTTAAGAAACGACCCAAAGCTGGCGCTGAAGCAAGCTTTCCAATAGTAGGTGTTGTTAAACTTGACTAAAAATTAATAAGAAAAAACTCTTAGCAAAAACATCGAAATCAAGAAATTATTATTTACCGGTGCATTATTTTCTTTAGTACGTTTTGGCCGTCCCGAATTGGTTACCTCCGTGGTATGAGCAGAAATAGCTGCATTTTCAAATGCTTCGACTTTTTTCTTCACTGGACTTTGCACAAGTGGGCTAAAATTGAAAAATAAATACAAATTTACATAAACATAATTTAAAAGGTTGTGATTTTTTTTTTAATAAAAAGTAAATAAACCACGTTTGTCGGTTTCAATTATATTTTTCATCGCATAAAATCACATCAAGTTTTGTTTTATATTCATTTGTCCGTTCACTCACTTGAATAACTCATTTGTACGTGTTGGCATTTTGAAAACTTTTAGTTTTGTTGAAGCTGGACCCGGTTTTGGTAATGCCGCTAATTTACTTTTCGGTTTTTCCGGCTCAAACGATTCATCTTCTGTTATTAGACTATCCAGCTGGGGATGTGTAGTATCTTTTGCAGTCTCCATAGAATGGTGAGATGAAGTAGTTGAGTTGTTTACTCCACTACCGGGGACATTGTATGTTGTGTCGCCCGCTGGTGCTAAAGCCGAACCTGATTTTTTGGCAATTGTTACAGTCGTATTTGGATTTTGACTATCCATAACAAATGTAGCCTGTCCCGCATCCACTTGGAATGTAGTTTGTGCCGCATTTGCACAAAAAGTAGCATCACTACCAACAGCCCCAGTTACTAATGTCGAATTACCACTTTTATCAGGTTCTGTGCGATTGCTAACTGTTTTTACAATGCCCGCAGCTGCAGCTACCTGTGGTGGAACAATTGATGTCCGTGTTGGTGGCGTATTTGTAGCTTCAGATGTCACAGGATGATCAATTGCATCTTCGTATACAGAAGCTCCCGAAGCGCGATTTTGCTTTCGCTCTCTACGCGTGCGCGCAGTTTCTTCAATATCGCTAAATCTTTCAACCTTAATTGGTTTCGGCACAAAATCTTTTTTCTTACGACGCTTTGTATTGGTTGTAGTTGAGGTTGTATTTACTGATATCATGGTGGATGCCAACGACGAATCATTTCCAGTTTCAGACTTTACGACAACCTACATAAAGTAATATTTAATACGAAATACAAAATTGGAATTATTAATAAAATAATTTTTTTTTAAATGTATCTACCTTTGGCAATGGTACGGATTGCTGAGTACTAACCGATGCTTCCAAAGTGGAAGAGGGTGGTGAAGAATCCGCATTTTGCTTACTTTCCATACTGCTCTTCTCTCTTTTAATCTTAATCCGCAGATTCCGGACTTTACCATCTTCAAGGGAATTTCCTAAAATTTCACATATATATATATTCGCAAATTAACACACAAAGACTACATGTACTTACGTTCTGAACCCTTATCATTTGTCTGCTCATCTTCTGAATTGATATCGACAACAGACGGGGCTTTAGGTAGTATGGCTACTATTGAATCTTCTGATCTGACACTAGCAATAGATTTGGAACTATCTCTGTTATTTTCTAATGTGCTGTCCACAACTTGATGCATCTGCGATGGGCGTTGCTCATGCTCTAATTTGACTTGAGTTGTATCTGGATTACTAGGTCGTCTTAATTTGTTATTAAGTCTTGGTTCTTTCAAATTCTTTTCCGACTTTAATTTTGCAGCACGTTGTGGTCGTGAATGTGACACATCGTTGTTACTTATTTGCATTAAATCACTTTGTGTAGGTACAATAGGCGCTGGAGGAGGAGGCATTAGCTGCTCCTCTGTTCGCTTTGTGTTTTGTATTTTTGCGCTCCTAGGAGCTGGGGTGGGATTAATTTGTGGTGATTGTGGAGCCAAGTCTTCATGGATTTGATCGGCTTCCATGGCTACAGCTGTGGCCAACAGTTGGGAATTACTTGTACGTGCTGTTAGACGTGGTGAAATTTTCTCAGGCAGAGACTCGGCTATGGGTGAAAAAAACAAGAGTGCATTTTAAAGAGGAATTAAATTGGTAAAAAATTTAAACGATTTTCAACTTACCATCGCTTTCATTTAGGTCAGATAAACGTTTTATTCTCTTCTTTGTTTGCTGCGGCGTGACGATAGGCAGTGGACCCAAACTGCCGCTATCAGAATGTGGCGGCTTCTGCCCACTAAGTTTCGTTCTCAAATCTTCCATAAATTGCTGTAATAAAAAATATACATCGAAACGAGAAAAACTTTTGATAATACTTTTGACAATATTACCTCCTTCAATTGCTGTAGCTCATAGCAGTATTCGTTGCTCGCCTCAACTATTTTCAATAATTCTTCCATTTTGTTCTTTGCGCTGCAAAGCGGGCTATTTCAAATCCAATTAACTTTGTCCCAATTCGCTTGCTTTCGCGATTGCAACTACTTTAAATATTTTAATAAACACTTTCCCAAACAAAACCCAACGATTTCAGACCAGCCTCTGCCATAAAACACAAAGCACAAAATCACACACAATTTTCAAATCCGTTAACAGACGCCCGCTATGGAATTCTATAGACAGTACAGCCAACTTTATACAAAGGCGACACCTGGTGCAAGAAATATTCCTAAAATTAATTGGCCGTCTACATCTGCTTTAAATTCTCGCTGACTAGAGGAAGCCGACGTTTAGGCAAGCATAAACAGAATTGGTTGAGAAGGTCTTATGCACAGTGTACAATTCCAACCATTGTACATATTAACATGCCAAAAATTTGACTCAGCGGTTGGATGAATATCAAAACGTTTAAATTTTTGGTGGGTGGAGTCAACGGTTGTACATTTTTTTGAATCGTGTATAGCGAAGTTGTACAAATCTTTTTTTGTTTTGTTTCCGTTTTATTTAATTTAAGAGGTATTTTCTTGAATATAAGTGAATGGCAGCATGGCATGACAATTTCATAGAGACGTACAGGAGTTTGCACATGTTGTTAATACGTCGTGCCAAGCAAGGCGATTTCATATGAGGTGGTGTTATAAGTGCAACTAAAAAATTCCTATGTATTTTGTTTTTGCTTCTGCGTAAGAGTTGTCAAATTTTACAAACATTTTGATCTTTGTTTTAACGGCTTTTGAAAGCTCATACGCAAAAGCAAAAACAAAATACATGTAGGTGAAGAAAAAAATATTAAATCGGCTGCTTTAGTAACTACACCTTATATGAATTCGCCTTGGTACCAAATGTTCAGCACGGTGAATATAAAGGCCCGTACACATAGGCCTTTTGTTTTGCTTTGCTTCAGAGTTTCGCTTTGACAGATAAGTTCAATACATGATGTTACATGAGTCCTGCTAAATACAAGGCGAGAAAAGTAGAGCAAAGCAAAGCGAAGCAAAATTATGGGCAACTCTCAGCTTTTGTACGCTTTGGCCAAGGCGAATCTATAGAAGGTGTTTTCTTCCCATCAGCAGATTGCTTCTTCTTTTTTCGCCTTGAATGGTGAAAGTGTCAACTGGTTTGTTTTTTGTTTACATCTTCATTTTCTGTTTACATTTTCATTTAAAAATATTTTTAAATTCAAATTGATTTGAATTCATATATTCAAATATTCAAATATTTCGCGAAAAAATGGGAAAGTGTGTATTATGCGACAAGATAGTAAAGCGTGGAACGGGTCCGTTTTTCTTGCTACCAAGTGAAGAGTCGGAGCGGTTAGTGTGGTCCCGATCATGCCGGGTGCAGTTGAGGTGTAAAGATGTCATTTGCGCCGATCACTTCCGTCGTGATGATATGGTTCTCGGAGGAAAAAGGGCTCGATTATTAACTAAAGCCCTTCCATATCCAACATTTGAGAATCCCAACTGCACTGCGGCTATTTCGGCTGTTCAAAGTTTAACGGACTTTGGATGTGGCACGTTACCACGGTACTTTTTTAAAATCATTTTAGTTTTGGAATTCTCTATTAATTCGCTTCTTTTTTACATAAAAAGATTGTCGGAACTATCAACAGACGCGAAACCACAGGCACATTTGTCTTTAGATGTGGTGACAACGCACTGGCACTTTATGAAGAGTAAGGTTTCAATTGCGGTCGCTATTGTAAATTTTAATTTAAATATATTTACAAATATAGTTTTGGCCAACTGAATCAAAAATAAACAGTTTTGTTGTCAAATTCGTTCCTATTTTGGCATTCTCTCTGTTCAAAATTATTGTTCTATATTTCATTTATCTGACATTCTCACCATTCAGAAGCAAAAACAAAACATGTGGAGTTTGTGTGTATGTGCTCTTGCGACCACCTTGTATTGAATTCGCCTTGGCTTTGGCAATCAGCTGTTATCATTTCCATTTTATTTTTGTTTTGGCGTGCGTATACACACTACAGACACTCGCGAATTTCAAACATTAGTAGCATAACTACTACTACTTCCATCATATCAGTAAAATTCATTTTTTTATTCTATCTTTAAACAACACTCTGAACAAACACAAATCGCAACTCAACAAACTACTAACGCAGAAACTGCCAAAGCGTTCTATGTAGCTGACCTTCTACGCCTCACGCTTTGTTGTTAAAGTTCGAACTGCCAAGCAATGCGAGGAAAGTTCTATGTAAACGCCCCATAAGAATAATGAAGTTGTACAACGCATTGAACAGCGCGTTGAACCAACGTGTATAACTTCATTACAATTTGGTTTTGCATTATTACAAGCCTCCCACTTGTTATATATCAATATATATGTATGTATATATATTGTATCCATATATTTTATTTTATACACAATCTGGGTAGCTGGCGAAACCCAGTATCCAGTCTGCCTCTGTGTATCGCAGGCGGAAGGCATGTTGATTATGCTCGGAAAGGCCGAATTTCCGATCCATACTTTCGACGTGATTAATTTTCAAATATAGGCAAATAGAAAGACCTAGCTTCAGCTCTGCCCTAGGGTGCGCTGTAGAGGCCAAGTCTTCGAGCCATGTTCTTAGTGTATCACGTCTGCTGCTTAGACGGATGGGAAAGGCCTAGTTTACATTCCAAGTCTTTCTACCTAATTTAATCGGAGTGGATTGGAAATTCTGTAATTATTAAATTGAATTGACCAAGTATACAATTTTCCAATGTCGGTTCATACCTTTTACTCAATAAACAAATCGTGAGAGAATTAAACTAAATTTAGAATTTTTTTGTTTATTCAGCACTTTCAAAATAAAATTACTTTCCCTTTTGATTGGGTTGTTTTTCAATCGTTCTGCCGTTAGTCCACTTCTTCCCCTTCTTTTTTTAGAATTCTTTCTTTGGTCCTTCTCTAGCTAATATTACGTTAATATTAAATTAAAAAGTTAACGAAACACAAATCCCACCTCAAATATATTTAGTTTGACGTTACTACTACATACATATATTGATATCTTTTAACCTTAAACTGTAAATATATTGACAATTACAGACTACAGGCCATATTGGTGGTCATTGTATTTTGCGATTCCAGAGGTAAGTTTTTCTTCTGTACAAACGCAATACAAATAAAGTACTTCAAGAGTTTGGATGTTGATTATCCACGACAGCAGTTTTTTAAGCTTTTCTGGTTATTTACTTTAAAATTACTGATGCTACATCACTTTTTCCTCGTTCCTCTACACCTCCAGTTTCGGTTAAGCAAATTCTTAAAAACAAGAGCGATGCGATCGTTGAATTCGCGGCCTTAAGCCTGGTATCACAAAAAATTATTTCGTTATTGAATAAATGTTTACCTACTACGCACATTTTAGATCAAAACAAAATATGTCAGTTGTTTGGAGCACGAAGAGTGGGATTTCCTCAAGAATGATAGAATACAAGATTGCGACTTCCCGCGGTGAAATTACAGATCTCGCCTTTAGTAAACAAGAATACGGGAGAGAGAAAATTGAACAACTTCCAATATTTCATTGAAAAACGTGTTCTAATTGTTCTAAAGTGTAAAAGTATGAATTTATAGGCAGACATTTAATAAATAAATTCGCAAAATACTAAAATAAGTGTCTCTTTTTCTTAATTTGTGAAAAAAGCTTTGTCTAGTTGAAGTTGAGAATTGTCAAACCCGGCAAAACCAAAGTAGCGGTACTTCTAAAGGCGTCACCTTCAGTATTCAGTACACCGTGGGATTTCCTGTGTTTCTGGCCCCTTTATTATCTGTAGGAGAAATTTTTCTCGACTACTCTCCATTTATTCACGCCGCTTTTTCATTTCGTACTTTACAATTTTGACAAAATTTGCTCCTCCTGTGAATACACGGTTGAAGAGACATAAAACGATGCAGAGAAAAGAAGGTGACGACAAAAGTACTTCCGTTACTTCGTTCTTGTCACCAGAATTGTTTAGCAAAATAAGTATTACTCAAACGTCTTGAACAACTTGGAGTAGGTTGGCTATGCAAGCTAACGAATGGAGCTAAGTATTCAAATTCATGTTCGAATCGAGTAGTTATTGAGTTTCCCCCATAAGAACATGTGTATTCAATTTTTAACCCATATTATCCCAAGGTGTGATATTACATAGAAAAATGTTTTTTTTCTATGTCTATCTAGTGAGTAGGCTCTAAATAACATGAAAATAAGCTTTTATCAAAAATATTTTCTATACTGGCTGAAATTCAGGACCGCACCTTAAATGGGGCGCTGGGAAAATATGCCTTCGGGTTTTGTATGCGAAGTCGGTTATTATTTTGAATGGTTTTTATTAGTAAATAAAGAATAAGTACACAAAAATTATGATAAATCACAATATATAAGATCAATTATAAACGTAAGCTAAAAATCAAAGTTGATATGAGAGAAAAAAAATTACTTTATGGTATGAAAAGCTTGAGAACAATGTTGATGGAGGCCAACTCCACATTTACTGCATTTGAATTTCGTATTCTTGTGACATTCGCGGCATCGAATTTGAGTTTCGTTTCTAATGATATAGTGTTCCTTCCCATCCAGCCTTACCGAATCTGGCAGCTTACTTTTCGTAGTTAACGGTGTCTTGCCTCCAATGCGTTTTGCTATGGATGTAGAAGGTTTGCCAAGTATCAAATAAGTCTGCACAATGTATCTTGTAAAAGACAAGAAATCATGAGCGTCTTTAGCTTGGCCTGCTGGTGAAACTCGGTATAACTGAAAAGCATTATTAGCACAGGCATTTATGGGGAACATTATCATTTGCCAATACCATCTCTTCAGTCTTATTGAAATTCTATATTTTCCAACATTTTGGTCGAGTCGATCGACTCCGCCCATATATTTGTTATATAATAGATAGCAATGCGGTTGATCTACGTCTACTCTTTTATTGCCGCACCATCTCTTCACCTTACCAATCGGATGAACACCGCTTTCCGTTGAGGCAATAGTTACGATGTTGTTGTCGTTGTAGCGCACTAAAGTCATGTTGGATGATAAATCCGTAATTTGGTGGTGCGAACCCCGTGATGTCTTTTTCATCTCCTTGATGTCTTTTAGCGGGGCACCTTCTGTTCTATTAGCACGTAATGTACCAGTGATAACATGACCCATCTGACTTACTTCGTCTAGTAAACGTAAAGAAGTGAAAAAATTATCAATATAGAAACTGTAGTGGTTATCACTTGGCAGTTTCGAAATCAAATTTGTCACTACAGAGCCTCCAACGCCTAGATTTGGATTGGTGTTACCAGTTTTAGCTCCTTGGTAAGGTTCTCCATAAATAAGATAACCCAATCGTGTACACAGTGACCAAATCTTATAGCCAAAACGTATTGGTTTACCGTGAATATGTTGTTTTGCGCCATGTTTTCCAAAATAAGGTACCATAGACTCATCGATAGACAAATGTTTGTCTCCGGGATAAAACTTTAGCCATCTCTCATTCATAAGATTCCACAGTGGCCTTACTTTTGCAAACTTATCGTCAGAAGGTAGGCGGTTGTTATCGCATGCATGAAAAAAACGTAAAAGCTCTTCAAAACGATTACGAGTCATGCATGATGCAACTCCTGGATGATGAGTGTCAATACTTTGATCCCAGTATAATCTATAGCGTGAAGCGCTATTGTAGCCTGACAAAAGCAAAATACCGATAAAGTTTTTAATTTCTTCAACAGTGACTCGAAAATTGACATGTCCTTTTGCAATTGCATTTTGTTCCGTGCTAGACCGCAGGAGCTCGAAAACTTCTTCGTCAAAAAACATCTCAAAAAAATCTAATGGATTATCCTTATCTAAAACGAAATCAGGTTGCATCGACTCCCTTTCAGGGTTTGCAGCTATATCTTTTTGTCTCCACTTCCTCGTGACAATAGTCTTAGATTTTTTTGCAGGTGGTTCATTTGACTGAGACGCGGACGGCTGTTGTTCCTGTTCATCCTGATTTATAAATGGAATTCCATCTACGGTTTCCAGGACCCCATCTGCTGATGGTAGCTGGCATCGCACCTCAGCTTCTGCTAGTAGTTGCCGACGCGTAAGATTACCTATTTCTCCCGCTTCTTCGCTTCCGCTGTCTTCATCGCTGAAGTCATTGTTTTCAGGTGGTGTGATAAATATATCTGCAGACAGTATATTATGATCATCTTCTAATGCCGATATAATTTCGTGAACGTTCAACCTGTAAATAACAAAACATATAAAAATACGGTAAAATAGTTCTAAATATAGTTTACTGAAGCTGGGAGTACAAGGGCCCGTAGCAAAAACCACGGTGCCTCCTATTCCCAGCGCACCTCAAATGGGGCGGTACACAAAACTTAGTAAAATGAACACATAAAAGCAAATTTTCGTCAAATTCATGATGTTAACTAATAGACTAGTTAAAACTTAAAAAAAAAAACGAAAACGGTAAAATTAATTATAAGTATAAAAAAAGTTTTTACTTACCCTCTCCTGGAATTCATGATGGCTGAAATTCACAGAGTTTAAATAATTCCTGAGAGATAACCGAAAACAATAATCACTTTCAACAAGTTTTAGGTGATAATGACATACGTCAAGAACCCAAATAAATTATAGCCTCTACCAACACAGAATAAAATTTGCGTAATCTGAAACAAAAAAGAAGTGCACCTTAAATGGAGCGCTGGGATAATATGGGTTAAGTACTTACGCGCATCTCATCGTGTCTCGCGTACGGCGCTTACGCTTGTTATAGAGTTCCACCTCAAAAGATTTGTTTCTGTGGCAGCTCTTGTAATTGCAGAAATTTTAGAGAGAGAGCATGAAGTTTCAACAAGCAGAAGGAAAAATTTTTCAAAAAATATCAAAATTAAAAAGAGGTATAAGTAATAATTTTACAGCAATTTTACTGGATATTGTTTTCGTACACCAAAATTAGCAAAAAAAACCATCAAAAGAGAGGCAATTTTATTGGTTTTTACTGGATAAATTTTTGCAAAACAGCTGATTGAAATTATTCAGTTGATCACAAGTAGAAAACAATTATTAAAATTACTAACTATTTTCATTAAAAAAGAGTAAATAAATGAACGTGCACTAAATTTACGAAGTTTATTGCGTATATCAGTAAGACGCCCAGAATATGTGTATTTGCAAGAATAGTCGCTCATATTGAGCCGCAGTGGCTTTATTTTAACCCTTTATCGGGCAAGGCAGCAAATTAAAAAAAAAAAATTTTTTCGATAGCTACAGTCAAAATAAAAATACAACTTTTTTAAATTTTTTGTTAATATTTTTTTTTGCTATTTATTTAAGAAAATATCTTTTGTGACAGATATGTTACATTGCCTTGAAAAGAAAAATCTAATTTATGACAAATGGTGTGCACGGTAACAGTTATTAGGCTTGTTGTAGCACAATGCAATTCCGCATTTTTCACACATTGTTTGGGTAACTCCTTGGCAATTAGGCATCTTGCATCTTATCCTCTTTTCCGTCCATATTGGCCAATGACCAACTTGATCAAGTCGCAAAGATACAGTGTTTTTGACTTTGTTTTTGTTCCATATTTTAAAAGTATTTCCGCAATCTGTAGGTGAAATTCTGCCGCAGGCAACAATTTTTCTGTGTTATTGGATCGATTTTTTTTATAAAGAAGCCAAGCGTTTGCCATCACTAAATCTAATAGATGATAAAACAACCCAACTTGCCATCGTATATTTCACAGTTTTATTTTATGTATATCTTCCCATGATGCAATCAATAAGATCTACACCACCCATGTGCGCGTTGTGTTCACTAACAATAGGTGGACGATCAATTTCAACGTATTTCTTCTGAATTTCATCGTATCTTTTTACTTTACGTTTTGGTATTTCACCAACGAAAGTGGATGCGAGATTTACAATCTTATTATCTCTCCAAGAAACTGTTGAAATACCGATTCCTTCTGCATGACACACATACTCTATGCTAGATCCCCTCTTTTTTCATCATTTCTTTTTCGCTTGTTAACTTACAATTGAGGCACTTTTGCGAAATTCTTATTTAACTCACCCAAGATCGGACGTATTTTGTACATTCTGTCAACATTTTGATCAGTCGATGGCAAATTTTTGCTGTTGTCGTTGAAGTGTATGCGATGTCGTAAATTTTCAAATTTTTTAAGCGGCATCACTTCTTGTATCATAGATGTACCAATATTATTCCAGTGACTGGGTACATTAGGAAGTTGTACTTAGGACATCATATAAACCACTCCAATAAATTGCTGAATATTCATTTCTGATACACGAAATGGATCATTAACGTCCTTTTGAACAACATACAAATTTGTTTCATTGGCAATAAACTTTATCAATTCTTTTGAAAATAAATAAAAAAAATATTCCATTGGCCCGTCGAGAATCTTTATATCATCGGGCAAGGATGTATTGCCTGTAAAACGCAATTGGTGCTCTTCCAAAACTAAACTCTTTTTTCCAGGGAATGTCATTGTAACGTTTTTTTTTTGTTTTTGTGCACTCTCTGCCGAAATGGACGGAATATCATTCGACGGATCTGAACACAATTCCATATTTTCATTTTCAATATCATCCACATCAGCATGTACCAACTCTTCATCTTAATTAGGATCATCCACATCATTATCATCATCAAAATCGAGTCCATCTTCACTTTCGTCAAGAATTTGTCGAATTTCATTATTGCTCAAAGTTTTAGACATTCTGCTAAAAATATATTGGGGCTGTAATGGGACAAATATGCAACAAACAATAAATACAATATTGAATAGCCAAATGAAATTTATTTTCAATTGCACTTAGTAAAATCACTAAATTACTTGCTTACCCAATTTATTTAAAAAAGCAAGCACGTTTTTCACGTTCACAAAACCCGGGTTTCGTCACCAAATTTCAGCACTTGTTGCGAAATACCAAACTTTTCGTACTTCCTTGCATGTTTTCTCATTGAAATATGCCATACTTCCAGCAGTTTTCACAAGTTACATCTCGTTTGCTTTATCAAGTAAGCGAGAATTTCAAACAGGCGAAGACCGCCAGTGAATGACTGACGCAGCAAACTCAGGTGAATACAAGATTGATGAATTATTTCATACTGTGATATATATATAGTATGCCAGGTAGTTGACGTACACATATTTCAAGTTTCCGTATTATGATTTTGGGTTTTAACCCATTAAAGGTCTTGGTGCAAACATTTTTTACAATTTATTTATTATACAAATCCTTAGCGAAAACTTTTCGCCGCAATATACACACACCAAAAATTATAGTTATGCTACTTTTTGTACATGTTTTTTCTTTTATCTTTATTTATAACTTTTTATTAAAAAGTATTGACTAATTAGGTTAAAAAATTACAGACGAAAGAAGTAGAATTTACGTGTTGTAAATTCTGACAGTTCTATGTTCTTTGTAAGACTGGGCTCAGACGGGGAAACTTTTGTTGCTTATTATCGGCGATTTCCCTTTTGGTGTTGCTCGCCGCGTTCACACAGAGCAACTCTGTTCAGGCAATTTTTTGGCATTTCATTTTATATCATTTTCGCAAATTTCTGTACGCTTCGCTTAAGCGGCATTTACACATTCTGAATTTTGTGATTATAAGTAAAAGGTGAGTTGAAAAATGAAGTTTTAACATAATTTACGTTAATATGTGTAGTATATGCATACACATGTGTATATTTAATCGCAAAAAAATAAGAACAAAATTTCATTTCCCAACTTACCGTATGTATTCACTTAAAACTCAACAAAACTGCAACCACTGAAAGAATTTATAAATGAAAAGGAATGTCAAATTTCTTAGCTGCCGACTGAGACGAATAAGAATACAAAGCGTGTCGCCCGAGCACGAGCAACTCGGTGCCCTTCCCCTTTCCCCGTCCCTCTCTCTGCTATAAGTAACGAGTTGCCGCGACAAAAGTTTCCCTGTCTGAACGTTGTCTTACGTACTGCCAAATTTTTCAAGCCACGTCGATTTTGACAGAACTTCGGAAACAGCTGACTACATGTTGTTCATTGGTAGAAATAGGCGAAAGAATATTTGGAAATTTGCAATGCTCCTTGCATTAATTGTAGAACGTTTTTTTTTTGCTTTGGCCGCGGAAAATAAATAATAAATAAAGAAATATGAGAGGATAATTAAAAAATTCTTAACATCATACATACGTGATAAACACAAAATTTTCTAGTCAGCTACCTGGGACCCAGTATACACTTAAAACAAATAATTAGAACACGATAGCATGGATTATGCGTGGAGTTATTTTTTCGTGCTGATATGGCTGACTTATATGATTTCATCTGGTGTGCTGCTCTTTTCTCGAGGATTTCTTCTTTCACGAGTCTCCAAAACGGATGTCAGTTCATGTCAACGCCTATCCTTAAATGAAAGTGACGTGAGTCATACATACATACATTTTCTTAAATCAAACAATTGGTAATTTATATATTTACTTAAAATGTTTAGGAATATTTTCTCAGCGAAGATCTAGTCAAAGAAATCTTCAAAGATGTAAACGCCACTTCCAACTTGTGTCTGCCTCAAAAATCCAAAGTGATAATATTAGTTATTGATGCGCTCAAACATGAATTTGGAGTTTATAAGGAAAATATTACAGATCCATTACCATTCGAAAATAAATTGACAATTATGCATGACCTTCTACAAAGTTCACCAGGTAATTCTAGGCTCATGCGATTTAAAGCAGACCCACCAACAACTACTCTGCAACGGCTGAAAGGCCTTACCACCGGCAGTTTGCCAACTTTTGTTGACATGGGCTCAAATTTCGCCACACCTGAGATTAACGAAGATAATATCATCGACCAATTAGTAAAACATAATTCACCTATTGTCTTTTTGGGAGATAGCACTTGGACGGATCTATATCCTCGTCGATTTAAGCGCTCTTATTCCTATCCCAGCTTTGATATTTTCGATTTAGATACAGTAGACAATAAAATTAAACAGTATTTGCCTAAAGAACTTGGAAAGGATGATTGGCAGGTGCTGATTGCACACTTCTTAGGTGTCGATCATTGCGGTCATAAACATGGGCCATTACATGAAGAGATGTCACGAAAACTGGATGAAATGAATGAAGTAATTAAGTAAGTCTATAATATTTGAAATTGTCAATATTTATATTAACTTAATAATTCTAAAATATTCAGATACGTTGTAGCAACAATGGACAGTGATACAACTTTGCTTGTAATGGGTGATCATGGCATGACGGCTTCTGGCGATCACGGTGGTGATACCGAGGATGAAACTAATGCCCTTTTGTTTGCGCACACTAAGAGCTACAAATTCTTCGGAAGCGAATTCGGTTCTGATAACGCAACTATGCAACAGGTAAATATGCGTATTGAGAGATAGAAGATAAAAAAATCAGAACACTATCATCGCTTATCTCAATTCTTCGCATTGCGTCAAATTTCTTATCATACGAAGGCATACAGGTTGGGCAATTCTTTTTAATATGTATGAGTTACATTAGACCGGGTCCTAAAACAGCCAAAATTAAATTTTCTCCGTTACTGTTGAAGGTTTTCCATTTCGCTTTTTTTTTAATTAAAAACAGATTATTGACATTTTCCCAGATGTAAACTTTTGGCATAGCGTTTTCTTATCGGATATTTTTAGTAAAGTAAATACCCCGGCCAATCTCAAAATGCGCTAAGCATATTTAGCTTCCTCCCTAACATCGCATGGAACAGCCGCTGCTACTGAATATGCGAAATAACTGGGAATTGAAAGAAGCGTTGTATAGATGCTTTGTATTTGGGTACTGATAAAACTAGAAGTCAATTTTTGTTTGTTTTTTATTTTTCTGTTTTTTTTTTTTATTAAAAAAATTCAAAAGCATCTTTTTAGAAAAGTAACAATTAAACTACCTTCCCTATTATATCACGGATTTATTTATTAAATCTGTGCCTATAGATTATATTTTTAAAATTTAGCAAAATTAAAACTCGTTTCTCACTGATTATAGGGAGTTGTTTATTCTCCTCCTTCCCATATTCTTTGTTTGCTTGAATTGAGATACTTATATCACTTGTCACGGAACGGCAAGATCTTGTATTTTATCGCGCTTGAAAATAAAGTACTAAAGTACTCAAAACTATATTTTCCCACTTTTGATTCCAGCAACAAATTAAAAAACGTGTGAGAAATATTTATTTTGGGCTGCTTTTTTCGAACCTAGTCTAATATACATAAATATCTAAATATATACAAAAAACCGTATATAATACCTCATAGAAGTAAATATCGGATCGAATATAAAAGTCTACTATATTTATACACATCAATGCCAGGTTAGTTCAGTGTCAGAGTTAGTAAAAAAATACAATAGCGTTTTCTTAGTCTCAAACGGACCTATTGTATTGATACTTCACTGAAAGCAAGGGATATAATGCGGATGTGCATGAATTGGTAGCGCCGATACTAAACTGAATTATTTAACACCCTTGTTTCACTTATTTCAAATCCAAAAACAGCCTCAGTAACAATTAAGATGAATGCCTTTAAATCCTGTATATAAGTATAGATATTCATACATATCTAAGTATTTTTAGCATAAAGGCATATTTTCAAAAAATGGTCGCATATCTTCTATTCCACTGATAAGATGCTCACAATTTTTCGCTCAAAATTCAAAATTCATTTGGAAGAAAAGTTTTGATTCTAATCAGCCCCATCGCTGAATCCAGCGTAACTCGATCTTCGGAGATTTTATGAAAATTGCATCGCTGAATCCAAATAGCTACGAAGGAATCATTCCAACGATTTTAGCTACGTTTTTAGCTAAGTTTTTTCGTAGATTTCACGAAAATTCGGACTATGATGGATTCAGCAGCAGCTCCGAATATCAATAAATACACCAAATAATATTTTTTCTTTATTTTACAGATCGACCTCGTGCCCACATTGGCCACTTTACTGGGCGTTCCAATACCTTACTCAAATTTGGGATTGATCAATTTTAACCTCGTTCCTGATGTAAAACTACCATACATGAGCAAATTCGAGACACTTTTACTCCACGCCTGGCAAAATGCTCAACAGATTTATACATATTTTTTCGATTACGCTTTGGAAAACAAACGCACGTTCAGTGTCGATGAATTGGAAAATATGCAAAACGAATACGTCTTATTCACCCATCGCGTGAAAACGGTGTATAATGAAGCTGGCTTCAAGTCATTCATTGGCGATTTGAATGCCAATATGCGACTCATACTTGATACATGTCGGGAAATTTGGATAAAGTTTGACGCCGTACAAATGTCCCACGGGCTTTTGTTTACTCTGCTGCCTATATTTTTTTCATTTCTGCTAATCAATAACTTAAATGCCTTAGAGTTATATCGAATATTCACACCCAAGGGCGTTATGTATACGTACCTAATAAATATTGCGGCAGGTTTCTTTGGTTATCGCTATTTCAAAAATTTCTCCTTCAAATCGGAGGAACATGGCGTATTCTTCTTTACAAACATCTTTAGTACATTTGTGCTAGTTTTCCACACATTACAAAATTGGCGCACAATCGCAAATAATTGGTCAGCAATGAAACGTTTCGGCAACATGCCAACTCGAATAATTTTTTTTATCTCCATAAGTGTCTTCTTTTCCAATAGTTTCGTTGTGCAAGAACCGAAAATACTGTCATATCTATTGATAGCATGCATCCTGCTGCTATCGTACGAAATACTACAAAAATGCATACGACCCGAGCTCAACAAACGGTTTAAATGGTCGCATTTTTTACGTTCACCCACAGTTCGATTGCTGTTGTTCAGTGTTTTAGCCATTATCTTCGTTCGTTACACGTATATGCTATTTCGTTGTAGGGAGGAACAGGGTAACTGTGCCGACTTTACCAAAAATGCTGGAGGCTTCTCTCTTAAGCGACCTGCAAGTGGCAAAACTTATATTTTAGCTGTAGTCGTCATAGTACTCTACACTACAGTCTCCCGCCTTTACTTACGGCATAGTGGCAGTCTAACTGGCGGTTCGCCTAATGTTTGGTTGGCGCGCTATGGCCCAACCATCGCTTCGATTTGTGCTGGTGGTCATTTGCTGCTCGCTAATAGCGCCATGAAGAATGTGAAGCGGACGCATATCGATGCTATGGCACTCGTAATTTATGGGCTTATGATGATACAGATTGTTGTGCTGTGCGTTTCGCCCCTACTCACTTTTTACGTTTTGCCCAATTTTACTATGCCTATTCAAATTAGCCAGTGGGACAGAGTGGTACCGCAGATTTTCAAAAAGATTAAGCGTATGTATGACGATGCGGAGGCGCGCGAAAATCAGATGGATGCAATGGTCTATGGACTGACCACTGTATATTCTTCGGCAACCATTGTGTTTGGGTTATTTCTAAATATGGTGCTGATTGTATTACTGGAACCCCGAGCCTCAATTGGCATGATTTCCTGTGTGGCGATTTCTGTTGTCATTATTTTGGTCCATTCCACCTTGCGTTATCGAACCGCAACGAGTTTGGGTAAGTGTCTGTTGATGTATTTTTATAATATTCAGTTTATTTAACAATTTTATATGTTTCTTTAGAAAATTGCATACAACCCACATTTACCGGAATAATCAGCTGGTTTTTGCTAGCTCATTTTTGCTTCTTCGCTACCTCTCATCAGACTACATTGTCGCAAATAGACTGGCGAGCTGCTTTCGTGGGCCGCACAAGTGGTCTTGGAAAGTCACACTTGATTTCTGGTGTCTTAGTTATTCTCAATACCTTCTGTGGACAAGTGTTCTTTTTCTGTATGTACAACCTACTTAGCGTGTTGACGTTCTCACTTTGCGCGCTTTACCCAAAACTCATAAAAAGTCCGATTAATCCAAATGCGAATGGAACCCCAGGTATAGCATCGCTGGAGGAAATTGGTTTTGACACGATGCGTGGTGAATTCCTGCTCTTTGAGAATGAAGGGACTTTCCTCGCCAGCTCATTTAAACTGGCAGTACAGTTTCTAATGTTGCAAGGCGTAAAGGTAAAATCTTAATTAGTGCATGGGCTTTTTAAGTTTTCTAACAACCTATTAAATTAAATGCAGGTGTTCTGCGCAATGCTTGCTTGTACCATTCATTGCCGCCATCTGATGGTATGGAAAATCTTCGCACCGCGCTTCATATACGAAGGTATCGGAACGTTTGTTAGCTTTGCGTCTCTAATTGTCGGTTATTTTGTTATATTACGCATTAATCGTGCTTTAAAGCGATTAATTTTTAAGACAAAAACTTTGAAAACGGATTAGTATTGTAGTGAGTCCCATCTCATGCTCGACTAGTATTTTGGAAAAATGTTTGTGTATGTTTTTTAGAATTAGTTTTGTGTTGTCCATTGCATTGACTCTTCGAAACAATATTATTTATTTTCAAAGAACCTAAAATACTGCATTTTATATAGTTAATAAATGAAACGAATTTTAAATCTGAACAAAAACAGTTTTTCAATATTTTAAGGTTACTGTATAAATACTTTAACTACAAACGTAAGCACGTACATTTAGCAACTGTGAACGTAGAGTAATTGCTAAGATATAAATTCAGAGTGGTGGCAGCAATTCATAAGTCGACAGCATAAAAGCAGAGAACATCAAACAATGAGAAAGTGTAAATTTTGGTTCGAAGCAAATGAAATCTGGACAGTTTCGGCTAAGGAATTCAGAGCTGCTAAAATTTGATTTCGCCGACGACTTAGCAAGGATGTAAATGTGAATTAACTTTCCTCTGTTCAAATTTTTGCTTAAATGTTGATAAGTGCCAGTTGTTTATGGGAATAATGTTACAAATGTGTTTATTAATATATTTAAAATCTTGTTTCCACAAAAAATTGTCAGGAAAAATTACAAAAAAAAAAAAATAGTTATTTCTAAAATTTTCCGGAAACTTCATTTAAGTTACAAATTTAAAAAAAAATTTAAACAAATAATTAAAACTAAATTGCATATGAATGAGTTATGTAGTATTTTTACTTGCAAGTCATTATGAATATTTTTCAAAATTAAAAAAAAAAACTGAAATTCAAAGTATTGTTTTACAAACTAAGAAATTAATAAATTATTTAACTCTTTTTTTTTAATTTTCTGGAGAAATTACTTAAAATAAAAAAACATTTGGCTCAAACGAAAATTATTTGTTGAATTTTTACGAAAAAAATTTGTTATTTTTATCATCATGTCATCATGAATATTTTGAAAAATGAAAAAAAGTGAAATGTTAAAATATCCAAGGATATTCATTTTTTTTACTTACAAATATGCATTAATAAAATTTGTATGCTCGTTTAATTAAAAAAAAATTGTTTGAAATGATTTAAAAAAATATATATATTACAATTTAATATTTCATTTGGTTTCCTATGTTGATTTGTTCATTTGTATCAAACATTTGTCTTGGTTCTCTGTTTGCACATTCTCATTGTTTGATGTTCTCTTGTGTGCGTCTCGATATTGTAGCACAAATTGAGGGACCTACAATTTTACGCCGACTCCGAACGGTAAATGACCTTTTTGTGAAATTTTCATGGCAAAAATTCATTGCCTGCAGAGGGGCAACTGCGATTAGAAAAATCATTTTTATAATTTTTGATGTTACTTGCCCGGGCACGATTCGAACTCGGGGCACGCCGAATAAAGCGCACACGCGCTATACTCTCGAATACGGTGGACTACAAAATTAACTAACTAAAATACAATCCATTGTGGCTGTATGTTTAATATAATCAGGGTTTTTTGCAAAATGCTATATTAGTGGTTTGTTAGCAAATTTATGTATGTAAATATGTGGATACAATGTGCATGTGTATAAATTCAACCTTGACCTACGCTAAATCTTAATCACATCACAGCGCATCGCAGCCGCAGCTGCACTTGTGCCTGTACCAGCGCTAAATATTCTAAAATATCTGAAACTACATACGTACATACATACATGCATGCATTTATTAAGCAATTCATGCGCGCATCATTCATTTGCGTACATATACACGCGCTGATGGCGATTGACACAAAAATTGCCGAAAACTCGAAAGAATATTCTTTTGACGATTCCCCCTTTCCCTTTCAACCCTTCTCTTATCCTCAATTGTTGCATAACTCAAGTTGCTCCTCGCGATCCAGGAACGGGTTTTTTGTTTACTTATTTTTCTTCTATGGTTTTTGTTTTGATTTATTACTTATCATCATTTTGTACACATGCAGCCGCTCGCCTCTGCAAAAGAGCCCCTCTGCTCTAAATATAGCAAAATATGGTGAAAATGGATTTTATTGGTATGGTAGAATTAAATTCAGTACTTTTCAGAGGTGAATTCTCTCGGTTGCACCCGCATGATGGAAATACCAATTGCGAAAAAATTAAGGGTGTGTGTGATTTGAGACTCGAACAATCTCATGCACCACATTAAGGTGTCTACACTGGCAGAATAAGATGCTGTAGCGCAACTAAAAAAAATTTAATTTTCAGAAATAACTTTAAATATGCAAAGTAAATTTTATTGTGATATATGTAAATACAAAACGAATTTATCTTCGCTAATGAATAAACGTATGTATTATGTACATGCAAATGTATACACTATTAGATTCAAGGCAAAATATCTCACATAACATATAAAACTTTGACAAACATGAATTAACATTCGAAATGATTAAAATCGTAAAATCTTATAATTCTAAAAGCGTATTTAAACAATACACCTTTTAATTAAATATAATCTATAATCGTAAGGAAAATATTATAAACACTATTTATATAGAAAATCCTTTCGTGTAATAATACCGACAACGCGATTCTCTTTGTCGATCACAATCATATGCCGCAAACCGAGCGCACGGAACTTCTTGAATATCTTTGACGCCGAGTCATCCTAGAAAATACAATGCGCTTTAAAATATATACCAACAACTATTTTAAGGAAAACTTACAACGCTGACACGCACTGGTGATGGATTCATGAATATGTCCAGATTTACTGTGGAGTTTTCTTTCTCAGGCCGCATGCGTACACTCTAAAATAAAATTTTTATACATTTGCAATGACGAATAGAACATTTTCTTGAAATAAATATACTAACATCAATGGTTGGATAGCGCGGATAGACGTTCCTAAAAGTTTGTATTGAAATTTCTTTTTCCCAAAATCGTTTCTTTTCCTCATATAACGAGTTCAGTAAAATCACAATCAGCTGTGAACGCAGCACTATGCCACAAACACGACCATTTTCGCGATGACTCTAAATAATAAAAAGAGTTATCGTTACAGATATTTGAGGAAAAAATTTACTCACATCCTGAACGTCCTCTACAACTGGGAAACCATTGTGTTTACAACGGCGTAGTATTTTGTAAATATATTTAGCACTGTCACATTTTTTGATACAAATCACAGGTGAGCTCATTATTTGCGACGCTTTGAAACCGTTATATTTTTGATGAAGTTCCCATGGCAAAATCGGTACACAACTCATTTTAACTTGAATGTCGTAGATGCCCTGCGAGTTAATTTGAAATTTTACATTATTATTATTATTCGGTTATACGTCTCTCCCGTATGCTGGAAGAATTTCATACTTAAAGTCTTATTTTTAACCACGGATTAAAACTAGTTTCTTTGGAGAAAACGTGTCTTCATTCTTACTAGGAAATAATAGTAAAACGAAAACATTGTACCCGTATTTTCGGCGTTTTATTATTTTTTTAATGATATTCTTCCAGCAAACACTCAATATGTAAAAATAAATATGTTGATCGACTCACCTCATTAAAATAGTCGCCCACCCACTTGGCACTGATCAGCGTGACAATCAAAGGGAAAAAGAAAGATGTTTCTGCACCTGTTGTTTCCATAAGTATGACCGAAAGACTGATGGTCATGCGTAGTACGCCTCCCAAGTTTGCAGCAGCGCCGATAAGTGCGTACTTGCCAGGACTTAGAAAAGTCTGTTCAAATTAATATCAATCTGAGTAAGATTTAATGATTCAGAATAACAATGTTTACCGCTTCTGGGAAAATATAGAATATAATCATAGCCACCAAACGACCCCAAGCGGCTCCAACTAAAGCCGTTGGAATAAATATACCAAGAGACACATTTAAACCGAAGGTAACACAAGCGAGTAAGTAATATACTAGCGTAAATACGGCCAAGGTCAATATTTTGTGGGAGCCTGCGATATGAAAAGAATTATAAATAAAAAGAATTACTACTTGCAATATGTTTGGAGAATTGGTAATATAAAAAATGAATATTTGAACCAAACTTCTTTTTTACCTGGAGGATCGTGAAAGAGCGAGCGTACCGTCGCTTCTGGTGTTTGGAACCAAAGTGCAGCCACAGCATTATATTCGTTGTCTTTACAAAATAACTGAGGAAACATAAAGTAAACAATTAAATCTACAACATAAGAGATATAAGGTAGAAGGTGATTCACCTGTACGGGATAATCAGTAGGATCATTTCCTAGTGGGCGACAATCATTTATGCAAAATATCATAACACAAGCTAAAGTCACGCCAATTATCGCTACAAGTGCTGCTTCCAGTATGCGAGCAAATTTGAATTTAATAAAACGTGCACGGAATCGATTGATATGTGTATTATATGAGTTCCAACTGGCACCCAACAGACCACCTGTTATACCGAATAGCATAAAAATAGGCAATTCGCGATATTCAAAAGTTAGTGGTTGTTCGAATTTGCCCAAATTAAATAGACCAGTAAATGTGAAATAATTCAATCCGTGATATGCCGACAGCACAATATTAAGGGTGAATGAACTTATTATAGACGCAACTAGAGTACGCCAAATGAGGTTTTGATTCCAAAAACTTGCTGCCTCCTCCAAAGAGAATAACATTCCACCGATTGGGGAGCCGAAAGCTGCAGCAACGCCAGCAGCTGCGCCACCCAACACAAAATCACGTTTCTCATGATCGTCACGAAAATCACGAAAAACACCAAAGTCAGCCACAAAGGTAGTGCTTTTGCCTTGTGAAATACCGGCAGCTACCACTGCTCCCGCATGGGCCATTGGTCCTTCCTAATCGATATACAATGTAATTTGGACCATAAAAAACAAGAATATCACACTTTACACACCTTTCCACCAACTAAACCGCCAACCACTGCTGTCACCACTCCAGCAGCCTTTACAGCAAGTGTTTTGATGCGTACTATTCGCGGAATTTTTACACCATTAAGATAGCTCTTGACTTGGGGCATGCCGCTGCCTGCTGTGATTGGCTCTACATAAGTGACCAGCGATGCGCCCAAAACAACTGGAACGATACTCATAGCCATCCACCAAAGATAAGGGATGACTAAATTTCCTCCGGGATTGATATTTGCAGCAACATTATCGTCAACGGCTAGAAGAGAAACGAAATAAATATGTACCTTTTTTAGTTCCTTACATCATATACGAAAGAATAAAACTTGAACTTCTTCCATGGTTCTCATTTCGAAATCTTTCACAATACGTACACTTTTTGAGAAACGAGTATTTTACTGCTGATAACTCCTCAATTGGTATGTCAATAATGCAGGCGACGAGGGCAGTTACTATGCCAATTTGTATAAATATTATCCAACGCAGGACATCTTTACGAATGTTAAAACGTGAATTAACTGTACGTTTTTCCGCTTCTTTGAAAAGCTCATTTTCACAAACATCGTAGTCCAAACTCTAATATATTAGACATTATATTAAATGCATAAATATATATATATGTAGCTATATATGCAAATGTAAAAAAGGAGCATACCTCATAGACGTCATCTTTAAGGGCCGCGGTATTGACTGTAGCTGAACGTTGTCGTACATAAAAAGTCGGTTCACTCTCGTTACCACCAGTTCTTTCCTCAGTAGTCTGCAATGTATTTTGTGATGAAACATTGTTCTCGTCCGTGACAATAGAATTTCCAAATTTATTTTCCCGAGTTCGCAGTGCCGCTTTCCCCGTCTGGTTTGTTTACATATGTATATACATTCAAGTCAAATTATTGATAAGCTAAGCAATCATGACTCATTGCAAATATATTGAATATATTGATATATGAACAGAAACTATAGTTTCCCAGGGATTTTAACAAGAGTACTTACGGCAGATGAGCTAGGCTCCAAATCGCTAGGTAAAAGGGCTGGCGGTTCGTCATCATCATCAATCTGTTTTTCTGGCAAATTAATGTAAGGAACAAAGGAATCGCTAACATTTTTTGACTTTACGCTTTCTGGTTCTTTTCGTTTGTGTAAAGCTGTATCTTCTTCATCTTCACTGGAATCGACTTTTATCAAGCACTCAACGTCATCTATTTTCTTCATTGTTAATTAATGGAATTTATAAATTCCTGATGCTTAATTTCAAATTTGTGAATGAGCTTATAAAATATTTGCAAAAAATTCAAATGAATGCAGCCACAGAGGTGTAGCGTAGTGTAGTAAATGCAACAGACTCATGGTTGCATTCAGATGATCTAAACAAAAGGCCTTTGCTGTTTGTGATCAACTGAATTTTTTTAATCAGCTTTTTTTCTAACAGGTCTATTCTGCACCGGTAAAAAACTGTCATTACCGGTAATAAAAGGCTCCGGAAACTTAAACATCCTTTTTGAATTCTGTGCCCACTTATTACCGGTGAAGTTTGTTACCATCATATTTTGTGGTAACAACGAGGTAAGAGCTCCGAGGTAGAGGTTTATTTACCGTATGTAGTTAGATGTCCTTTATTGGCAAGTTGTTATGCGTAAAAATGTATATAGTAAAAACTCTAACCCTCAAAACAAACTGTCATTTTCCTCTTTCAATTTCCCCAACTTTGCGTTCGAAACCGTCAGAACGGGATAATTCGGAACAGTTGTTACGAACTATTATAAAGTATTACGTAAAAAAACAACTATTTATAAATTAATTACATCCTCGATTTAGATGATTTGAAGATTTATTTGAAGGGGTATTGTAAGGTTTTCATGCTTCTTTCTCCTATTCTTTGTCTAATGAATTCTGCCACTTCGCCGCGGGAAGTTGCAATCTTGTATTAAATCATTCTTACTTACAACACTGTTTTTCCGTTCATTCTTTTCCATATTCGCCCAGCTATTACTTATTCAATAATACATGTATGATAAAGGGGTCTCCCCGAAATACCATAGCACCTTTTATTGTTGTAAGCTTAATAAAATGCACATCTGCAAGGCTTGCAGGGTTTCAGTTGCGAGTTTTTCGCTTTTTTTATTTTTTAGGCCCCATTTTAGGGTGTTGTGCAACTGGAAAATGATAAATTAAATTTTAAATTTCTTGTCAAACATGCAATTACAAAATTTTAATAACTTAAATTAAAGTTAAAGTTATGAAATATTCGTACATATGTACATACATATATATAGTTTCTGGAAATACAGAAATACATACATATGCATATAAAAATTACCAATTTTGGTTTTCATTGTTGTTCTGCATATGACATACGATTTGTCTGGTACTAAAGAACGTAGATTAAAAGTTGCACCCCTCTCATCGTTCCTCTAACAGAAAACATCGTCCAATTTCAGCATACCAGGACTAATTGGACTTTTGCTGATTGATATTAGTATCTGATTAGATCTAATTGATTTCTGGTGTGGTGAAATCAGATGAGAGCTCTTGCCACAAGAAACGAAAAGCAATACTAATTGTGTGTAATCTACGTTCTTAGCGTATGAGCATTAATTTTTGTGAAAATTATCAATGCTCGAACTGAATGAGTGTTCGGGCGGTAGAACCAGGAAGAATTAACAAGCAACACAATTCAAGCAACCAAAGTTCCATGAGGAATGTTTTACGCTGTTATAACAACAACAACAACAACAACAACAACAACAAGGGGAAAAGTTATCGTTATTTCTCAAAGACATATAAATACTGAGTTTTGCGCGAACAGGAATTAATAAACATTTGCAAGAAATGAAAAGCCCAAACTGTGATCTCTGTTTGTAAGTTTTTGGAGGAAACCAAGAATGGTAGAATACAAGATTGTGCTGATTAATGTGAAATTCAGAGAATTACTTGGGTGTGACGTTACACCCGATTTACCGATGTAGAGGACTGAGAGAAACACGTTCTTATATATGTTAGAAAGAATACACAGTAATATTGTAAAACGCGTTGGAAAGAATTCACACGATTGCGACACTACATCCGTATACGGGTTTTCTAAATAAAACGTGCAAATTCTGTCAAAATTTCGAAAAGAAGGTTAGCGGTACCACAATATGCGCCATCTTCTGTATTACTTTCACCATGGGAGGAAACGAAGGTGATTTGGTACAAGCAAAGAATATACATACATACATAGATTACAAAGAAGTTGCATGGCGTTTCGTTTCCTGTGGCAAGAACTCTCGTCCAATTTACCACACACAGAAACAAATCAGATGCCATCAGGTTCTAATATCAATCAGCAAAAGTCAAACTAGTTCTGACATGGTGAATTGAATGAGATTTTCTGTAGAGGAGCACGGTGGAATGAGATGCAACTTCTTTCTAATCTACTTTCTTTGGCACAAGCTTGTACAAGTTATCTGCCGGGAGTACACAAGAATGATAGAAAATAACACTGCAGTTACACAATCAAGAAATGGCATTCAAGTTGCTCACTCATACTGTTTGTCAAAATTACTTATCTTGAAAGGATTCATTTTATCATATTATATGGGTCAGAGAGTGGCATCGCTGTTATCTTTCCAATCATTGCTGCTATTCTCACACAAGCAAAACCCAAATGGGTAAACAGCTACTGAGAGACTCTTTATGCGCTATGTGAAATACAATCAGCCTTAAGCTTTACATGCCATTTTTATATATGCAATGCAATGCAAGTATAACAGAAGGTTTAATCTAACTAATATTTTTCCGGAACTAATTTTTAATCTTTCTTTGCATGATTTTATTGCTCTATAAGTTCTACTTCCAAATAGGAAATATTAGATAATTTTATAGGTAAATTTAGTTTTTTTTGGCGATTTTTTACGAATATTTTTAATCCGCGTAAAACTATTTGATCCGTGCGAATTATGTTGTTTCAATTCATACATATGTATGTATGAAACTGTAGAAACAGTTAATGTGCTTTTTTTAAGGTGCGGTGTTTACCTCCAGATAAAAGAATCTCAAAAATTTTTTTTAATCACTTCGATAGTTTTTGAAATTATGTCTATATTTGTAATTGAAATGCAAAGTGTGCATCGAATTTAGAGTTTGGTCAGGCAGTCTGATTTTCTCATAATACTGTTATGTGGGCTCGTTTATAATACGATTTCGCCCTTGGGTCAAAGGCTGTATTTGTACCAAGTTTCGTTGGGATATCCATGACAAACAAACATGGCTTAATCGATTTCTGTGAACAAAGTTATACATAATACACTGGGACTAGTCCGCTCGACTATAAAAATTACTGCAATAAAAAATTCTCACTTCCTATTCGTTTGAAATCCATACTATATATTGATATCAGTTTCATTGTTTTGGCAAAACCAAATACCTATGTATATCCAAATATATATCTTTTTTACACAAAAATTGATAAACCATGTTTAACAACTTATATTTAGGGTCTGTGCCATACGGTAGCAAAGTTCTATGGTGAGATATCTTTTTACTGTGGTGAGAAAATTTTACTTTTCTGTCAATCGGTCACTTTCTAACGCAGACAAATTCTTACAGTTATTTAGTAGCAAAGAAGAAGAAAATAAAGTTTATAAATGAAAAATGCACCAAATATACAAACAAATTATACCGTTACTAGTTACAATTCCTGGGAGTTTATAATTAATTAGGGTTTTTAATTCAGCTTATTAAATGTTACTGTACTAAATTAGATTTAAGCATGCTATAAATTTCCACTAGAAACATTTTGAAAAAACATATTTGGTTAACGGCAACAATTAATACAATTTGATTAAAGGTATTTTCATATACATTTTAACAGTTCATTTATCGGAATGACCGATTTTCCAATTAATCAGGTTTCTATTTATAATAATGATTTTTTTTTCAAAGCTCCACGTCGGACAGTGCGGACGTGTAAATCATTTGCCCTGAAGACGGTTACCACAGTGTAACCGAAATATAGTGGAGAAAAGTAAATCATTTGTTTTTAATAACACCAAACACCCCCTTAACCTCGAGCCGGAAAAAAAAACAAATTAAAGTTTCTATTGATAATTAAATGATTTATCAATTACTTCTGAGTTCCGTTTTTATTTATATGGCTACTGACTCTCTTACACGACGATGAAATAAAACTTCACCTCAGTGTCAATAAAATATACATATATTTATTTTAGGCCATTTAAATAGGAATCAAGTTTTGCTTATACTAAAAATCATTACTTTGATCAGTCGCATCTCACATGATGCTATTATTAAAAATTATACAATATTGAAATAAAAACATTGTGATACAAAGAGTATGTAAATGCTCTTTTTAAAATTCCATATGTATAATATTACAATAAATTAGTGTATACTCGCAGTAAAGAGGAACTATTTGTTATTATAGAGACTTACGCTTCTTGGTTAGGTTTCCAAGCAAGTAAGCCTACTTTGATTGCAACATTTTTCTGTTTTTGCTGACTAGAAATAAATATACTCGTAGCTTTTTAACCGACATCCACCATTAAAATTCTCCACTGGGTTAATATATATTTTCGATTGCACAATATCCGTTTCCACCTCTAAGATAACTGGTATAACTGAAAAGAGATGCAAATTTTCCACAATTATGTATAAATAGTCTTCTTTGCACGCAAACTTACACATTAGAAAAATACTCTGAAAATGAGGGCAAAGTATTTAGGGTGGTGTTGCCAGTGTTATCATTCTCTTTACCCTCTTCGTTGATGTTATGGTAGCTATCATTTCCAATATATATACAGTCTATGGGTGATATTGAAGGTGGACGGGGAGCAGAGATGTTTGTTTCCGTTGGGGCGATTTGAACACTACAATTGAGAGACTGTTCTTCGTATGCAAATTCTTTGTTGCAATAGCCGAATATTTCCGCGTTTGCGACGCTTTTCTCCTCGCCCATATCTGCAGTGTTGTTGTCATTTTCATTACTCTTTGGAGCAGAATCATCAAAGCGCCAGCCATCGCCATCAACCACGTATCCAAGGCGTTGTAAGTAGTCGGCAACGGTTTTTTCCGATAGGCTTATGATTTCCGCAATTTTTCTTGTAGTGAAATGTGGATTTCTTTCAATTAACATTTTAACTTTATCACAATCTGCAACACCTGGACGCCCTGTACGCTGCCCATCCACACAGCTTGTGTCGCCCTTTCGAAATTTCGAAAACCAAATTTGGACTACACGTTCACTAACAGCATCCTCGCCATAAACTGCACAAATTTTCTTTTTAGTATCAGTGGCTGTTTTATTTTTTCGGAAATAAAAAAGCATCAAACAACGTAAATATTCTTTTTTCTTTTCCATATTTTTTTTTAGCTATGTATGTATATGTACAGTAGCAATAAAAAATTACAATAATATTTCAGAATGATTGTGGCTTAGATGAAATACGCCAAACAACTGACTCGAAAAATTAAGATTTCCTTCTAGCTTGCTCGTTTCTCGATATCATTGTAATTAGTAAAAAAGCGAGATTACTTTTTTTCTACCCTTATCTACATAATTCTGTCTGAGTTTATGTTAGGAGTACATGAGCACGTACCTGCTTTTGTGTCTCTTTTTAAAATCATAAACAATACCCATGTGGTAAGATTGTATAAAAAGTGACGGTGGAAGGGGTAGGTAGTTAGGCAGACTGGCAAGCTGGCAGGCTGGCAGGCAGTCAGGGATACAATTATGTATGTAAAATCACCCCTGCGAGAGATGAGAGCAATTTTTTTGTATTTATGCATGGGGGTTCGTCTTGGGTGAAACTTATGGAAACAACCCCGAATGACTTCAATTGATAAGCGGTGGTGACTTGAACACAATCGGCAAGTGTAGAAGAGGATAAAAAATGCTAAAATCGCGATAATTAATTTCTTTTCAATGCTTTAGAATAAAAATTGATGTTCAATGCCTTGAATGTATGTGTATCTACATATACATACATATATGTATGTATGCAATTAAGTATACATATTTGAGTATACAGAAGTACTATAGATTTACGCGTGAAGATATACAAGTTTTTTCAGTAATATCTTTGCTAAAAACAGTCTTTTATTTGTAATTTAAATACTTACGCAAAATTTTAAGTTTGTTTGTTGTTTGTCATGTTTTATTACTTTTTTTTATATAAACATATTTCAAAGTTTAAAGAAAAGCATATGAGTTAAGTTCCTTCATCTGAAATAAACAATACCATCAAATTTAATTTTTAAGTAAAAATTCACTTAGAAATCAGTTAGCAAAAGGTTTTTCGAAAGTCATGATGCAAACGTTATCGTTTCAATATTTCTTAGAACACCCGATTTGCCAATTTTTGATTTCAAAATATTCTGTGGTATTTCTTTCATTATTCGTTTTTGATATATGTATGTACATATGTATGTACTTATGCATCCAAACAAACTTATGTAAGTATATTCGTATATAATTATAATAATTATTTGGCGCTTACATCATAGCTTGATGTTTGGCCGAACTCCCCCTACAATTTGAACAATTTGTGGTGTGAGTCTGGCAAATGATTTTTGTGAGAAATTTTTTCATGGCAGAAATACACACTTGCCATTGCCTGTATTAGAAAAAACTTTTTCTATAATTTTTGATGATACTTGCCCCGGCCAGGATTTGAGCCCGGCCACCGAACAGAAGTCATATTTAAAAAAAACGTTCCTGTTAACTTGACAAAAATATCCAATTGCCTGCTTTATCTGTTAAGCGTAGAAACTTCGGCTGCGACCATGTTCGGCCAACACAGTTCAACTTCACTCAAAATAAAGTCAAACTTTGGCGGAACATTTTTCAATTTGTATTAATTTAAAATTTGGCTAAAATTTTTATTTTAATATGTTCATCTTTGGAAAAAGTCCAAACATATTTTCGAATTTACATGATAGCGATATTATTTACAGTAATAATATTGAAAGAAATTATTTAGAAAAGTGCCAAATTCATTATTTAATTTGACCGTTTTCTTAACGAGCATCTGCTTTCAAGAATTTTTGTTGCACAAGTTGCTTTAAAGTTCTTGTTTTCTCCTCCATCGAGTATGCCTAGTGCTGCAAATCAGATTTATATCGGTATGACGGAGTCCGTTGGAAAGTCGAAATACCGAAATGATTAAATTTCGGGCATTACATATTTTGGCTCTTTATTATTCTTATATTTCCAAATATAAGTTTGCTAATGAAATTGGTGTGATTTAAACTTATTTACCTTAAAGGTATTTCAGGCTTTCACAATGTCAGGTTCGACTTCGGTCAAAATTGTTCAAAATTCGGTTTGGTTAGGTTCGGTCCTTAAAATATGTAGATGCTCGGTTGTACTCAATGTTAGCAATATTTGGAAGGTGTATGCATTTGCTCATACATATGGACATAACATGTATACGTAAACTTCTAACAAAACTTTTTTTTAATCTATATTGAGTTATTCGTGAACATAAAATTTTTAAAACACATCTACGAATCGATTTTTAGACTTTAAAGGGTAAAATACCTCACAAGATAAAAATCACAAATTTAAAAGAACTTTGGCAAAAAGAAAAAGAAAACCAATTAAAGAAGAGTCTTGTTTTTATTTCAAGCAAACAGTACTTTTTTGTAAATTACTGTTGAGCGGTGGGCGTGGTTGATGTTCGATTTTCTATAGAGTTCGATTTCGTAGAGCTTGATAAATTAATAATGATTATTTAGATTGCTTGTAATTTACTATTATAGGGTCTTGCAATAGAGACGCACAAAAGTAGACCGATAGTGACAGTAAACGACGCCATATTTTTTCCCGCTCTTTTGACATTTCACTTCAGTAAGGTTTGCCATTTCATCATGGAAAGATATACGATCCAACAACGAGTCGAAATTATTCAAATTTACTACCGAAATTCGGAGTCAATGTCCTCAACTTTAAGAGCGCTACGTCCAATTTATGGTCGTCGTCACTTCTGGCTGAATGGCTTCGTCATGGGCCGGCGGCGTCATCGGGCCGTACTTCTTCCGTGATGATCAAGACGGGCACATTACTGTGAATGGGAATCGCTACCGTTCAATGATAACAGAATATTTTTGGCCCGAATTGGATGATATGGACTTGGACAATATGTGGTTCCAACAGGACGGCACCTTAAGCCACACAGCGAATCTCACAATCGATTTATTGAAAACCAAGTTTGGTGAACGTGTTATCTCACGAAATGGCCCAGTCAATTGGTCGCCTCGGTCGTGCGATTTGACGCCGTTAGACTACTTCCTTTGGGGCTACGTCAAGTCTATGGTCTATGCCAACAAGCCAGCGACGATTGATGAACTTCGTACGAATATCGAACGTGAAATTGCAGCAGTATCGGCCGATTTATGCTTGAACACCGTCGAAAATTGGGTTCAGCGTCTGGACTTCTGCAAGCGTGCCCGTGGTGCCCATACGAAAGAAATCGAGTTCCATACATAATGGCATCGAATGTACTTTCACAGGAATAAAGAATTTAATTCATATCCCAAACCGTTTTTGCTTTATTTAAAAAAACTTTTGTAGCGTTCCTATTGAAAACCCCTGTTAGGTCGACGTCGTTTTTGACCGATTTCTATAATTTTCGAAATTGTTCTTACTGACTTGAAATCCAAAGTGAGTTCCATATTTGACTGAGTTTTATAAAGTAGATTACACATATGTATGTAAGTATTTCCTTCATCAACCGAATCCTGTATATCAAATTTGAGCGGTTATCGCAAATTTTTTGGATTTTTCTAAACTACCGTGTTTATTATCCGATTTCGCAATATCTAAAGGCAAACAGATATATTTGAATCGATTCTCGTTTAGTTTTTCATTCCAAACATTTTGGTATACACATACTATATGCACATAAATAAAGATATAAATAAAAATAAATAAATATGTACATATACAATGCAGTTGTAATCGTGAGTATTCTGACATATATCACAGCTATACTCAGAAAATGGGCGTGTTTGGAGTAGGTAGGCAGGTAGGTGTGGCGGACATAAATGGAGGGGCCATTGTGTTTCCACAAACAGTGACACCATCCCAAGAAAGATTACCCCTTACTAATCCATTTTGCCTTGCTGATAAATCACATCAGACAATTAACCTCGGTGTTTGTAACCTCACTAAGGTCATCCAGAAATGGTGACCTCAGATAAGTCAGCCTGCTTTTACACAGTGCAGGACACTGGCACAGTAGATGTAAAACCGTTTCTGCCTCCTCGAAATTCTTACAGCTCCTGCAACAGCTTTGTAAAGGTATTTCTAGCTTTTTAGACTATTAGACAGTGTCGGTTAGAGCCACAACCACGTTAGAAATATTTACGCCATGCCTGCCTTGAGGTTCGACAGGTCGTATTTTGACTACATCTATTGTCAGCTTATTTATATATATGTACATTCCGTAGGTGACAGCTCGCAAGTTGAAAATGGCATGCCACTGCCTTCTTTACCCTGAAGAATCTGTTTACCAAGTTTATCTGCCATGCAGTTTCCCTTTATGTCCCTGTGGCCACGGACCCAAATAAGGAACAGTCTGTTCAGGTTGGCCATCTCCTGTAGAGATAGGTGGCAGTCCAGGGAGATGTTTGAGTTAAAAATGAAGATGTCTTTTACTAGAAAACCGGATCCAAGATTCTCTACTGCTTCCATATTAGCTGAGACCTCAGCCAGGAAAGCATAGCAATAGTCTGGTAACCTATAGAAAATCTGCAGGGTAGGGCTCTAGTTCCTCTCCTCCCTACTTAGAATTCTAGTAATAAAATTACTTTCAGGAACCGATGTCGAAGCACGTTGATCCGTGTTGCTCGGAATAAAGCAAAACTTGTGTAATAAACAAGAGTGCCCCTGGTTTTCGGAACGCCACTGAATGTCTCTCTTAGTCGCAGAGTAGTTATCTCTGACATGTGGCAAATCCAATGGCAGAAAATCTAAAATATGGTTCAAGGTCTAGCCTGAGGTTAACATACAGGCCATCATACGATCACTCCATATAGGAGAGCTTGTTTAACAACTGCTGTAAAGATCCACCGAAAGTTCTGTGGATAAGCCCCATTTCTTGCCTATTGCTCTCTTACAGGTATAGAGGGCTGCATAAGTCTTTTCCTAACGTATAACTTACTGACCTGGCTTCGCGGAATTAAAACCACAATATTTTTCTTACCTCGCAAGGAGGAATTTTTGAATCTTTTATTGATTTCACGTAGCGCAGAGTAAGGTGAGTTTAAGACTAAATTCAAAACTACTTGTCACTTAACAAGAGAGCTTCAGCAGCGCGTCAGTCACGTTGCTTTACAACGTGGCTGTTCAAATCGACACGAAAGAATTTTTTGAGTTGCAATCCGACTCGATTGCTAAACACGGGAAAAGGTGGAAACCCAAAAACTAAGCAGAGCGGTATGCCGAAATTGGAGCTGCCGCGACGGTGGGATCCACTGCGTCAGCGATTGCACCGTGAGAATGCAATGCCTTGAGGTGCATGCAAAAAACAAAAAACAGAAGTGCATGGATGAAAAGTAAAAGTGCATATGAATGCAAATGGATAGCGACGAGAAATGCGTCGCCGGAGTTATGTTTAAGAAGGTTAATGACATGTGCCTTAACTTATATTCTAATTCCAGTTCCACTTCTTATCTAAAAAAATACCTAAAAATTTGGCACTTGCAGCAAAACTTAACCGGACGCCATTTGGTTCCGGTGGAGTTACCGACGCCATTATATACTGTTGAAAAATATATCTATCTATTTCAATGTGATACTGTAGCAAATAACAACTTGCTATACATTTACTTATGTTTTTAGAATCAATTAGTTTTAAGATTGATGTCATTTTGTTTTATGAAAATTTTTTCACATTAAAAACTTATTCTCAATAAAGCGTTTTGTTCAATAGGTTATGGGCCCAGCACGCTAGTTTTAAGATTGATGTCATTTTGTTTTATGAAAATTTTTTCACATTAAAACTTATTCTCAATAAAGCGTTTTGTTCAATAGGTTATGGGCCCAGACACGACGGTCCTGTGGCTTTAAGATTTGTTTTTTGTCGGTAACTTGAGAGTAAGGCAGCTTAGTGTGCGATCACCATGAGTTCCATGTACCAGATTGAGAAATTGGATGAAGGAAATTATGATTCCTGGAGCATTCAAATGCGCAGCGTGTTGGTGCATGCAGAGGCGTGGAAGGTGATGGACGGACAGCGGACAGCAGCTGAAGGTGCTAGATGGGATGCTCTCGATGAAAAAGCATTGGCAATGATTACGTTAAGCGTAAAATCGTCGCAGTTGTGCTACCTGAAGAACTGCACGTCTGCATCAAATGCCTGGAAAAAGCTCAAAGATGTGCATCAACCCAGTGGACCGGTAAGAAAGGTCTCACTTTATAAGCAATTGCTTGGTTTGCGGATGATAGAAGGTGACGCTATGTGTAGCTATATAAATAAATTTTGTTCAACGATAGACAAGCTATCAGAGGTAGAGATTAAGCTAAGCGAGGAGCTAGCAGTTATAATATTGTTGTCAAGCTTGCCTAAGCAGTACGAGAACTTTGTAATAGCTATGGAAACACGAGACAGTTTACCTACTTTAGATGTGTTAAAAATTAAGCTACTGGAAGAAGGAGAGCGCAGAGGCGCAGAATACAAAGGTGCACATTGTAACGAACAACAGGCGTTTCATGCAAATACAAAGTCGGTACGGAAAAAGAATGTAGATAAGAAATATATTGAATGTTATAGATGCGGGCAGTATGGTCACTATAGAAATCAATGCAAAAATAAAGTAAAAGAAGCATCGAACAAGACGCAGCAACCGCAACGATCTTTTACAGTCCTAGCAGCAGCAGATGTGGGGGATCTAGAAGTTTCGAGCTGGTGTCTGGATAGCGGTGCAACAGCACATATGAGCTGCGTGCGTAATATCTTCACGAATTATGTTTCCCAGGAAGAGGATGTTGTATTAGCTGACAATAACGTTATACGTGCGGCAGGCAGAGGAGACGTCATACTTCAAACCGGTTTGTGTGAACTGAAATTGGAGAATGTTTTGCATGTCCCAAGAATGAAGGGGAACTTTGTTTCAGTTAGTCGAGCTGTAGAACGCGGTTGTACAGTAAGTTTCAACAATAAATATGCCATTGTGAGCCAGAAAGGCAAGCAGATTTTGAAAGCAGAGAAGCAAAACAAGCTATTTGTGTTTGGGAGCAGGAGCAACAAATGTTTTGGCGCAACTGAATGTAGTGCAGCATTGTGGCATAACAGATATGGTCATTTAAATTATGGCAGTCTTATGAATCTCGCAAAAAGTATTATGGTGCGGGGTATAGAAAATGTGGATTTTTCAGACAAGGTGCCATGTCGGACGTGCATGAAGAGCAAGATACATACTCAGCCGTTCCCATCAGCATCGGAAAATCGGGCAAAGCAGTTGTTGGAGTTGATACATACTGACGTATGTGGCCCGTTTGAGAAGCGTTCTCTTGGTGGTTCGGCTTATTTCTTAACTTTCATAGATGATATGTCTCGACGCATTTTTACATTTTTTCTTAAGTCAAAAGACGAAGTCTTCGAAAAATTTGTGGCGTTCAAAACTATAGTAGAGCGTCAGACTGGACACAAAATTAAAGCATTACGTAGTGACAATGGTCGGGAGTACATCAATAAGCAGTTTGACAATTTTTTGAAGAAAAATGGTATAGTTCGTCAACTTACGGTGCCGTACAGTCCTCAACAGAACGGGGTCGCAGAACGAGCAAATCGCACTCTTGTTGAGATGGCAAGAAGTATGCTTGTCCATTCTAATATGCCTGAGTTTCTTTGGGCAGAGGCATTGCAGACAGCGTGTTATATTCGCAACAGATCACCAACAGCAGCCTTGGTTGGTATGACACCGTTTGAAGCGTGGACTGGCAGAAAACCCAATGTGCAGAATATGCGTACATTCGGGTCAGTGGCAATTGGTTTGGACAAGACACGTCACAGTAAATTTCAGGCGAGAGGAAAAGAGTATCGCCTGGTAGGGTACTCATTGGTATCAAAAGCGTACAGGCTCTATGACAAGGAAAAACATCAGATTGTCGAAAAACGTGATGTTTTATTTGATGAACGTTTCGACGAAGCTCATCTTGATGACCAGATCGTGTTTGATTTATTACCAGAAAACTCACCAGCTGATGCATCGGTGCGTGATACAGTGAAGCTTATTTCAAGTATTGATAATGATAAGCAGCAAAAAGATACGTTCAGCGACAACGATATGGGGAGCGATGAATATGCTAGTGCAGAAGAATCAGACCTGGAGCAGAAACAGGTTTTGAAGATCGGACCCGGTAGGCCAAAACTGATTCGAACCGGAATGCCAGGGCGTCCGAAGAAGAGCTACAATGTAATACACGCAGTACAAGCGGAAGAGATACCGTTGCCGCAAACGTTTAAGGAAGCAAGGAGCAGTAAGCATGCTTCGTATTGGCAGACAGCCATGGACGCAGAATATAAGGCACTGGTGGCAAATGGTACGTGGACGCAGACAGACTTACCTAAGGGCCAGCAGGTAATTGGTTGCAAATGGGTTTATACAGTCAAGAGGAACAGAGCTGGCGCTGTTGAACGCTATAAAGCTCGTTTGGTAGCCAAGGGATGTGCGCAGAAGTTTGGCGTAAATTATAAAGAAACGTTTTCACCGGTGTGTCGGTATGAAACGATACGTCTGGTTCTTGCCCTGTCTGTTGAGCTGAAGCTATACTTACATCAAATGGACGTGTGCACGGCTTATCTAAACAGCGAGTTAAAAGATGTAGTGTATATGAAGCAGCCAGAGGGATATGTAGAAAAGACCAATGGCGAAAAAGTATTGAGGCTCAACAAAGCAATATATGGCTTGAAACAAGCTGGAAGGGAGTGGAACTTCAAACTGAATGCAGCACTAAGTGAAATTGGTTTCATTCAGTGTCAGAATGAGCCATGTTTGTATAAGCAGGATATAAAAGGTAACCTTTGTTTGGTACTAATTTATGTAGATGACATACTTATAGCGTGCCAAAAGGAGACAGATTTGATACGAATCAAATCACTGATTTCGACAAAATTTGAATGCGTTGATAAGGGCCCGTTGCAGATGTTTTTGGGTATGCAAATTCAGCGCGATGGCGATATAGGCAACATATCGATGAACCAGTCCCTTTATATCAAAGATATGTTACAACGCCACAGCATGGAGCAGTGTAGAGTTTCCACAACTCCATTAGACAAAGGATTTCAAGTAGCTTGCGAAAGTGAAAAATGTGTGATTGAAGATCCCATGACATATCAGTCAGCAATCGGAGAGTTAATGTGGCTAGCTTTAATTTCAAGACCT
Organism: Anomoia purmunda; assembly: GCA_951828415.1. NCBI lineage: Eukaryota > Metazoa > Arthropoda > Insecta > Diptera > Tephritidae > Anomoia > Anomoia purmunda. The sequence continues at coordinate 66,122,736 of OX639997.1, forward strand.
GATATCTACCACTCGGTTGTGAAGTTGGCACAAAGAAATAACAATCCACATAGTGAACATGTCACAGGTGTGAAGCATATAATGCGGTATCTAGCAGCTACAAAAGATTTAAAGTTGAACTACCGTGCATGTGGACAGGCGCTTGAAGGTTTCGTAGACGCAGATTGGGGTAGCGATATAAGCAATCGCAGATCTTATACTGGATATGTATTTTTCCTGGCTGGTGGACCCATTTCGTGGAAGTCGGAGAAGCAAGGATGCGTGGCATTAAGCAGCACGGAGGCCGAATACATGGCATTATCATCAGCAGCGAAGGAAGCATTGCATTTGAGACGTCTAATGATTGAAATTGGCTGTGGTAAAGCTGATACACCTATTGTCCTGTATGACGACAATCTTAGCGCCCAAAATCTGGCAAAGAATCCAGTTTATCATGCAAGATCAAAGCACATTGATATCAGGCATCACTTCGTCCGAGAGGTTGTTCAGAATGGCGATGTGGAAATAAAATATCTTCCAACTGAAAATATGATAGCGGATGTTCTAACAAAAAATCTGTCGAAAACAAAGCACTGTCATTTTGTGAAATTAATGAGTTTAAATTAAATAATAGAAAAAGTTTAATGTAAACAGTCTCACATTGAGGAAGGGTGTTGAAAAATATATCTATCTATTTCAATGTGATACTGTAGCAAATAACAACTTGCTATACATTTACTTATGTTTTTAGAATCAACTAGTTTTAAGATTGATGTCATTTTGTTTTATGAAAATTTTTTCACATTAAAACTTATTCTCAATAAAGCGTTTTGTTCAATATATACCGTCTCGTAAAAAGAACGAGTTCCGCTTCATTTCAGTTGAGTCTGAGCCCGCAGGGCTTGGACCACTTGGATACATCCCGAAGCATTTTTTGCATCAGCTTGGATATACATACTATTCGCGCAGAAAAAGGAAACCGATTGCATAAAAAGAGGTTCAGGTGTACTAATAGATTTTTTAAGCAACAAAAATTTGTATGACCTTGAGATTAATAACTTCCATAAATATTCTTTAATACGCAAACTTTCAATGGATGCAATAAACCGAAGATGGCACACAACGCCGAAACCGGTTTGTCTCCAAACTAAAATTGACAAGAGATGATGGAAAATCGTTCCAATATGCATCATCTTTTCACCTTGTCGGAAGCACAGATAATCAAAAAGAACTCTCTGGGTACAATGATATCAAAAAATTTCCTTGTTCAATATTAAATTTAATTCGTTATGAATAAAATAATATAGTTTTATAAATGCAACCATTTTGTATAAATCTCTTCTGACTAAGCTCACCGTCTGCTCCCTTTGCCAGAAGTACATTTATAAAATATGTATTTTATAAAAAATTATAGGGATACCTATTTTACCTCTATAGCGTTGGAAATCTATGCCATTTTTTCGAGAGATAAAGATTTTTCATCTCCGGAAACGCTAGCATAACATTTTTGTTATTAAAAACTCAGTATATTTCTTCATAAATGATATCATGCCATTTTTATCACCATGTCTCATTATTTCATAACAATTTATTCCTTAATGGTTGGTGCTCCTTTGTATTTGCTTATTTTTCATACTGCATCTCGGGAACTATTTATGGTATAGTACTTTAAAAAAAAATATTTCCTTAAAACAAGAAATAACTTTCCTTATTTTAGAGTTACTGTTTTTTACATAAAAATAGGAAAAATTACCTCAGTATGAGAACTTTTCCCTTAATTCAGGTTCATGCTGAAAACATTTTACCCATTTTAAAGAAATCATGTTTTTGGAGACATATCAAGGAATTTTTTTCTTAGAATAAGTTATTTTTTGCCAGCGCCAAGGAGGGTTTTTTCTTAGTGTGGAATCAATTCCATGCATGGAGAAAAGTCGGAGCTATTGCAAAAGAGATCGTATAGCACATACATATCTGGAAGTATTTTAAGTATGGCACCGTACTAATAGAGAAAAGTGCGAACTAAAGGAGGATTTAAACTCCCTGCGAGTTGTATTAGCTAGTTTTTTTTTATATAAAAAGCAGTTTATTTGTTGGAAATAATTTTCCGAAATCGTAGGTATAGATGCTAAGGCTGGAGGAAAAGGTATTGACAATTCAAAGAAGCAGGATGATGCCTTCCAAATATTACCATAACTCGAGTAGTAATTTTTATTATAAATAACCATGATGTCAATCCAACAGGTCGACACAATCGTACGTGCTATCACTCAGAACATCCTGTTAAAATTTCGGTTAGGGTACATTACATCAGAATAAATTATCGGCACAGGTTTTTTCTCGTCGCTTCTCGTAAGAAAAACCGTATGCATTTCTAAATGCAAAACCTACCATAAAAATCATCTGCCGTTCGTAATCGGTAGGTCCGTATAAGAGGAGAATTACGATCAAACATCGAGCTATTTATATGATGTAGTGTCAAATTATTATATTATTATTACAATTATTATATTTTGTTAAAATACTTCAATCATGAGCCGCTCTGACCTAAGGAATCATGGTCAAGGTACTTAAGTATCCATAGCTTCGTAAAGATAATGACAAACGCGTTTTTTTTAACTCAAGTAATAAGTAATAAGAAAAACAGTTTGCAGCTAAAAAAATTATGTATGGTCATATAGAAGAGTAGCTTATGTTGTGTTGACAGCGTTCTCTACACTAAGTAATATAATACATATGTACATACATATGTAAAGTCCGTTTTGGAAAATTATATTTTGTTATTAGTGTTTACTTTTTAGCTTAACTATTTAAAAACAAATATTGCATTAGATTAAAAAAAATTATGGACACATAACTGATCATAAAATCGTAATTTAAATGAAATATATATTTTAATAAACCAACTTATGATTCACCCAATTCACATTCTTTATTTCAATATAATCGTTTAAAGTTATATAATGTGCCGGGCACACTAAATTACTTATTTTCGTCCAAATTACTTCGTATAAACCAAGTGCGTCCACACTTGCCATTCCTAATTTGTACTCGTATTAACTGCTCTGTATCCACAGGGTTGCATAGTTCTCTGACCAAAGGAAAAATATGAGATATTACGTACATTTTTAGTATATGTACATATTTAAATTTTGTTGCAGTATTCTTTTTTGAATTTACGATCATGAAATGCAGCTTCTAGAGGCAGTAAAAATTAAGAAACAGTTGAGTGAAATGCTAATGTTTTAAAATTCGTTGTTGTTGTAACAGCATAAAACATTCCCCATACAATTTTGGGGAATGCTGCTGAAGTGACAATCCTTAATCGGATATAAATCAAATTAGTTCTGGTATCGTAGAACCAACTGTCGTGGGAACGTCATCCAGTTTGATTATGGGAGAAGACATTTTTCCTCATTTCTTTTTAATTTATTGATCGATTTTACAAGGCGAAATTACCTAATTTCATCGTAATTTACCCATAAATAAATAGTGTCTCGAATTTAAGGTTCAGTAAATAGAAAAGTTCAGTCTTAAAAAAAGAGCTTAAGTATAAAAAGAATTTTCACACATTTTTTTTAAAGTATTATCCAGTGGTTTAACAAACATTAATAACAATGATTTTAGCTAAAAAAAAATTGTACTGGAACAAGCGAACATAAAAATGACAGACGCATGATGCCAACCACTTATACATATGCCCCTCTCCCTATGGGCCAACGCTATAGAAACAGCAAATTTCCTGGGCCTCCCCTTATATGAGTTTGAAGATAACGACCATGGGTAAGCTGTTCTAGCAGGGTGTAGCTAGCCCTGCAACAACAACAATCACATGACAGAAAATTTCCTATAACTCCAAACTATCATATTCGGCATAAGCAACTTTTCCATATGGGCACAGAAACACTCGTATATATATGTATATGTACATATGTATATTTATTCATTCAAGAAAATATACAGCACCTTCAAGTATCTTTTCAAGTAGCAAAATAATGAATACTACTTCTTGTGTTTTTTCTTGAGAGCTAGAAATTAAATAAATTAAGAATATAAAAAACACAACATTATAAATATACAATCTGGTTTATTTTTGGTTTTACGCAAAGGGGATCCATAGAAAGTATTGTGTATTTTGTTTGTGTAATTTTGCGAGTGAAATGTCAAAAAATGTAATTCGCGCTGTAATGTAACAGCATAAAACATTACCCATAGAATTCTGGGGAATGCTGCTGAAGTGACAGTCTTTGGCCGAATATAAATCCGCGTCGTTCCGATATCGTAGAACCGACTGTCGTGGGAACGTATGTATGTTTCGCGCAGTATTGGTCATGTATTTTGTTTGCGTAAACCAAGGCGAATTCATATAAGGTGGTGTTAAGAAAGCAGCTGAGTGATTTGGCTTGCTGGACTGAATGTTGAAGCAACATACTTACGTATGTACCTATGTATGTGTTTGTTTTCATAAATTACCATGCAAAAGTGGTAACATACGGAATTTAAAATTTAGTTTCCATAAAATAAATGTTTTATTTACCGTTTCTTTAAAATACATTTATCAAAGCGCATTTTTGTTTTTAAGTTTAAAAGGTAACTAAAAAATGTATAATCTTGTTTTAATTGCTAGTTATATATAATTTGAATATATATACATTGCAAATATAATTGATTTTGGGTGTTTTAGGCCAAGCCAATGACAAAAATTTCTATGACCCTAAAACCCAGTCAAAGTAAGATTTCAAATTAGGTGTGATAACTGCTACCTTTTTTTCGCGACGAAGCCCGATGTACATATATGTACATACATATATATGCATCTAATTCGGATTAGGAATAAAAAACAATTTTGCTCTACAATACTGCATTAAGCGTAACGTCCGTATTTAAATGTTTCTGATGTAAAGTTTGCCATTTTGAAGTAAATTCGATTTTTTTTTTAAATATAACTATTTTTTATGAAGCACATTTAATGCAATGTAATTTTGAAGTATTGTACATACACGAGTAGTGGAAGGAATTTGTGCATAAGTAAAGAATAGAGTCCACTGAGCTAGAAAAAAATAAAAAGGAGGACGTGGTGTGTTATGGAGGGGTAAAGGAGGTATCTTCAATATTTTTAATAGCTTATATTTCAAAAAATATATAACCGAAAATATTGACATCGTTGGATAGGAAATTAGTTAAGAGATCTTTCACCCAATGTTTATCTTTGTTTATATTATACATATACATATATTTCGATATAATCAAAAAACAAGAAAACAAAGCCCTTTTTTTAGAAACACTATTTTTTTCTTTAAAAAATACGTAATTAACTATATGTAAAAATATATGTATTTGTGAGATAGTCCATAAAATACCTTTCATTTGATATGTAATTTAATATAGTTATGTTTAAATATTATAAGATGTTTTGATTTATTTGTGTTGCTGTGAAAGGGAGAATTTGTCATATTGAAGGTTATGATATGATTATATTCGGAGCAACCGAAAGCTTCTTGAGTTGAATCGGCCAGGGTTATTTTTTTGAAGCGCGGCCGAAGGCCGCCTAAGCAGAAAGGTGTTGCTCGCAAAAATTATGTGAATTGTTTTAAGAGGAACAACTGGAAAAAGTGAAAAACAACTGTATTGTTATTATATTTTATTCGTTTTTTCTAACAAATATATTACTAATAGTTAATTACGTATTTGAAGAAAAGCGGCATTATTTTATTTTTTTATGATTTTCTCTAAAATTATATATAATATATATACAAACATACACATCAAGTGAAAGATCTCTTAATTACCTATCTTACCATATTAATACATTTAACAAGGCAAACAGATGTTGGTTGATTCAACTCAAGGATCATAACCCTCAATATGACCAATTCTCCCTTTCACAGCAACACAAATAAATCAAAACACCTTATAACATTTAAGCAAAACTATATTAAATTATATATCAAATGAAAGGTATTTTTATGGACTATTTCACAAACGTATTTTTAAATATAGTTAATAACGTATTTTTAAAAGAAAAAAATAGTATTTCTAAAAAAAGGGCTTTTTTTTTTTTTGTTTTTTGATCTTCTCAAAATATATATATATAATATATACAAAGAAACACATTGGGTGAAAGATCTCTTAATTACCTATCCAGCGATGTCAATATTTTTGGTTATATATTTTTGAAATATGTGCTATTAAAAACATTGAAGATACCTCCTCCTTTACCCCTCCATAACACCCCCCCTATTCGTTTGCGAAAAAAAGTTGTACACCATAAGAATCAGTAGAAAAAGGTGGACCACGCCCACTTTTTTATTTTTTTCTAGCTCAGTGGACCCTGTTCTTTACTTGTTCCGGAATTTGTTTCTTATAATGAATGTTTTATGATGGTGTAAAAGTAACAGCAATAACGATCAAATATGTACATATATTGAATATTAGTGCAGTTAAGCGGATACGAGCAAGTGGGGTGATCTGAAATTACTAATCACAAACCCCTAGTACTAGCGTATTACGCTTTTAATAAGTATAAATTATATATGAAAATATTTTCACAATCCCGCCACTAAATTCAACGCCTTTCCAATACAAAAATATGTAGATGTTTTTATATTGTAAATTTATTTATTTACTGGCCAACATAAATATTACGTTAGCCCATGTAAACTTTTTCTATATACATACAAATATACATATACAATATTACTGAAAATTCAATAGGTTGTAGTAAATAAAGAAAATTATTTCAATTTTAACTTAAACTCGTTATTCAAATGTGAAGTAAGCTTAGTATTAACTCTCTATACTAAAATATTTAACAAAATGGCATTTAAATTTAATCTTTTTCGAAATGGACTTACTCTAAGATGGCAAAAGTGTGTTTTAAGGATTTCTCTGTAGTTTAGACCAGCTAGACATTGCTTTCAAGGTCATGTTTATTTCTTTAGTGTCATCTACGCCTAGTATAAGAACTGAAATTCAGGATGCAAAAATTTGAATTTTGCTATTTCTAAACTAAGCCAATGGTTATTAGTTTGATTGTGCGATTGTAGTTCCCGCTGTAGGTTTTGTAGCGCATTAAAAATATGTAACAGAACCTCATCACATTTTATGTTACCACCAGAGGCACTGAATGTAGACGTATCATGGATTGACGTTTGTTTTCCATCCAAAGTGGAACCAAATCCCGAAGACGTAGAAAATCCTGAAGAAGATTGATGTACAGAAAGGTCGATTGGCTGTATTTCAGCTAGTAACTCGTTCTTAATAATGCCCAAGCTATTGAAATTGTAATCATATGATCTGCCGTTAGCACCATCGTAACTGCTTACATCACTTGGACTCGGGGTTATAGCACTCAATGTGGTTGTATGGCCAAACAACGACTGATCACTCTTGTTAGAATAAACTGCCACGTGCTTATCATGTTGAGTTAGAGCGAGTGGGGCTAACTCTGAGAGTGATCTTTGCTTCGTGGAAATGTAGTTGATTGTTTGAGTATTGTTGTTGTTTTGGGATGACCGTAATTCATACTCGGTTACTTGCTCAGTTGCAACCATTGTCGCCTAAAATGTAATATGTAATTATTTTATAGACAACGCACACGTGCATACATATGGACATATTTAATTTCTACGATACTCACTGGCATTTCTTCAGCATACGAATTCGGTGCTGTATTAGCTTCATTAGCTTCATTTTGAGTTCTTTCCGCATAGTTCATATTAACAACGGTATCTACATTGACATACTGTTTGAGACTGTAATTGAGTGGGAGCTCATTATATGCGTCCATTAGTGTTATATTATGTGCTCTTTCAAGGACAGGTGTGGCCAGAAATTGATCGATGATATTCCACTGAAAGAGTGAGAGCGAAAAGGTTAATGTATAGTGAGGAATAGCGTGCGATCCAAAAGCACACATACATATCTACGTACATATCTACGTACATATGTATGTATGTATATTTAAATAACAACTCAGGATAAAGCCGTGATATTAGACTCATAAATAAGCTTCACTAACGAAACGCAGAGATATTTTAACGGTTTGCTTAGCTCCAAATATGCAATAACCATCGGTGTCCAGCATTTTTCGCATACATACATGTGGAAGTGATCATAACGGTTCCCCTTAGGAAAATTATTGCTGTTTACAATAATATACTTATGCAAATACTTTTATTTTAATACATATCTGTGCAGTTTTGAGAAAGCAACTTATTTGACTTTAGAATTTTTGTTTTCATCGGCATATTGCTTTTAAGCTTTACAACAAAATAAAGATAACTCGCGATAAGTTGTTTTGTCGAATTACCACATGCGATATTTTCACAATCGGTTTTTTTATCCATTTACATTTGTACATTTGTATGGACATATGTAATTCAGGGTTTGCAGCTCTACAACTGACTGCCCATAAATCGTTCTGAAAATAAAACTAAAAATGGCCGGAATAGGAAATATCGCATATTGATTAGATAGTCTTCAAATATTGCGTAAAATTTTAATTCTGGATTCTGATTTCAATGAGGTCGGTTGGTTTGACTTTAGCAACAAGAAAGTTGAATGAGGTAATACTAGCCGACATATGTACATATATGTATATGTAGGTATGTACACACATACATATGCACATATCACGCACGTTCTTGATGAGTTAAAATACCCCGTTATTCCAGAAAACGCAAAAAGAGACACCTTTTAGTGATTTATGATATGATTTCTCAACCGTAGTGATAGTTGAATGATATCAAGAGAGAATTACTAATAACTACTAGGTCTGCTTTTTTTTCAAATTAGAAAATCCTATTTAAAAGAACGGGATATAATATGCTCGAAGGCACGAGCACAACCAAAACGTAAACAGAGATGGTGCTACTTTGCCAATAATCCTAGGCATTATACCTAACGCAATTGAAAGGAAATAATAAATATTATTTTTTACATAAACATTGTAGTATTTTTGTCACAATTTTAACCTGCATCTAAATTTTTTAAATTAAAAATTGTGACCATACATGGCGCGTACCAGCGAATTTTAGTTAGTTGTCCTTGACTCGGCTAAGTGACGAACACAAATTACACTCTCATTTAGCATACATATTTACATACATACATATGTATCTTTTTTGGAATGTCCTTACCTTATGCATAATTTCAGGATTTTGTTCCGTCTTTCTTGATTTTTGATTTTGATCCTTCTTTTGAATTTGCTTTTGTTGTTGCTGCTGTAGTTGGTGTCGTTGGAAGGCCGCTTTGATTTTGAATAGCTCCGAAGACGGTTGAGCCGAACATACCATGCGTTGTCCACTTCGTGATATGGACCCTTTGTTTCTAATGACGTTGCTACTTCGACGCCGAGTTGATTTACGATTTCTAAGGAAACGATCTCTACGCTCTACTAAAGCATTCACTTTCATATCATAAATTTTTCCCATTAAATCTGGATGACGCCGCTGAAATATGGAAAATAAAACAATCATAAATACTAAAAAAGATGTGACAATTGAAAATTGTTTTAACTAGTTTTTTGTTACATTTCACCTTGATATGCATATGAAAATTGCCTGTAGATCGTACGCTACCACGATATACACGATCTGGGGGGCAGTTACAACATTTGACCGTTACATTCTCACCGTCTTGCGTTTGTATTTCAAAGAGTTCTCCATTGAGTATGTAGGGAATGTGAATATTGCGTGCTAAAGTTTCTGCTGAAGTGACGCTTTTTGCATAATTCAAGTTGTCTGGGGCGATTCGAGGCTTAGATGGAGATATGCTGCTTAAAGGCTCGTTATTAGACACTTTTGAAGCATATCCACCTGTGACTGGCAGATCCTCCAAATGGAGTGAAGAACTACTTGGTTCCATTCCCTATTCTATCTGAATAAAAAATGAATCCACAATGTCGCTGCTGACAGTAATGATTACGCGTGAACTGAACGATCCGCACTATAAGAGAGCTACTTACAGAATGAAATTTTGGCCATGCTCCATGTTTTGCACTTTGTGACCTTGGTCGCTTTATGTTTGTATGTACATATGTATGTATGCAAGTCTGTTCAAAATATTGCATTTTTTCATTCCAATAAAAACAAAAGCATCTCACAACAACAATAATACATAGTTTAAACTGAATGTACATATGTACTTACTACAAAATCAGAGTTTGAATCCGAAAGATAGCGTTCAAAAGCTCTTCATTGTAAGCTCGTGTAGCGGTATAATTCCTTTCTAATAAAAATACCAATTATGTACCTGCAATATCACCAAACACCTGTAAATACTTTCAGAACATCGTTGCAATAGCAGATTAGGCCAATAAGAATTTAAAAACAAATAATCGTTTGAATAAGATTTAAGAAATGTTTAAGGTGGCCACACTTTGTAAGTAAAACTGATGTATTTTTGCTGAGGAATATTCGAATGCTTTGGCTCTGGTGTGTGACTCCGCTGTAGAGCTAGGGCGCCATCGGTAGTACGGCAACTCGAGTTTTTTCTAATGATAGTTTTAAACATCGATAGTACCATTATCGTAAACGCTAAATAGTTTAAAAACTAATAAACAATTAAGAATGTTTACTGTATATTTAAGTGATCACATGCTTTTTTATAACATAAATTAATAAGAAAACTTGCTATGATAATAAAATTAAATTAAATACGCCTACGCAGTAGAGTTCCATGCCATTGAATAGGGACAGAGAGTGCATTGGTAGTTTTCAAAAATATTGAAATTTGATAGTTTTCAGAAGTCATCGATAATGTGAACAGTTTTCAACTATCGACACAATCGATAGTACTGCTCTTGGTATCCCAAGTCTAATCAGCTGTTTGTTTATGTTTTCTTTTTGACATTTACGCTTTTGAGAAAATACACGCGCTTGTAAAAACTAAATATCATTTTATTTATATAGTAAAAAAGGGCTGCCTTTGTTTTTAATAAATATTAAAATGGCCACAACAGACGAGAAAGTGGATGCCAAACCAAATATTTTAATTACAGGTATGAAATGGAACATATATAAAGGGAGAAATGCCGGCTTGGGTGGCGCATATCGGCACATACACACATACATAGGTTATTAAATGCTTCCTTATTTTAGGAACGCCTGGTGTGGGAAAGTCGTACTTGTGCCAAAGGATAGCTGATCAATTAAAACTAAATTGGCTGGATTGTTCCAAAATCGCAAAGGAAAACGATTTTGTTGAAGAGTACGATGACGAATATGATTGCCCCATACTCGATGAAGACAAGGTATTATTTGATCGTAATTCAATTATTGAATCATTTAATTCATACACTATGATTTAATTATTTCACTGAAATAAGAAAATTATGAAATTTTTTGAACTGTCTATAGCTCATGGACTTCATGGAACCATTCATGCAGCAAGGTGGAAATATTGTGGAATATCATGGTTGTGACTTCTTTCCAGAACGTTGGTTCCAGGCTGTTTTTGTCGTGACTTGCTCCAATACTCAGCTTTTCGATCGACTGAAAGACCGCGGGTATAATGAAAAGAAACTGAAATCTAATCTTGAATGTGAAATTTTCGGAACGGTGCGAGAAGAAGCCTGCGATTCTTACAAACCAGAGATTGTGTTTGAATTAAAAGGTGATACCAAATTGGAAGCAGAACAAAGTCTAAAGACAATTAAAAATTGGTACAAAGCATGGAAGCGAAAATAGATTACATAATGTAGTATTGATGTGTGAGTTGTTTTATTATAAAAAAATAAATAAAATTAAGCTTCTTGTGTACATAAATTCACGAAAGTCAGAAAAATTGAAAATGTATACAATCTAGAGATTATATAGTTTACCGAATAGGGCGTATTATTCCTTGGCGTATTATACGATGTCAACATTTTGTAATTTTATTTTATATTAAATTTTTTCATGACTGGCTCATGTTATTTAAAATTTCACCAATTAACTCACATGTATATAGGCCAATAGGTCTGTTCGATGAATGCACTAAGAGAGCAGAGCAGTGCATGGTGGAACAATATGTGATAGGGCTCGAAGCTGTTCATTGTAAAATCCCAAACCCAAAAATAAATTAAATGTTCCATTTGGTCAAGAAAATTACATATTTTTTAAATCTACTTCTTTTGTATTCCCGCCAATTCAACTGTTCCACAAGGATATTTTTGGCTTACTACATGACCACTTCGTGTGATAACCCTACACAACCTTAGTTATAAAACTCGATAGGATCTGGTGTAAGTTCAATCATTCCTAATGTTTGTTAGCACAGAAGTTGATCCAAACGAAAATTAAGCTTACTTATGTCACACCGGTTACAGTACAATTCCGAACATATAAACCAAACTAAAATATATGTGTTTGCATTTAATTATAAAACAAATTATTAAAAAATCAGAACGTCAGAAAAATCATAGCAATGGATAATTTCGTAAGCCCCCCTTGCCAACTGTAGGACCCTAAATTTGTGGTCACAACATCAGGGTGCATAGAGTAAAAGAGATCAAAAATACGTTTTTAAGTGAATAAATACGCACTTTAATGAGAATTTGATACAACAAATGATACGAATTGTAACTTAATGTGTTATACACCGCCAATAAATATTCTTGTCAGTAGCATGCATTATAAAAAACAATAAATTTTTCTGTAAAAATATATGCAAACAATTGCATTCGAAATTGAATTTGAATATGCAAGTTTTACAAGTTATGTTTTGATTCAAATAAAAAATGCAGAGTTACATAAATATTATTACAAAAGTAAATACTTCGTTTTTATTCTAATTGTTACCAAAATCCTACGCCATTTTTTGTAAGTTTTCATAGACTAATTTCCACTGTGTTTTCAAAGGGAACTCCAATAATAACAGAGTTTTTGTGGACAACAAGATAAGTGATAATCCTTCCTTAATAAATAAAGAAACAAAAATTATATAAAAAATATATAAAGAAATACATATGTATACATATGTATATGTATGCAAGTACTGCTTCCATTTCATCAGAAAGTGAACCTTTTAGGTATTCCGAGGTCACAGATAGTTTGACAGTTCTCAACTTAAATTAGACAAAGCTTTTTCAGAAATTAGGGAAAAGAGACACTTTTTTTTAGTATTTTGCGATTAATTTATTAAATCTCTGCATATAAATCCATATTTTTACACTTTAGAACAATTAAAACAAGTTTCTCACTGAAATATTGGAAGTTATATTTGCTTCCTAAAGGCAAGATCTGTCACTTCGTCGCGGGAAGGTGCAATCAAGGCGAATTTATAGAAGGTGATGGCGTAAGAGCAGCTGATTTGATTTTTTTTTATTCACCTATGTACATGTATTTTGTTTTTGCTTTTGCGTATGAGCTTTCAAAAGCCGTAAAAGCAAAAACAAAATATATTTAAATTTTGACAACTCTTACGCAGAAACAAAAACAAAATACATAGCAATTTTGTAGTTGTATTTATAACACCACCTTGTATAGATTCGCCTTGGGTGCAATCTTGTATTCTATCATTCTTGGCCTACTATATAATTATATCATAGATACACATATTATATAAACAAAATGTCTTAAATTTACATGCTTTGATCTGTTCAAGTTGATATCTTTGAAAACAGAAGAGTTACGCATTTTTCATCAGCAAATACTTTCTAAGATGTGTCGACCAGTCACACTTCATTGGAAAAGGTTTGCTCACGGTAAGTGAATTTCTAGGTTATTTGTCCAGGAGTTACGTTGCTTGGCTAACCTCAGAGTGGAGTAGACATGCGGGATCATAATATTAGCACGGGAGCATCTTGAGTAGAATTAAACAAAATCTGTTGTGACGTAGAAATTTCCAAGAGAGGGCTAACGGTACCACAATCTGCAATCTGCAATCTTGTGCTGTGAACTTGATAAAAAAGTACTATAGTGAACATTTTTTTACTATGGGGAGAAAATTTTACATTATTGCTGTGTCAACTCGTAACATTTTACTGGTGGAAATTTTCGACAGTTTCTTCGATGCAAACGATGACCAGCGTGTTAAGCCAGTAATTAAATGTAGCAATTATATATAACATATTTGACTTTGCAAATTTTAATTGCTCTAGATGGTTATGGTTGTTGCCACATTTTTGACTAGCCCTCCCGGCTCGGAAAATTTTCTTTACATTTACTTCCAAAATACTCGCTCGCTAAACCCTGCTATATCAGCTTACCAATGGTTGTTATCTACAAATTGATCTTAGGGAGGCCTAGGAAACAAGCTCCTTCACGGGGTCGTCATAAAGAAAGGGGAATGTGAATAGGTGATTGGTAACGTGCGATATATATTTCAGATGTCAGGGTCGAGTCTAGATAAGCAGGAGTTAAGTCTACTACAGTCTGGAATTGGTAGTGGTTTGACTCCAATTATATGATTTACAATGTGTGAGTTTGTGAATATGGTGATTGCCTCTGGTTAGTGCGCCACTTACCAAATGGAGCCAACGAATTAATTTAAACAACTACATAGCTTGCTTCTTTTTTATTATTATGGATTTCGTACTTTGGTTCTCAATTCTAATTTAATGCACATCAATAAGTGACGATGCGTTGGCTGTCGTGTAATTTTCCATCTGCGCTCAAATGCCTATTGATCGAATTTAAATGTAAGATTTCTGTACCGCTATCCCTTCGTGTTGTTGGAATTATGTATACCTATTGATAAGAGTAAACCTACGATGAAATGCTTATCATGCGAAGATAACGGGTGAGATACAAACCCCGTTTAGCATTACTGTTGTTGTTGCCAATGCAGATGAGCTAAAAGCTGCGTGCGGAAAATAGCGAAGTGCGAATAAACGATGAGTTAGAAATTAGACGATGTATGTATGTATAAGAAAACGAAAAGCAAGTTGCGACAAGAGAAAAGGATTGGTCAAACCCTTAACAACCTCTCTATGAATGTTGTTCAATGCATGCCTGTACGACGTCGGATCCAGTAGCTATCCGGATCTCATCCGGAGATTCTACAAAGAGATATAGAGTTAAATATGGGAGAGAATTTTATAAGACACCCTTTTTAGTTGTTTTTAGTTTCAGCAGAGTGAAAACAGAAATTAGTAAAAATAATAGTAGCATTAATAAAAATTGTAGTAGTAATTAATAGTAGAATTAGCAAAAATATTAGTAGTAATTAGTAGTACCATTAGTAAAAATATAAGTAGAAATTTGTAAAAATAGTAGTAGAAATTAGTAAAAATTGTAGTAGTGATTAGCAGTGTCACTAGGACAAACAGTAGTAGTAATCGGGCATGTTCTGCAATTCACTTTCACTCGGAAATTTCCAATTCACATGGCAGTTTCAGATGCGCATAAAACGCGAATTCACTCGGAAGTGAATTGCAGAACATGCCCGATTAAGTAGTTGTTGGCAGTAATAGTAATTATTAGTACTGGTAATTAGTAGTAGTAGTACTAGTAATTAGGAGTTGAAGTGGTAGCAGTAGTTGTGGTGAAGCAATCCTGAACTACTGAAAGGTCCTGAAACGGCCCTGAAATATCTAGTCCGAAAATCGCACTGAAACAGACTAGAACTTGTCTTCTTCTTCTATTTGTCTGAACTAGTGCCGAAATGGTCCCAAGCTATATGTAGACATACATAGAACATATACATATATGTAAGTACATAGATGCATATACAGTTGTGATTTCGTGACACGATTGCCTCTTTCGCGATTCTGACACGACTTTCGTGACGCGATGTAAAAAATCACTGGCGTTTAAGAAGTTTTAAACTCAAAAGTATGAGTAATAAATAACACACAGAAAATAATTATTATACTTGGGTTTTTTAACATAACTAATACATATAAAAATTCAATCAACTATGGTTAATCCGTGCCACAAAAATTGTGTTGGTGTAATCCTTATGTAGTCATAATGATGCCTATGATTTGAAAAATAATCTTTATTTGCTTTCTTTGATCTTTCACCGTACGATAAATGTATGTATACCTCTAATAAAAAATGCATGAAAGTTAAAAGTTTAAAACACTTGAATTCGTATATTTGATTTCGAAATCCTTTTCAAATAATAACAAAATTATCCCTCTAATTTCCTTCGACGCATTCAAGGATATTTCATCTACTTACTGCAAAGGATCGATCACATTTGAATTTGATCTCCGTGAAAATATCTTATGACTAAGAAATGAATAAAAAATTACCCAACCTAATATATAAAACCAAGTACTAGTAAATATATATACATATATGGATAAGTTGTCTGTGTGTAAATGTATACATAGGTATATACATTTATTCCAATCTAGTCATCTTAAATCGCAGAGGACCGTCAGGCGCATACATAAACGTGACCGCATAGTCCAATGGTTTGTGTTTGTATTCCAATTTGTAATTGCGGAGAAGCTGTAAAAATTGTGAAAATTACATTTTATATAAGTATATATGTATGTACATACATATGTACGGCACGTTACGTATATAGAGTACAGTAGTGGGCATATAATATGAAACTCAATCCAATATAAGACTGTTTGCCATTTATGTTTATTTATTTAAAACTAAAAAATGTAACGTATAATTAATTAAATATTTAGACTCATTGACGTTGTAGTTCGGGATTCGGAAACTTTTATCACGCTTTCAAGAAATGTCAAAACTTCTAAAAAAAAAACAGAAATAAGCGCTACATGTCCGTTTGCTGCATTTACAAGCATGCATTTACCGAACTTCGGCTACAGCTTCGGACATATTCGTCATTAAAGTTCGGTTCGACTTCGGCTGAAAAAACCCGAAGATTTGGCAATTTCTATAAACTTTAAAATACTGTAAAAAATTTCTTTCAAAATGTTTCTCCTTGGAAGCTTTTCGGATTTACATAATGACAAGAATACTATTATTGATTACTTTTAGGATTTCATTTTGAAGCTGTTTCGAAAAATGGTAACTTTTATTCATATTTTCTAGTAGTTGATAAATTTTGTAAAAAAATATTTAAAAATGCCTAAATGAAATTGAATTTTATAACGAAAATGTGAAGAGTAAATGCGTTCGAATTCACAGAAGATATAAAAATTATTACAAACTAATACTTGATGTAATATCACATTTTATATGGATTTGTATCCTCTGATTCTGAAAATGACACGCGAATGTTTCCATCCATGAGTTTAGATTGACTTTTTCTCAATTATTTTTCATTATTTTATGAAGAGAAAATTTGAAAACCATTTGTAAAGAGTTTCTCTCTGTTAGATCCATTTTTATAACAAAAAAAAAATAAGAAAACAAAAAGAATTATTTTCAGTTAGAACTTTTATAGTTGTAACCAAAAATGTCTCGAAAAAGTATGTAATTTTTTAGCTCTTTTTTGGCATAGAAATAGCTCTAATAGTGATAGACAAATGTAAACCTCTTGGATTCTAAAATAATTTTTCATTATTTAAGACCTTGAAAGTGCTCAGTTCGGCCTTAAAAATCTCTAGCTGTATCATAACTTCTATTCTGATATGAAAACTGTGTTTTTCGGTTAACTAGAACTCACCTTGGCCAAAAGAATTTGCATTTCTAAATCAGCGAAACGTCTACCCAAACACATTCGTGCACCATAACCATATGGAAGCGATGCGAATGGATGTAAGTGGTCGCCAGTGCCACCTTGGCTAGCTTTTAGCCAACGTTCTGGCTTGAAGGAAGCGGCATCAGTGACAAACTCTTCCATTTGTCCAGTGACCAGTGTGGGGAAAACTGCTTGCACCTGCCATTGAAATTCACATAACTCTGTAATTACTAGGTATATATTTCGAACTTAAAAACCACTTACACCTTTGGGGATTCTGTACCCACAAATCACGGTATCCTCCTGCAGAGTGCGACCATTGCCAATTACGGTACTGTACATGCGGAATACTTCTTTGATAAAAGCTTTAAGGTAGTGCAGCTGATCAAGTCGTTGTATGGATAGTTCAGTATCTGGTTCGGGCAATATACGTTTTAATTCCTCACGTACTTTTTGTTGCTCGGCAGGACGCGTTGCTAGCTGATAGAGAATGGAGCAAACAGCCATGGATATCTAAATTTGGGTATTGAACGTGTTTTGTATTTATTAAATATCTAGTACTTTTCAGTATAAGCTTAGGATTAATTACCGTATCGATGCCCACTAGAATCAAATCCAAAGCCATAATGGTAGCCACCTTTTCATTTTTCTCAGCGAGTATAACCTTCTCGAGCAGAGATGGCTCCCCGTCGCGACTTGGGCCTTGTTGCT
Source organism: Anomoia purmunda (assembly GCA_951828415.1). Lineage (NCBI taxonomy): Eukaryota > Metazoa > Arthropoda > Insecta > Diptera > Tephritidae > Anomoia > Anomoia purmunda. The sequence continues at coordinate 66,140,961 of OX639997.1, forward strand.
TCAATCGTTCCGTAGCATTGCCAATATATTTCATACAAACCCTGATGAGATGTTAAGTAATAAACAAACTTAATATACAGTGGCAATGATTACCCTACTACTAATAAAAATAATTGCCAATTTTTGCAGACACGCAGCAATTCAGGTATCGAGTACTTACTCAACAAAAAAGTTCATATTTATAACATATTTCGTCCATAGTGGTGTGGGGAAATATCTCCAGTATGGAGCTTTCAGTTCAAGTGTAGCAACATTGCGCAACGCATATTTGGCAGCATCGATTATCTGCTGCGGCTCGGATTCTGGTGATAGGTTAGGTTCCAAACAACCGAGCCTTGTATCGAGAGCGACACGCCCAATGCCTGAAAACCATAAGACAAAACAATGATTTAAACGGAATCAATGTTCCAAAATTGCAAAAATTTCATAACTTAAGATCTCACTCACACTCCAAAGACCATTTGTGGATTTCATTATCGAAGTCCTCTGGCAATTCGGAGTTCTCATCTAGCAGCTGTTCACATCGTTCTAGGAAATCGTTTGTGACTACTTCGAGAGGCTTCAAGTAACGTCTCATGGTTGACAACTGTAGTACCGGTTTTTGCACCCTTGAGCGAAATTGTCGCCAAGGTTCGCCATGACTATGCCGCAAAAAATGTATACGTAGATTTAAACAAAACTATACAGTAAATGGTCGGATTTTCAATCACAGATAAAAATAATATTCAAGAAGTTAAAATTGTTTTTCAAAATTGAATCGTGCCTTTGAGAAACCGTTCAGTACCGAACTATCGCGGGAAATTTTTAATATATCTGAAACTGAGCATAAAAAGTTCAGTTCAAGCCATGATTTAAGTAAATTTGGAACCGCGATTGATAAACCCGATATATTAGAGTTTTCATGTACAGGTTGACCCTAAATAAACGAATCTATTGGAAGATGGACATTTGCAAAGCAAACATTATTCGCATTACTTCTCAACCGCCAGGCGCTTTTTGGCGATATTAACGGGTCCAAATTGTTGAAATATATATTCAACTATTTTCTATTAATCAGTTCAAAAGATATAGTTTATGAACATTGGGAATGTCACTTATTTTACGTCATCCAGGATATGTATATATAGATATTTATATGTGTATATATATGTACGTACACTCCCACTACTCCACCGATGTCTTCAAAGAAATCTTTCCGTATTTCGCTCTTATATTTAACTAAACTCGGCATCGATGGGCGGAAAGGTGTGTTGCCTTCATTGCGATAACACTGAAATAAAGACATATATAAATTGTATTTTCTAACATAAATAAAAATATGTTTAATAACATTTTTGAGGAGTATCAAAAAATCATGATATCAGAATAGATAAATAAATAGTTTTCTTAACCTTTTTATCATCTTTATTGTTTACCCTTTATTTAAGTAATGCCTTGCAAACTATAAATATCACCTTATTAATCAGTTCTATCGTCATTTTCAATCAAACAAATCACTCCCATAAATTTATAAAAAAAACAAATCCTAAAAATTTGTGAGAATATTTATTCCCATGAAATTGGCGATATAACAACATATTTTTTACAATTATTTATAGATTAACTTATCTGTATTTTCATGTACTAATATGAATATTGATTTTTATTTAATACTATGCAAAGAAAAGTAAATTAACGTACTAGTACCAACAGTATGATACTCGGTTTAAAGTTATGAATTTGAATGGAACAGAAAAGGAAATATATCACTCCTTATTTTCATCACTTGGCAAGTGCGCGGTCTGCTCATTTATTTTTAGAAAAGTACTGCGTAATCAAACGATAGCGCTATCTAGAAATTTCATTAATGCCATGTAATATCGATAATCTGAATTTCAATCTGAAGTATAGAATGGTACAGTATTTTGCTAAACATCATGATTTTGAGTTAGTGCTTTTTATAAACATGTACATGTACATATAGATTTTTAAAAACTATTTTGATAAAATCGTGCACTAAAACTGGTAAATATACATATCGATAATATATATATTTCTTTGATTTACACAGAAAAAATATTAGTGATTTTCGAAAGGGGGCAACCCAAACCCGGTTTCGTATAAGAGCTTTTGTTTCACACCAGTGCTGTTTCCGTTGACTTATCAATTTAATTAAATGCATAATTTTTAATCAGGTGGCAACCCTCCTTAACTCCCAACTCTGCTATTAGGTACAACTGGAACTTTGGCGTTTTTACATTGCAATACATTTTTTTCCCCAACAAAAACTTAAAAAGTTCGATCTGTGTGGAATTTCTTAATTTTTCGTTTCGCAATATTCATTTATTTAAAATAAAATGGCCAACTGCGCTCTTAGATAGAGGGCATATATCTGGTATGAAGAAAAATGGCGATATTTTTAATGATATATAATCTTTTTACGTGGATTGATTACATATTATGAGTTTAAAAAAAATATAATATATCTTTAGTGACTTTGAGTCCGGTTAGCGCTGTAAATACATTTTCACGATTGAGCCTTCGGTCGTTGAATTTCATTTGACGCCTATTTTGCAATATTTGTATTTAATTTTTTAAACAAATATATAAATAGTTTGAAGTTAACCTTTCTTAAACTCATCCGTTTTTTACCCATATTGTAAAAATTCTTTAATTTTTTAACTTAACATAATTTACCTTTAAACCCCCCCTTACAAAACATTTTGGTAACGAAACTTTTTTGAAACTCTTTCTTATGGTATCCATATTGCAACAATTGAGTTCATTGTATAGTTTAATTGAATATAACTTTAAAAACAGTTGACAATTCTTTTTAATATACACCTGATTTTAATCAATTATATAAGGTAATTGTATAGTTCATCCAGGGCCGGATTAAGGTAAGGGCCGAAGGGGCCGCGGCCTGGGGCCCCCACATTTAGAGGGCCCCCACATGACGATCACAAATTATTTGCTTGGAAATTCATAAAAATTTAAATGTTGGCGGAAGGAAATACTTAAATATTGGCCACGAAATATTTATAGTTTCTAATGAACTAAACAATTACAATAAAAAATATAGAAATAAGTTTTGTATTGTATACTTTTCGAAATTCAAATGAGGTATCGATGTATATCGAAATTGATCAGATGTTTGTAGTGACATCTGACGTCTGTTCAACTCGTCTTTTCGACATCATTGTTTATGCTAGCTCCAGAATCAATTCACATTCAATGTTTATTTACTGGAAAAAGCCATTATCATTTATTGACCGTGTTTCTGCAAATGTGTAAAGCAAATTGAAAAGGGTCTCTCGTTGTGAAAAGTGAGAATAATCTAACATTTAAAGCATATGTAATAGTAATATAAACCGTCGCAGTTGTGTAAAATTTAGGTTAGAAATTGGAGCAATATGACGGACAGGCATCTAACTCCACGAGTGTACCAAAGTGGAGCCCAAAAAAGGAAAGTTGCTTTGGAGAAACAAAAAAACCAGGGACAAGTTTTAGCAAAAACGCCTAAACTTGACAGCTTTTTCGTAATCAAGCCATCGTCGAATGTAGCAGATAAAGCTCATGCGTCAGATTCTGACGTTACTGAAGAAACATTACTTTCGGAAGAAGTAGCATCCATGGAGTCACGTTATTATCAACAGAACGGCAAAATCAGTTCGTAAGTTCTGGATTTTGTGACTGGAAACACTCGTTTCAGCGTGTGACTGAACACGAAAAGTCAAAAGAACATGTTGATTCAATTCTAGCATGTGCGACTAGACTTCGTAACATGGCTTGTATAGATCAAGCAATTGATCAACAAATTACCGACAAAGTCAGGTATTGAACCGAGGTTTTGAAGAGAGTTGTCAGCTCCATCAAATTTATAGCGGAACGTGGTTTGGCTTTCCGGGGCTCTGATGAAACTTTCGGCTCTCCAACAAATGGAAATTTCCTTGGAATACTGGAGCTACTTGCTCAATATGATGCATTTTTGGCTGCTCATATCGAGGAACATGAAAACAAGGGACGAGGGCACACGAATTATTTATCATCGACCATTTGCGTGGAACTCATAAACCTGATGGGGAAAAAGTACTTTCGGAAATTATTGCACGAGAGAAAAAGAGCAAATATTTATCTTTTTCCGTCGACTATCAGATACATGGAGGGCATCAGACCAGTTGAAAGATTTCTAACCTTCCTCCCAAATTGTGGCCACACTGGACGAAACATGGCAGAAGCTCTTCTACAGTTTTTCAAGAAACAAGACATCAACATACAGGTTTGTCGCGGTCAGTCATATGACAATGCGGCAAACATGGGTGGCAAGTATAAAGGAATTCAAGCTCTTATACTCAAAGAAAATAGCGATGCAGTTCACATTCCATGCTGTGCGCATTCACTAAATCGTCTTCGGACAAGCATGAAAGAGGACCGACTTGTTAATTTGAGCATTTTAAGTTTGGAGATGGTAATACTGCGTGAACTCAATTTTGATGATATCATTACTACCTTTGCGAATCGAAAATCTCGAAAAGAATTGTTTTAGCAGTACATCACATGGTTGCTTTATAATCAAACGCCTTACATTTGAAAAACAAGTGTCACGAAATTATGGAAATAATTATTACATTGTCAAGGATTTTAAATAATATGTGAAGGTAAAAAATAAATGAAATACATGACCATTTGTAATTTTATATGTAATTCCGACGAGGCATAGGGCCCCCACACTTTACTCGGCCCTGAGTACATCTGTTTGCTCCTGAACAAGTGACAAATATACAAATATACAGTCAATCATAAACTTTTAAATGTAGTTATATGGCATTCATCATAATCTAAACTAAAAATAGTTGTTCAACAAATACATCATTAAAATTGCAAAATTTATTGATTTTGTAGTATTATAAAGAGTTGACTATGGTATTTAGAAAGCATAAACATACTTATAAAATTATTTCATATACAAATTTGTGCACACTGGATGCACTTCCAAATTGCAACGAAACAATTTTGAGTAAGTTATTGAAGTTGTTAAAAATTATAGACTTCAGCACTTTAAATTAAAAAAAAAAACAGTTTTTTCATGTGTTTAGTTTAATCAAATAAGGAAACAACAGAGTTTTTTGAGTTTCCTTCAAAGACATTTAATTTAAAAATTCTTAAAATTCTCAATCAAAAAAATCAAATACCAAAATGAATGAGATTTTTTTTTTGCTTAGATATTTAGAGGAAACTAACGCATTTCATTAAAATCTTCAGAATGTAAGAAGAAATTTAACCGTTAGTCCGTCCGTCCAATCGCGCTCTTGTAAATATTAAGACATCTCAAAGAAACTTGGTACAGACACTTGATATTGAAAACTAGTGAAATTGCATAAAAACCACGCTCCCGTAACGGCATTTTGCAAAAATAATAAAATGCTATATTTCAGTAACTATAAAAGTTAATTTGCTCAAATTTGATATAGAGAATTTAGTAGGAGAGACACTACCTGGCATTTCGCCGCATAGGAGGCCTATCTCCTCCCCTGTCACCAACAGTGGGCACCGCGTCCAATACTTTCCAATACGTACAACATGTCGCAGGCAACGTAGCCGCTGAATCTTAATTCGCTATGACTATTTCGTGGTAAGCTCATATAGCTCATCGTTCTTTCATTTCCGGCATTCGCCGTCGCAAATACTTAAAGGTCCCGAAATTTTTCGGATAATATTGCTTTGCTGAGAGACTAATAGAGAGTGGTTTTGATTTGTCGAGAGAGGGTTCTATTGCTCATTTACGTATTCAGCCCAAAGCAGCAACTTGTTGGCAAGAAAGATTTTCCTTCCACTTAGAGTAAATACATGGTAAACAACCAAAACTATTTTATCAAAAAAATTTGTTAAACTTTGCGTTTCGATTCAATAAGCATAATTTTGAAAATTGTAGAAATCGATCTGTCGATTTGTTCAAATTAACAATTATCTTTGAACAGCTGAATTACTGCCAGTTAATTTTTCCAGCTGGCATTTGCAGCTCTCATTTAAAGTGAATTGTCCCACGGTTTTGACCACTCAACTTCTGCTATTTTACAAGGTTTTTGTGTTCTTCTACGCCAAAAGCTAATAACTTGTGGTTATCGAACAAACCAATACATACATAATCAGCATTATTCTGAGTTCCGCCCGAAATAAATTCCACTTCGAAACAGCTAGTGAAATTCGAAAATTGAAATTACAACTCTGAGTTTTGTTTGCAAAGTTTAAAATTGGGAAAAGCCAAAAACAATAATGTAAACATTTAGGTCCCTGTTGTTTAAATCAAATTTAATAAAAGGGCACAATTAGGTAATTGACTAATTGTGCTTTTGTATAATATTAAAGACAAAACAAAGAAGCTTTTACACATTTATTGGACGTGCTAACCAATGTATTACTAAATTAAAGATAGATATATGGTATTCCGCTAATCGTTTTTTGCGGAGGGTAGCTAGCGAAGGAATTCTGAAACATTCTGCTGGTACACTTTTGCCCCAGTTTTAACCCCATTTTTCAATGAAGTGAAGAGGTGTTGAAACCGTTAGCAATGTCCAATTTTTCCTGTATTCCACTTAAAAGAATGTCGTTCTGGTTCTTATTTATCGTTTTATTCCTATAATAAAAGTAAAATCCATTGTTTTTTACAGTAAGGTCATAAATAATACTATTACTTACATCTTTAATTTTTGTTCGCCTCTGGAATTTAAGTGAAAAAATCCAGCAAAAATAGGGTAGTCATTTTCGCTCGAAATTAATGCTGCTGATAAGCGAAAAGTATGTTCGAAAGCGAAAAGTTTCCGTGTGAAATTTATAATTAGGGAAAACTGAAAAAGTTCGGGCGAAAGTGAAACTCAGGATAAGGCTGATTGTAAGTCAATAGGGGATTTGATAGATAAAAGAAGATTTTTCTTAACAGCTAAATTATAAACGCTTACATTGCTTGTTGTTTTTAGAAATAGTCAAATAATACGTTGATTTTATAAAAACCAGTTTAATACAGATAAAGACGACACATAGGCGCAAAAACGAGTGCATAGTTTGAACAAATTGAATAGATGTACTTGATGTAGATACATTAAAAGCCAACTTTATTTTAAATACCGTCATGTGATGTAATACTATCTGTTTTGGGTGGAATTACGTTCATAAATACGATTCACATATAGTATACTCTAATGTACATAAATATTGATGTGAATAGTTCCACAAATGGTCTGCTGCGCTTATGACAAATATTAATCTAATGGCACTTAAAAGATGCAAAAATCAATATTGCCGGTTGTAAACGTAATGAATTGGCGTACACACATACGAACATATAATTATATGTGTATATGTAGGTGTGCACATAAGGTATATCAGTGGCATAACAACCGCACTTAGCCAGTAAAATAATATTTGTTTACCTTTAATTTAGTAGTCTAATGCCTTTTTTATCTTTCAGATCTATTACACAACATAACAAATTGCGTTTTGCCATTTTAAACTTGTACAAAAGAATAATATTGGCGAACCCGATTTTTACACTCTGAAAATGAGTGCATGTTTATTTGCTTGCCAAAGTTCTTTTATTTTTATAGTCATTTACTTTTTTTCACTTTCTCAGAGTAGCACTGAACTTCTAGCCATATAACTCTAAAACTTTATATCATACATAAATCATACTCATACTTTCTGAAGATTTTGATTTTTAAATAAAAAATTGATAATTTTTTTGTTAAATTCGAAAATTTAAAAAAAAAAAAATACAAACAAAAACATCTTTATGTTAGAACAACTCGTGTTAAATTAAGAAAGCGTTCCCTAATACGTTATCAATCGGCCGTCTTGTTATGTCAATTTATTTTCAAAATGTTAACTCTTAAATTAAATATTAACTATACATTTTCAAACTCTTAAATAGTGTGAAGAACTTTATCCAAAAATATGAAAATAAAAACTACGTCGAATAGAGTATTGCTTAACTGATTTACCATGCCTTCTGAAACCTGAAACATCCCTCTGCTACACTTTTGCCCCAGTTTTAACCCAATTTTTCATAGAAGTGAAAAGGTGTAACGCCTTTATAGGAGACTCCCACCAAATCATTACAGCAGCTGGTTTGGAATAACATTTTTTGCGTTATTGGAAATTTTTGCGTAGATTTGCTTGTCGCTTTGTCGCCACTGAAGAAGCCGCCTGCATCTGTTGAAGAAGTCTTGACATTGATCTGGTCGATATATCCATTTCTCTTGAAATAATTTTCTGTTTTCTAAGGGGATTTCTGCGAATACGTTTGCGAATAGTTTTTAGGGCTGAATTGGTTCGAAACACGCCTTTCTTTCCATCTTCAACTGTAGACGTTTGTGAAAAACGATCAATAGTGCGCTAAACAAACATTCTCGGAATATTAAGTTTTTTGAGAAGCTAATAAATTTCACCACACTCCATTGTTAATAAGCGAAAGCAAACACTCAATTGTTTATTATATATGAGTAGATACTGCATACAAATTATAATAAAAAATAACGGTACTTTTTTCTGCGAATTTGTTCTCGCTGTATGCATTGTAAACATTGTAACAGAATTTATGGCACGACTATATATAGAAAAACATTGAATTACAAAATTTGGATGTAAACTGTTTTTCGTTGGGTTTTTCAAAGGATGAGACGGCAACAAGCTTGAATAGTAATATTCATATGCTCTTCAAAAATATGTGCAATTGATTTTAAGGTTGAACATTTTATTAAATATAAAATGCAAATGATCTTAGATTTCCATATTTGATGGATATACTGATACTATGTATTTTGTTTTTGCATTAATCGCGAATTGCCCTATTGATAAAGGAAATTTTGAATTAAGCCATTCGGACTTGGACAAATCAATTTGGCGGGAAACCTTAACATCAGAATTTTTATCAAATATTATATGTTTTAGAATTAGGCTTTTATTTAGTTAATGCTAATAGGAAGCTATAAACCTTATTCCAAACTTAAATGAATATTTCTTAGGGGAAAGCAAAGAAATAATAGAAGATTCTTAAAAAATCTGAAATATCAGCAAATACGTAAAAGTTACTAGGGGAAAAAAGTTTAAAAGTTATGATTTTTATCGGGTTTCATTGAGGCAGTAATCATCAGTATGGGTTAAGGACCATTTGTTTGACTTAATAAGGGTGCACACTGTTTCATTCACATTGCGTTGTACAGAATATTTTTAAATACTTTTATTTGAAATTTGTATTGCTGTTGTTGTTAAGGTAGTGGCTAGCTTTACTCCGTATAGGTCAGTTTATCTATGGTCCTCGTCGTCAAACTCATCAAACGAGCTGTCCCTCATCCAGAGGTAGAGGGGTGTTAGATGAGTAGGCTTCAGGGAGCATAAGAATAGCTACTGGTATCGCGTAGAGAGTCTCGATGATGTCGGACATGTACGAATTAAGTCTACCACAGTATCGAAATGGTAGTTGAGCCAGATCAACGCGGTACTCACGAGCTAGCTGGAGCCCCTCGTCTGCTAAAGTTGGAGTGGAGTCGAATCCAAGGGGCGCGAGTCTTGAAGGTGGTGATTGTCTCTCGGTGAATACTGTTTATGGCCTGTTTATTTGCTGCTGGATCGAGTGGCTGTGTCGTGTATGTTTTGGTGTTAAGCTAATTTAATTTTAAAAAAAGTAAATAAGTTTCAAGACAGTACTACACTTTTAGGATTTTTCTTGGGGATTAAACCCCCAAACAGCAACAAAATAAAGCCGAACATATGTCAATTTTTATTAATTTAAAAATGGGTAGGGTTTTATTTGCAGTCCCTATGACTTGCAGTACTAATTCTTGAAAAAATGCTTCAAAATATCTACCTACTGCGATTTACGGAATCGGTTGGAAGCTGGAAATGGTGACAGGTTAGTAGTTTTATATTACAATATAAAATGATTAAATTTCGAGCATTTAAAATATATATTTTTTATTGTTATTTTTATAAACATAGGTATTTTTATGAAATGAAATGGATGTAATTTAAGCTTATGTACTTTATTTTAGTAACTATAATAAAAATCTAGAATTTGAAGAATCCATTAATATATTATTTTTCTTCGCTCTTGGCTGAAGCTTGATTAGTTTCGGACTTAAAAGTCAATTTTCAGCAAATAATCATTGCTTCGACATTTAGCTATTATACCGAAGCGAAACAGAATGATGATAAATAAACCACAATTAATTCAAGTTATAGGCAGTTATTTGAACTTAACACAGTAAGTAATTTGATTTAATCACAAAACAATTTCTTTATTTTAAATATATCCAAGTAAGTATTTTTTCATTTGCCTTATCCGCTAGGAGCTACAGCACAAATGCTTAATAAAATACTTAAAAACTCATAGAAAAATAAGCTACATCATTTAATAGTCTTCACTAACCTTTTCGATTTCATCGGCATCATATATGAATAATAAATCCGGCCGTCCGATAAGCCCACTGAAACGCACAATTCGTCCATAACGTTCATGTAACAGCGATGAGATTTTCGCAACATCAGATATTGTGTATTGTCCGATGATTGGCATCATTCTGTTTGCGAAAAAAAATATTTAAAAATGTTTAGCGCAAATATAATATATGAGTATGAAATTAATAAATGCAGCTATAATCGACAAATTCGTGCCATAAGTCTTGTTAATTGATAAGCGCAATTTGTATGAGTGTCACGATTGGTGAGGCGTTGTTAATAGCGAACGCAAACATTTAATTACTTGAATTTTCTTCTATGCATTTTGCAAATGGTCATAGGTGTCTATGTAATTATGTATAAATTTGTAAAAAATTTAATTTCACAAAAACTAAGGGCAAGTGCGGTTTGAATAAAAATTAGCTGAAAAAAATCCTTTACCTCTTTTTGCCAATGACACGAAACACTTTTAACATTCCCTTACTTTCGCGCATTCCTCGATGAAAGAAGAGGATGATATGACAAGGAATGCCTTCTACGAACGCTGGGAGTAGAAATATACATTATATTTGTCTAAATAGTCTAAAAACTTAGTTACCATGAACAACCTCGCTGCACGGCGAACAACACAAGGAAGGCATGACAATATGATTAAATGAATATGACAAAAAAATTAAGAGAGCATTACAACGATTTGGAGCAAAGGCGAGAAGGCAAATGCGCATTTTTTCGGTATTAGTGTATACAGTGCGACCTGTCCTGAAGCTATAGAAGACGCAAAATAAGTCGGCATTCACGTGCGTTCGCTTCTCGCTTGTTAGAGCGTACCTAGAAGTGGCATCGGAAAGCAGGATAAGGCAGGAAAGCTTGACTGAAAACATGTGGTAGCCGTCCTCTGGCGATGCAGCAGCCATAATCATGAATAAGTTATGAAATATCCATATTATCAGGCCCGTATTTCTGAGCAGACTTAGTTGTCTTATCATTTCAACAAAGTAAATAAGGGGCGACTTGTGGCGAAAGTAGGTTAAGTTTAGCGGGTTAAGGCTCCACTCAGATTTCGATTACTTGACAGCACCGAAAGAAACCGATGAAAGGAAATTTAGTGTGCTAGGTATACAGATAGAGAGAACTTCTCAAAAAAATTATGATACCTAAATAATGTGATATAAATATGTCCGTTATTTGATATTTTCGAAATAATATTTAAAGTAACATTTTTTGGTTTCTTTGTTGACTTTTTAAGTTTGTTATTGATGTACAGACCAACGTTTTTTTGATTCCCCGAGAGTCCTAGAGCACCAGATCACTCGACATTTCAGGTGGGTAAATCAACAACAAAATACATGCGATTATTATATTTCTTCCATTGTTGTTCAATAAACCTTGCTACAAGCATTCCATTTACAATGAAATTCCTCATCACGAACAGTCCTTATTACTGGGCAATCGGACAAATTTCGCGTACACAGACTTTTCATTAATTTTTCGATACAAATATCATCTTAATAATCGGACACTCTAATACCGGCCGCGGATATTATATTTTAAACCACTTTGATCGAAAAATTTCTCATAAACGGATAAACTTCATGCCGTATTTGTCAAACAGATAGTAGTAAAGTTTGATTCGCAAAAAAGCTTGAGCTGTGCATAATTTTTAAAGACTTAATAGTTGCAAAATACTAGCAGCAGAAATAAAAAAAAAGTAATAATAATAATAAAGTAAAAATTCGTTCTAAATGGGAATCTGGAGTTAATGTTTTTCAAAAGCTGTATTTTTTATAAATTTATATATATTTTAGGTGACCTCCTCAGTCCATAAGCGGACATCTCCGATAAGCGGATAAAAACAATGCGGCATTGAGTGAGCAATTTTACTGAATACTAGTTTATATATTTCTGTGTCCATATGGAAAAGTAGCTTGTGTGAAATATGAAAATTTGGAGAAATAGGCAATTTTGTTTAAATTTTATTTGTTTATTTTAATTTTATTAATGCAAGATAACATCCTGGATATAAGTTAAAAAAAAACTGTGCGGTATTTGCTTCATTTGGAGCTTTTTTACTTAAGCGCCTTTCAAAACTGAACTGTGCAATTTACTGAACCTTTCGTAACTTTAAGGGATTATATTGAAATAAAGATTGCGAATGGGGCACCGTTAAGTAAACCTAATTTGTTTTTGTTTTAGGCTAAATTGATATAATTTAATGAAGTGCAAATATTTTCACTTATCCAGCCCAACGTTTCGCTAACTACCATAGCATCTTCAAATGAAAATATTTGTACTTAATTAAATTAGATTAAGTTAGCCTTAAAACAAACACATATATAAACAAAATTGATCAGAAAACAGCAGAAAAAGCATAATTTGCTTTATCCAAATATACTTTACATATACTTATTCCTTTTAAACGTGGGAATGTCAAGCGATAATGCCAATTTAAGTTATTTAGTTAAATGACAATTATATTATTTTGTCGAATGCCATACTTTTTTCTTTAAATATTTAATATGAAAAGTGAACCCTAATAACTTCACTACCGAATATAATTTTCCAAAACGGATGTTACAAATTTATGCACCTTAGTGTAATGAAGTCTGCCAATACAATATATCAATTATTGCTAATGTGGCCTTAAAGCGACTGATCCATATGACCACAGAGTTTTTCTATAGGTATGTTATTCAATGCCTACTTTGTGGTTTCGTAGTTATTTTAAACATACCGAAACTAATGTGTATTCAAATATGTGTGCCAAGTAATGACAACAGTCTTATTACGCCAAAACGGCAACGTCATATATACATTGCTTTAATCAATAAATACGCTTGGAGAAAAAGACAATAAGATTAAACGAATAAACAGTAAATTTTGTTTATATGTTTCTGAATAAAAAATCTGAGGAAGATGCGATAGTGGAACAATAAATTATCAGACAATTTTGAATATATTATTTATTTTGGCACTATTTTTTTTTTGGATCTATTTGGTATTCAAATGTTTGTTTAAATGCTTGATCCTAAAGAGGTAGAAGATTTTTAGAAGATGCTGCATTTGGCGACAGCGTTTTTTGTTTGTCAAGATAAAAGTCGACTTTGTTAGAATGCATCTCAAATACTTCCACAAAATCCGGAAAATTAATGTGGCAAGAATCTAACTAACTTTATAACCGTTCGTTCTTTTAAAATGAATATGAAATTTTATTGTCAAGTTAGCTTATTTTCCACACAATCTACTGTTTGTAAGTTTGTATATTCTCAGACAAAATGCGTTTTGGTGGGGTTACATCGCTTTACCTCTCATTTTTCTTCGTCTATGCTATCTCCTCCTCAATCGGACGCATGTTCATTGTCAACATCGAATGAGATGGTCCGCATGAGCTATATGGGGACACTGGCATAGTTCATCGAATGAAAATCTAGTGGATACGTTGTCTAGGTCATGTGTATGAATAGAAGAAAATGCTCCAACTCGCTGTCGGTGGAAGATGAAGAGAAAGGACTTTTCTCCGTTGTAAAACTTAGAGAAGGACTTGGCTTCGAAATGACTGACATGCTATGTTATAATCGGCCAAAATCGTCTAGCGTTTATAGCACCAATTAAGAAGAAGAGGAAAAAACTACTTTCATTTTTTTTAAGGTGAAAACTGTAATTGAAATTTCGCCATGAAGGTAACGTTCTGCAACCAACTGGAAAATATCAATCGATGTTTTTACCGACAATCAATTTGACGGTTATTTTTTGTTGTTGTATTTTATATGTAAAATTAAAAAAAAAGTATTTTTGATTTTTATTTTATAAACCCAAAATAATTTATTTTTAACAATCTACAAATGACAGATATTAATAATCTTTATTTTATATGTCGTATGATAACAGTTATAAATGTTAGTTTATATGTAAAAGTCATCAATAAAAATTAGTCAGTGACTTTTGAAGGCGGCTGCCGTAGCCGAGTGTGTAGCGTGTGCGTGCTTCATTCGGTGAGCCCCAGGTTCGAATCCAGCTCGGGGCAAGTAACATCCAAAAATTATAGAAAAAGGTTTTTTCTAACAGCGGTCGCCCCTTGGAAGTGAATTTCTGCCATGAAAAAACTTTTCACAAAAACATTCGCCATTCGGATTCGGCGTAAAACTGTAGGTCTCTTAATTTGTGTTACAACATCAAGACGCACACCACAAATTGTAGGAGAAGTTCGGCCAATCGCAAATCGCGGTTATAGCGCCAATTAAGTAAGTAAGTAGATTTTTGAAGTAATTTGTATATGCCATAGTAAATTACCCATTACAGACCAAAAACGCCATATGCTAACTAATAAAATATTAAAATAAAATAAAAATCTTGAATAACTGTTACCATAAGACATATAATGTGATAATCACAAATAACTTGTAGTTAAGGAGTACCAAATAAAAAAATTTAGCTTTTATAATAAAAATAAATAAGCTAGTTCAATAAACCCGGTATTCGACTAAAAAACCCTGGCTATTCGTTATTTGGAAACTAAGATTTGAAACCGGTGAAAATCGAATTGGAGAAAAGGGGTTCAATTACCCTAGTATTTTTCAAAAAATGGGTTCAGCATTATGCTCAGCGAGCGATTTCCATTCCAAACGTTTCCAACTTCTAAGTAGGCGCTAGATTAGAAAGGTTCTGAGTTTAAAAGCAAGTAGTGCGATTCACTAACTTATTTTAACGATATTCGTATGGTTAACTCATCTTGACGAAAATTTTAACGACGCTGCTATTTAGTATTAATTTTTTAACGGTTTTCGCATTCGCCGAATCAGCTGTTGTCGTTAGCTAGTCGATTACCGAAAACTAAACGACAACAAATTTGATGTTGTTAACTAAATCGAGAAAAGAAAAATTCGCGATTTCAACTTAAATAAAAGATAAATTTAAAATTCGGTGATTTGTTATCTTGTAATTAAAAAAAGAACACTAAATAATGTCGTTTGAATATTTGGCATATGATTTATTATGAGGTGACGAAGAAGAATGCGCTCCAACCGTGGATCGAAGTTTACTCCGGGATGTGGACAATCCCTTTCATTTGAATGCAACAGCATTTCAGAAAATATATCGATTAACTACAGACTTGGCTGTATACCCAATTTCTAAGCTTGACAACCAAATAAGAGGCTCCAGAAAAACAACAAAATCGACTGAGAAACAAGTAGCTCGTATAATCTTTAAGCCTGTATGCAATTTTAAATTTTACTTTTATATTGGTAGGCTCTAGCGGCTTTGAGACTCTTCGCGGTTGCTATCAGCGACCAGCAGGTGAGCAATGTGGAATATCCATGAGCCAGTCAATGATTCATTGTTCCACCAGAAAGTGAGGTTTCTTATGACCCAAGTGGAACGCCAAGCTGCTAAAGAAATGTTTGCGTAAGCGTAGTCTCCCTTTGTGGGATGCACTATTGGGGCCATCGATTGCATACCAAAGAATCATGAGAAGGCTTATGCCAACCGTCATATCTTCCATTCAATTAATGTGCAAATGGTGAAAGCAAGCTTTTATCAAGGAGCCAAGTACAAAAACTAAACGATTATAATTAAAAAGTTTTAAATACATACATATATGTAAATCCTAAATATGCTGGAGCACAACGCGAATTTTGAAAACGAAAATCATGGCATATTTGCAGGTGATTCCGGATATTTCTTGGGGTCGAGTTGATGACTATTCTACCAAATCACTCAGAAGAGAGTGAGAAATTCTGCTACAATGGAATTTTAAGTGTTTGTAGTTGGAAATAAACTGGCATTTTACTTCACTTTAATGAAATATAATAAAAACGTTGAAATTTATATTTGAGGTGCCACTCTTTACCACTTTAAATAACTACAATGAGCCAGCTGTTAAGTGTCGTTAAGAATAAGTTAGTGAATCGCACAATCGTTAGTGCAAACGACAAATATTGTCGTCAAAAATTGCGATTGAGTTGGACGAAAGCTTCGTCGCAGTTATGGCATCTCAGTTATTAAAGTGCACTGTCACCTATTGCAGATCTAGAACTCGAGTTGATTCGAGAGATTGGTGCAATACTGGCTACACTTTATTGAATCTGCGAATGTTGAAGCGTTGAACTTAGCCATTAGATATCAACTAAGGGCTTATAAATGATTATTATTTTATTGAAAGGGAATTTAAACACCATTTATGCAAACTGGATACACGTAGCCAACCATTCTGCCTATATTTGGGGATTTTACAATATAATTGTTATTTACTACCTATCTTTGAAACTAATTGAACTCCGAAAGTAGTTGAAGGTATCGTTTAACTAGTATTTATATATTAATTGAAATGTGGCTTAAGTTAAATATTTGCATATTTTTTTCTATAAAAGTACTCGCTTATGACAAAAGGTGTGAAATATTTTGTTTATCTATATAGCATTTGCATTTCTTTTTTCTGTTGCCAGAAGTATCAATTAACACTTTCAACCAACTGCCAACTAGCTAACTATTATCAATAAGCATTAGCGTTTTTCCAAGTAGGAATACCAAGTGGACAATGTGGCATTATTTGACATTATTTGGCAAACAAAAACTCGCCGAGTAAGACTTTAGGTAAACTGCACGCGGTTCACGGGAAGCATTGTAACTGTGGCATACAAACAAAACGCCCACAAAAGCCATTGAACCTAATGCCAGCTCCGCCATAAAAAAATTATATTGCTTGGAGAAAAAGCGGTCAAGTTGAAGTTTAAATATACCATTTATTAGCAAGTCATCAATTACTGTTGCTTTTGTTGTTGATGCATTTCGCTGTGTGTCTTTATGCTGCATCTTTGCATTGACGATTAGTAGCCCACTCAATAGGCTTGTCGAATAATGGCCACCCAAATCAAAACCAGTTCCGGTGCCAGGTTAGTTGATGGCAAAGAGTGGAGAAAGCGGGGGTAAAACGAATGCCACTTTAAATAGATGTGTTAAAAAGACTCATTTTCGTTGACCTTGAAATATCTATTTAACGATACAAGTGCTAAGTGTGCTAATGAATTTGAATGGGTATTTGAGCTGAACAACAAAACAAAAATCCAAAAACGAAAAACCAGAAAATATCATTCAGTTGGGTGCTTTGGGGAATATTACAAAGTATTTACATAAGAATTTAAATCGAATTAATCATTTATATGATTTGCCTAACAAAAACATTTTAAAAGTTTATGACTTTTATTAGATGATTAAATAATTGATATTTCAATTAAATGATAATAGAGGAAATGAGAGGTAGTGCGTTTATTGTGAAGCTAGTATTCCATTTGAAATTTGGAAACTTGTATAGCTTTTGTTGATCAGCTTGACGTTAATTGATGTAGAAAACTTAAAATGCACAAGTTCGGTAATTTGTGCAGATAAAATTATTACATTCAAAGATAGAGTTGGATTAAAATATGTAGACAAATTTGCAAAGTCGTCCAACTTAGTCTTCGTGCAATACAAAAAAGGTGATGTCAGTAGCAGAACAACAAAATTTGTCGGCTCTCATATATTCAGCGTATGTTTGAAGTTAAGAGAGAATATTTTTGAAACTGATTTTCTAAAAAAAGCAAACTTTTAGTGCTACTTTGCTTATGACTATAGTACTGGGCAATCAATAAATAAATAACCAATTAATTAAGAATTATTTTTAAATTAATTATATAAAGCAGAAAGTACTAGCCGGCGGCCATCGTAGCCGAGTGTATAGCGAATGAGCGCATCAATCGGAGTGCCCCGGGTTCGAATTCCGACTCGGGCTCGTAAAATAATAATTATAGAAAAGTGTTTTTTTAATAGCGGTCGCCCCTCGACATTCTTTAGCAATGACAATGACAAACCGCCGAAAAACTTCTCACAAAAAGCATTTGCCTTTCGGAGTCGGTGTAAAACTGTATGGGGCATAATCATAGTCATGTAAAAGCCGGCGCTAAATAAGTTAGAGTGTGCTTTATCTAAAAGTGCACTTTATCTTAATCATAGTCGATATAGTATCGACTTTTTCACTTAAAGTCGGCGCTAAAGTTAGAGTATCGAAAAGCTGTTACTAACACCGGCGCTAAATTTGACAAACAGTATTAACGGCCAATTGTTTTCATTTCTTTGATGCGTTACTATTGTGATTTTAAGGAATAAATGTGAAAAATGTCTCTTCTTGACGAAATTGAAAGAGATTTTGAAATGTTTAATGACGATGCATTGCTCAGAATGCCAAAACGTTATAAACCACGATTTGATGCTTTTGAGTTGAGTGATGAAGAATTTTATTTCGATATAAATTCGATAAAGCAACCGTCCAGTTTTTAATTGATATACTTGAAATTGAAGAACCAAGAACCAACAGGAGACTTCCAGTAGCAAAAAGTACACAAATTCTTTGCACCCTACGATTCCTCGGCAGAAATGTATACCAAAGCGATATCGGTAAGTTTTTTGATGAATGAAATAATTTAAGTAATTTAAAAAATTAAATAATTCGCAGGAGATCTTCATGGTTTATCCCAGGCTACCGTTGGAAGGATTATCAAGAACATTTGCAAAAGAATTGCCTTATTGCTACCGCATTTCATTCGTTTTCCAAATTTGAATGAACTGAATGAAGTGAAAAATAAATTTTACCAAGTAGCAAGATTTCCTACGGTTATTGGAGCTATACGTGCGTATAAAATGTCCCACGAAGAGTGTATGCCCTTCGATGGCTGGTCATTTTCTTAACAGGAAAGGATTTTATTCAATAAATGTTCAGGTATGTCTTAAGCTTCAACAATATTTGAATGCAGTAATATAGCAATTTTATTTATATACTTAGATCGTTTGCGATGCCAATTTTAAAATACTAGATATTGTGGCAAGATCTAGAGGTTCAAGGCACGATGCCAGAATTTGGGATAACTGCCAATTGAAAACTAAATTAGAGCAAACCAAATCTCGGCACAATGGCGTTTTGGTCGGTGATTCGGGTTATCCAAATTCTTCTATTTTACTAACTCCTCTAAGAAATGCTGTAACAAATAAAGAACACAGGTAATAACACGCATACTATGTTTGATTTTATTAAATTGATTCTTTAAATATAGGTATAACAGAAGTCACATTGCAACACGAACAAAATCGGATGCCTAAATGGTCAACTTAAATCCAGCGGTAGCTCTCCTGACGTGAGCAATGGCTTTTTTAGCACCCCTTTTCATGCGAACCCATTGTTGCTCCATTCTGACCACATCTCTATCAAACCCTGCAGCCCTCATATCCAAGCGAATAGCATCTTTTTTTCGCTTGATCATGCGCAAGTCGTTTTGCTTGTTTTCAATGGTGTGGACGTGCATGTTAATCAACTCCCGCAAGCAATCTTTTTCTCGCACACTCTAGTTTTGTTCCCGTTTCCTTTCCTTTAAAATATAATATATGTACATGTTTAATTATTCTTCATATTATCAGGATTATTAAATAACTTACGTTTTCCATTCTTGCGTCCAGTTTGATTCTTTTGTTGTAAAAAAAAATTGAGTAAATACACGAAATGTCAAAATTACAGGGTTGCTTTTTGACTGAAATCGTAATAGAATATGTAATTGTAAAAGAATTTTGTGTAAAAGCTGACTCTTTTTAGAACATGGCGCTAACTTGACTATGATACACATAAAGATAGAGTCCGCTCTAAATTTTTAGTATTACTCTAACTAAAGTCGTTTCTAACTCAGGACTATGATTATGCCCCTATGTCTCTTAATTAGTGGTACAGCATCAAGACGCACAACATAAAGTGTATGGAAAGTTAAGCCAAACATCAAGTTATGATGTAGGAACATTTTGAAAGCTGAAAGAGAGGTTGATGAATGTAAACAAGGATGAATAGTTATTGATCGAAAGTGCTTATTAAAGTTTTATCCCACTTGATTATTTTAGAAGTTAAAAGCCATCCCAAAAGTATCTCAAAAACGTCTTTCTGAGAGTCGACATTTCATTTCCATTTCTTTTTTGTATGGAATAGTACAAACTGAAGGCATTCTGCTTTTTCTACCCATAGAAGGCTCCCAGAAGGCTGTACCACGAACGGCAATCCTTTTGTGCTACCTACAAAAGCCCTTTTAAAGCAGGTGTTCTGAAACTGCTTATTTCATCATAAAAAATCACACAAATGTGAATCATAAGTACATCTAGAACGCATACTGTTAAATACTTTTTTTTAGCATTTTTTGTATAATCCTTTTATACTTGCTTCGCTTACTTCTTTGTTATAATAGATGATGACCTCTAATACCTAAGTAGGTTGCTGCTGCTCAATTTAGTTGCGCATACTCGGCATTTCTATGTGCTATAATTTAGGATTAAGAGAAATTGATGCTTTGGATTAATACATGCTTGAATACGGCCTACCTTTTATTAACAGAAGAACTCTTTGCAATAACACATTTATTTAATAAACCTTAGGTGAATAATAGATGGTAAAAATTAATATAAAATTTAAAAAAAAGTTTTTTAAATATATAAATTTAAAGAAAAATTAACTTAGATGGCAAGTTAGTCTAAGCTTAAAGGGTCGGCTGAAAGATATAAAAAAAAAAAACAGAATAATAATAATGAGATTTTTAATGCTGCTTCAAAGTGTAGCGCACCTAAATCTTAATATTTTTCCGAAATAGGTTTGTGGATTAAATTTTATGATTCCGTTGTGAAACCAGTACCGATTTTTCTATGAGAGTGTGATCCATCCTAATGTGCTTATATAACAAACATTATTTCATAGTACCTCTTAGGGTGGTAAGCCGCAGAAGAGGCAATAGTAGAGTCAATCTAAATTCTAAATAAAGTTCAGAATCACAGTAACTTTCCCTTTCACGGGATAAAAGTAAAATCTTACGAAAGCTAAAGGCCCCCCTTATTAATACATTAAAATGTATCATCAGCAATTTTTTAAATGTATTTCTAAACCGTTCATCTAATTTTGACAAGACTTTCCTCGGTTGTTGTCCTCAGCGATTTATATTTTATTTAGATCCGTGAAGTATTCTACAGTTTTTTGAGAAATACCTACATGCAGGGATATGTATCTTCTTAGCGAAATCTATGAAAATAATTACTTAATGACCAAAAAAAATTACCTCTAAAAGAGTCTGGCTTGAAGTAATTTAGGGCATTCTTCAAAAAGTTGTGATTATAATAAATTCATTTACATTTTTAATTAATAAACTACATTAATGATTTCTAAATATAATTAACTTTTCAGTTCAAAATGACTCTTTGCAAAAGTTATTAGTAATAATCATAAAACACGTTTATGTACAAGTTAGAATGCCTTGAATGAGGAATTAACCGATTAGAAAAAGTTGCTTAAACAAATAGTCGACTCCACATAATCGACTAATCGTTTCCGTTCGACTACTTCGTATTCGATTATCAACTATCAAAAAGGTGCTAGTCGACTAGGTGAATACTCGGATAGTCGATTTTAATTATGCCTCAGCACATCTACATTTAAACTATAAACATCTCTGGGTGGTGAAGTTCTTATCATTAAAGATACTTGGAAAATACTTTTAGCCTACGAATGTTCCATTAAAAATAACGGCATTTTAGGACAATTAGATCTCTTGATTGACTCCGTGCATATCAAAACAATGCAGAGAGTATATCACGTACTTAGCTTGATGATCTGCCGTCAGACGGATTTGGAACACAATGTTTTCAGCCAGCGGCGTACTTTTAAGCAACTGCTATTGGCTGTCTAGGATTATAATAACGTTTTTACAATAGGCAAACCATTATTTCATGGTCTAACCGCTAAGTACTAGCTAACAAAATCAAATGGTTTTCCACAGACTGATTTTATAATTTTTTCATTATCTATTATTGCGTTTTTCACCTTTTAATTACAATATGTAACCGAACTCAAAAACTGCTGATATTGCCATGCGGTCATTCTGAAACAACTTAGGTTCATGAGAAAACATTTTCTCATCCATTCGAGACAATAATATTTTGAAACATTAGGTTAACTGGATGTGATTTTGTTATGAAAAGTATTCATAGCATGTGCATGCAAGTAACAACTAAAATTCTAGAAAAGGTTTTCTAATAGGCCGCCTCTCGGCGAAAAAATCATAGAATTTGTTAATTTATGTAACGAAAAAGATTTCCGCGATCGACTCCCGATTAGTCTGGAATATGATCGGTGGTATTCGAGATGAAATTGAGGATAAGACAGTTGGTGAATCTAACTAAATTTATGTATGTGGTTCAGTTATACATAAGTATTGTTTATTTAAATATGTCGACATGCGGCTAACTTGCTTCTCATGGAAAATATCCGTCAGCATCAGTTAAAGTCGTCTTGCTGGAGGAGCTCTACAGTTTTTATCGCCTGCATCTCGCTTTTTTACTTCTCTTTTTAAATTTAAATATTTTTTTCTCAATACCTTGTCACAACGAAGGCCGCTTGATGGGCACTGCGAATTAAAATCGTCTTCGATACGTTTCCATGCCACATCCACAATGAGATGCAATAGCCGCTCTGACTCGCTTGCTCCATTGCACATTTCAGTATTTAAGTTTTGTTTATAAATTTATTTATTAGAATCGCACATATTTTTTAATACAATTTTATAGAACTTAAGCATCGGCTGTGAATCGCAACCTATTGATCAATCTCAAATGGTGCTTATTAACTAAAACTTTTCTTAAGTATAACTTAGATACGGACTGTGAAACCGAGCTTAGTCTGTAAGTAGAAAAAACTATGATATTTATGATGCCATACAAGTCGGGCTAGAAGCCTCTTCAAAACGTTACGTCCTGCTCAACGCGTTGACTATATACCGAAGTAGCCGTTAAAAGAGCGATAAGTCTGAATACCTAATTTAGTTACGTAGCAACTATGGAGCGTTGGCATAAAGCAAAGCTTTACGCTACGAAAATTCAGTTTATTTACAGTTCCTATTTAAAATGGCTCAAAATATTTGTTGTCTATTTATATTTTACTTTTTGCTGATTTTGTCCATATAGCGAAGTTATATTTGATTAAATTTTTTTGAATTTTATTAAATATTTGGAGTAATATACAGTCTGTCTAGTAGAAGCGTGATCGGCAAAATTTGCACATAGAGTGCCGTTATCAAAATAATTTGAATGCAGCTTGGTAGCGACATCATTTTTGTAGTACGCATTGCAAAAACTGTCAGTTTCGTGAAACTATTACAAAGTGCACGTTGTTTTAAAAAATGAGTTCCGCGTACGAGAAGCGATTTGAAGCTGTATTTCTTTGTCTACACCCTAGAGGGCCGAAAATGTCACGTTTAGCTGCAGGGAAATATATGAAGAAGTCGAAGTCATTCGTAACGAAGTGAACGAATCGGTATTTAGAAGTTAAAAATGTCGACGATTTGCCTGGGCGGAGCCCTGAAAAAAGACCTCACCAAAGCAGGACAAGAAGATCCTTGATTTGTTTGCGACGAAGCCGGGCTTATCGTTGCGTAAAGCTAAAGAAGTTGTAGAGAAAGTGTTGTTCAAATATCGGTAGAGACGATTCGAAAACGTTTAGGCGCTAACGACGTCAAATACCGCAGGTCTCTTAAAAAACCGTTGCTCTCATCATCACACGTTGAAAAAAGACTCGCCTTGGCCTGCGCCAATTCAGAACGGAATTGGAATAATGTAATATTCACGGATGAATCTTCATTTTGGGCAAATAGTAACATAAATCGATCTTGGTGTACCGCTAACAATCGATTGCTCCAACGAACTGTTAAACACCCAGTGATGGTCCATGTTTGGGGATGTTTCTCAGAAAAAGGATTTGGGCGCCTTTTCGTGTTTACCAGCAACTTGAATGCGGTTTTGATGAACAAAATTTATCACACAGCTTTATTACCATCAGCTGCGAAGATGTTCGGGAGAAGAGGACAATCTTGGGTTTTGCAAGAAGACAATGACCCCAAACATCGCAGTCAAATGTGTGCAGAGTGGAAACAGCAAAATGGTGTTGAGGTGTTAGATTGGCCTTCACAGTCGCCTGATGCCAATCCGATAGAAAATGTGTGGGCAATAGTAAAGCAGAAACTCAGAGGAAAAACGATATGGACAGCAAAACAGTTGTCAAGACAAATTCGGCTGATTTGGAAACGATTGCCTCGGCAACTTGCTCAGAACTTAGTGCAAAGTATGAGTCGGAGGTGTGAGGCCATAATAGCGAATGGCGGTGACTATACATGTTATTAAAAGTATTGCGTACAATAAATATTATAAACGTGTAAAATGTTGTTTATTTGAAACGAATCGGACAAATAGTTTCAAGTTATGGCGATCACGCTTCTACTGTATAATTCGTCGAAACTTGTCAAAAAGTCCCTGTAATATAGTTATGATAAGAACCATAGTTCACAGTTGTCAAATATTTATAAAAAAAATTATCGATTAAGATTCGACGTCGTTTCAGCAGCGTTAGAGTGATTTACTATGTATTGAATTATAAACTTATTACGTTTTTTTTTTAAATACCTAGTACTCGTATTTCCCCTTTTTAATGCAAAATCAACAAAGAACTGCTCAAAAGTTAGTAGCAAAATTGAAATAATAATTCACTGTGTTATAAAAAAAAGTAATGAAAATTTAATTCGCTGCATACTATAAGCAAAAATATACATATATAGATATGTATTAAGTGTAAGCAATATGTGTAAAATAAGCGAATGTGATTTAATCGTAACCGCAGTTACGAGTACAATCGCAACAAAGTCAACGACAAAATTAAAAACATTTACCAGAAAAGCTACTTTTGAGAACGTTAAGATCCACTAAGCACATTTGTACATGCTTACATATTTACATATATCAAGATGTATACTATAAAAATACCTATGGATGTAGATTTGTACAAATTAACGTATACATATGTACATACATATGTACATACTTTAGGGTGCATCCCTACCTACATAGAAAAAAATTCGTTAAATTCACTATATTTTAAGACACCAACGTGAGCTGGATCGATTTGACATAACTTCCAAAAATGGAATGGTTTTTAGAAATGTTAATAGCTTTTTTTTTTTAAATATTTTATCAAAAAATAACCTCAGGCCATAAATAAGTTTAAAGTGAAAAGGTCTGCAACAAAATATTTTAATATTTTTCCAACGTAATCAAAATAAACGCCATTTTTTGGACGTGTTTTCAAATCGGTCTAAGTCACGTAAGTTTCAACACCTTTCCGAAATATTTTGGCCTTAAAACATAAAAAAAGTTAACTCCAGTGTATAGAAATTACAACGATAATCGCCACCGATTACCGATTGTGTATTTAACGAGGCCGGATTGAAAAAGATTTTTCGGTGATTTATTATATATCCGAGCCGTTCGAAAGTGTTTGAGGATAATTCTTATACCCCATGAATATCCAATCAGCATTTAACTTTTCAAAGCCATTACAAAAACTTAGTACTCAATACTCTCAGTTATTCGCGACTAGTTGCGCCCAAATATACACGATTTCGAATCGTTTATGTTTGAAAAAGCTGGTTGGGTTGCTGCTATTAGTGGTGTGAGTTGTTGAATGTGCATGTTTTTTATGTATGTATATTAACTTCGCTGCCTTTTTGTACGGATAATTGCGATCTTCTGCGCACAAAGCGTGTCTGCGTGCACGCGATTGAAAGTAAAATCTACACTTTTACTGGCGAGTATAAAGAAGGTAGGCAGTAAAACTCGTTGCTGAAAAAAGAGTGCTCAAAATTTGTATGAGAATCATAAAAAATAAAAATAAAATACACAAAGTAAGTTCAAATCGCAATTGAGCATAGCGTTTATAAATAAATATGTAAAGAGAAATATTGTTTAAAGCTTATTTCCCTGTCTAACTAAATTGAGGTCAAGTTGAAGTGCTCTTCGATAAAGTGCAGTCTACCGGTTGTTTGCCCTTTTTATGTGGAATGCGGATAATGAGGGAATTTTAGTGCTCGAGTACGGTTGAGTGGCGATGGTGGTGAAGGCCGCTTCATCAGCAAATATCAATTGATGATTTACATTTCCAAACATCTGCCAAAATTTGTGATATCAATGCCATTAATACATTCTCAATGGATTGAAGTTACTTGTATGTACTTGTTGAAGTACATAAAAAGTAATTGATATACACAATGTACAAATATATAATAGCAAAAATGCAATAAATCGTTTCAGCAATTTATTTTTAAGATTACAATTGAGTTGTTGTAATGGCTAAAATGGAATAACGTAGACTTTTCGAGATATAATTTTTTGCTGTTATATTTATTGTGGCCTGAGTAGTGTTTGAATGAAATGTTCGATTTCCAATAGGTGGCGCTGGAGTCGAGATATATTTAAAAGTCGTATTCATGAGTCGTTTTGGTTCGTATTCAGTATGTGGGTTGACTATGCAAACTAAAAAGCGTTTGCAAAAATTAGACTCGATAGGTAGCGCTGGAGTCGAGATATTGCGAAAAATCGTTGCTATGGGACAATTTAGTTTTTATAAGGTACATACATATGTAGATTGACTGTGCAATGGGGAAAGGTTTTGTAAAAAAATCCTATTTCTGGACTGATTATGTTTATATTCAGACATTTTTGGACAAAGTAGATTCGGCAGGTGGGCCGAATAGGAGATTAATTACTGCATTTGAAGCATTTTGATTTAAAAGTTAACTCGAGCGGTGGTGCTGAGTCGAAATATTTCCAAAAATAATATGTGTCGGCTTATTTGGTTGGTAAACGCATCAATTACTTTGCTTTGTTTTCTCTCATATTTACTTACATTTACCACAGATTTACAAAATAAATACAGAAACAATTTGCAAACATTTGTGCAGGAGAACCTGCAGATGCAGGTCGTAAAAAATTTAGAAAAGTTGAGTCAGACAGAGTTCTATTTATCGGAGCGTTACCACCGTAGACCGTCCTGTTAACACCAGCAACAAAAGCTTCATAATTACGAAAATTTCTGTACGGTATATTACAATTTATTCGCCGAAGAAGAAGGAGGCAATCAACCTTGCGTTATCTTATCTGATAGTGATTATAAGATAATTGACAACATGAATAGTAAGGCGGAATCAGATCAGAAAAGTTAAGATACAATTTTACACCAGAATAGATTTTAATAAACTTTTTAATTACAAGGCATTTTTGTGAATCCTGTAATTGAATCCACAAAAAAAATATAGCCAGTAAGCTTTGTCATGGGATGTGGAGAATGTTCTTTCCGCACATAGCGAATAGTTTTTATTGCGTACCTCTGTGTATGCTTGTCATATTCTTGTCAATTTTTCTAAATTCAGTACTATAGATATATTCCCTGTCTGATATACTCCATTCTTCTTTTGTGCTTACTATGTTCTTCTTAAAAAGTCGTTCGATAGGAAGAGCTTTTCCACTTATGTGACAAAATTGATTAAACATAAATACGCAAAAATTGTATGAAAACTTTCGATAAAACCCTAAATATAAAGATTTGAAAACCAGTTATTTAGTTATGTCTACCATATAATGAAGACAATAATGTACTGGTCTTCTGAGATGTAATTTTGAAATTAATTAATTTGTGTAATATAATTGTAATTACCAGTCTAAGAAAAGTCAAAAAACTGTACTATTGATAGTCTCGGATGTCGTTTATAGTAATCTACAGGTATTAAAGTCGATTTCGTCGGATAATATACCATGTTTTACTAAATCATTTATTTCTTTAACTTTGTAGCGAAAATCGAATTAAAGCTTACGACCCAGTTAACAGTTCGTTTTATTAAGAATAATTAGCAAGATTTTAAAATTTTCTGAACGTGTAACTCATTCTATGTAGGAATATTTATATATTGCGTTACATATGTATTTTGGCCAGGTGTAGGTTTTGTGGCGAGGAACAGCAAACAGCAGATCGCATAGTATCCTACTAGCCGCTGAGGCTACAGTTACTGTGGAGGTGAATTCTGACGCATTGTTGTTCTGATAAGTACATCCTCATCAGTATAAGCTAGTTACCAAAAGTGTTAAATAATATAACCATTTTTAGCTAAAATATTCATTGACTTAAAGGTACAAAGATTTGCAGTAAGTAAGGCTAAAAAAGCTAAGAAAATAGTATTTAGCTTTTTTGAATTATCCTTTATAAATCATTTTTCTAGTAATTTTTTTAGCCACTAGATTTTAGCCATTGATGAAATGTTAGTCATTTGAAGTATTTTGCAGTAGTCTGAAGCGTAGTTTTCTTGTTAAAAGGTGAAATTTCTTGTAAATACTTAAGCAAACTCGTAAAGATGATATCATTTATGTAAATATGTTATATTTGTAATTAGCAATAAGCGGAACTGTTGTGTTCCTCAGAAAGCGAAAAGCGCTCAAAAGACATGCATAAAACATGTGCATAAGACGAACGAAAACAACAAAACTACTGAGACATTTTTGCTCTTCAACTTCCAAATCGAGAAATTACTGGGTATTCCAAACAAAAGCTTATACATTTTCTTTTGGTTATGAAAAAGTTCAAACATTATAAATAATCGTATTTACGTTAAATTTGGTACCATATTTGTTGGTGTCTTAATATCTTAAGAATCTGTGAAGTTAGCTATTTTTGCATTTTCGGTAAATTTAACCTCATCAAAATTGGGTTTTCTAACTTACTATAAATTTATACACACCACACCAGCAAATATGAATTATTCTCATGTTTTTAACTAACGTAATGGACATTTTAGTATCAATCTCATTACAAATAACTCTCTATAATAATTTACTATTTTAGATATCCCCTTTGTTGATAAGAATCAAAGTTTCCATATAAGTGAGTGTAATTTCCCAATTTTGTATGCACCATCTCTATCCCTCAATGTAACTTAGGTTTCTATCAATTATAAGCAGTCTTATGATTTTAGAAGAGCGAATTTCGAAGATATATACTCCTGAATTCCAGACCTCAAAAAACGCGTTTTTAAGTGCTATAATATTTTTATATCCAAGGTATTATAACTTTTTTACTCTGCTTGTAACAGCTTACAGCTACCGAGATAGATATAGACATACATGTACCAAAATATTCAGAATTAAACAAGAAATAGTCTGCGTAAAGTATAACTACAGTCAATATTGAGATGGTACACACATTGCCCTCGAACAAAAGACGAAAAAGGGGGAATGAAAAATTTCAGAAATTATGGAAATCGGACAGCTCTTATACAACGGTAATTTCAAAACTCAATAAAATGCGATCCACCGCCGGGTGTGTAACGTGCTTCGTTTGGTATGCCCCAGGTTCCAATCCTGGCCGGGGAAAGTAACTTCAAAAAATTAAAGAAAAGTTTTTTTCCAATATTGGAAATAGGGTGCAACCGCCCATTTTAGTGCAAAACGGTAAAACTAGTAACCTACTTTATCAAAGTCTACCAAATGAAGTGCACACCTTGAATTTCAGTAAGCATCATGTCGAAGATTATAGAACTTGAACAAAAATCACGCCTAGCCCTTACGATAATTTACAAAATGCATAAAATACGACATTCCATTAATTATAAAACATAATTTGCAAACATTTTATACAGAATTGGGTTGGAGAGAGAAAGACGTGGGCTAAAAAAACTGTGAAAAATGAGCGTCCGCCCATAGGCATATCTCCGAAACTTCTTTGTCAAACTCAGCCACATTTGGTAAATGCTTTGGATATAAACTCGATAGGCATGAAAATAAAATTAAAAAATTGATATTTCAGCAACTATAACTCAAATTAGGATTGGGTTGGAGAAAGTAATATGTGCGAAAGAAATTGGTTAAATTAAATCTAAATTGTTTTTCGTTCCCACGACACACAGTGGTGCCAGAGCGGAAAAAAGGATTTTTTTATCATTCCAAATTTGTACCATCTTTTCAATTTAAGCTAAGAACTAATCAAATAACATTATCCGAATACTTGGGCTTGATATATTCAATGGTTTTTTGTTGGGAGAGCTTCAAAGTCCAACAAAGTATCCACGCAAAGTTACTCAGAAAAATGTGATGAATATTGCAAAGGTTAAAACTCAAAAGTTAACCATAAAATATCAATTGTATAGTTTTTATTTATTAAAACCAATGGTATAGATGCGATTTACATCATCAAATGTATACTTTCTTTTTCAAGATTTTTTTTAATATGATGTTTTTTCATGGTCCAAAAAAATCATATATTTCACAACTTCAACAGAATATAACTATTGTGCGCAGGAGCGCGCAGGTTAGCCACTTACACAAAATAAACTTTAGAATCTCCTTAATCGATAGAAAAAAAAATCAGCTGCAGTTAGCTGCCAATTCATGAGTAATTAGCATTTTAATCTAAAAACTCACATCAAAAGTTATGAAAATGTGCAACTGCGTTGTTTGTTTGCTTGAATCGTTGCTTTGTTTTTTTGAAATTGTAGTTGTATTTTCATAAATGTTTTGCCAAAATAGGTTCATGTTGATGGTTTTTGAATATTTTTGCAATAAATTAAAAAAAAAAAACATTTGCAGGTTCTTGCTGCTAAGAAAGAATTTGCAATCAGAGGAAACTTACAGTGAAGTTGGTTTGCACGATTTGCTAAACCACACAGTTAAGAGAATTTTAATGTCCAAATCTGAAAATGATTTAATAGATATCCCAAAAAATTTGAAGCTGACTTCGAAATGGGGATGTGATGGCTCGTCAGGACATAGTGTATACCAACAAAGCTTCACTGATGGAAATATGTCTGATAAACATACATATGTTTTTAACATCTCTTGTGCCCCTCATTTTAACTGAAAATAATGATGAGAAATTACTTTACTGGAAAAATTTAACACCATCATCCACTAGATTTTGTAGACCAGTAAAATTCGAGTTTGTGAAAGAAACAGCTAATGTTATTACTGAAGAAGTTAACCGTGTTGAAAACGAAATTCGTAATTTAAATAACAGTGTAGTAATTATTTCAAACCGAACTTTCGAAATAAGTCATTGTCTTGCTCTTACAATGATTGATAGTAAAGTTGTTAATACCGTAACTGAAACCTCAGCAATGAGTGTATGTTTCATATGTAGAGCAAAACCAAAGGAAATGAATGATTTAGATGGTATATTGAGGAGAACAGTAAACGAAGATTCCCTAAGATTTGGAATTTCTCCCTTGCATGGAAGAATTAAGTTTATGGAGTGTATTCTGCATATTGCTTACAACAAACCGTTTCGCAAGTGGAGAACTGACGATCGTACCAAAAAACTGAAGGCAGATGAAAAAGCACGTATTCAAGCAGATTTGAAGTCATCCTTGGGAATAAATGTTGATGTAGTGAAGCAGGGACTGGGTACGACAAATGATGGCAATACCTCACGAAGATTTTTTGAGGATCCTGCTAAAACTGCCGATATTGTTGGCGTTGACGAATACCTGATACATAGATTTAAAATAATATTAAATACAATCAATAGTCAAGCAGCAATAGATCCAAAAAAATTTGAAATTTATTGCATGAAAACTGCGAGGTTATATGCCAGCCTTTATGAATTTTACTATGTGCCAATGACAGTACATAAAGCTTTAATACAAATCAAGATGTAATGCACTTGCTTTTAGCTTCATCGGATCCTTTTATTAATGGTTTCAGAACAAATCCCAAAAATAAAACTTTAGAATTGCACGATGATGTTAAAAAATTACTTGTTGAATAAATAATTAATAATATATGATCATTTTTGAATATTTATTGGTTATGTTATATGGGAGGTGGGCGTAGTTGTGGGCGGACTTTCTTCATTTTTAGAGAAATAATAACTTTTATTGATTCAAGTCCGTTTGACAATTTTTAACAGTCTAGCTGTGATAACAGCGAAAATATTGCAACTTTTGTGATTATATTATATGGGAGATGGGCGTAATTGTGGGCGGATTTGCTTTATTTTTTCTGGACAAGCTTATATTTACAAAATATTACACTGTAGAAAATTTTGTTACTGTAGGATGATTTTTGATTTTTGTGTTATATGGGAGGTGGGCGTGGTTGTGGGCGGATTTTCACAAACATTTTTTTTTCATCTAATTTGGCAATATGAGAGATGTGTGCCAAATTTCAAAGCCCTACCTCGATTCCTTCTATTTTTTGCCGCGGCTTGTATGAAGCGGCACCACTCTGCGACAGTCGGTTCTACGACACCGGAACGACCAGGATTTATATCCGGCCAAGGACTGTCACTTCAGCTGCACTCCCAAAAATTTTATGGGGAATGTTTTATGCTGTTACAACAACAACAACAACAACAAAGAAATTGTTTTGAAAATAGTCGAGCCACTGCTTAATATTCGGGGTAAGATTTATTTAATTAGGTAGATTTTTTGTTTTTACATTTGAAAAAAATGGGTGTGGCACGTTAACGGCTTATTGAATTCTTTTTCTTAGGGCTCCTCTTTGTCTGTTTTTGATTTTAATTTAATTACTTCGAAAATAACACTTAATGTTGATTAAAATACATATATGCACTCTACCTTGTTTATAACAGTTATTGAATATTTTTATTCATAAGAAATAAAAAATTAGAATAAAAATTTTTGAATGTTACGTAATTTGATTCTCGTTAAAAAAATAAATCAATTGGTTTATTTCACTTAGTTCTAGAACATGTCCTATACAGTAATTTGAATCAAAGTTTTCAATAATAACTGAAGTAGAGCCGAGTTGTTGCAATTTATTTAAGAAAAATAATAAAATTGACCTCTATTTGCATTTAAAAAATTTACCAAAGTAAAAAGGTTTTCCTAAAATTTGCTTAAACAATTGAAATAAATTTATTTAATTTGTATTTGTTTATTAAATTAAATTAATTTTAAATTTCATTCAAACATGAACATCAATTAAAAGGCACACTCATTGCATGCGGCATTTAAAGTGATAAAGCAACACATTTATAGATAATTGATAATTCATACAAAAAGAGAAAATTTTGAATTTGCCACTCGCTAAAACTTTTTAAACGTAAACTTGATGCTGTGGTTATTTAAAGAGCACGTTTAGCTTGCCCCTCGAACGCATTTGCTGAGTTTTGATTACTATTTTATACGATAATCAATACAAACAACTTTAGCTATAACAACAACAATATTATATTGGCAAAAAACGGCATTAGTTTAGAAAAGTAAAAAAAAAAACATTCGGTAGTTAAAATATACATTGAGTAGAAAAGTTGCCAGAAGGATATCAAATTGTCATCGCACAAAATGCAAGTAATTAATTGATTATCAATCATTATCTACAATATTTACACACATACATATGTACACATACTATACATATAAAAATGAAACTGAGTTTTTTGTTGCATACCGCAAACTCGAAATTATTATTTTTTGCTGACCGGCAAATCTTTGCTTTATTAGCGATGAAAATGTAAGTTGATTGCTGGTAGTCGCGAATGTTGCTCCGCTATGGAACGCAAGCAAAACCTGATTTCGACAAGCAATGAACATAAAGTTCACCACAAAATTCAATTGCCAGTTGCTGGTTCAGCTACTGAGGTGCGCCAATTGATCTTTGTTGTGATGTAGTTTTTTTAGTGTTTATGCTTTTGCCATAAAAACTTTTTCAGTGTGTGAGCGCCGGCAATAACCACGGATAATATAAGTAATGTGGGCTATGAACATAAAAATTTTACAACTTCTTGTCACAATTGTTACATACAAAAAATTGCATGTTATATTCTAAAAAAACAGAAACAGAATACATAAATCGCTTTTAAACGTGTAAAAAGTCAAACTAAACTGTAATTTTTTGGTAACTGTGGTCGTTTCCCATAACGCCTGATGTCTCGTAGCCCAACAAAGTAATATTTCCTAAACGCAGCCATGCACATTTTTACGATGTCTTGTATTCCTAAAAGCATCGTTAATATGTTTGATATGCAACAATAAAGCAATAAAAGCATCATTAAAAAAGCTGTTAAGTATATATGCAGAAAATTGCTATAGACGATCAAAATTTATCAACTATTAACCCTCCGATTGACTATGACGTCTGGTCAGACGAAATGATTCCAATTTAATGAACAACTTTGCTGCTCCATGCTCGGTCGGGAAAAGGTTTGGTGACTTGTTTATGAGTTTGTGCCGACAGGAAAAACGCCCGGAAATTTTATTAGAAGGCGACTTACGGAAGGTTTCGTATTGACAATAACGGTTACCTAGTGACTGATGCCCAAAGTGCATCAAAATTCTGGATTGCGGAGGGAATACTTCTCCACTTTGCTAAATGGTGACAACGAAAATATCGCTGGAGAAGATGAAGATCCCGAAACCCAAATCGCTGTTTCGAATAGCAATAACGCGGCTAAGCCGTGGGCGCTGATAGGTAATCAACTGAGCTATTCAAGCATGGTGGCGAAGAGCTGGTAAGGTGCAAGTGCCAGCTCATTTCCAGAATATGATCGGACGAATGCATGCCCCTCGAAGTGATCCCACATTATGCGCCAACTACAGCGGGATCAGCCTCCTTAACATTTCATACAAGGTTCTATCGGGCGTATTGTGTGAAAGAGTAAATCCAACTGTCAAGGAACTGATTTGAGCTTATCAGTGCGGCCTTAGACCTGGTAAATCTACCATCCTCCAGATATTCACGCTGCGCCAAATATTGAAAAAGACCCCTGAGAAGACGATCGGCACACACCACCTATTTGTCGGCCTTGAATAATTTTGCTGGTGAAAAATTCCCGTCAAGAGAAGCATCTGGAAATCCACTGTTCCAGTTTTTTGCCAATAGGGACGAGGGTTTCTATAAGAGCGGCATTATGAAATTACCTTCAAAATAGCAACAAGTTGTCAAAGAAAACGGTGAACATTTCAGCTAAATCGGATCATTATAACTATGCTAAATAAAACCTTCAATTTAATGCAAAACTACTGATGCGTACATTTGTACATAATTACCAAATAAAAAATTCGTTCCGAAATATTTGCAAGGAAAAATGTTAAAATTTTCATTTTAAGCAAATCGTAAAATCATAAAGCCCATCCGATTGTCATTTAAAAAAACAAAAAATTAAAATTGTAAAGTGCACCTCGATTATCGGGAGTTACATATAAATATATTTTAATATTCTGAAAGGTGGCGGTAGTGTGCAGTCCACGCTTTATGCTTGAGGGACTGCGGTTCAATAAAATCAAGTTTCGCAAATTATACAGCACAATGTTCAGTTCCAAAAAGAATATGGTTGTAAAAAATCCGAATATTCATATTGTATCTAAACAGATATACCTGTTCTGGCTCGTGCGCTATGGGTCTAAATGACGCTCGCAAATAGTGAAAATCCGATTTCGTTGCCAGCAATGTGACGACCAACGGGGTCCTTTCGGATACAAATGTATATCACAAGTGGCACAGTTGTATTCAATAAATAATAGCAATGCCCTAGTATACATATCATAAAACAAATGTTAAATATTTTAACTATGTATAATAATTTGCTTGACCCTTTTTGTCCGGTATTCGTAGATTATAGGGCAAGTATTGCACTAACATATACCGTGCCATAATTATGCAATGGGCCTATCAGCCAATTTCGCCTGGCCAAACTACAAAGCTTAAAATAGAAATTGAGAATCGCTAACCGAAGTGGTAATTTATAAAAAAAAAATTCTTTTAGTTTTTCAGTATGAAAAATAAGCAAAAATCATAGGAAAACACCAGAGACCGAAAATAACCATTATTTTGATTTATTCGGATCAAAAAATCTTTGGCGTTATTTTTGGATTTTTATTTTTTCGACCAATTTTGATCGTTAGTTTTCAATTTTCATTTATTCGTTCAAGTTTAATCGTTATTTTGTGATATTTTTTTTCGTTGGGGTTTATTATGATCGAAAAATTGTAAATACAGAATAACGATTATTTTTGATCAAAATAGCGATCAAACTTGATCGAAAAAATTCAAGAAGAACGATTATTTTTGAACGAACAAACAAAATAACATAAAGTACGATTAAATCATAATTTTTTTGTATAAAGATTATAACCGTTACGGTTTCTGGAAAACACTATTACTAAGCTGGAGATAATTTTCCATCCCACGAAGCGTAAAATTGGTAACATGCAATTTTTGTTAAATATACTGTTTCCGTTCATTACACTGGGTTGCATTGAAATTATCCCCGAAACCACTTCAAATAAGTCCAAACAAGACCGCTGTTCTCTTCAAATCACTCTCAGAAATACTCTGTTAAAGTTTTAAAATAGCAAGGCTTTTTCCGTTTTTAATTTTTTTAGAACTACCACCAGAAACCAGTAGTTTATATCGCAAGAATGCGATAAATGTGTATGCAGTTAGGTTTTTAAATAAAAAAAACGTTAACATTGATGTTGACAAGTTTTTGAAGCTTTAGGACGTTCAGAGCTCGTACATTTTTTTATTTTACAATGGAATGTTATTTATAAAAGATACAAGGCAAAAGAAGCATTCAAAAATGTCAACATGCCGCAAAGTTTACAAAGCATACATTTTTATGTAATGACAGTATGAATGCGGTATTTAGGCTGTATTATTACATTGTATGTAGATGCGTTGGAAAACGCCCTTTTATCAGCTTTTGCTTTGGATCAACAAAAAACGTACAAACACTAATTTTTTTTTGTAATTGTATTTCTTGTAGTACTTTATTGACTTATCATACTACAGATTTAAAAAATTTAGATTAAATTGTGCAAAAGATCATACAATTCCGTGCTTAACATGGAGAAAGCGTTTCATTGAGATTGATTGTGTATTTTTTATAGGCCACCGATCAGTATGATGTTGTAATTTGTATGATGATTCGCGGATTCGCGCATTTAATTACATTTACATTTGAGTAAGAAAATTACATACATATATACATTTATTTACGAGATTACAATTGATATAAAGTCCGCACATATTACACTTTAGCTTCGGTTTGTGAAAAAAAGTGAAAGCAAGTTCGTGGCTGAAGTCTTCCGTTTTTGTTCAGTCACGGCACTAGTTGGCCAAAAATAAAGAAATTAGCATTTACCTCATTCCACCAACCGAATATTTGGTATATGAATTTAGTACAAAAACAAAAACAACATACACCGTATTTGAAGAATAGCAAACACACATTTACTCACATGCTTGCGTTAACGTATCTACAAAATATGCATACAAATTCCCGCAAAACAAAGTAAGCGCGCACGCCACTTGGATGGTTAAGTGTTTCAGAAAGCTATTAAAGTGGCACTCATTTACTGTTCCGTCACCATAATTACATTACAGCTCAATTTTTCAATGAACACACACTACATACTACATAAATTTTTGTATCTCTTAGTGGCTTTTGGTATTACATACCGCCAAGTGTTGCCCAGTATGGGTATCGGCTTTGGGCCGGGTATTTTTTTGTAAGGCAGTGCATTCTGCCACTCGTTCGTCTCATGCACCGCATTACTGCTATTATTGCTGCCTATTGTGGCATCGCCGTTGGCCAAATGTGGACAGGCCAACTCGGGCTCGCTAGCCGTGGTCGCGGTCGCTGCAGCACTTGAATTTTCTCGTACATTACCCTGTGGCACTGCTCTGGATTTGGTTGCAAAGGTCATTTGGTTGTTGCTGATATTGAAGGATTTCGTTGACGCCACAAAAGCGTCACCAGCAACAATGTGGCCATTTATACTGTTGCGCCACAAGCTAATCGACGACGCGCGCATACTGTTGATTATGTAGATGCAATTTTATATTGTATGTATGTCGAAATACAGCAAAACTTATTCAAATTATCGCAATTAAATTTTGGTTTGTGGTCGGAAACTAATTTCTTTGTGTACGACCTTAAATATTTTGTTGAAAATTTTTTAAATTGAAATTCAACGCTGAATTGTTATTAGATTATTTTGCACTCATTAAGATTCACAATTCGTTTCAATTAAT
This sequence comes from Anomoia purmunda, assembly GCA_951828415.1. Lineage (NCBI taxonomy): Eukaryota > Metazoa > Arthropoda > Insecta > Diptera > Tephritidae > Anomoia > Anomoia purmunda. Next base: position 66,179,292 of record OX639997.1, read on the forward strand.
CGTTCACATAACCGATTGCGGAGAAGGAGATAGCAGTTATGCAAACTGCAGCTAAATTAAATTATTTCAAACAGCCCACTATGTCACTGTCACAATTGGCAATTAACGCTGTTGGCAACAATACAAAATATATTTCACATTACACAATTTCCTGTGCGTACATCTCAGTCTTTCAAGCCAACTTTTTTTTTTTTGCTTAGCGAATGCTCCACTGTGCCAAAAAAGTCAACCACACTTTTCGAATGTCTCTCGCTAACTGATATTAATTTCATCCTCAAATTTTATGTTGCTAGCAATTGGTTTAATGTACATAGCAATTTCTTTCGTAGCATTTTTACGTGATACAATATAAGCTTTATGCTGTGGTAACTTACGGCGAAGAGAACTTTTGTTTGTCACTTCACTGCGCAGATGAATGCGAGTTTTTTACCATTGTGCGCCACCGAAAGCAGGCGACATTGTAATTGTATTATTATGGTGGTGAAAGAAGGTTTCGTGACAAGAGCTAAAGCTCATCAGCAAAAAGTTGTATCGCAGTCATGAAAACTTTAAAGCTGAAAATAAAAAACTAAAGAAGTGTCAAAGTTCGGGCGAAAACGAGCTTTATATACCCAGCGTAAGTTTTTTATAAGCACAAATGGACCAATATTGATTATTAAAACGCTTGGATAAATAATCTTCAAATCTGACGAATTTCGTAAAAAGTATGATGTCATATCTTCGATTGGTTCCACATTTAGAAACAACGAAAGTTTTACAGCAATTAAATGTTAAATAATTATATTATTTTGGTGAGATTTTATAGAGAACTTTTCTGTCTTTTTTTTAAATCTGGCTACCTGATTATAAACCAAAATGATAAGTTATGTAAGAATCATGCAGTACTATCTTGAAATTACTTTACTTTTTTAAAAATTAAATGACCGTGGTACAGCCCAATTTAGAGCAAATTTGTGTACCACAGAAACTACTTCATCAAACATTACCAAATTTGGTACACGCTTTGGAATTCAACTCATTTGGAACAAAAAAACCACACCACCTCTCATACGACGGTAAAATACAAAAATAAAAATAAATAAACCCGATATTTATTAACTACTTATACGAGGTAATTTGCTCAAATTTAATAGACAAGATTGGGTTTGAGAATGAAATACGTGGAATCATAAATGTTGGAAATGGCCTTAGTATTGCCCACCTTAGATCAAATATGTATATCTCCGAAACTTCTTTACAAAATTCCTCCCTATTACGTACGATTTACATTTCTAGTCAGTATGCACAATATAGAAATCCATCTTCAACTCACCTCTTATATAACATTAATTTACATCCAATCAATAACAAATTTTATTTCGGAGAGAAATACTTAAAAAATCAAAATTTCAGTAAATACTTGTAGTACGTTAAAATCATACTAATTTATTTTTATTTTTATTTAAATCCATAAACGTCGTTTAAGATTTCAAAATGAAATTATACTAGTATATGTGTTGAGCCAATTATACTAGTATATTTTGAGATATTGAACAATACTTTTAAGAATACAATATTGAATATTCTTTATACCTTGATCTCAAGAAAATATGCACATATATATTGAATTTCATACGTACATACATACATATATCTTAAGGGAAGATGTGGTGCATAGTTGTTTCTTCTTAAATGTCAACAAACAATTGTGCATCTGCATCAAATGGTTGCGGAGTTATATGCCGTGGTACCGCCAATTTTTCAAATATGATACCCAATTTGATCTATAAGAGATATGCATGTACATAAATACCCAAATGTCATTCATCTGCACCGAATAGTTGCGGATATAAGGCACTTTTCCAAATTTATATATATCCTATGTTTTACATTAATTTTTTTATATATTTAAGATTAATTTTAAATAGTAAGTACTTTTTATTTTAAATAAAAACTCTAGTGTAAAATTAAAGTACTAAACAATGTTCACATTATATTGTCAGTTTCCTAGCAATTGGTTTACAAAATGTGAGTAATCCGTATTTTTACTAATACTATTCGTATAAATCAAAACTTTTCTCGAGTACGTGAAATTGGAGACATACAAATTATTGAAGCATTCTGAGTACTAATAACTAGTGGGGTGAGTTCAAGACGTGTACCAAAAGATTTGCTAATACAAAGTACATATTTTCTGAATTTCGAACAAATCTATTGGACCTATCTAAACTCTAGCGCCACCTAGCGTGTGAAATGATGCAAAGTTTTATTGAAAATCATTCTACAGTTTTTAAGTTAGTTACACTGCATATAACTTTTTAACTTTTGAAACTAAAAATAAAATCTATGTATGTACATATAAGTATAAGGTCAATAAGTTTTGTTCTATCACATCATTTTTTCAAGATATTGAGCTACCAATTTTTCGATTTTTATAGAGTCAGGAGAAATATCTTTGCTATAAAACAAATCTGTTTTATTTTTATTGTTCGTTTACCTATTAAATGCACCTCTTATAGCCGCCATAGCCGAGTGCGTGATCGCGATGTCACTCGAAGTGCCCTAGGTTTTGTTGCTGAAAACTTCGATTAAGAAGCATTGCTACTTATTTAAAAAAACAAAACTTCTTAAAGGGGTGTAAAAGCAAGTAAATATTTTATTGGCGTACTCCAGTACTAGCATGAAGGATTCGTATCGGAACTACACCAAATTAACTCCTTTCTACCAATCTTTCTCCAGAATCAACCCTGACATCCCCAACATATGCACGTTATGTGGAGATTCCCGGCAATTAAGCGTCACTTTGTTGTCGTCGAGATTACGGATGGCAAATAGTTCAGTATTACGACGTGATAACGGGTACCATTCGCAGTTACGCTTCTTCCGTCCTCATTTAATAAAAAAAATATGGAAAATATATACATATACATTCACCAGCCTATCAACTACATCAAAGGAACAATTATTTGAAAACAGGGGAAAAATTTGTAGATGTTGTGGCGCGATCTTCAACAATACTGAACAAAAATTGACCCATCTACGCTTGGTCTGCAATAAAATCTTTACTAAAACCACCCTATGGTTCTGTTAATTCAGTTCCTTAAAAATGCGTCGATCATTCAATTTCAAATTTAAAAAACATGTTTTTGTGTATAAATTGTATTTATTATACATATCAATTCATCGCTTCTTTTACATATATTTCACCATTTTTTCATATACTTTGCATAAGTATAATTTCATTTTGCTTTATTAAGTTATTACAACTAAGTAGTATATTTATAAGCTTAAGTAGATTATTTTTCTTCAATTTGTATGTTAATTCAGAACTTTATATTAAAATGTATTTTCATAGATTTTTTATTTTGCTGATAATATTAACACAAGTCTTTATACTATTCCCTTTTTATGTTTTTTTGTTTGTTTTTTTTTTTTTGATAACCCTATTTTAGCGTACAATACATAGATTAATTAATGTTTTCGAAATGAATAAGTTTGTTTAGTTATAGATTATAGACCTTACGTACATAGATGGATGCAATAGAATATTTTTAATTTGGGATTTGTGTAAGCGCAAATATTTTAGAAAAATTATGGCGATCAAAAAGTTTATTCGATTAAGTTATGACTAATACTCGAAGGTTACAGAAAAATGACAATTTTAAATAAATATTTGAAATTAATAGGGGGTTTAATATAATGTGAGTTTTGAACATTTTTACGATTCATGCAAATTTCTTTTCGACTAATTTTATGTATTTATGTATGTAAATATATGTATGTACATACAGCGATGTGAACTTATGTAAATGCGTTAGTCTGGTTTTAGTAAAAATATATATATATTATGTATAAGTAAAACTAAATCTGTTGCGTATATATTACGTGTTATGTTGTTTTTACAAATGATATTAATGTGCAAATGAAAGCTAAATCTATACAATTTCAACTTCCAAACGTGCCCTTAAATGCACTGTTACTCGTAGCGGTTGGAATACAACTAATAAGATTTGGAAGTTCATAAGTCCAACAATTGCCCTTTGAAATAAATAAAAGGTTTGTGGTTGTCAAAATCTTAGTCATAGCAATAAAAATCAATACCCTATAGAAATTGTTCATGTAAATTATTTTTGTTTGCCAATCAATTCAAATTAATTTCAATTTTTGCATTGGACACAACGTATTCATTAATTAGTTTAAGTAGTTTCGTAGGCAGTTTTATTTGTTCTAGAACACTGGCTATTTCATTTGGCAGAGCTCTAGCTTCAAATGCATTTATCAGCCTTTCGTTATTAAATAAAGAATGCTAATCAAATATGAAGCATTAATTTTAAAGTGAAACGGTTATTTCTGTATTTTTCTCGAACTTACCTTTAACTTTAATAATGTGAAAAAACGGAAACTTAAATGCTAGTAATGCTTTTGATTATGCTTTTGAGAGCGCTTTAAGAATGGCACTTTTGTTTGACAAAAAAAAAAAAAAAAAGATTTTCAAAAAATGGATTAGAAAATTGGTTAGCTATAAATACAACATCTAGGCACAAAAAAATATAAACACGAAGTATTGACAAGTTTTCACAATTCACTCTTTGCTTATTAATTAGAATTATTATTTTTCTTAAATTTGTTTTATTGTATGATAAAAACACATGCTGGTAACTTTAAATTTTTGCATATTATTATGCACTTCCTTTCACATAAAAAAAATTCGTTATATGTAACAAAATACACAATATCGCAGCTAAAAGGATTAGCCTGAATGTTAATATACTAAAATTTAGTTTTTGTAAATTTTACCCAAAATATTTAACTTGGTTTCGGTTGTAAAATGAACTATAGATTTATAAACAGATTAATCAAAGTTAAATGAAGAAAATATAAATTGCCATAACTTGCCAATGTGCCCGTGTATCTTTTTTTTGGGCCATATGTGCACATATCGAGCCCTAACCGCGAAACAAATTTAAGTAGAAATATGTCGCTTACATTTTTTAACGGTCAGGGCTCGGTATGTGAGTATGTAGTATGAAAGTACGGAAGTATGCGCATTAAAATTAATAAAATTTGTTTCACTTCATCATGCATAGGTAATTTTAAATCTAGAATTGTTTTCTTTCGTTCGTATTAAATTTGAGATAATATATGTATGTATATAGGAAATACAATATTTGCATATAGCGGCAAGGAGCTTCAGTTGTGCATATTTTAAAATGAAGTGCAAATAGACACAAACATATACATACATACTTAGTTTTAAATAGTTACATTTCACTCACAGGATACTCAAAACATATAAACATATTACATACTACATATGTATGCAAGTAGATTGTTCCAACTTTACTTAACGTCGTTGTTGTTGTAACAGCATATAACATTTTCCATAAGCTCCTGCGGAATATTGCTAAAGTGATAGTACTCGTACTTTGTCTGTTATAAATTCGGGTCGTTCTGGTATTTAGACACGACTGTTGCGCGTTATAAATATCTTACAAACGTAACCTTAACTGTTTTAGAAGTAACCTGAATTTATGCCTGAAAAATGCCAATGTCAAAGCGGCCAAGGGCTATCACTTCGGCAGGAGTTTTCAAATGAAAAAAATGATGCTGAATGTTGTATGTGTTACAACTACAATAACAATAGAAAATTCTATTTCTCAAGTACCCAATAATTGAGGAATATATCATTACCAAAACGGCACCATACGTTGCCAAAAATGTTTATATAAATTTCTGTGTTTGCCACTAACGATTTAACAATTTGTAATTTCTTAATATTTTGTAGATTTACTTTAAATCAATTAAATGTTCGAGTTCCGTTAAGTTTTCGATTTTATTATTGGGAATACTCGAAGTTATTTTTCATTACTCACAAACTTTAATTACTTCACTTTAATGTTTAAAAAGCACACGACGAAAATCTTACATTTTACAGTTATGTACAAGTCACATACTTTTGGGAGAAAATACAAAAAAAAATATTGACTTAAAATAACAGCACTTTTAAACCATCTCGCCTAACTTTGTCATCACTGGTAAATTACTGTAAAGTGTAAGCCAATACAGCAACCGCCAATCATTATTAACGTTTGTATAAATTCCAGTTTAAACGTACATGGAATTCTTATTAATTTTAAATATTCTAATGCCTTACATTTTAAATATTAATAATGGCAAAAAATAAATTAGCAGCCAAAAAACATTACTCATATTCATTTAGTGTTCGATTATAAAAAAAATGTACTCGTAAATTGTAAATACTAAACTTAAAAAATGTGTAAATGTTAATTTCTTTTTATAATTTTATTTTTGATTCTCTAAGCTATCGAGGTTTTTGTCGTTTCTGTAAACCTTTCAGCAAAATTTGCCCTCCGCTGCCGCATCATCCGTCTATAAATTTACCAATTGTTTGTGAGGTGCACTTTTGAATATTTTCTTATTTATTCGTTCACACTTATCTACTTTAGTTTACTGTTAAACCTCGAATTCGTTCGCCGTTATTGCACTTAAATCCTTCATAAGTCCTTCGAGGTTGGCCATTTCCTGATTGAGTTCCTCAGTTGAGGTACTTGGCGCTAATCGTTGTATTTCGTCGTTAGAGTGTGCCACTGAAGTGCCGCTCTGTAAACGATTCGTGGGCGTGGCAGCTGAGAAGGAGGGCTTCTTGTAGGGCGATTGATTTTGTGGACGTATTGTGACTGCAGGTGCTGCAAAATGCAAAGAGATGTTTAGAAAAATTAAAAATAGCCGAATAAAAGAAAAATAATACAAATTTAAAATAAAATTCAGCTTAAAAATGATCAAACCTGGTATTGAAAAATGTCTGAAAAACATGTAAAGTAACAAAAAAAAAAACAAACAAAAAAAACAACAAACAGCCGACATTTAGGCATGTGCACATTTATTTAAAAACAAGTGGATTTTCGAGTTGCTGCATTTTTAAAGAAAGAGGATGGTTTTGTGTGTACAAGTCCACTCAAGTAAGGAAAGTCTCAGAATGTCATTCACCTGAGAGTGGTCAGAACGATGATTCGGCATGCGGTTCAAGCAGCTCACATCCAAATGCCCTCGGGGTAGCTCCCGAACATCCATTTGGAAGTGAGCTAAAGTGAAAATTTTTCGGTTTAAGCTTCCACCAGAGTATGCAGTGCCTGGTCTTGGAGCAAGCGGCTCGCTATATAAATATGGCTTTCGCAAAACGTCCCAGTTTCTCGTATGAAAATTTTCAAATAAATAAATGCTACTTAACACATCTGTTACAATTTCATTTTATAAGCCTTTTAATTTTTCATTAATTAAATATCATAACTTAATAATTCTATAATTGAATTATTTAAATGCATAATGAATAAAAAGAAAGACTAGTGACTTCAATTTGCAGCCTTAAGTCAAAAATGTGCTGCAGTTAAAAAAATGTTACTAAATGAATGTGACAGCAGCAAATTTTAATTGCACTACTTAACACCTCTGGCGTTTACTATTCCAATCTATAGCACCTACATTTTTGTGAGAAATATTTATATTTGTCCTTGCATCCCGCTTGACAAAAAAACATTTTAAAGATTTTTTTTTAAATATTATCCCGGCCGAGAATAAAACCATAAAAATTTATATTTTAAAAAATTTTTGAGATCTTGTGTATCTACCAAAAGTTTGTATTCTCAAAGCAATCGAACGTAATTAATCGACTCTTCTGTTAACCGTTCATAACCAAATAATAGTTTGAATTCGATTAACCTTACACGTTTAACTCTATTAGTTGTCTGAACTTTTTAATGTTTTGGGTGCGGAACATATATCGTATAGAAGGACATATATTTTATACACATCAGAAGTTATCGAAAATTCATTTTGATAAAATTCAAATATCTCTTTAGAAGGTGGATATGACTAATCAAAATCATATACTCGAATTTATGTGATAGCTGGTGCTTTACTCTGTAAAACGTTACCAAATGAAGGCATTTCAATTTCGTACAAATAGTACTCTGTGAAACGATTTCGCACCTGGGATAGGTCAATCAAAACAGGGTTAGATTGCCGAAACAACACCCCTGGGCCGTGTCAGACCCTGGTCATTCTAGGTACGTAGAACCGGCTGTGGTGGGAATGCCGAATTCGTATCTGATTTTCGCTGCTTGCGGAATATAATTGTTTGCAACAATGCTGTAAACGCGTTAGACTTACAGAGTACCAAAAGTGTTTCGTATCGTAATCAATTTTCGTATCGCATCATTTTTCGTACCGCCTTATAAAATAATCCGTCTGATTTCGCAGAAAATGTGCTGATGATTATAAATGATTCGATGGACATTTATTTTTTACTTACTGTGTTTATTGACGGCTGTTGCACCCCCAGTTGGCGGTGGTCCGGGTACACTGAAACTCTTCAACGGATGACCACGTTTAGAACTCTCAATAGTTGAAACGCCACCATTGCAGGCGGGACCACCACCAGGTCCGGCACCACCACCGCCACCACCATTCGGGTAACCAGGATTGCTGAAAGAAATATTCTCATTATAAGGTTGTCTTCAATGGATTCACGTACTCCCTAAAAATAGCTTAGCTAATAACCAATTCTTAAAATGCATTAAAAGTCACTTAACTCACTCAATTAATTACGATTTTATTGAAATTTTTTAGAACAAAAATTTCGCTTTTCAGTAGGTAAGTATAAAACAAAATATTTAAAGTCTAAATAGGACACTAGCAAACACATGGGTGCTGTTTTGAAACAATCAATGTTGATGCCAAGATAATATAGATTAGAAAATAGATGGCATTAACCACATAAATTTTGCACTAAATCTTCCTGTCCGCTCCATCCGAACAATTACTGTAGGAGTCAGCATTATCATCGTCCTCACACTCCGTATTCACTGATGTGTTTGACGGCCGCGTATCCTTTTGGGTTTGCGGTGGCAATAGGAAACCGCATTGTGTTGGAGTTTTACGTTTCCTTCGCCGTCGCGCACTTAAATACGAACGTCTCCGTCGACCGCGCAGCCGCTTCAATTTACGTTGTTCCAGTGCAATGCTTCGGTAAGGTTGCTTCTGTTCGTCCGACATTGAATTCCATAGCCGTCCGGCAGTTTTGGCAATGCGTGCACTCTCGCGAGGTGACATCGACCCACATCCTGGGTGCGTTAAATCACCGCCACTGGTCCTCATACGAACTTCGGCCAAAAAATTGAAGAATGGATTTGATGAGGCCGAAAGCTTGCTGTTACGTATGATTTCGCGATGGAGTGTACTGGGGCTGAATGAGACGCGCGTTTTGCGACGAGACGGTCGAACAAGTATTGTGAATATGTCACATATTTTGTCCCAGATGGCTGACATGACACTCGAATCCGCTGGATATGCTGGTTTCGGTTGGATGGTTTGGACGTATGGCTCACGAAAAATAAAACAATAACTTTTCTCGAAACGAACAAATACAAATAAAAAAAGACTGAGTTACACTAAAATTTCGCCGGCCGAAGAAAATTTTGATTTTTATTTAGACAATACAATTGAAATATTTTTCATAAATCACTTTGTTCCTGATTGTCTGCCACAAAGCATACGATTTCCGACAAAAAAGGAAATTGACAGACGCCAAACGAATAAGCAGCTAACGAATATTTAATTAAGCGACAAGTGATGATTTTCGATAAACTAATTCGTTTAACTTATTTATTTGTTATTAGTTGAGTTTCTACAAATAGAGGTAGAGTAAACTTACCAGAAATTACCCTCATAACCATAAGGATGTTCGGGCGTTTGAACCAATGATCCCGACTGTTGCGTCAAACTCTGTTGCGAATGTCCAGTGTCGACAGTCATATGCGAACGATTGGCTGATATATTATACTGCGTGCGCGGATACTGTGGCCGCTCCATGGTAGAGTTCATTGATGTAGCTAAAGTGGATGGGGAAAGGAAGAATAATTAGGTGTATGAAATAAATATGGCGAATTAAACAGCCAACATAAATTTTACTAATATTTTGTTGACCAACCAATAGCAGTCATTTCTTATGTGCATGGTTTTCTACATAGAATTAGAATCTCATCTCCAAAATAAGCAAATGGCTCAATTAGGGATTTTAATTCCAATTCAAAAATATAGCTATGGGAAAAGGAGACCAACGCTTAAACAATTATTAAATGTTTCGATAAAAAAAACTTGGTGGAAAAAAGTAGGCTTCAGCCAAGACGAATTTAATAAGGTGATGGTAGTAATCGGGTGACAATAAAGGGCAAATTGATATGTTTGTTGTACACTTGTTGTAACACTAACTGTCAATGTCAAGGAAAAAATATTCAACTTCTCTAAACTCATACGTAGACAACACTACGTCTCTAACTGCATGCCTGGACACCAGACATTGAGACTACTTAGTATGCCAGCCACTCGTCACACAACCGCTGGATCCGGAGGCGTACCGGCGGGTCCTAAGCAACATCCATAGAGACACAGTCACTACCATCATTGACTCCCGCCAGGCAAATGCAGTCATTGCAGCCCAATCACCACCTGTAGCAGATCAGGAGTCTCTGCTGCCCCGTGAGTCCCGCGTCACTCTGGCACAACTACGATCTGGATACTGTAGCAGGCTCAACTCCTACTTATCCAGAATCAACCCCGACATACCCCACACATGTCCGGCATGTGGAGATTCTCCGCACGACACCAACCACCTATTCACATGCCCTCTCAAACCCACTCATCTAACCCCCCTCTCCCTCTGGTCCAACCCTGTCGAAACTGCACGTTTCCTGGGCCTCCCCCTAGATGAGTTCGACGACAACGACCATGGGTGAATCCGCTCTTTACGGGGCGCGACTAGCCACTACAACAACAACAACAACAACAACAACAACAACAACAACAACAACTACTACTACTTAGTATGAGAGTACTTAGGCCATTTTTAAAATACGTGCACCCTCATATGAAAAAGGCGCACGCCCGTAATTCGGAGGTTAAACCGTAACGAAGTTTCCAATTCTAATTGGCGAATATGCTCTGGGATTGAGAGTGAAATTGAACGAATCGGTTGAATTACGTGTGTGACGTGGTTGACAAACTTTCGATCAGTTACGTGTGTGTGCCAAAGTTGACGATTTTAAGGTCTGACAGCAATTGTATCACTTTAATTTAAACATGGTGAAAGAAGTTTTAATATATTGGAATACTATTTCATTAAACAAAAATTAACAACACAAGAAATATTTCACTTTTGCATTTTTGTTTATAAGGGGTTTTTTTTTATGGATATGATTAGGAGTGGTAATTAATTATGTATTAAAAGTGGAGTAATCAGTCAATAAGTTTAAACAAGTTGTTAAATTTTCAAAAATATGTTAACATCCCGAAGTAGAATATTTTAACGGTGGAGACATTGCATGATTTTTATCAAATATTTGAAATGGACCTGCCTTTTAAAAATTATGATTTTATGGGTTTCAGTGCCCAGACGACGATAAAACGACATTGCATAACCGAACTAGATTGCTCACAAAGCTATTATAGTTTATTCTCATCATGGTTCTTTGCAACATCCTAACGGAAGAGAGATAGATATATCGACGATTCACATAATTCGCAAACCATTCCTTCATCTTTTAAATACCTTTAAGTTGAACTGTATGACTAACAATGCCCAAAAGTTTTTTTACGGATCTAGTAAGACATCACACAAAATCATTTCCTGTTAAGGCAGTGATTTTTCTGTATTGTACACTTTTCGGAGACTATTGTGACGTATGTACGTACTACTGGACTTAAATGGTGTGTGAAGGAAGTGAAAAGGCGTTAACTATCTTCACTACTGGCGAAGTGAGAGATGTCGGGAGATCGGGAGATATGGCGCCAAGAATTGTCAATCGTTCCGATGCCCCCTCTATTGTTCCGAAATAACTTTAAGAATTTTGTCCATTATTATCTTTTTTGTTTTCTACTTTTATATTTAACTAAATAGTACGAATAATTATCGCATGGTTATTATATAAAATGTGGCCTGTACCCCTAGAATTTGGAAAATTATTTTACATACATATTTCTTTATCTTTTTCCAAATTACCGTTATATGAGAGGTGGTCGCGATTTTTTCTGATTTTTATAAGTTTCAAAATTTTGCTCACTGATTTATAATCTAAACTGTTCATCAAATTTGGTAGAATTTGGTTGAGTAGATTCGGAGATAGGTATATTTACGTATTTACTATAAAGTGTTTGTTTATGACTTCATACTTGGCCCAGCTCATAGTTTATGAAGAAAGTGTATAAAGTTTTTAAGTCAATTTTTTTCATCTTTATTAACTTGGTATTTGATTATTTGTAAGGAACAACGCAATAGTGTTCAGCTCCAAAAATATGAAATTAACAACTTTTTATGAAATAAAACCAATATGCCAGGTAAATCGATGCCGCATGCCATATGCAGAACAAAAAAATTGGAATATATGTAATTCCCAGTTGTGCTTTTCAAGGGTGGAGAAGCAGGCACAAACCTACGATCTGGATATTGTAGCAGGCACAATTCCTCCCTATTCAAAACGCATGCTAGTCTGGCTTTTGCCAATCAGCTATTCACATGCTATGTATCTCAAACCGACTGACCTCAAACCTCTTTCTCTTTGGTGCGACCCCGTCAAAACTGGGCGTTTTTCAGGCCTCGCCTTAGATGAGTTTTGTGATATCGACTATGGCTAAGGCGATCTAGCAGGGTCTAAGTAAAAGCTACAAAAACAATAAAACACACTGCAGCTAAGTTTCCACAGGAACACAACAGGTGAAACATCACATTGAATATTCTAATCGAGAACATTTATCCTAACGAGTTACAGATGATGATTTTTCTCTTTTTGCTTTTTGTATATATGTAGATGTTATTCAACACAACTATAGAGTTCCAGCTTAATTTCGTCCCCTTATTGAAACAACACCTTCATTCCCAAATTTTCCAAAAAAAAAAACAAAAATTAGCTTAGTATTTTGAACGCGATATTCTGATTATACGGACAAAATCTTATAAGAATAATCTGCTATTGGTTGAGTCGCTAATTTCTGTTCAACAGTTTTAAGCGAAAAAAAACTACCACTTTTGCAGTAGCAGTACGGTATTTGCTTCGATTTGCAGCGACTTACTCATATATCCGGGTACATATGATCTTTTATCCAGCGAATTTGTAACCGGCACTGGCGTATCTACATCGTACTCATGCACCACAGAGCGTGGTAATGTTAAGGCACCGCTACTCGAAGCACCATCACTACAAACTGCAATTATGATATGTATAGTCATTTACCATTTAGGAAAAATGATACTGGTTTCACCGATCCAACTTACCTGGCGTTGTGCTGTGCAAACTCTTATCTATATTTTTCAATTCCATTTGATCATGATGTATCCATAGATCTGGTGGTTTTGGAACTCCAACATTTTGATAGCTATTTGAAGATATCGATATCGGTTAGTAAATTTTTGAACGGCAAATAAATTCAATTAGTAAGAATAGTCCACTCACTCTTCGTACCTCTTCTTGTTGTGATCGGGTGTGGATTGTGGCTTGCGTCGACAAACCACGACCAAAACCGCCGCAAATATGATCACCAACACTATAACTACACCCGCCACCGAGTATAGAACAATTTCATTGCTAATACCCTTGGCAATGGGATTCGGTTCTTGCATCACCACTGTCGCAGTCGTCGTATACGCCACAAGCGCTGAGAAAGGCGCATTGCTGGCACCCTTTCCAACACGCGCCTGCACTTTGAAGTAGTACGTGGTGTAGGGCTTTAAGTTAGGCAGCATCATCATTGTCTCATCGCCTGCGAACGCCTCAATCGACCAGTCGCGATCGCGTTTCGTTGTGTCTGTGGTATAATAAATGTTGTAGCCAGTTATTTGACCAAGACTATGCTTGGGTGGTAGCCACTGCAGTATGACATTTTGCGGATTCTGTTCATCAGGTCGCACTGTCAATTCGCGTGGTGGTGTGATCGGTACATTTTGATAGGTGCTGTTCAACACCGACATAGACCAAGCCGACTCACGTCGTCCCTTTACCACTTTCACTGCAAACTCATACTGAGTATTTGGACGGAGATCATTGATCATACAATTTAAATCAGTGGTGTTGTGGTAGCGATAGCGACTGGAGCTCGATATGCCATAACGTACAGTGTAATGACGATTATCGGTGACATGTTGGTTTTTACTCAATGTTGTATCTATCCAGTAGACAACTATCGATGAGCTAGACATAGTAATAGCTCTGAGGCCAACAGGCACTTCAAGTGGCACTGGAATGTCGAGTGGTTCTTCGTCACGTGTCTTGATGTTATCATAAATAGGCGGACCGTCACCTTTGATATTTCGCGCACGCAGTGATACCACATATTCTGTGTTTGATTCTAGATTCTTCAATACATAGTAACGTTCAGATTCTTTTAACTCGATTGTGTTCTCATCGGGTATTCCACGACCCCAGCCAAGCACATAACTACGTATTTTGATTTCATGCTGCTGTGGCGGGCCCCAATGCAGCGCAATGCTATCGCCACCCGGATGTATGCCGATCCACACAGGTTTACCAGGCACTTGGGTTTCATCAAGGTCGTTTTCAAGAGTCATAACACGGTTCCATTCTGTAAAGGGACCCGAACCGTTCACTGTCATGGCGGCAATTTTTATTTGATATTCCGAATGACGCTCCAAGCCGTTTAATTCGAAGTAACGAATATTAGCTGGAGTGCTTTTTACTTGTGGTGTGTCTTTCAGTTTACGATAACGGATTTTATAGCCTGTTATTTGACCGTTGCGCTCCTCTTCAGCTGGAGGTTCCCAGTGTACGGTGACTGACTGAAAGGGGATAAAAGTGCAACCATAATGTTATGAAAGGCAAAAGAATTGTACGTAAATTAAAAAATTTACAAAATCAAATAAATGGTTTTGTATTAAGAAGGCCGCAACCAAGCTAAGTAAAGACGGCGACTTAATTTTTACACGAATAATAATTGTTAACTACAGTTTACAAATCGAAAGGTTGCTCGCATTCTGAAATTTAATGAAACAGCTGTTTCATCACACTTATTATATTAGATGAGACATATTTTTTACTTCGCCGTTAAGAGTTATAAGCCAATGTCAATTGTACGTAAAAATAAACATTGGTATGTAACTTTTATTTGCAATAGAAAAATAACTGGCGTTGCCATGGGAAAAAATTTATGCTTAAAAATAACTCATATTGGTAATTTATAAATGTTATGCCCCTATTTTTCAGTCAGCGATAACTATAATTGTGGGAATTATAAAATCTTTTCTCAATAGTGGTACATTTTTTTGGGCGTCAAATAACATTTGTATATTAGAAAAGTTATTTCATAATATTTATAAATGAGAGTTTTTTTAAGTCTTCGAAAGCATTTTATGCTGAGACTTATATTATAAAAGGTATTTCATAATACATAATTTTGAGTGAACGAATTTTTCAGGTCTTGAAATACGCAACATTTCGGGCCGATTCGGTACTATTCGGGATCATTTCGGCACTCGTTAGGTATAATTTGAGAACCACTCCCGAAATGGTTCTGAACAACTAAACAAATCTCGAAATGCACAAATACTAAAATAACTACAGTCTGAATGCGGTCATAGATTAAATTAAACCAATATTTCTACTATGATAAATATTAAAAATGAATTAAAATTTCTTAACCTAATTAATGTGAAAAAATTTCCAAAACTCACCGTCGAACTCGTTACTTCCAGCGTCACATTATTGGGCGGTTCAGTTGGTGTGGATGAGAAAGTCTTAACCTTTATCTCATTTGACTGGTCACCCATGCCATTTTTGTTGAATGGCACCACAGCAATAGTATATTCGGTAAATGGGCGAAGCTCGGAAAGCAGAGCATTCAGTGCGGTGCTATCATGGTACATTTCCGCGCCACTGTCATTCTAAAATAAAAAGAACAATAACAATCCGAAATGAGTATTTTGCACGGCCCACTTGACTTGTCAAATCTGCGTACCTCGGAGTAGTATATTCGATATTTCAGAATCTCGCCATTGGTTACAGTGGGAGAATCCCACTTGACAAAAATCTCTCTTTCGCTAGTTGCATGACCATCTACGTTGCGCGGCGGTCCAGCAATGTTTTCCTCCGGTTGTGTAAGCACTTCCAAAATCTAAAATTTTTCAATAAAAGAAGTTTTTATACCGACTAGTTACGTTAGAATTTGCGTGTATACCTCAGAAGAATCACCAGGTCCAAAATTTGAATTGGCCACCACGCGGAACTGATATGTTTTGCCAGGCAGCAAGTTTTGGATATTCACTTGTTGGTCGTCGTGGGATTTGGTAACGATTTTTTGTTCGCTAAATGTGATGAAATAGAGATCGTATGAATACCAAAATAAACTACTGCTGTAAGGATTCTGTCTTTTTCAAATTCATACATTTCCTGCATAATGCAGGCATTTTCTATATATGCCGACTGCTAAAACTCAAAAATTATGTGCCTTTAAAATATACAAATCGTGTGTCTTTAAAGTACGCGCATATAATTCGGAAACAATCACGGCCCATTCCATACTAGCCAACTCATTTGCAGAGTTCAGCTTGCAAGTAGCTTAATACAATGAACGAAATTGCTTCTGACAGCTGATTATTTGTTTGTCGCCTACTCAAGACTATTGCGGAGACACCATGATTCTAGCCTACCATAAAAACAAACCGAGTGTCGTCTGTTTCATAGCACGCTTGACTAAATAGCTTTCGCCCATCCTTGTGCCTGCATTTCGACAAAAGTGGCAAAATATAACGTTATTGCGCTAAATGAAGGTACTGAAAGGAAGGGAGTGCAGGAAGAACAGAAAATTGCGTTTGCCAAAATAAGGCAATGCTACTTGGCAATTTGCGAATGATGTTTTCAAATGAAATTACTGCGAAGACGATGGTTCCACCCAAGCAGCAGACTAACTCCGAGCGACTTCCGTTGCTGGTATCTATGTATGGGTATGCGAGATATCCAACTATCAGGACGATTGCTTTTCTAGCGGTAAAGCCAATTGGAAAAGGGATTGTTCTGAAGAGAATGGGAGCAGTTAAGGCAAAATGGCGCCGAATATACGATTTTAATATGAAATTTCACTTCTGCTTTTTCATTTAAATAAAAGAATCACTTAATTGGCTATTTATGTTTGCCAATTGAAATTACAAGCTAAAAAGTAAAAGAGGAACAAGTGATATTTTTGAGATGCCAGTGAGGTGTTTATTAGAACAATATTTTTGCATATTTTTTTTTTTTAAATAGACGACAATATATATTAAGGTAATTGAAATAAAATATGCAGAACAGTGGTTGTCATCTCGGCTAATGAAAGGGTTGAGAAGAAGTTAATCTGCCGACGACTTTAATCAAAATCATCCATATCCATATTCATATATTTACACTTCCATATCTAAAGTGTAAATATATCTCAAGTGTAAATATATGAATATGGAGGAAGTTAGCCACTGGAATGTGGTGGAATTCTCAACCAGGTAATATCTAATCAGTTGCATAGCTGATAGTATAATGTTTAGGAATGATGCCGTAAGGAAGTGTGAAAACATTGTGGGTATTTGTCGTCAAACAACCAGCTCGTCAAAGTTGCGCATGCCGGCTTATGGATATGAGACAAAATCAGGGATATCGATTTTAGGCACATATTCCCCAATGACTTTCACCGAAAAAACTGATGTTAGCATTTTAAGCAACTCTGGCGGAGAGAGACTTAATGACTCACAGAGCACTGTTGTGCCTTTCCCCATCAAAAGTCAATTTCAGTGGTGAAGGTCAGGCAGCGATCAAGAATGTCGCATATTTAATATCTTCGGAGTACCGTGATTTGATTTCAAATAATAAAGCCTCTGAGAAATAAGACCGAGCGCTTACACGCTACTCTAAACAACGAAACGATACTAAGAATAAGGGAACTAAATCATTGTAAACGGATAGTTTTACAGCTCCGTGGAAGGACTTCCGCAAAAGCTGCAGAGGTGAGAAAAAAATGTTATACGAGAGTTCTAGATTTCTTTGAATGAATCCCTAGCGAAACACTTCTTGAAGGCTTGAGCAGTCTTAGCACTGATTCGTGGCAGATGTTGCATTTATGTACTATTAGATCCTACTACTGAGGTTCCTGTACTCATATGCCGCGAAATAGGATGTGACAGCTACGAGCAGCGATGAATCAGGAATACTGTAAATAATAGAAACTATTTAGATCACTGAAGATATGGCTGTTAGTTTCAGAGCTCCGTATAAAGAATTCGCCAAATACAGCAGATATGCGATAGAATCTTCTGCGAGAGGTCTACACTTCAATGATACGTATCAGGAGAAACATGTCTTCAAACGCAACTAAGTCCTTTTTTTGCTGCAAGAGTTGGATGGATTTACTATCAGATTTACTTAGATGCCCTCAAATCAGCTTGCTTAGCCTACTTTTGGACGTTAGGGATGTTGGATAACCAAACATATTCTAAATCAAAATCACAGTGTCCTGCCACTAATTAAATATCTCTGCAAGAAAACGTTTGTATAAAGGTTATGGCATAATGAACCGGAAGCAGTTGTTTAAGGCCCTGCTCTTTTCGTTGACATCAACTAAGAGCAAGGGCGTCGACTGCTTTTTTTTTAAACATATCAAATTGAGCTATGGAAATAAAGAAAAGCTAACCACTAACTATACTTCTACTTGACGTTAAACCATTTAGGAACTTTTTTTGTCTATTTGGTATTGCACGAAAACTTGTTTCTGATTCAAATTGAAAACTGCAAAAACCCTACGCCCTAAAGTGACAACTTTATCAATCAAATGTTTTATATTAATAAAATCTTAAATCCATATTCCCTCACTTACCGTTCGCTGTTATTCATCTTGTAGAAGACAGTGTAGGACACCACTTCCTCTGGATTTTTCATTGGCTCCATCCAGCTGAGCGCCACGAAGCGTGGTTTTATTATTTGTGCCACCAAATCACGCGGTGGACTCGGCAAACGATTTAGCAACGCACCATTAATATGAGTAACGCCACCAACGGATTGAAGAATGCCACTGCTTCCGTCTGTATTACCAACACCAGTAATGCCTATGCCACTTTCGAGTCCATCTAAATCTGAGGATAAGTAGGAGAAACTTGATGACGCAGCTTGCGAATTGGATGTGGCTGAGGATATTTGTTTCTTGTTTTTATTCTTCCAAGAGTTCAGTACTTTGTTCGGATCGTCACCGTGTTTGTAAGCGTCAATGAACTCTTGATTGCCGTTCAGATCGTCGTAATCGTCTTCGTCAACATCGTCTTCTTGGTCATTGTCACCATTGAATTCGTTCGTGCTTGTTGGTAGTTCCAAAGAACTGTCTGCGTCTTCCATATCCATTTCCAATTGTTCTATGTCTTTCAGTGATGCAAATTCACCGTAGCTATTGTCATTTTGCGGTCTCTCCGGTCGTGGTAATTTTCTGCCTCTCTGTGAGAGTAAACTGTCCAGAGCACTTTTGGAAACACTACGTGAAGATCCCTTCGAAACGTCAATGGTGTCACCGAATGTTTCAAAAGGATCAACCGATTTAGTTCCCCCTTCAACCGAGCCGCCAACCTTGCGACGTCGAATGGGTGAAGCTGATGGTCGTAGTCGAGATTTGGACCATTGGGTAGGAGATGGGCGGTAAGTTTTGGATTTGCCTTTTGGGGATATATGTGGATGGATGAGTGAAGGAATGTAGGTGAAGTGTTTTTGAAAAATGTTGCGTGTTATGACATGAAGTTGATACAAATAAAGAAAACCAAAAAAAAAAAAAGAAAAACAA
Organism: Anomoia purmunda; assembly: GCA_951828415.1. Lineage (NCBI taxonomy): Eukaryota > Metazoa > Arthropoda > Insecta > Diptera > Tephritidae > Anomoia > Anomoia purmunda. Next base: position 66,199,131 of record OX639997.1, read on the forward strand.
AAAGGAAATTAGTTTTTGAAAAGATCAAAGAAAAATAATTTTAAACATAATTGTATATTTATAACTAAAATTACACATTATCTAAATAAAACCAACAAATATTAAGCACGAATTTCGAGTTTCGGATAAATGCATTGATTTGGAATACACATTGAAAGCATAATTTATTTACATAAATAAGGCTTTAAGAAAAATTAAGCAAAATAAGTAATAAATGTAACTTTAAATTTATCGCGAGCGGTAGGAGTGAGCATTCGATTTAGGAAGGGTTCATGTGAAACGATAATTTTGAAATAATTAAATCCGATACTTCGATATTCACGAAACCAAAGCACAAGAAATCACAAGAGAAAATATTCTCGGAATACTCATTAGTGTCAGTCAATTCACACGTTTCGGTTGTCGGCAAAACGGCAGTCTATGGTTGAGCTAAAAGATATGCCATATTATTGAAGCCTTCACAAAAGCTGGTAACTGATTACGAACGGCAAGCCGACGGATTGATTCCGCCTGATCTGATCTGGATACTGGCGGTCATCCAAAAATAATATTATATCAAAGGAAAGCTCCAAACCAATTGACATACAGGTTAAAACCAGAGAGATATACAAAGGCAAATTAATCTACTTTCAGGCAACCGATGACCAGAACATATGAAATGGCCCTTGTTACTCAAAGTAACAAATTAAAATAAGCAAATTTCATATAAATTTGTACACTGCTCGAACAAAATAATAGGCGCACGTTCGTATTGACAAGATTTGAGGTATTAATTGGTTTTAGTTTGGTTTATTTATTTTTTATAAAAGTATACGGTGACCCAAACAACCATGCAGTTTTTTACAATATTTAGAAGATTTCTCACGCTAAGTCTTGTCTGTTAATCTTATTTATATATAACAATCTCTTTTTACGGTGTTTGTGGTCGAACTCCTCCGAATTTTTTATGTATATTTGGTAGGTATGAAAATAAATCTTCGGAGGAGGTTGCCACCTGTTTGAAAAGTCAAAATTAATTAAAATCTATACAAGTTACATGCAATACTAAAATATGGGCATCAAACGGTTCGTCTGGGAAAGAAGTTTCATAGCAAAATTTGATGAGGGTTGCCACCTGTTTCAAGACTCGCATTTACACACAAGTTATTTAAAATATTAAAATTTCGGTTATATGAAACATTAAAATATTAGTCTCTCAACGAGAAGAAGGGTCATATCTATATTCTGGAGAGTTTCAACATCTGTCGAATTTATTCAATTTATACAAACTATATGAAATAGTAAAACATTTGTTTCGCTAGGAGGAAGTTTATAGGTATATTTTGAAGAGATTATACATAAAGATAAATAATTTTAAAATATGAGTGTCAATCTGTTCGTCTCGACAAGGACTAGGTGAAAACGCATATTTTTGAGAGGATTTCCACCTATTATATATGATAGAAACCGGAATGTCTTTCCTGGTTATATATCCAAAGGGAAATTAATAGATAAGTACAGGCAGGACCAAAATGTATTTATCAAATTGAAATAATTATTAGACGTATGGTTATTTCACAATATGAAAATAAACAATTCGTGTATTTGTACACATTAACCGATTTGTAATTTTTTGCACTTGAAGTATCATTTTGAACCAGCAGCCTACAAAGTTAATTGCTATGTATGTATATTACTTAGAACCAGGAACAATAACGGTTATAATTTTTATTAAAAATTAGAAAATAATCGTTATTCTTGAATTTTTATTTTTTCGATCAAATTTGATCGATATTTTTTAATTTTTATTTTTTCGTTCAAATATAATCGTTATTCTTGGATTTAAAAATTTTCAGTCATATTTGATCCATATTTTATGTATGTTTATTCGATCATAAAATATATTATTGTCATCGCCGACAAATTTGTTTGATTTGCTATGATCGAAGAATTGTAGATACAAAAATAACTATCATTTTTTTTTATTGAATAGATAAAAACCAAGAAAACAGCGATCAAAAACAATCAAACCTGATCGGAAAAATAAAACTACATAAATGATAATTATTTTTGATAATAATATGCAATGATTTAAAATAAACATCTTCTAAATAAAAATTAGGTAAGATTTGTATAACAGGATTAGACCGAAATATTCAAGTTTTGTTTTGAACGAAGTCTTGAAATTTTTTTTTATCCGAAAAAATAAAAACAGCGATTATGTTCGGTCCCTGCTTAGAACTGTAAAATAGTAGCAAAAAATCCGTTCACTCGGCTTGAAAGCCTGCGCTGGCACAAACAGTATTAGAGAACGCATAATTCTCGCTCCTGCGCAGCAGCAACTTGTACCAGCTCCACAATAAAAACTCCGATTACTTGTTATGAGCTTCGCCCAAGCAAGTTAGTATCGGGGCATCGGGACTTAGTCGTATTCTTTTATTTTTTCGGCCTTAAAATATAGGGCACATATTTTTTACAATGAAGTTTGTTCAACGCCACACACTTTTACTCATTCTACCCATTGTGGTTTGTCGGATGGAGCACAAAATATTGGCACATTACTTCGGTGAGCGGCCTTACACACGCAACAAATGTTCGCCATTATTTATTTGTTTTTTCAATTAATTGCGTTTTTTTGTTTTAAAATTTATGTATTTTTCAACTTCAATATTGAATTTTCTGATTAACAAAGAAAAAAACCAAGGTCGGAAAGGGCTAACTGAATGACAAGATACATGTCAAATAAGAGTAAAGAAAAATTAAACGTCATATATTTATTTCACTATTTTAAATACACTTTGGGCAGGGCAACGTAAAATTTGTATAAAATTTTTTTTTGGAATTATATAATATTTTTACATAAACTTTTTTAAAGCTTTATTTTTTACGATTTTGGTTAGGATAAGCTATGTACATTTTTATAAAAAATTTAATAAAAACAGTATAATATTTCGAAACTTATCAATACGAACGTGCGACCGGTGTATATATGTAAATCAAAAACTAATTAGGTGTCAAACAACTTTTTTGGAAAGATTGTTTAAGGGTATAAGTATTAGCAACCTTACTCGGTTAGCGTTACAAGTTAAGCCAGTTGCGTTTACGTCCAATTCACAGAGCTCCTCAATACAAAAAGCTTAATTTTGTTTGCTAAAAGCGCTTCGTAATTGACATTAGTAGGTATACAAAGGTTAGGTAACTGTTAGCTTCGTATTTACAGGAAGAATTTTTGGCCATTGATTGCACTTTACAACTCACCCGTTTGAACTACTCGGAGACGAGCCGCTGCTTGCATGCTGCCCGCTGGATTAGTGCCGACACACTGGAACATACCAGCGTCGGATTGCAGCAGACCGAAAATACGTAGATTATGACCTCCAACCAATTGCATGTACGTATTGGGTGTAATCACATCGCCATTCTTCAACCACTGTATCAGCGGCTTCGGTTTACCGCGTATCGCACACTCCAGCTCTAATTCTTCCTTTTCATGAGCAGTCTTGTCTTTGGGACTTTTGATGAACTTGGGCGGCACCAATACTTGCACGGTAGCTTGCGCGTCGAGTGAGTCGACTGTGTTGCTGGCACGACACTGATAGTTACCAGTGTCAGTATCTTCGGCAGAGGAGATTTGCAACGAACCCGTGCCGATAATGGAGAATTGTGAATCAAGATCGTTGAGATCTAGCTCTTGGCCATCACGCAACCACTTGATCTGCGGTTTGGGCACACCGTTCGCCACACAATCCAAGGTGACGCTATCGCCCTCTTTCACGGTTTTCGGTGAGGGACCAACAAGAAAAGATGGTGCAGCTAGACTTTCGTTAACGGGATCTGTTAACTTTTTGATGTTCAGGCTCGTCTTGCTGCTCAAACGTGACACGCTGCCTGAGGTCACATTGCATTGATAGGCACCGCGGTCGCCAATTAGCACCTCATCGATTTCTAGTGCGCCATTCGGCAGTACAACCATGCGTAATTTGTCGAGCACAAGCGGCATGTCGTCTTTGATCCACTGCACAGCGTGTTTGATACCTGGCTGAACTTGACCGATCATGCAGCGAAAGTACGCTGTCTGACCGGGCAGCAAATAAGTTTCGATAAAGTCTTGATTCAGATCTGGCAAACGTGCTATAGATACCACAGCAGCGCGGCTCACAATCGTACCTATGCCATCTGCGCTAAGTAGACACTGATAAGAGCCGGTCAAACCGCGATTCTCCTCAACGGAGCTAATGTATAGGGAACCGTTGTTTAGCTGCGTTCGGAAAGTGTCACCCACAATACCCAAATCCTGACCATCTGGTCCACGCCAACGTATATTCGGTAGTAATTTTGCGGACTTGCCGATTTGTGCGGAGCCACCACACTGTAGCAACACCGAATGTCCTTCCGGCACCACAACATCCTGTGGTTCAATTGTAAAGGTAAGCGCTGTAAGAAGTAAAAGAAATCGAAGAAAAGAATGTCAGTAAAAATAGAATAAAAGAAATTTACATAATGATATGATCTGAAAGCAAATGAATTGCAGTAAATGTAAGTGCAACACAAAGGATGCAAAAATCAGTCGCACATATGTCAGCGCGGCAGAGGGATCATAATTTATAAATGACTTCATTCATTCATTCATGTATGTAGCCATGAAAACCGATTGCACGTGCAACAACAGGGAAGATACGGACGATATGTCTGCAAGCTCCGGCCTGCCTGCGGCTTGATTATGCCACTCAATGCGCGCCAACGAAAAAGTTTACCCCATTGGGCTGCCGCTACAGCAAACACATAGGTCTACAAATACACAGTCAGATGCATGCTGAGGTTTTGCATTAAAAATAAACCCTGACCCCAATTCTTCTATATGCTTATGCCGCTGCACTCGAGTTGTCCTACGTTCCTTACACCGTAGCGGTTGGGCGAGGGTGTGGTCTTGTGACTACATACGCTGGCGTCAACTTGGTGGTAGCTTGTTGTTACCACTGCGGCAATCAGTCAGCTTGTAAACATGACGAAACAATTGATGCAACGCAACCTCCAGTCGTGTGGATGCATGTGGCAGGCAGTCGGGGGTCGGAGGTGTTGATGGAAGGAGTTACAACTCCTGCAGATATTTGCAAGTCCTTAGCTCATTGTTAGCCTTTGTTGGTGGCATGTTTTGTTTTAAAGCCCGGAAGATGATTGCAGTTGACATATTTTCCGAGTGTTTCTAAAGGGCACACAACATTTAGATGCAAATACATATGTTTGCGCATTAGGGTGGTTCCGAAAAAATCAAATAACCAATTTTTTTTAAGTTTCTACTACTATAGTCGAAAATATCGCATATAAATTTTTACACCGATTGGATATGGTTAAGGCGTGTCACATAGGGATCAAAGTTCAAACAATTCTATGCGGACTCATAAAATTAAAATGTGTTATCTTAGACTGTAGCAGTATCGATTTTGAGTATTAGATCAAAATGAATAATTCAAATTTGTTTAGTCTTTATATGGGTTATCTGAATTTTGACTCCAGTGCGCTATGCCTTATATGTTTCTACGTGATATCTTCCACTATTTTGGGTAGTAACCCAAAAATATTTACTTTTAAATTTTTAGTCTCCGTAGAGGAACCTGAAGTTTGCGACACGATTTAATAATCTCCAACCGGGATTAAAATTTCTACACAGAGCAAGAAATACCACCTAAAATGCTGTATAAATCTGAAGAAAATTTAGCGGATTTATCTATGATTGTTTTCAAATGAGAAGCTCTTCTTATTACTACCGAATATGTCGCTTCAATAAAATCAAGATGATAATCTGTGAAACTAATATGAGAACTTTTCAATGTATTTAAGAAGGAGTCCAGTAGAATTAAGATAAATACCTCTTCATATAATTAAGAAGATGGCCTGTAGAATTAAAACAACCTAACTAACTAACTATAAAACTAATATGAAACCCTAATTAATATAATTACGAATAGGTCGTCATTTGAGTCGCCTCTTACTTTTAATCAACCGATGAAATTATTGCCTTTTAAATATTTGTATGTATGTACAATATTTTCTGGAAATAAACGTTACCCTATTTTATTTAATGATACAAGTAATACTTATTACGTTTAAGGCATTTTTATGCCAGATTTTACATATTTGCTTATAATATAAGAACATATGAAATAAGTACAACAATTGGTGTTGCCAAATTATGCGTAGTATGCTACGTGGCATTTCTTCAACTTTAATACAAGTTTAGACAGGACCTTTATTGCCCAACCGGCATCTTTAAAATAAATGCACAAGAAAAACAACTACAGAAAAAAAGAGCGTCACTTTCAGGGTTCAGGGTTACATTGTCAAGTTTGCGACATTTTGTTATAATTAAAGAAAAAATTAATTTGTCAAACAATTTTTTTTTTTGAAATAAACACAAAAATTTAAAACGAAACGTTTTTTTCAACAATAATGATGAAGCCATCGATTAAGTTTGCTCCAATACCTTAAATAGAGACTTGGCAAGCATTTCGATGTTGTTCAAGAACTTGCTAAAATTATTTTGATTTTAAATTTAAAATCTAATATAAATAATAATTTAATTTAATAAAATTAAACATAAAATTCAATAAATTCAAAGAAAATGTCAAAAAATAAACGTACTTAGCATGAGTTACTGGATTTATTTGCTACAAGATAATGTCTGGGTTATGAAATTACAAATTTAACTCTGAGCTACTTATTTCATTATTTACAAATTTAACTCTGGATTTCCCGCAAGTAGGCCTAAGACATTAAAAGCAAAATTTGAAATTTAAAAATAAAGTTTTCCTAATTAATAAATTCAATAAGATTCTTGTAAATATGAGTGTATCTCGTTTTTAATTTCCTTTATATGAGTTTTAACATAAAAACAGGGAGATTTCTTCTTACAGTTGCATATTTTTGGACAATGTTCCATAAAAGATAAGAAATTATTTCCTTATATTCAACCGTTTTACTTTTCAATAGATTTTAAAATAAAATTAAGAAGATGACCTAGCAAAAATTTCTTCCATATTGCCCCCTCTCGCTCTCCTTAGCCACCAAGCATTCTTAGACGTCGATCTCTTTATAATTAAAGCTAGACTTTTTAGCTCTGTGTATGTGATATCTTCGACTATGGTAGTATTGACGTAGGGTTTTAGGAAATCTGATCTAACAATTTTCTTACTACATTTAAAGATCACCCTAATCTACATATGTATGTATGCACTCATACATATTTAATAGTGTATTTACTTACATATAGCAAATTTTTACTCTCTTTGTATTGGTTTTTGTGTTATTGTTATTTTCTAAAAAAAAAAATCATTACCTTAAAAATTACTACATAAAACGTTTACAAATAATATTTAAGACTATATATAAAATACATATCTACATATATATACATATATACGCACATATTTATTTATAAGAACGCATATGCGAAATTGTTTCCATTCACTCTGTTGAACTATGCAACCCCTTCAAAACATGACACAACTCGTTGTTGTCACAGTTTAGGCGAGTGTGCAACACTTTATATTCAAATTAGCCACACACACACACACTCGTCGTAATGCAAGGATACTGTGAGGTTCTCATACCTATAGAAATTGCTATAACAAGGATGATGACTGACGTTAAGCAGGTTGTTTGGATAAACTCAAAACAAAGGGTAAAAGTCATTCATATTCGTACCAGTGGCAACTTTCCATTAAAGCCGTTAATTTAAAACTGTTGATCCCAATTACGCTACTGTTTCTAGTAAAAAAAAAAGGCTTTTAGCTTATTGGTTTTGTGCTGTGTGTTTGATCTTGCGGAATTAGCTGACTTTTAGCAAAGAATGGGGTTGTAATGGATGAGCAGAGTAAGCAATGTCCATTTTTCTTATTTGTGCTTTTCTATGTTCTTATTTCTCATAAAATTTAGGTATGTTTTGTACAAAATACAATTCTTGTTTGCAATTTATTTACAGAGGAAAGCATACAAAAATTATAAAAAACAAACAAGAACTTATTGCTACTTGAAAGTTGCCCTTTGTAAAAATTAAATTCAATAAAAAAGTTTATTTAAAAGTTAGAATTGTGGATTTTTTTTTTAAATTAGTTTTATATTGATACATTTTCTAGACACTTCGATTACATGGTTTATGTTAAAGAATCGACTATATTTTTATAACAAATAATCCCAATTAAATAAAGAAAGCAAAATTTTCAATACGTGTTTAATACATTTTGCCGGATTCTGCGACATACTTGAATATGCCCGCTTCATTAGAAATAAACATATTCATTTCGAATTTTCGAAATCAGCTGTTTTGCTTACTGACATTTCATTTTGGCATATTTGTGTAAACGCGAAAAATGAGATATCAACAGTTTTTATTGAAAATAGTGCAAATTTAAGAGGAAGCAGAGGATGAGGAGCAGCGACAGATGCATCTAGAGAGGAGGAAGCTGCGCGATAAAACCAACCCGCTTGAGTTGCTGGCAACACTGTAAATACCAAGAGCTTTTTTATTAATTAGTGCAATCTAATATTGTTTGTTTTTACAGATTTAGAAAGTATTATAAGGTAAATAAACCCGCTTTTCGCTACTTGTTAGGAGTCCTAACAACACACACTCGGCAAAATAAAAAATAAAGCTTAATGCATCTTTGCGGTTCTTCGCCGAAGGTGGATATCAGACGGAAATTGGAAAGGACATCGATGTTTCTTTGGCTCAACCCACCTTCAGTAAAGTTCTCGAAAAAGTAACTGAGGCTTTTGAAACGAATTTATGTCCAAGGTGAATAAGTGCATCTATGAACAATGAAGAAAGAAGACGAATCTCAAGAGCAATATACATATGTGAAACATGGTATTGCCAGCGTCATAGGCTGTCTTGATGGATAAAATAATAAAAAGTTTAAGTATTTTTTTTTTACTCTTTTTATATAAATTCCATTGAAAATTTAATAAACTTACATTTTGCTCTGCGTTCTCTTCAAAATAATTGGCGGAAAAATTCCTTTAAAATGGCAGCGCAATTCCCCTTTAGCTTGCATTCGTAATACCTACTTTTTCCCCAAACAGTAAATTTCCTACTTTCGAACATCATTCAGAATAAGAGGAATGGAAGAAAGGGAAAATTTCCTGAGGAGTTTCTATTCAGAATAAGAGGAAAGGGAAAAGGGAAAAATCTCCCAAGAAATTTGTATTCAGAATCGGGCTGATTATATATAAAATAATGAAATAAGACTTTATACAGGTAAATCCTTTAAAAATAAAATAAAAATAACTATTGACTGAATATGTTTTCCTGGAATGACTTAAACGCAGAATTTTTATAATGATATTCTTGCAAATTAAAAAATTTCGTTCGGTAAATAACACTCTTAATATAATCATTAAAAAATTCTACACATTTATACCAATAATATTTCCAGAAAATCGTCGATAGTAGATCACAAATCGAACTTCCATAGTTAGCACCAACGATAGTCTCGATAGTGACGTATCACCGATAATATCGAAAGTGCGATCGTTGGTTTGAGAAAAATATAAATTCGATTCAGTCGGCTCACTCCAGAGTAATTTGAAATTTTTCATTTAAAATAAATACGGACAAAGGCTTTGTAGGTCAAAATTAATTGTTGGCTTATGACTGACCTTGCGCCTCGTTGATGGACATTGCGAAAGCTATTCAATTTTCAATTTTTTTTGGATAAAATCAATAACATTGGTAAACGTTTTGTAAACATACGCCTTGTGCCAGTTTAAAATTAATTTTGTATAAGGCCAGTTTTCTTGAATTGATTAAATTTATTTCCATACGAAATTTCGATACTCCCAAAAAATACTTCCAGAGAAACGCATACAATATGGGTATGTGCTAAGGATAATATTATTTCTCAAAATTTGGTTTAATATGTGACGTTGCGGTCCAGATGTTTAATAAATAAATACGGCTTTTCGAAATACCACTACTCCGAGGAAACCTGCAGTGCGATTATTTAATATGTTTTAATGAAATTTACACTGTTAACTCATTTGAACGAAAATTTTGACGATTTTGCTATTTAGCTGCAATTTTTAAACGATGATTTTGTTTCTTGACATTATAAAAAGGAACATTAAATACTGTTATTTTAGTATTTGGTATATGATTGATCACGTGGCGCTCGACGTGTACTTCAGAGTGTGGACCATCCCATTCATTTGGCTGCAACAGAATTTCAGAAGCTGTATCGATTAACTCTGGACTTTGCTAAAGATCTAGTTTTTCAATATGACGATCATGTTAAGAGGCTCCAGAATAACAGAAATTTCGACTGAGATAGATAGGTAAAATATGGTATAATGTCCATCCACGAGATTGTCATTCGTAAGCCATAGCAAACATCGGATAACAGATTAGATAAATAGCTCATTCTAATTTCTCCTTAAAATTGGGGTTTCTTTAACTCAAGTTGTTGTCTCGGTGACATAACTTTTTGTAGCAGGCACTATAGGGACTGTCTATTGTACACATGTATAAATTTTGGTACCAAAAAATTATGTCTACCAATTAATTAATGTGCAAATGGTAAAATCAAACAGCCTCTGTCGTAATGGAGCGAAATTTGGAAACGCCACCCATTACATGTTTTTGATTAGTGAGTTTCATTAGTTCATTGATAATTAAAAAAAAATTATAATTTAATTCAAAATTGTTTCAAAAACTATCTGACGCCTCTGCTAAATCAACCAGAGGAGCGTCCGAAATTCTACTACAATGAAGCATTGCAATATATAAAAAAAATTATAAATATTTTTGGTTTGAAATAAACTTGTATTTTAAAAACGCGCTCAAATTCATATTCGGAAGCTCGCACTCATTTGTGTTATTTTCTATACATTTTCGTGTTTTTCACCCATTTTGACAATTAGTTTGACAAAGCTGGCAAAGTTGGCATTCTTTAGTATTTGCAATAAATGCAAGAAGACATCCGATAAGTGTCGTTAAGAATAATTTAGTTAATCGCACAATCGTTACTGCAAACGACAAATAGTGTCGACAAAAATGGCCACTGTCGGATCGTTTAAAGTTAGTTAATCTCACTACTGGCGAGTTTAAACAATTTGTAAGTCGCCGCAGACATACTCGGTAACTTTTACCATGAAAGAGATCTTACGGGTCTAAGTTTGTGATTTACCAACACTACTCGTATAAATATTCATACATCAGTATTTTGTAGTTAAAAAAACATGCGAAGGATACCGATATATATATATTTTTTTAATTTACTAAGGTACGTTAAGCAGATTTGTAGTTTTTACAAATACTCTAACGCTATTCAACAACTTTTTACTTTATACCTAATGTTTGAAGAATCCCTTTCTTTAAGTGAATACGAAATGAAAATACTGTGAATCGGAATTCTGTTGATTGAATAACTTGCACATTCTATGGACCAAAAACGTGCTAAATTGAATCGACTAATGCCTTTTTTTCGGTTTATCAAAATTCATACATTCTCTGCTCTGCATTTTAGTTCTCTTAAGTGATATTTTTTAGAATTCGGCCATTGTTAATTTTTCGTTGAATGCAGCAGCATTCTAAAACTCTTTAACCAATGCAAATGTATTCGTCCGATTAGCTTGCAGCTCATCGCATATTCAACAGTCTGAATATTTATTCTCCTAATTTTTTCAAATCCTTTGCAGCGCTTTAAAGCGACCAAGCCAATCTTAATCACACAAATGAAGCATAATTTAGATTAGTCATGTTGTGGTTACTGCTGCTGCCATTGGACATCGCCACCGGGCATGAGAAGGAAATGGCTAAACACATATGTAGCTATATACAACGACTACGATACGTAAGTAAGTATGTATATACGAGTCTAGGGGTATCGACGAAAACACATCTAATGGCATTCATTGCACAGAAGAGACGAACTGACACCAGCTAGCAACGGGCACACATTTATATCGACCATATGCACAAAAATGCATCACACAACTATCTTCAATTTCAGCAGCACCAAATAAACAGCAGCGATGTGTACACCCAATAAACACCAAACAAATTTTCTCAATTATTGAGACATCTTTAAATCCCTAATTGATATTCAGGTAATCTGGACTAGGTAGCATTATTCAAGTTGAGAATAGCGATGCTCTCAAACATCTACAACTTTTTTATAAGCAAACTCAGAGCAGCTTTGCTTCCCCAAATTAAAATGAAATTTTACGATGGCTACATTTAATGGAACTGAACGATATAGGAAAGGAAAACTATTAAAGTTTTCATGCCCATCCTAAGTGGTTTTCGAAAAAGTTGGAGGTGTGGTATAAATATATGGTTGGGAGAAATGAAAAATTAAGTCAAATACTTTACATACAGTAAAATTTCACAGGGAAATATTTTCGTAGAATAGTGCCATTTCGACATTTACTTCAAGAAACCCACAAAACACAAAGTTGGAAAGTCGTTAGAGAATTTAAATGTTCTAGAAATTTATTCTTCGAAAAGTATGAGTCTTCTTAGACTCTGCAATTCAAGCCGAATTCTATATAAAAAAAAAAAACAAATAGTTTCATACAAAAACTAGGTAATAGTGCTAGGTAACTAGGCTCTATGCTACTGCCATTGAAGGAGAGGATAAATACATGTTGCATATTTTATCCATAGTGAAATTTTCCAGCGAATAATTTCGCAAGTGAAATTGATGAGCTTCTCAAAGAACTTAATATTTCGAGAATGTTTGTTTACCGCACTATTGATCGTTTTCCCAAGCGTCTACAGTTGATGACAGGAAGAGAAGTCGTCGTCCTCGTGTGTTTCGAACCAATTCAGCCAAAAAAACGCGAACGCATTTGCAGAAGTCACCTAAGAAAACAGAAAATTATGTCAAGGGAAATGGACATATAGACTAGACCAATGTCGATACTTATTCGAGATAATCCCAACAGTCGGTCAACTGATCATCGTCTGACCACGCGCTGGAAACAAATTAGGCTCAACGGATGCAAGCGGTATCTTCAGTTGCACGCGGTCAACGGCCATGAAGTATCCTTTTTACAAATGAGAACCCCGTGTTCATTTCCGAAAGTATTGCCCTCTGACTAAGCAAAAGTGGAACATTTTCTACTAATATAGCCATTTTTCGGGACAACGGATAGTCTAATGCAAATGTTACAATAAAAGACGGCAACATTTTCTTCGAGAAAAGAAAACGCCATAACTGTTGATCGCAAACGGTTTCCCATCATAGTCAAAACAAAGTAGGATTTAACGTTAGTAACAGCTTTACGACAAGTCTCAATGGGTTAACTGTCAAATTAATCTGTAACTAACTGGCGGCTGCCGTAGCCGAGTGTGCAGCGTGTGCGCGCTTCATTCGGCGAGTCTTGGTCCAAACCCAGGCCGGGGCAGGTAACATCAAAAATTATAGAAGCAGTTTTTTCTAATAGCGGAGTCGGCGTAAAACTGTAGGTTCCCAAATTTGTGTTATAACACCAAGACGCACACCACAAATTGTTGGAGAATTTCGGCCAAATATCAAGTTATATGGTGTACCCGCCAAATTATTATTAAATTACTATCAACTTTAAAGTTGACTTAATTTTGACAATAACTACGCGCTATTGTGTCCTAGCAAAAATTACAAATCAGGCCTATATTTGTGCAATCCCAAAATTTATCTTCAGATATTAGAAAATAAAACAATAGAAAGTTTCAGGGTTATTTTTTCAAGTAGCCTTTTAATTTAAACTGGCGTTTAAAGTTGACAGTTAGTTTAGAAAACGTATCATCAACGTTATCTTAAGGCCTAAGCACAATTCTACTTTGGTGTGTTTCTCGGAAGAGTACCATCCTCATTGTAAGATACATGGATTTATAGCCGCTATAATTTATTTACGGTAACTATACATTTTCAATCAAGCCTTATTTGATTATTTTGCCAGACCAGTCGGGGATAAACTTATAAGTTCAAAGGAAGGTAAGAGAGAAGGATCACGGTAATATTGTCTCAAAGGAGTCCATCTTTTGATTGAGAATTCCATGTTTCTCTATTGGTGGTACTGTTGAAAGGTAAAATTACTTAGTTCTCAATTTAAGGATGAGTTGAATATCAAATTTAAAGTTCATTGGGTATGAATAATCGTATATACATACATACCCACAATATGTATGTATATTTGCACGTGTCGACAGGCAGTTGCCGATGACGCTTAGATATCACTGTTGGCGTAGCAACACTCGGACGCTGCGACTGAACCAAAGCACCAAAGTTCCCATACAGCTGCCGGCATTAACGCTGTTGTTTTTCCATGCCTGTGTTGCAGCAACATTGGAGTGCCTGCAGTTGGATTTGCAGTTGGCGTGATGTTTGTATGCGAGACCCCCATCGCTGATAAGTGGGCGTTTAATGAGTCTTGTATCAATATTTGCAGCGCCTGCTGTCTCCAACCAACCATCCCCACACTGCTACTGTACTGTCCTGTTGATTTTGTCGCTATGTTTGTATGTCGTTGACGTTTTGTTTTGCTTTGCCTCGCATTGCCTTTGCAGCTGTAGTCGCATGCATAATGCTAGACCCTAAATGGGATTTACTTAGCTGCAGATTTTGATTAAACGTAGATACGAATGTACATACATATGGTGGAGTGGAGTAATCGCGTAGCGTGAAAATGGGCAGTTGCCGTTCGTAGTGCTGGTGCTGCATAGCTAATTCGAGTACACGACACAGCCAAAACTCTTACTATTAAGCGAGCTATCGAGCTATCGGCTATTCGCAAATTTGCTGCAGCAAGAAATTAAGGAACTAATTGCGAGAGTTGCCACCCAGTGTATGAGAGTTCGTTACCCAAAGCGTATTATTCGTAAAGCTATTTCGTTATAGCAAACAAAAGCTTCAATGCAAATTAAACGCTATTCGGTCCGAACAAATACTTCTATCACTGAGTGTATATGAGTATTGTACGTATTGATGTATTGATGAGTAGTTGATTGGGAAAATTCTAAAATCTCAAGCATACTTCTTCGGTTACCAATCGTACAACATTTAACTTTCAACGTATAGCTGTGAGTCAGTTGTTATTTTAGGAATACCACTTAGTGCCACCGCATACTACAGAATTTTTATTGGGTGTTAGTTTAGTCGAGCTCTTAGGTTAGGTGGAAGTGGCTGCCACTTCACATTTGTAGCGAAGAGGCCAATGGAGTGGATCTCTTAAAATGCTCCCTTCTTCTCTTCCTCTAAATTTAAACCATTCCTTGGTCCTTATAAAATGCTGTAAACTGAGGGTACATGGCACATCCTGAGACTAAGTCTAAAATAAAATGATGACGGTGTCGTGTTTTTGCAAGAGCGAAATAGCGACAGAGTTAGTGCTCCACACTTTCCACTTTTTCTTCATCTCTGCATGGGGTAGCGGTCGTTATGTAATAGTCTCCTAAAACGTTTATGGTCGATCCTAGGTCAGGTTTGCTTTTGAACAAGACAGGAGTGTCCCGTGGCACAATTTATGTTTGCTTTTTCTTTGTGCTTACTTGAAGATGCTTAGTTTCGGGTTCCTGTTTACCAAGTGTAATTTGGTTCCTTTACTATACAATTCATCTGCGGCGCAGTCTCCGGGAATTCCACAGTGGCCAGCGACACATATTACGCACGAGGTGCATTGCTAAGCTATCTCTTTTAAGTCCATCGATAGCAATATTTGGGGTATTAATATTAGAATTCATAGATTTGAAGTCAGCTTGGCTCTCAGGATAGATTATGACGGGCAAAGTGTTATTGCAAAATTCTTAAGCCAAAGAGCGGATTCTTCGTTTACTGTCAAATCATCTTGAAAGAAGCTGCAATGGTCAGGCAGACGTAGACTTAGGCTAACGTTTCTGTGGAAAATATAAAAGTCGCTCCGCCATTATGGGCACGCCACTCCTGACCTACTTTGCCTTTTAAAACCATACGTAGAAAGCGCCGCGAGCTATGCGTTTAGGTCTCCGGTTTCCTTCCTTGTTTGCGAAACAAAGTCAAGGGGTGGTGTAGTCTAGCAATAGAATTTGTTCCGGATCATTCCACCAATGGTGAAGTTTGAAGGAGTTTGAAGTTTACTGTGGCCATGGCCTTATTGAGCGACATACCGACTTTGATCTTCTTAGTTGCCCATTTTCACGGAGAAACTCAGTGTCTTTATTGTTCCATGATCTCTGGTGTGATGTGGTGGATCCATGTCTCCAAGAGACTTTCGTCACACGGCTGCATTTATGATCGAGTTCCTGTTTAAATATTCATGGTCCGATTGACCAATATAATGTCATAGATACGCTCAAAGCGACTAAAAAATATCTGCATCTTTTTAAAATAATAGCGCAATTTTTTTCTCGATATAACTTTTCCGACGTTTAAGTAGAGACAATATCATGTGTAACAAGTTCATCATTTTGTCGTTTCCAGAGAATAATAATATCATTAGGACCAGTTGATCATCGCCCAGTGAAGTGCACAAATGATTAAAACGATTAATTGATAAAAATTTATGAATGTGCACTTACATGAGCCCAAACAAATAGGCGGCGTCATAATGAGTGACTACACATTTTACTCTTTCAGTATTATTGGGTCTTGCAATAGGAACGCTAAAAATTTTTTTTTTTAAATAAAACAAAAACGGTTTGGGATATGAATTAAATTCTTTATTCCTGTGAAAGTACATTCGATGCCATTATGCATGGAACTCGATTTCTTTCGTATGGGCACCACGGGCACGCTTGCAGAAGTCCAGACGCTGAACCCAATTTTCGACGGTTTTCAAGCATAAATCGGCCGTTACTGTTGCAATTTCACGTTCGATATTCGTACGAAATTCATCAATCGTCGCTGGCTTGTTGGCATAGACCATAGACTTGACCTAGCCCCACAGGAAATAGTCTAACGGCGTCAAATCGCACTACCGGGGCGACCAATTGACTGGGTCATTTCGTGAGATAACCCGTTCACCAAACTTGGTTTTCAATAATTCGTTTGTGACATTTGCTGTGTGGCTTGTGGCGCCCTCCTGTTGGAACCACATATTGTCCAAGTCCATATCATCCAATTCGGTCCAAAAATATTCGGTTATCATTGAGCGGTAGCGATTCCCATTCACAGTAATGTGCCGGTCTGGATCATCACGAAAGAAGTACGGTCCAATGACGCCGCCGGCCCATAACCGCACCAAACCGTAATTTTTTCGGGATGCAATGTTGACTCATGGAGTACGTGTGGATTGCTGCCTGTCCAATAACGCATATTTTGCTTATTGACGAAGCCATTCAGACAGAAATGACGACGACCATAAATTGGACGTAGCGCTTTTAAAGTTGAGGACATTGACTCCGAATTTCGGTAGCAAATTTTAATAATTTCGACTCGTTGTTCGATCGTATATCTTTCCATGATGAAATGGCAAACCTTGCTGAAGAGAAATGCCAAAAGAGCGGGGAAAATATGGCGTCGTTTGCTGTCACTATCGGTCAACTTTTGTAGCGTCCCTATTGCAAGACCCTTTACTTTCGATATATCTTTAAAATGGCGGCCGGGGCAAGTAACATCAAAAATTATACGAACGTTTTTTTTAATAGCGGTCGCCCCTCGGCAGGCAATGGCGAACCTCCGAGTGAATTTCTGCCATGAAAAAAACTTCTCACAAATAAGTATTCCCCATTCGGAGTCGGCGTAAAACTATAGATCCCTCAATTTGTTTTAAAACATCAAGACGCACACCACAAATTGTAGGAGAAGTTCGGCCAAAATCGCTTAAGCGATTATAGCGCCAATTAAGTAAGTAAGTAAGTTTCTTTAAAATTCGTACAGTTTTTAGAAGCGTGGCTCGGCTGGGAAATACATGGCCCTTATAATGACTTGCATTCGACGTTCGATCTTGTCTGATTATAGACCATGGACATCGAATGCCAAATTCGTATTATGAGCTTTGCAACCCGGTTGAAATTTAATTTTTCTTTCAACGCTGTATTGTAGTGAATGAGCATCATAATACCAAATGAGAATTCGCTTGATCAGCTCTTTCGATCACAGGCGAAGATCGAATGCAACTTATAATTATGACATATGGTTCATTTCTGGTGAATCCAGGATATGATTTTCCTAATACCACATGATAGGTTGTTTCGATTAAATGGAATGAGGAAAGTTCGGAAGACCGCTTGCAATTTTTTTTAAGATTTCTACCATAGATGAGATCCAAACATCGAAGACTACTCTAATTGTGCTTAGTAAAATTGTAGAGCATCGATTTAAGTTTTAATTCACATATTTTGCAAATAAACCAGAAACTTCTAATCCATTGACTTGATCTGCGCTTATTAAATACATCTTCACGCCCTCTTTTGTACGAGTGTGGTTTGTGGTTTAGGCCTTCTATACCGAGGATTTTTGTTAGACAAGCAAAACTCTGCTTTTCTGGAAGCTGCGTTCCACTTGGCTTTGTAGCACTGCTGCAAGAATCACGCTTTAGTTTGTGTGCCACGAGACCAAAGGGCGTGTTTGGTGTTAAAAAAACAAAAGCTTTTATTTTATCCTCCAATAAATTTTGGTTACACCGCAAGTGCAGAGTAAACTCTTTTGTGTACCAATGGGTGGCGAGTTTTGAAGTACTGGAAGTATCAAAGAAAATGCAACTAAAATGCATACAAAATTTGCACCGTCCTGTTTTAAATTTTGACAATTGCTTTTCCCTTGCTATCTTAACTCGCGTCATTCATTGTATCTGCTCATTTGTCCACCTAAGTATAGAATATGAAGGAATAGTGGAAAAGGATGTAGGGCCATGAAAACGCCAACTACAATGTTGCCGCTCCATCCGTTGCCTTAAATGAAGGCTTTTTGGTTTATTATGCGGTTTGCACTTAATTAAATTTCCTGTTCCTTTTTTTCATACAATATTTAAATGCCGCAAAATGCTCATAAGCTGCGGCAAGTTAAAAAAATAAAACTTGCCAACACCGAGCAATGGAAAGCCTAAATAGTAAATAAACTGACTAATTCATGAACTGGTATTTATTAGAGGTGACTAGATCAGTTCGAAATGGCTGCCATTAAATTATAGGGCCAATTCAAAATCCAAAATGATAACGGAAGTAAAAAAACTGCTCGCACATGACGACCGCTTACGACGCTGATTCGAGGCCCGGCTGGTAAGCTATGCGACCTTTCAAAAGTAATTATTTATGTGGTAGGTTTTCTCGAAAAGCGGGGAAGAGTCTGGGTGGCTATTTGAAAAGAGAGTACCAAACTTTCCTAATTTCAAAAGCTTATAATCAATTGAGGAGGTGATCCACAGGGTAACGAGTATTTTAGTTGATAAGGCAAATTGGTCTAATGATGGAACCATTAACTTACCACACTTTGTAGCAGGCCCTGGAAGACTTGTGGAGAATACATTCCTATGGATTGTGGCTTGACAACTGGAGCTTCGTTTTTGGCCCTAATTAGAAATTAATGCCGAGTGTGTCGCTTTGTAGAAAATATACCGTGAGATATCCTACAAGAGAACAATGGAGAGACCCATGCGCTCCCTTGGGAGACGCGGAGAACGCTTCTACACTGCCGGCTCCAAGATAGAAAACAGAATTGACCAACAGGGCCAAATTATAGGACCAAATAGAGACTGTCAGGTATATCAGAGATGTCATGAGTGGGTCACATGAGAATGGTTGGTATATTACCGACACTTGCAATGCCACCAAGTGATTCCTAAAAAAAACCGATGGAGGCGAAATTCCTTCTCAGGCAGAGATGGAAGGAGTAACGCGCCCTTGTGGGGTTGATTAAAGATATCATCGATGACCCGATCGCACATCATGCCAGGAGGATGAGTAAAATACAGAACATTTCTATCACTTCTTTCCTCTCCCAGACTTTAAGTGCAAAAGCTATCGCGATGTAGACAGCAGTGACGCTAGCAAAACCAAATTTTTGTTTCGCTTAAATATAAATTCAGTTTTCCAACAAAGAAAGACTAGTTTGTCAACTGGTATAATGCTGATACACAGGCTGAAAATTGATGTTGGCGTTGAACTTCGCCTTGTTAAAAATAACAGTTGGTTGCATGAAAAAAGATAGAAAGAAGATAAAAAGTTGAGTTGCTCAGCAAACTGGTAGAACTTAAGTGAGTTTAGAACTAGAAGTTTCACTGCAGGGTCGGTACAAACAATCTACATACAAATAGTATGTGTGCAAAAGACAAACCACACACATGCGAAAAGATTGCTTAAAAAATTGCTTAGTTTAACTGTATTTTATTGTTCGTTGGTGTCAGCTTTTAAGCTTTGTAGCTTACTGTTGTATTTATATAAGTGAGTGCTTATTTAATTAGATTTTTTGTTTTCATTATTATTAGAACCGCCTGTTCAAGTTTATTTTGTGGTTTCTTGTTCAGTTTTTGCACAAATCCTTTCCGTTAGAACTTTGTTGTTGAATGGAAAAATAGAAGGTGTGATTTTGGCAAAGCTAGGAGAGCTTACGAAGTGAAAGCTTCTACTAAAGTATATCTTAATTAATTTCAAGTTGCAAGTTATTTTACTGTGTGGCATTCACTTTGAGTGCTGATTAGGTGGGGAGGGGGGAAAGCAGTATGCGCTGTTCGTAATTATCTAGAATAAACTCTCCAAATTCAAACTAAATTCTGTACAATAAAATCTGAGATACTTTTAACTATACCATCCATCATCTACCAGCAAATATAAGCAAATTCTTGATGTGGTGAATTCAATAGCCCAAATCTATGAACTTATCAAGAACGTAGACATATTTATATTTATACTCGTACGTAATCCTGTGAGAAATGGAACTAATTTTAAAGTAATTTAAAAATTTCTTTTCTTGTTTCAATGACAACTAATTGCGATTTCCAACAACGAACTGATTTATTTTACCCTATCATGCATATGTTTTCAATTCTTTCCTTGTAATTTAAATTCAACAACCTAAAAATGTAGGTATTCATTTGAAATTAGCATTAGCAAATGAGGAGTACTTCGATTCGAGCCTGTTCCAAACATATCGCAAGGATAGAGATGCAGTGAAAACTGGTCACTGTAAAGGAGGAGGAGTTTTAATTGCTGTAAAACGCAGTTTGTGTTCTACGCTGGTTCAACTTAATAACCAGGATTCCCTTCTGGATCAATTAGGTGTTTGCATTTTTGGCTCTTTTGGTAAACTTTTTATTTGTGCATCATATATCCCGCCAAACAGCTCGGAAATTTTGTACAATGATCATGTAGACAATATTGTGTATCTATGCGAAAGTAATGATAATTGTAATTTTTGTTTTCTCGGAGACTTTAATTTAACGGATATTAGTTGGTCGGATCTGCAAAATAATGGAATTCTTACTCCTACTAATGTTAATAGGGCACACGAAATTAATTTTATTGATAGTATTTTTAGTCTGAATTTCATCCAAATTAATGTTGTACCTAATTTGTTGTCTAAATTGCTCGATCTTGTTTTCGTGGATGAAAATTTAATATATGAACTTTTTGAATGTGTTTCGCCGATCTGTAAAACCGATAAACATCATAAACCGCTTATCATATCTTTAGATTTCTTTGACAGCATTACATTAAAGCCAAATGATCGTGTATGCTTTGATTTTCGGAATGCTGATTTTAAAGATATAGAGTGTGCAATCTCTGATATAAACTGGAGTAGCTCGTTTTGTTCAGGAGATGTTAGTGAGTGCTATGAAACCTTCTTGTTTTTATTATCAGATATATTCGCTAACAAGCTTTCAATTTCACCGCCTAAAACTCATAAGTTGCCTTGGTATACCTCGAAGCTCAAGAACCTAAAAAACAAAAGGAATAAATACCATAAATTGTATAATGCACATAAAAACGATAATAGCTTGAAAGGAAAATATATGTCTTACGTGAAGCAGTTTAACGTTCTCGATAAATTTCTGTATAATCAATACATTAGTAGGTTTGAATTTGAGCTAAAAGATAACCCGAAAGCCTTCTGGAATTTTATTCGCTCAAAAAGAGGGTGTTCAAATATCCCGACTAGTATGCATTTTAATGGGAATTGTTCTAAGTCTTTAGCTGATTCTGTCGAGCTTTTCGCTGAAAGCTTTAAGTCCAATTTTTGTGTTGACGATGAGCCTGTCGATATATCCTTCTCCATATGTTCTTCTCAAGTGGTAGACTTTGGATCGCTCTCCGTCTCAGAGGTTGATGTTATCAATGCGATCTCATCGTTGAATTCGTCCCTAAAATGTGATATAGATGGTCTTTGCGCGTATTTCTTGAAACAGTGCAGTGCTTCTATTTGTGTTCCTTTATGTAAAATATTTAATCTCTCTCTTTCTACCGGTGTTTTTATCAATCGGTGGAAGGTGGCCTCTATCACACCGATTTTTAAATCAGGGTGCAAAAATGATGTGGCGAATTATAGACCCATTTCTAAATTAACAGTTTGCTCTAAACTATTTGAAAAGGTAGTTAAAGAAAAACTTTCATTTGCTTGCAAAAGTTTAGTTGAGCCTTACCAACACGGTTTTGTTTGTGGTAGGTCCACTGTAACTAATTTAGCTGTTTTTTCAGAATATTGTATTTCTTCGTTTAAATGTGGATTTCAAGTGGACACAATTTACACTGATTTTTCGAAAGCGTTTGATAAGGTTTCACATGCAATCCTGCTACGTAAACTCGAATGTTTAGGTTTTCATTCTGTTTTTTTGTCGTGGTTGAAATCGTATCTTACAGAGAGATCTCTTTTTGTAGAAATTGAAAATTGTAAATCCAAGACATTTGTCGCTTCTTCAGGTGTTCCACAAGGAAGTATCCTCGGCCCCCTCTTATTTGTACTTTTTATTAATGATATTGGCACTTGCTTCAAACATTGCAAATATCTGCTTTACGCTGATGATCTGAAACTGTTTCGGAGAATAACATGTCCGTCCGATGTTAACCTATTGCAGCACGATCTTAGCAATCTAATCGGCTGGAGTCTAAGAAACAAGTTAACACTCAATATCAAAAAATGCTTCCATATGTCTTTCTCTAAAACCGCAAATACAGTAATCTCGCGTTACACAATTTTAAGTCATCAGCTCTCCGTAGTTAAAGATTTCGTTGACCTTGGCGTTGTTTTTGACTCAAGTTTTACTTTTGTAAACCATGTGTGTTATCTGCTTCCGAAGGCTTATAGGAACTTAGCATTTTTGCGCCGATACGCGAAAGATTTTAAGGACCCCTACACTAGGAAATCCCTTTTCAACTCACTAGTGCGTTCAAAGTTGGAATATGCGTCAATTATTTGGAGCCCAATTTATAGCTGTCATGCTTCGAGAATCGAACGGGTTCAAAGAAAGTTTTTAAGATTTGCTCTTCAGCCTCTTCATTTTACGGATCCGCTCCCACCGTATACTTCTCGATGCCAGCTTATTAAATTGCAAACATTGCAAAGTAGGAGAACTATTCAGCTTCTGATGTTTCTTTTTGACGTGGTCGGTGGAAACATTGACTGCCCTGACCTACTTAAGCAAATAAATTTCAATGTTCCTCACAGATTCCTGCGTTTTCAGCCTCCGTTTTATGTTAATAGAGCTAAGGCTAACTACTATTCTTTAGCGCCAATATTTAGGGCTCTTTCCGAATTTAATATTATTTCAAAGAGTTGCAATATTGAATTTTCGTCCTCTAGAGAAGTATTTAAGTACTCACTTTCTTCGTTTTACTCTTAGGCTAAGTTTGTTAAATTTATGTTATATTTTATTTTTCGTTTTTGTTAAATCTAGTCTGTAAGATTTGTAATCATAGACCGAATAAATAAATAAATAAATAAATATGAATATAAAAACGGTACAGTTATTTCAAAAATATTCCTTTTTATATCCATATCTTGCTTCATGAAACTGACTAGTTTTTTCCGTCAGTTAAGTATTGCACTTTTGACTCATATACTCGTAATCAAAGTAATATTACGAGTATACACAAAATGAGGGCTGGCACTAATGACGATTGACATTTGACTCATGTGTCCGCCCAGATTAAAATTCCTTCAATCGTAATCCTTTTTCTCTTTTCCAATCAACTATGTATGTATATATAATTGTGAAAATAAAATCTCTCTAACAAATCCATACAAATGCCCTAACATCTGCAATGCTGTGACATTATTCAGTCGACAGGAGAAACCAATCTACGTCACAGCTGCTACAAACTAATCAATTGGATCAGTTGAAGGCAGGTCAGGAAACCAGCGAATACGTACATATACATTAGGGTGTCTCTTATATGAGCAAAACATTTTTTTTTTTGTTTCTTAATTCACAATGCATACCATAAATCTTTTTATATTACTAAAATTAACATAGATATAAAATTTAAAGTTTTTATGATTATGGGAACCCGTGCCGACTCGACTTTAAAGTTTTCTTTGAGAGAATGTATGACAACTTTTTACTATTATTTGTAGATACCTGCAGTGGGCCAATAAAATATATAAATATGAAAGAAACAACATATAAGCACCACACGTATGTATTATTCAAAATGAAAAATACCCCCTTATTGCAGATACTTTTTATAGTCGTTTTTGTTTTTATAATCAGAATAAAGGTTTCTATGCTCTTTGATACAATGTAACATAAATTGTTTTCTGCTCTTCTTCAGAGGGGATCAATTCGTGAATTAAATAGTTTAACGGCGCTGTCGTTTACAGCTACGATACTTTACGCAGATCAAAATATATATGTAGCATTTTCTTTCCATAAAGCGATAAATGCTTGCTAAACAATTTTGCCAACGTTCAATTGCTGTTTTGCAAAAAAAAATCCATCTCGGCTCTCAGTGAGTTCAGAAATCTTTGCTTCGGATGCTTATTTTGGATGCCATCCTTTCGCAGCACATTATTTGTATCTTTTCACTGAGATCGCGATCTTAAAATACTTTTGAAATTTGTTCTTTGTCATTTTAGGAAATAGCAATCAGCACTCGTTCTTTTTCGTGGTTCTGCCATATAATGACATGTTTTAAATAAACGCAATAATTGCATATGAAATTAAACACACTTAAATTTAATACACAGGTTTTTCAATATTTTAATATGAATCTCACGATTTCTTAGTAAAAAAAAAACTCACTATATATCCCACTGATTCTGGCAGTTATTTCGCGAACTTGACTCTGGTAGCCCGCCTTTTCGCTTATCAGCTGTTCATCTGTCCATAATTCGGGGTTATTGCCGAAAGAGTTTCATATCTTACTATCTTTATTCTTGCGATTCCGATGGCAACCTGTACGCCATGGTTTTCTCTGCCGTTCTAAGAAAAATGTATTCTCCACTAAATCATCCTATCAAGAGCATGTAAATATGAGATTTAAAAGGACAATCTATTCAAATTCGTTTTAAATCTCTTCTCGCGACGCTTAAAAACTTTTTGTTTTTTCTTCCAATTTTTTGTTGTTGTAGATTTCGCTAAACGTGAAGATGGTATGTTCACGAAACACAATATTAGCACTGTCATTTAATAAATTTAACTTCCCGAATATTAAACAACTAAACAGCAATCCCGAATTTTACCCTAGTTATCTGATGTTTTATACTTCCCTCAAAATAAATATTTTTTTAGCGCATCAATTGCCTCTACTTTGTCATTCGCACCGGTATCGACACAACAATGACTAATCACGCAGGCACGCACCTATTATTCCATACGACTTTTATGAATGAAGTCAAACTTGGTTTGAGAGCATAATATGAATTAATAAAAATAATTAGAGGGTATGCGAACTCTTTTTATAGTTTTGTAAAATAAGAGGTCCCCTAATATACAAATGCACATACATACATATTTATATATAAATCCTTACCTTACTTTACAACATGTAGCAAAGGAAGCCAACAAAAGATTTTTCAGGATGAACTGTTGCGATGCTGATTGCCCCTCAAACCCCCTAACTGCATACATGTGTAAAATATACAGTAGTGGACAAAAAAAACGGGGTTTTTGGTCATAGTGATTTAAGATCGAAGTATTGTTAATAAAACAATTTGTTTGATACAAGTAAGTATTTATTATATACATTACATTATTTAGCTACAAATAAAAGTTTAGTTTTCTTTTCTTTGGGTTACACACCGCTAAAAATAAAATGAAAAACGGAAAGAGCCCACGATTTTATGAAGCGGATAAAGCCAAATTTTGGCCTTGCCTTCTCAAAACATGAGTATACTTGGGTGCTTTTCTTCAAAAATGTGCAAAACTGGATCTATAAAATGTAGAGCTAATTCAGAACGTCCAGAAAAACCACACCTTTGGATGACCGCCGTGCTAAGCGAATTAGCATTAATATCGGGTCTTGCAATAGGAACGCTACAAAAGTTTTTTTAAATAAACAAAAACGGTTTGGGATATGAATTAAATTCTTTATTCCTGTGAAAGTGCATTCGATGCCATTATGTATGGAACTCGATTTCTTTCGCATGGGCACCACGGGCACGCTTGCAGAAGTCCAGACGCTGAACCCAATTTTCGACGGTTTTCAAGCATAAATCGGCCGATACTGCTGCAATTTCACGTTCGATATTCGTACGAAATTCATCAATCGTCGCTGGCTTGTTGGCATAGACCATAGACTTGACGTAGCCCCACAGGAAATAGTCTAACGGCGTCAAATCGCACGACCGAGGCGGCCAATTGACTGGGCCATTTCGTGAGATAACCCGTTCACCAAACTTGGTTTTCAATAAATCGATTGTGGCATTCGCTGTGTGGCTTGTGGCGCCTTCCTGTTGGAACCACATATTGTCCAAGTCCATATCATCCAATTCGGGCCAAAAATATTCGGTTATCATTGAGCGGTAGCGATTCCCATTCACAGTAATGTGCCGGTATTGATCATCACGGAAGAAGTACGGCCCAATGACGCCACCGGCGCATAAACCGCACCAAACCGTAATTTTTTCGGGACAGAATGTTGACTCATGGAGTACGTGTGGATTGCTGCCTGTCCAATAACGCATATTTTGCTTATTGACGAAGCCATTCAGCCAGAAATGACGACGACCATAAATTGGACGTAGCGCTTTTAAAGTTGAAGCCATTGACTCCGAATTTCGGTAGTAAATTTTAATAATTTCGACTCGTTGTTGGATCGTATATCTTTCCATGATGAAATGGCAAACCTTACTGAAGAGAAATGTCAAAATAGCGGGGGGAAATATGGCGTCGTTTGCAGTCACTATCGGTCTACTTTTGTAGCGTTACTATTGCAAGACCCTATACTTGATACCAATTTATAAAACATATATGAGTTTTTTACTATAACGCATTTAGTTTTAAGAACATTTTTTATATGCACCTGACTGTAAATAATAAAAAACAAACAGAAACGGTAAATTACTGAAATTTTTATTTATGTTAGGGAAACTTATAACAAACATCTTTCGTGACAATATTTCATAAATAACTTCTCATTTTTAAATAAAACTAAATTATCGCAAATTTCTAGGTTGCCCTGTATTTTTTTGTCCGCTACTGTATAGAAATCCTCACTTTACTTTATAATACGTAGCAACCGAAGCCAACAAAAGATTTTCCTGGATGAACTGATGCGCTGCTGTATGCCCCTGTAACCCTCCAACTGCATACATTTGTACAATATATATAGTGCTTATCATAACTATACGACGTGGACTTATTGGACAAGTATCGACATTTAATTTATTTCTTATTAATTTTTAGTTAATATTTTATTAAAACATAGTTTGTTCTACAATAAAAACCGTATAAACATAAGCTTTAAACTTTGTGTAAATTTTAATAAAATTTAAAGGGCCAAAAAAAAGTTTTCGGAAAATTCAAAACATAGTACCTTTTAAGAAGATGTGTTGACTT
Source organism: Anomoia purmunda (assembly GCA_951828415.1). Taxonomy (NCBI): domain Eukaryota; kingdom Metazoa; phylum Arthropoda; class Insecta; order Diptera; family Tephritidae; genus Anomoia; species Anomoia purmunda. Next base: position 66,226,992 of record OX639997.1, read on the forward strand.
TTATTAAAATTTACTTACAGTTTGATGATTGAATTTGTACCTACATAGAATTAGCCGTATTTGTACAAAATATGAATAAAAAACTAGTATGTAACAAATAAAGGACCGAAACTTGTTAAACACCAACTGTAGTATAGTTATGGCACACACTATAGTACATACACAGAATAGGTAGAGTTATTCTAATTGTTGGTTTAAAAATTTCTCATCAATAAAGCTTGCAGGAATTCCTCGTCTAACGTTCTATTCAGGATTTTCTTCTTCGTAACCATTTCATGAAAACTATTTGTTATTTTTAGCAGGTAAACATTTCATTAGCGATGTGTGTGTGAGCGGGTAAATAGAAATTAATTTGTATTACATCAGTTTGTGTTCTCTATATGACCATTGATTGAATTGATGTGAAAGATATTCCAATGATGCTTTCAATGATGGTTTTTGTGAAGAGTTTATTAATGGCGAGCTTAATTAATTACCGACTGAAACAAACGTGAATGCGGCTGGCAGTCCGCAGCTTTTATTTAGTTTGATTAGTAATAAATGCAAAGTAACCGCAGTAATTACACATTTAATAAGTACTCGTATATATACAGGGTGTTAAAAAAAAGAATGGAAAATGTTTGAGGTTATATTTAGTATGGAGAACTGAAAAGGCCTAACAATCATGAGATCACAAATTAACGGGTTTGGAAATGTCGCAAATTATTATTTTTCCCGACATTTATTTTCAATCACCTGCTTATTTATTACGTACCACAAACAAAGCAAAAACTAAAATCTAAGTCAGATAAGATGTTCAAAGGGAGCTACTTTACATTTCCAATCAGCCATGCCATCTTTGCCGAAAAGTTATCCCAACTATCTATTTCTAAAATCAACTTACTAGATTTGTTGTAATTTGCAATTAATTCATAGCTGCGGCTCTTCAAAGCTGTTTACAAAAAAATATATATATCAAAAAGGCGATTCGTGCCGGCCGTAATACAGGATAGGGTTGTCCAATTGGAGTCTCATCGTATTTTGAGTCCTAAAAATTCCGGGATCACTCAGTTTCAATCCCGGAATTGGCGAGTATAATTTTTTACATCAGATGCAACTACAAAATTGATATTTTTATATCTGCTGACTTTGTAGATAAATTTAGATCCGCTTGGTGGATAACACACTCAATAGTTAAGTCTTTTTAAGATCACATTTTAAGTAATACTTCGCTTACCTTCGGGTATCGAACATTGACTTGAGGGCCATATTCTTGATTAAATCAGTTTTTACAAATAAATGATTTCAGTTCTGTTTAATAAACTTTTTATGAACAAACATTGTAGAACCTTCGGAATTAAAGTTATTTTGTATCGACCTCAAACAGTGATCTAAAATAATAATTTTAAAAAAATTTAAGAAACTGCAAAAACAAAATTTGTATTTGTGGTATAAACAATTCATTACAAAATATTGAAGACTTAAGTTTGTAAAATTTTGTTGGGTTTTTATTTATAAAAAATGTATTTGTTATCTTAAAATTACTAAAAAATAATATTTCTTACTTAATGTTCGGCTTTAAAATACCACAACAGGGTGCTCAGTTTATCACATTGTTTCATTTGTTACATATTTTAACAATAAATTTTAATTTCGGGATAGTCCCGGAAACCTAAAACTACATTATATAAAGACCGAAAATCCTGGGATCAGTTAAATACCCGAAATTGACATCCCTAGTACAGGAGCATTCTTTCCTACCCATCTAAGAGGAAAGGTTTGGTGTGAATGCTCTCTAAGGGCAATCGAAAAATGAACTGGAGCACCGTTATGTTGTTGTTGTTGGAGGTTTTCATCATCCTTTCATAGAAACCAGCGCCCGAAACTCTTCCATTTTAACTGCGAGCCGAGGGATTTCTCTCGTGTTTGGGCTAACTGCATCTCTCGACGGACAGCTGACATGTTTCAATTTATCTCTGTTTTTTTTTTAATTTTGTAGGTAAAAAGGAATTTAATCCATTTATTTCTTTGTGTTAAAAGTGAAATCACTGTATTAAATTCATATGCCTTTAAGATATTTATTCATTTATTTATTTCATTTCATTTCATTTTTCATTTTCATTTCATTTATTTAAGTCAATAGTTACAATAACCTTACAGACTAGATACAAAAAGGACATATAACTAATTCTTACATACTAGAAAGAAACATATATTATGTGTAATGAGACTCAATTCTAGAACGGAAAATGCATCTAGGCATGGCAAAATCCAGATCAAGAGATCTATGTATACTAACTATTCAGTTCAGTAAGTGCTCTCTTAATAGGAGCAAAATTAAGATAATTATATTTTTCTGTTTTAATATTAAATGGATAATTAAAGCGTAGGGTTCTGTTGGGGACATTGAAGCTAATCTGTTCAATAATTTCCGGGCAGTTAATAGAACCACAAGCAACATCATAAACAAACATCAAAGACTGAACGGTGCGCCTATTTGCAAGAGACTTCAAACTTATATGTAAGCATGCAACGCGCGCTATAGGATGGTAATGCACAAGCAAAGTGAAGCGGTTGCAAGGCAAAACGAATAAAATTTCGTTGCACTCTTTCAATTCTATTAGAATGAGAGGTATAAATAGGGTTCCAAATCAGGCATATTCGAGCTTGGAACGAACTAGGGAGTTATACAATATTTTTCTAGTATAGGGGTCTTGAAAATCCCTCGCATGACGTCGCAGAAAGGCTAAATTAGCATAAGCCTTTGGAATAATATCGCTGACATGATTGACAAAGTTAAACCCAGTGTCAAATACCACCCCGAGGTCGGAAAACTCTCTAACATTGGAAATAATAGTATCCGATAGAGTGGAAGCATTTATTTATATTAAGTGATAATTTATTTCTGATGCACCCAGCCGATAAGTGTTTTAAGTCTTGTTGTATTAGAGATATATCCGATGGAGAAGTTAATTTACTAAATAGCTTTAAGTCATCTGCATATAATAAAAACTTAGAGTGGTTAAAACAGGCTCCAATGTCGTTAATAAAAAGCGTAAATAAGATAGGACCGAGAATACTGCCCTGTGAAACACCTGAATAGGCTACAAAAGTGTAGGACTTGGTGTTTTCAATTTCTATAAACGATTTTGTGTTGGAGAGATAGGATCTCAACCAGGAAAGAAAAATTGAATGGAAGCCCAAGCATTTAAGTTTCCTACAGAGGACATTGTGCGAAACTGTATCAAAGGCCTTTGAAACTGAAATTATTGTTTTTTTTTTGCTATGTCATTTCGTCCCGTTTCTGCCTTAACCTCGTATCTACAAAACAGCAATTATTCAGAAACTAAAAAAAACGTTTCTTTTTTTTTCAGTAAAACAAAATTAACTACAAACGTCAATTTTCGTTTTCGTGTTGCCCGTATTGATAACTAGACAATTCGTTTTTTTTATTCCCTCTTATTATTTCAATGTTATACCCCCCTTTGTTAGTTACGAGCTTACTGCATGCATATTTAGGTGCGCGTAAATAGTGGATACGAGGTTACAACTTACTTAAGAATATTTCTGCTATTCAAAGCCGTTTTTATGTGGACAAAAAAGTAGATCATTTTTATTTAAAAACTTAAAGTTTATTCATTAAAACCAAAAACGAACAGTTTTAAACCGAACACTTCTCGATTCAATGCATTTGAGGAATTATAAATCGTTACAAATTTAAATTTTTTTATCTATGTAAGTTAAATAAAAAAAAGCTGAGCACCTTTTGAAAATTGATAAATTAGGTATAAACACTTTCGATTTGTCAAGAAACCAGAGTTTTGGGGAAAGTCGAGATTAACCAACAATTTTAAGCACTTTAAAAAAGTCTTCATCTATTCACTATATAAATTTACATTAATAATTAAACGTAGTTTAAATTATCAAAAAAGCTGTGATAATCTCGTGGAATTAACCTTTTCATGCTCTGTAAATCATTATATTTCCTAATTGGAATCGGCAAAGAACTAGAATAGAGAGGAGCAATATTTTTAGTTATATCAATCTTTGCTTTTCTTTGTGGGGTCATATCCCAATCGTTGTCATAATCCAATTTAAAATACATGCCCGAAGAATTATATTTTAAGCATTTTAAATCTGTAACTTGACGATCGCCCGTTTTAATGCCTGGTCTAATTGATTTGTAAAATTGTATTCCAGAAAAGTTTTTGAAAAATGTGTGATCTATATAAGATACTTTATACGGCTTTGAGGCTCTGGCGTCTGTTACGATTCGAACAAAATCAGCTGGGACATACATTTCCTTTGACTTCTTTTTCCTTTCTATCATTGAGTGCACTGAGTCACATTCCATCTGAGTATGGCCAACAGTTAAATATTTCTGATAAATGGTCGTATTATATTTCATTGCTAATAATTACAATGCATTGGCCAACGTAACATTTCGATTTTGAGCGCTACAACCATCACTAAATAAGACTGTTGGAATGCTAAGGTTCGAGTGATGTTCTAGAACGTATGAAACACATGAAGCAAAGACATTTGAATCTGTTCCTCCTTCTCCTTCGTGCCAAACGAAGCAAAAAACTTCCGATGTTTTCAAATTAATAAAAGTAAACTGATGTATAGCAAGCTTTTGTTTAAAATACGTTGACGATGCGGCTATTGAGGGTACCAGTTGAACGGCTTGTACGTCTAGAGTGAATTCATTTATTTCATTCCTTGAGGCCCTTTCCTTATCTTTGTCCTTCTCCATTCTCGCCTTATTTTTATTAACAATGTGTTGTTCATATACGTTCGGACCGATATTGCCGTTCTTGAAACTAAAGCAAAGGTCACACTGATCTTTCTTGGGCTTAAATAAACCGATGGTAAGGGAGTTTGTAATTTTCAGAAAAGATAAATAGGACGATTTTTCGGTAAGTGCAATATTTTTATCTTTGATGTACTGTTCGTAAGCTTTAAAAATATCTTTATAAGTGGTGTAAGTGAGTGTTTGTCTGTTTTTTGTCTACAATAATGAGACTCCACTTTAGGAAGGCTCTGTATGAAATCTTTTACATGCTTTTCTTTTTTCAGGTTAATTGCAGATAACTTTTTTGTCTGATTTTCTCTCGCATGAGGAACTCCATATTCATTAGATTTTGAAATCCAACTATTGACCATGTGTTCTCCTAAGCTAAATGCACTTAAGAACATTTTTTTGCAAACTGGTACCTTTTCATTTCCCATTTTTAACGTATATTTTAATGATCTTTTGCGCCTTGACTGGCTTTTATCTTTAGTTGTGCGTCGGGCTATGGGATGCTCTTCCACTAGGCTGGAAATCAAGACTTTTCGCTGCGCCCATGTCATATTTTTCCAAAATGAAGTAAATAATTCTTTTCTAATAACCTCTGATACTTCATTGCATTTAAAATACTTACTATTTACATATTTCTTCGAATTACAACCAGGTTTAAGCTAACGTTTTCCCCTTTTGTACTTTCCTATCACCTCACCTTTAAATTTTTGTGTGCTGTAATACTCTTTCCCTTGCTCTCTATTTTTTTTGGCTATATTTTTCTCCCATTTCTCAGGTTTCCCTTGCCCTTTCTTTCTTCTTTCCCTAGTGACTTTACCAGAGCTTTCATCCACTTCCTTTCTACGTAAACATATGTCGGTTGACTCACTGAAGTAACTTGGTGTAGATGCCTCGTAATTGCAGGTAGAATCTTCGTCGCAGTGTTCATTAAAGTTCAAACAATTCTGCTGATCTTTTTCAATAAATTTTCCAGTTTTATCGTCTAGAATTAAGTCTGCGTAGTTCAACGATATCGTATCACTTTCAATAAGTCTAAGCTCTCCGGTACATTCATCCAACATTAAAACTTGTTGATCTTCCAAAGAATTGTGCGCCTAATTAGAGTTACACATATAAATAAATAAATATAATTTTTAGATGGAGAAATTTTAATGTTTAATCTTACTGGTGGTTGTATTATTAGAACTGAAGTAACTAAACTTTTCCGGGAATTTTCAGCAAAGCAACCTTTAATTTTCGTTTTATGTTTTACCTGAGTAGATAAGAGATGTTTGCTTTAACTTGTGTTCTATGAATGTAGATACGAGAAAAAAGAATTAACAAAAAAATACTACCGTTATGTTATTTTGACGTACGATTTCTCAGCCCACATTCGGTGAGAGCTCCTCAGTGCTGCCATGTAAAAAAACGAATTTCTCAAAAAGCGTAGATACGCGGTTAAGGCAGAAACGGGACGATTTATCAAAAATGAAAAGCTTTAATTTCTTATGTTGATAATGTTTATGACTTTATGATTTATGACACCAATTATACATATATTGTATGTTGCGGTTTGTGTTATCTTATTTTTTCCTCTTTATTTTGATTTTGCAACTTTTTCTTTGGTTTTTTTTATTGATGTATAATTATGAATTTATATTTATTTATACATATACAAATATTATTTACTTATTTATACAGGTATTATAAGAAGGAATCGATCCGCCGAAACTTACTTCGGTAACGCGCCTACTGCCTATCTCAATGGTTGCCTGGAAAGTGTAAAATACCCAATAATGGTTTCGAAAATCGCTAGTGCTCATTTTATACTAGAGGCACCTGTGAAAAATGTTGTAAAAAACGTACCTTTGACAGTACACTCACGAACCAAAGAGTTTCGTGCCTAGTCATCTCTGGAACCAATTCCTGATATTATCTGTTCTATTCGTGATAAATTCCCATCTTATGTTTCATTGTTTGCTCAATGAATTACTTTGTGAAGGAAACAGGCGACTTGAATATAATTTAACATAACGATGTCGTATGAATAAAATATTTGAAGAGGACTGTCAACTCTTATTAATGGTTGGTACGCCTATTATTTGAAAATCTCTGTATACCCAGGCTAATCTTCTTCACATTCAACACAAATATTTTCACAAAACCTCACCCAATTATATTAAAAATATCCAAACGGAGCAATAGAAACATGTAAGGTTATTTGTTAAAGGTGCTAAAAAACAATAAGCCATTTTTTTCTTTTGATCCATACTATAAGTATAACCTTCATAAAAATTTTATGTCAAGGATAGAATATTAGAAGCAAGGTCATTTTAGGTGGTTTTCGGCTGAACTAACCATAACCGACTTAGTTAAGATAAAATTGAGTTATATGTGCATTCTGAAAGTCCTAATGCATACGTATAAGAAATCCGTAAGCGGTTATGACTTGTGGCAGCAGATATTTTAATAGCATTGGAATCCGAAGCTGATTCAACCATTAATAATTTTGTTTATCAGGCCTTATAAAATTTGTTTCCTTCTCTTTTCCCAATATTCATATTAATAAAACGAGTGCTGCTTAAACGGAGACATCAAATACTTAATTCCATACTTCTCTCAAAATGACGAACCGAACATAGTGCAACTTTCGAACAAATTTAATAATGTAACAATGTACGTCTTCATCGATAATTTATAATTTTATCTTTACAAAAACATTTATTTTTCACTTATACTTTAGAAACGTTTGACACAAAGCTAAATTGTTGAAATTGCTATCAAAAGAAACAAAATCGGGTGAATATAACTAGTGTTGCTTCAACCTATCAAAAAAGGTCTTTGGGCCAAAAGCCTAGTTTTTTAGGGTAAGTTCAAACTTCGAGTACGCACTATTTAAGTATTTGCTGAGCTCCTCAGCCACATTTTTTGTTTTTTTAGAGCTGACCGCCAGTTCACTAACTCAATACGGAATTATGCTTGATTAGTTATGAATTTGGCAATATTACTGTAACGAAATAAATTAAAAAAAAAAAAAGAAGAATAATGCAAAATTCATAGACTGAAGCCGTTGGCAAAATATATCTGTTTATTTGCGAATTTGCTAATCGCGGTGACAGTTATCAGCAAAAACACTATATACTTAAAAAACAAAAAACTTTCGACATATAAAATATGTTCAAATTGGCGAATTTCGAGTAGTAAATATTTAAAAATTTGTGGCAAATATGTTCAACTGTCATACATTTATCAAATGGAAATAAATTACCTTTGCTAGAAACATAATTTTTTCATTTATGATTATGCGCATCTCTGCGCGCGGGAAAAATGATTATTCCAAATGAGTTTATTAGTTTCATTTCAGGGTTGGCAAACAATCATAGCTAAATTTAAATTAGGAATACAGAATTTCAAAAACGTAATGCGAAAATTATGAATATAGAAATATTAATTTAATTTTTAAATCCACAATTGCAGTCAATTTTTTTGCATTTAAAAGTTTATTTTAAAAATAATCAAAAATGAGTCTAGCTTTTTGCTTTGCGACCACAGATGCATACCACTAAATTAAATGAATTAAAAATGATTCGAAAATACTTAGCATAGGCCTGAACCAATGAGCATTTCCGAATCATTGCGTAAAATGTGAGGGTGTGCTTCCGCTCATTAATTTATTAATTCAATTAACAGTCATGGTCCGCAGTCAATAATAAACAAATCAAAAATTTCGAATTGGTAAACTGAAAACAGTATACCGCCGCTAGATTTAATTAACAACTCATACTATTGTCCGGCTATTCCCAACGCAACTTCCCACAGCACAACAACAAACGCATTCCATTTGGTGATAAGGATAGAGGTGGCAGACAATTTAATTGTTTAGTGATAATGATAAACATTTGTTAAAATTAATAAATAATAAATGCAAATTACAACTTGTCGGGAAAGCGAGAATAGACAACTATTACATGCATTAATTTACGCATCATACATTGTGTACAGATGTATGTACGTAAATATCGTAATGAAGCGCTATTGTAAATCTCATACATTGCTTGCCACAACATTTCATGTTGCCTGCCACATTGTCGAATATTGCGATGCGATGCTAAACGGTGAGTTACTCGGGCAGGACAGTTACATATTGTCAGTCCACATCCTGCATGTCTGTGGTCGAAAGCACTCGGCACGCCTTTTGATGTTGTATTTATTTAGTAACGGCTGTTAGTCACTCCACTGCATCAGTATTCGACGGTCGGTTGTGGTAGTTGAATGCAACGGCATAATTTCTCTTGCCCAACGGCAAAACCAAACATAATACTGAATTCAACCGAATCACAATAATTACAACAACAAAACTAATATTTCAAACCGAACACATAATTGACTTGAATATAACGCAATTAGTTGCACAAATCTGTTTGCGGTCTAGTTTGAATCGCTGCAAGTGCCCTTTATAATAAACGAGTTGATTTTAGTTGCTATATTTGTTTTCAAATTAGAACAAATAAAAAAGAGTCGTAGTTCGGCTGAAACCGAACTTTAAATGCCCAACGCATATTTTTATTTCAAACTAGCAAGTACCCGACGAGTACTGAATATTTGATTAAAAAAAAAAAATTTGTGGAATCTTAAAAAATTCCATACTTACATACATGTGTACATGGTGTGTGCACCAAAAAAGTTTCGTATTTCTACCGGAACTATAATATTTATATGTTTCAAGACTTCCGCCAAAATATTTCGAAAAATATTAAGATTTACGAGAGCTCGTTCAATTTGAAATGGACCCTTTTATCTTAAAATTTTACTGCTTAAAAATATAACCTTCCCAATGACACCGTAAAAGTTTGAATCGGCCAAGTTTTGGTTGAGTTATTCAAGTTTTTCTGAAACCAATCTTCCAAAAATGGTCAAAATCGCTTTTTTGTACTTCAAAAAATTAAAAAAAAAAAACATATGCCACTCTATTGTTGTTCGCAATAAATTCAGTTCATATAATACTCTGCCTTCTGAAAACTTAATAATTTTTTATTTATGCAATAAAATCAGTAGAAATAATGCTCGTTGTTTCGAAAATTTAAGCGACTTTGATTTATTTTCAATACAAAGAAAAAAAATATTATGCTTTTAACGTATGACGTCTATTTCATTTTAACGCATTTCTTTCTCTTTCTCTATCGTTAAATTCCCTGTACCACATCTGAGCGATTTTAATTAAATCGAATATTTTTATTTTTTGTGGTTTAAGTATGCCCTGGATTCCATAATTTTCGGAATCATTTTTATTAAGTTAAATCTACAGTGTGTAAAAAATTTGGTAGAATTTTGTCAGGTAGTTTCAGAGGTCCAAAGTGGGCGATGCCACGCCTATTTTTCACCAATCACTCCCATCCAATCCCGAGTATACTTATACAAAATTTAGCAATTACCTTTTATAGCTACTGCGATATTAGCAGAAAGTGCGTTTAAACAAATCGTTAAAAGCTAAAACGTATTTTTGTTTGAATCTCTTTGTTTATTTTTCTTTATCAATTTCGTCTGATTGGTGTTAAATTTCAAGGGATTGTTATAGTGAATGATGGTTTAGGTTAGGTTATTTCAGAATGGTGGCGAATCAACTTAATGCCCATTTAGCAACTGACTGCCATTGTGATACCATAAACCTCGGATGATTGAGGCTATGTTCGGACAAGTCTTGCAGACGTTAGACTCAAGCAGTTTTTCGGATCCTCAATAGAGCTGGGCATATGCAGAAAAGGCGCGCAACTCGTTCTGGTTGATTATCTTCCCTGCAGCTTCTACAGTAATTATAATGAACAATACCCATTTTTCTCACGTGGGTTCCAATGGCCCAATAGCTTATTAGAACTGTCATGAGTCACGCAACGTTAGGCCTGACCTTCGCCAGAATAATGGATGTTCTCTTTAGTTCAGTTCGGGAATCGGCACCTTATTTGAGGTTATCACTGATCCTGATTGGCCGTCTTGAAACGACAGATTTAACCACGCTCCAAAACGTGACAACCTTCGGCCAGAGCACACAGAGCAGAAAAACACTGGCTAATTGAGTTAGATGATATGATTTCCTGTTTCATCCAAGCAGTCTAAAAACACCCCTGCTCTAACACCTTCTTCCATTTTTGAGCCGCCAGTGTATATGTGAAGATTTTAAGCAGACATACAAAATATTCTATGATGGTGATCCTTGCAGATTGGATAGAAATAATAATTTACTATACCTTCTCAGCCAGGCTCGGTTCCTTACAGCATACACGGATGCAGTATATATTGCATATGAAGATCTATGGGCAGGAGATGAGCTTTAACGTTGAGGGTATCTGTTACGAAGGACCACCCATCAGACCAGGGAACGATCGACTAAGATTTGAAGAAACAATGCAGTGTACGCCCAGATGATTATTTTCAGGGGCAAATCCCCACATCGCAGAAAGTTGCTTCTGAATTAATTTTCTAACTCATCTTAGGATTTACCATGATCCCCAAATACCTCCTTTAACTCCATAATCAAAATTTTTAACCATTCAGCTAGAACTTTTGGTATTGGCTGTAAACAACATTGGCACCGTTTTATTTGGGTTAACCTCTAAACACAGTACTCGGCCCTTTTCCGCAGCTTGTTTAGAGCCCTCTGTGCTGGAGCTAACCAAGGACGGGAATAACCATTTCCTCATCTAGTTTCATATTTCGTTGGATAAACAGCATCCAAGTCGTATACATTCATATGCAGAATATTAATATTCTTATAATCCTTAACATATAAATACGGCAGTAATGCATCCAACATCTAATAACTTCCACGGAAGTTTCTACCACCGAATGTCGATGTGACGCTTTCAACGCCCCAACACAGGAAACACGGCTTCAGCTTCCGCTGTTGTTCGACAGCTCTACTGAGGAATGGGAAGAACTGAAATTTCAGCCACACAAGAGTGCACAGTATGCGCTGCATGGCAGACGGAAGATGCTTGACAGATGACGACCGGCACCACCGAACAGATTGTTTCAGAAAGTCATTGCAATGTACAGCAAATGTAATATGAAATATTTTCATGCAGCAAAACAAAATTAATGCCGCTCAACTCAAACCAGCACCACTCACCACTTCGACAAGGCAAACTTTTCCGAAGCTTTCCTTTTGTCTTGGCAAAATAAAAATGCGCATTAAAAATTGTGGTCGCAGTTTTTCTGTTTTTATTTTATGTAAGGTATTTTAATAAATACAAATATGTGTATGTATGTATTTCGTCTGCAACTAATGCCACATTTATTGCTTTCGCCATTTTAACTTTGTCCTTTTTTTTGGGTTTCGTCTGAATGACATTTGCTCTGCCTTGCGGTTTTGGAGTTGTCTAAACCAGTTGGTAATGCTAGTAAACAAAAGGATGCGACTATTACCAAAAATGGAAGGAAAAAAGCATGGACACAAAATTGTTTGGGTTTATGCAAGGGGGGAAAAATGCGACAATTGAATGCAGATTTTAAACAATAGCGAAATTTTCATTAAAACATGTTTTTAATGGATTTGTTACTAGAAACATATGTGTGTGTGTCGTGAATATTACATGTGTACAATTATAGCTTTACACAGACTATTACATGTGTACATATATTTATAGCTTTAGTTGAATCAAGCGTTTGCTATTAGGATCCGTGCTTTAGTTTTGTCCGACAGTGTATTTTGTCAGCGTTGCTGTATATAATGTTTTTTTTTGTTTAGAAAAAACCGCTTGATATTATTTTTCAACTTATTTTATCTTAGTCTCTATCATTAATTTCGAATTTTTCACCCTCTTTCTTTTTTGTCAGCTCCAAACATTTCGGAAAAGCACCACAGTCGGCATGCAAAACTTTGTTCGGTATTTCATCATATAAGCTCATCTCCGCGTCCGAACAGTTCTAGCCTTATGTTAAATTTTTAGCCTTTGCTTGTTTAAAACCTCTTTAAAGTAATAATTTGCGTTAATTTTTAAGCCTTTCTCAATAAATAAGCGAGGAGGCTTGCCTTTTTCTGAAATCACTCCCCACACCATATCGGATCATACATTTTGGACAGTTGAAATATTTGCACAAATATCTTAGACATTCGTTTTATTTAAAATCTACCTTATTATGTTAAAAAAAAAAAAACAGAAACAGAAAGGAACTTTCAGAATGATGAAATGGACTTGCAATCGATTAGTATACGAGTAATGGGGAAAATTCTTCTAAGGCAAAGGGGATGAATGAAAACACGATTTCCAAACTAACAAACATTATTATGGTAAAATAAATTAGCTACAAAACTGCATACAAACTTTGATGAAAGGGTTTGAAAACTTGATGACGATTTTTTGAATTTTAATAAATTTTGAAAAATAATTGAAATTATAATGAAAAACATTTAAATATAATGTAAAAATAATCATCTAGTCAATTGTTTGAGATATACATTTATCCTTTTAAGTTTAAAAACTCTGATTACTTGATGCTTATATTAATTAATGCATTGATTTTTTGTTTCCAAGTCTTTTTAGGTTGAACATTTTACTACGTTTTATAAAAGAAATTAACTTCAAAATTTAATTCATTTAGATTCTTTACTTATAAGCTTTATTGTTCAGGCATTTTCTAAACATAATAATAGCTTTAATTTCGAAATTGTCATAACTTTACGCGCTTTCAAGATACCTCTTTCGGGAAGTATACTGAAACCTCCAGCTAAAAGATTTTTTGACTGGACACCCTCAGGCACCCGTACTCATTTATACCACGAGGCTTCGATGCCCCCAGTAAAGGAGCATACCTTCATGCAAGCTGTTCCTTGTGGAATGCCATCGACGAGGATATCCAAACGGGCAGCTGCTTGCCTTTTACTGGAACCCACTGCACGTTTGTTCCCACGACAGTTGTGTTTACGCACCGGAACGACCCGTATTCATATCCGGCCAAGGACTGTCCCTTCAGCAACATTATTGAAAAGCTTGGAACTTACAACAACAACAACCCGCCGGAAACATAGACTGGTCTTAAACGACTTTCGTCGAGAGACAATCTCCACCTTCATCTACTCACGCTCTGTGGCAGCCGTCATTGGGGTCAATTCACCATCAATCGGAGAGGAGAAGGGGAATGCCTCGTGAATCGCGCGACAGAGTATGTTCGGGATGTGAAGATTCCCTGCTCGATATCAATCATTTCTGCCCTCTCAAACCGACTCATCTTTTCCTTTTGGTCTGGTTGAAACTGCGCACTTTTAGGTCCCCCTTAAATGAGTTTGATGACAACGATCATGGTCTGATCTAGCCAGGGGCGGATCCAGAAACGATTCTTAGGAGGGCAGTAAATAATTTTATACCTCAAAACTGGAGTACGTGTTATTCGGAATGATAGTCGGTGTGAAATTCAATCGAAAGTAGAAAAAATCCACAATACCCTTTTGTCCCCCATTTCCCCATCCTGGATCCTCCCCGGGATCTAGATAGGTCTGAGTAACCGCTACACCATAAATAACAAGGAACTTCGCCAAGGAAAGCGACGATAGATGAAGTTTTTTAATCTCAACCAAAGTGATAAAGGGTTGTAGTGCAAATAAGAAGATAGCTTTCTTGAAGGAGTTGTGTCAAGCATTTTATATAAAATTTCTCTTTGCGATTTTGAAATTTACTGAGTGTTGTGAGAGGTGTGCGTACGATGATTTTCATCGGAAACACCAAATTCTCCATTATTAGGCTAGAAATATAAATAGCAATCCTCTTATTATTATATTATAGCATATTTTTAATGAGTCATAGCAATTTTAATTGACATAAATGTATCACTTGAACTCAGATTATAAAAAGCTCTGAAAGCTGATAGACGGTCGAAGGATAGACAGCTAATGCTAAATAAATCATATAATCGTTTTTTCTCTACATATCCGATCAATATATCTATCTATTATATATATTCTCAAATATTTCCCCACGTTCGAATATATGTACATATGTATGTAAGAATTTTAGCTCACTCGTCGGCATTCCTTTGCTTTGACCCGAATGTACGCATTATATTTGCAACAACAAAAATGACGTAATTCTTAAATTATTTTTTAATAGGTAATTGCCAATGGCACTTTCAACTCATTCATTTGCATCCGGTTACTGACATCGGTGAGCTATTTGAAAATAAATTGTCTTCAGAAATATATTTGATCAGTGTGCGGGCGGTGGGCCAATACTAAAGAAGTGTGAATGCAAATCCTTAATTCAATTCGAAAAGCCATCACTTAGTGAATGCTTCGAATTTACTAAAACAAACAAGTAATTTGTGAAAATGGAAATGAAATACAGTAAAAGTTTGTCCGCCGGAACAAAAGCAGACAAGCATCCAAATGGAAACATAATTTTCAGCCTACCCAAATTCCGACGACGCTGAGTTGTAGATGAGACAAAGTTGGAAGCTAAGTTAAAGTAGGAATTGAAAAGATAGGGAAACGCTTCAATAAAAATTAATGTAATGCAATTACTGTTTCCACTCAAAGAAAATGGGCATCAACACGGAAGCGGCGAATAATGACCAACAGACATAATCTATTTGGAAAACAGCAGCCGTCTGGAGAAAATAAACAAAAACGGCATGAGTATAGTTCTATATGTGTAAGTATGTACATATGTATGTAAGTATATACATACTTATATTTGTCCTACATATATGTATGTACACTCATGTAGCAAAGCACTTTGATAGAACATCCCTAAAATATCTCGGTGTAATGCATTTGGCCGACCCAGCGTGTAATTTTTAGCTTCCATTAACGCATTTAACAAAAGCGGAAATTACGAACTTTGTTACTCCATTCCTGCAGTTAAAAATCCACACCCAATAGCACGAAGTTTACGGGATAAACAAAAAACCGGATGGTAGACAGGATGTTCGTGGCAAATATGGTGGCATTTCCTGTGTGTGGAACATAGCACATGGCGATACATTTGGCGACAAAGCACGACAAAAGCCAACCTGGATGGATGAAAATTAGAAAAAATATTTGATAGATTTTATTCTGAATGATGAAATAAATCAGTATGCACATTAGACCGTACCAGGAAAAAAGCTCGCCGTGAGGTGGTATGGTCTAATGCACATCTTTCGGTGTTATATTATAATCCTTTTCAGGAAAGCGGCTTTATGGTTATTTTTTCATAATTCTTGTAGTGTTAACAAAAATTAGGATAAAAAATGTGTACTGTTAGAAAGAAAAACCAGAAATACTGAATAGCAACAACATTTAAGGGGTTATGTATAGTGAGAATTAAAACTTTTTCATTATCGTTAAATGAGTCCTGCAATTTATTTTCACATACTCAAATATAACGGCCCTTCCGTGTGAAAACTTTTTCTAATTGGTAACGAAACTATCTCAGGAATGCTAGACCGATCTCCCCCAATTGTTTATACAAGCTTTAAAACTAAAACTATTGTTTCATATTCAAATATGTAAAAGTTTAAATTATTTTTTCCATAATTTTTTGTGATTTTACCTGTACCAGACAAGATATTTTTTGTCAATTTCTAATTGTCATATGAGATTTTCCAGTCTATAAGCAACCCGTTCGCGTAAAAGAATCTTTTTTTGGGGTTTCAAAGAAAATCAGTCTGAGAAAGCAAACAATTTGAGATTTTACAAATTACAATCTCAATAAGCTCGTTTAGAACAGTTTGTAGTTTTTTCCAGAACAAATTTTAAAAAAAGCTAAACAAAGTAATGAATGTAATGAATGCAAAGGCTTTTGGTTTAAACAAAAATTAGATCAGTCCACATCCACATTAGATCCGGAATCTTTTCCCAGAAAAACCTTTGAGTAAAATATCTCCAAATTTCCGATTATAACTTGAAATATCTACTGAAAGTATGTCGCTTTATATCCACTTTCGTATGATATAACTTCATTCAAATCGGTGGCGAGTTTCTATTTTATGAAGGTCAACAAAAATTATGTTGATGTGCTACGACTGATTTAGGGGAATGATATGTTTTCGATGATTGGACCTAAAACCAAAACCAATTTAAGAAAATTTTTGAACCACTCAAAATAACCAAAACTCTATATCTCAAATCTAGACGTCATGGGGAATTTTCCAGAATCAGCGGACTCAAATCCATATAAAACATGATATTACATCAAATGTAAATTCTGACTGTTGCACCGTCAAAATAATAAGCCACTTTATACTCTTCTACACTACACATTTTCGTAATGAAATTATTTTTCGATACAATATTTTTAGCTTTTTTCTTTTACCAGGTTAATCGACAAAAATAATGAATAAAGTTGTATTTTTTTTTTGTTTTTCGGCTATAACATCACAAACACATCTTCGGAAAAATAAATGAAGTTAACGTTCAGCGACTCAAAATTAGTCTGCTTTTTAGGTACTACGCATTAATGAAATATTTGTATACTAGTGTAAGCAATCTTCATTAGAATATTTAGTTTAACCTAAATATTTTTTATTCATACTTTTATAGGGTTTTTAAACTGACCAAAAACTACAATACTAAATAACTTCTCTCTGCTTCACAGAAATTAAACTCTACATATGAGATGTGCCATAATCTATTTATTGTAAATTTTGAATATCTATAAAACAACTTAGGAATTTAAACCGAAAAACGTGGGGCACGCAATTTTATTAGCGTCCTTCGAATGTAAATTATGAACTAAATTTGTTGTATCCCGGTGAAGCATGTGACGAAGCTCATTAGTCAAACAAATTTGTAGGAAATAAGGGCGTGGCAGACCAAGAGAGAGACGGTTAATTTATTATGAAGTTTCGATTACTTGGACTATTCCTAAGGGGCGGCTCGGCCCGCCGTCATCAAACTAGTGGGACAATTTCTCCATTTTTGCCGTTATCTGCCAAAAATCTGTCTTTAAAATGCTAAGTTAAGTATTTTGCCCTTATATTAGTTATTTACCGCAATAATACCAACCATGCCTTATACGTATCTTCTTAATTAACAATAAGGCTTAGGAATACTCAAATAATATTTCCGCAATATCCGCTTCCCCTTCATAGTTCAACAGAAAATGAGTAAAAGTACATATAAAGGAAATAAAACAATTACAATATAAAAAACTAGTTTTCACCAGCGGCTTCAGCGCATGATATTTAAGTTAACGTATAATATAAAATGAAATAAACTGTAACACATTTTATTTTAACTTAAATTTTTTAAATAAAACCTTTTTATCGAAATTTGCTAGGTTTTGAAAGGTTGGAATTTTACATGTAATGTTTTATTGTCGTCCCAGGAATCATAGTTTTGCAATAAAAATAACAAATACATCATTTACTTGATTTTTATTTTGACATACTACTGCCTTCCGTTTATTTCGCATAAATCTTAAGTTTCTTTATCAGATATACATAAATGCGTAAAATTTAACTATCGTCGTTGAAAATAATTTTCACAATAAACAAAATTATTTAAACTCCATTTCTATGTAAGTAGGTAGGAGAGTTTTTTAAACAATATTGATGCAATTTTTTCGAGTTTGGCTGTTACAAAATAATGAATTTCTAACTCCTGGGACTAATCCGACAATGCCGGGATTGTAACAGATAGAAAAAACTACTATCTTTAATGAAAACCCAGAGATGGTTGAACGTTACGGCATGTCATATGCCACCTTTGCTTAATCATTTCATGAAGGTTAAGGAGATTTTTTAAGTAAAACTTCTTTAGCCGCATTAGAGGATTCTTCAAGGCCGCTTCACAACGTCACTTCCCGAAGTCGCCACACGACACGTTTGTGAAATAAATCAAACATATGAACACAATGAGAAAACAAAAGAACCTAAAAAAATGTTCCCTATTTGTATACAAGTTTTTCTTCGAATTGCGTTACTTTCTTAAGATAGAGTAAAGTTTACTTCTCCACAAGTGACAAATATTTCTTAAGTGCCACTTTATTCCCATTTTTCTTTCTTTTATAGCTTTTTTTCCTCAATACAGATAATTTTTGGTTTGAGTGCATATGGTGGTAACCATTGGGACCATTTCGATATAAGGTCAAAATTTGGAATCTAGTTCTGAACCACTTCGGAAAAATGTTGGCACAAAGTTTGTCCTTGACTTTTCGTTATAGTGATCGAAAAGTCTAAATCACAGGGAACTGCACGCGTTTGAATGGAAACAGTAAATTGGTGGGAATAATCAAAATTCAAAGAATCATCTATCGAAGTCAAATTTAAAAGAAACGTTACGTACATACATATATAGATTTAATCAAAATTAATTATTCAAAACTTTAACCCTTTGCCTTTTGACGCCTCTATTGAGAAATTTGATCAATGCTATAAATTTAAATAACTTAACTTTTAAAACAGGTGGCAACTTTCTTTAAACTTAGCTACTCCTTACCGAGACGAACACTTAGGTATGTGTCTTTCTACAATCGGACCAATGCAAAATATAGCTTCTCTTTATTTATGTATATAGATATAGATTTACACAATCATATTTAGCAGGAAACTTTTGCACACAAAACAATTGGATTGAGGAAGCAGTCTGCTGCAACGCACAATTTTGTTCTTTTTGATTGAACAAACCAAAGAATAAAATAATCAACTGTATAAATTCAAAAGAAAACCAGTTTACATATTTTTTCGCTAAATGTTAGTATTGAGACGAGATAACGCAAGATAGCTGGGGATTGATCAGACGAAATTCAACGCAAACAAAAATTCGCTTTGCGATTCTCTACCGTTTTCGGATTAACCTAAAGCCACAACAAATATTCAATGAATGCCAAATTACACATGAAACGCTTGCACCGTCTCCGGTCATTTTTTTTTTTTTTTTTAGAGGACAATCCCAAGTAGGTCGACCAAAATCTTCCACTGATGACATCACTGCGAGTCCAAAGTTGACCAAGATCGACGATTGACACAATAAATGATTGGCACTTTGGCTGCAATGCCTTGGTTGTATCGAGAACATCGAGTGATCATCTAGGAGGAAATCGGCTCAATAGGCTCCACGAATTTTAAATGAAGCCCAAAAAGAGGCTCTAGTGTATTTTAATATTTTTTCCTAAATACATTCGAAAATTTTGCAGTTTAGCAAATTTAGTAAACTCGGTACTGGTGACGATGCTGGGTTCTAGAAGTACGATTCGGAAACGCTAGCTTTATTGCGATCTTTGGCATCGAAGAAACACGAGAGCGCTATATCCTAGGATATAGTATCTCCTGATTCCTGGTTGTTTCCAAAAATTAAAAGACATTTTAAAGGAAAGGTCAAACAGGCTAATGCAGAACTTAACAAGCTTAAAAAGTAACATTTTGTAGACAGTTTTGAGAAGTGGATCTACAGAATTAAGAAATGCATCGATATCAATGCCGATTATGTAGAGAAGATAAGTAAATACGAAAATTAAGAATAAATTTGAAAAAGTTTTGGTGTTTTCTGGCCAATTAAGCGGGCTTTTGTTAGTTCCCTCATATATTAAAACATAAATTTGGCAAATAATTTTTTTTACATTATTCTTTGTAAAAACTTGTCCAGCAATAATTTACAACTACAACTTGATATTAAATTTCATATTGCTCGCTCGATTCTCCCCTCCCACCTTTTAGACGATTTGTGATAATTCGTACAAAGTATTAACCATTAAGTACTTATATGCAGCGGGAACAATCTTATGATATATTGCGATGTTTTTATATTGATGACATGAATTACCTGTAAAGAGAAAGAAAAAATAAAATTTAAAATTTTAATACAAATTTGACTTTGTGAACATAAATATAAATTTTATGTAAAATTTGGAACACAAATTTAGTTAAACAAGCTAACTTTATTTTATAATACATATGTATTTTCAAATTTTATTTGTATATTTAAATATTTTTAAATACCAACCAATTGCAGGACAGTTTTAAGAAAAAGTCATGGAGAGTAGTAAAGTCAGAATTTGACTCTATCCCTTTTTTTATAAAAGTTGTTATTTAATTATTCACCTAAGATCGGTTGAAAGTTTTTTTTCTTGTAAATAAAGTTTCCCCTTTGGAGGATTCACATAACACAATTTAATAAATGCTGTCTCATAGTCTGATGGGAAAATATTAAATCCAATTTCAAATCGAAAGAGAAACTGAATGCCTAACAAAGTATTGAAAAAAATGTGCGAAAAAAGAAATTACGCATTTCGTAGCTAATAAATCAAACATCACAGAGCTATCGATAAACGTGAAAAGTCTACAATTCGCCGGAGGTATGTAGTTTTTCACAAACCAATCGAAATCAATGGCTTCGAATCAAATACACGTCTGCACTTCGGATAAACCAGACGCAAACAGCCAAGCGCCACATGCCGACAGAAACGATATTGCTGATATTCGATTAAAACTACTGAAACTGAAATTAAAGCGATTAAAAGCAAAAAAAAAAAACAAAAACTATTGAGGGAAGAGCGTTGAATCAAACATCGGAAGTCATACCGGCACCAGAGAGGCAATGCGCCAGGTGGATTGAAATAATTCAAAAGAAATTTATCTTTTGGCACAACAATTCAAATGCTCTTAGCGCATTGCTTATGTCGGCACATACAATATTTTCTCACTTTCTATCAAGCGCACTAATAGTTGCAACATGCCGCCACATCCGCAGCTGCCGCCACACATTCCCTCCACATTACGCCAACAACTCGCCGAACCGCTAAGCGACTTTCGCGCCACTACGAAGCGACTGATGTATGAGCTCAGATCAGCACAAATTACCGTAATTTACCATCACATCCTATTTTCCACCATCTACTATACTATACATGCCATGTACCCACCCGTATACCGCCTGCCTGCATTCATTCCGTCACTCACTTGGCCACTTTATGGATGGATCACAGGCTGTCTTCTGAGGGAACTGGTCGATTAGTTTTCCGGCCCCCGGCGTGCAACAAACAGCGATAATCAATCATCAGTCTGCGGGCTATATTTGCGCTGTTTATTTGCTTCATATATACAGCGGGGAAAGTGCCAAATGTTGCACTGACGGACTATTTGAAAATATTGATTATTTTGCACGTCAAAATATCCGTTCTGGGAAAGCTTAAAATTTTACTGATAACTAATTTGCACTTAACTGTGATTTCTATGAAAAATGATGTGCGCAAATTTGTTAGGAAGATTATAAGATTAAGCAAATGAAGCGTTCACGCAGGCACAGTCATATTGTTGTAGAGACGTGCGGGCTTGAAAACAAATGTACGATTTGTACACATGGCGAAAAACCAAAAAGAGTTTCAAATCAAAATGTTTATCGTTTGTAGTTATAGTCGGTCGACAAAATATGTTAAGACTTACACGGTTCTCTATTCGTTTTGTGGTTTAAAAAAAAGTATTTGACAAAAAGTGATACAATTTTGTCTCAGAAGTAAGATGCAAGTAAAATGTCGTTATTTAAACCTAAAAAGTCGTTAAATGCGAAAGTTTTTTTCCGCGAAAATGTGAATTGAGTAAGTTTTCACGACTCAAAGATCTGAATGTGATAGTCTTCCATATGAAAAGTGAAACTATTGTGAATAAATACAAGTGAAAAATCTCAGCTCCGAGACGTCAAAATTCGGCATACCTGATATCACCTGATGTGGCAGCCGTCACCATTCTTGTGTCATTCACTGAGCAAATTTCTATGTGTGACAATTAATAATGGCCATTTCTGATATTTAATGTCAGCCGCCGCTATCCTTAAATTTAACACTTTTCCCTTGAATTCATTCACAATGAGTGGAGTGAAACGTGGAAGATTTCGGAGGGGCCGACGAAATAAACTCAATAGAAGTCCTGAATGTGTAACGAGCAGTATTGCCACAGCAATAATAAAAATAATATGAGGCAAAGTTTTTATTTTAAAATATTGGAGAAACAGGAAGAGTTGAAGCGATATAGCAACGACCAACCAGTTAAAAAACAGTCATTAAAATTATAACAGGTTACTTCAAATATTGAAATATCGACATCGAACGAAGGACGCCTGCTTAAAAAAAAGAAGTAAATTAAATTAAATTATTTAAAGGAAATATGACTGAAAGTATTGAACAAACGCGAAAATGAAGTAGCACTTCAGCAGGTCGTTAGCCATATTTTACCTAAATCTAAAAAAATAACACTTAATTTCAAAACGCATAATAAAACAAAAACTACATTTACTTATGTATCTTGTTCTGTCATTTTTACCGAATATGTATATGGATGAGTACCTGCATTTATCGATGTTGATAGTTCTAATTTTTGCACATATTCTAAATAACCGGTTCACATAAAAATCCATTACAAGAATCTTGAACGAATTTTTTCAATGTTAATTTTACGACAACCATATTGTTTTAATTTTTAAATAGCAATGTGCAATCGATGAACAGCTTTGGTTGAAAATGACGGCAACACTGGTACGAGGGATTGCTAGGTAAAATCTAATTTGACAGTTGGAGATATTTTTTATTCGAAATTTTTTGGCGTGATTGGAAAATCCTTTCTACTCGGAAAAAAGCATTAAAACGATAACAATTTCGTTCGAGGATTATGTACAGCTTACGACGGGGATTATCGAGACCGGAGTGCGTCCGAGTCTGCGAGTTGCTTCTTCTTCTTCTCAATTGACATATCGTATTTCGTAAGTGTTATTTATTGGAACAAAATAAAACTCAATAAGCAAACATAGAACTTATGAAATAATTCTGTTTTTTGAATAAAGCTGGAATTACATATTACCACGGAAAGATAAAATAAGAGCTACACCGATAAGAATCGCGATGTTTTTAATAAAAATATACCCACTCTTCTGGCATCTAAATAACCATTAACCACTTCATGAGAATATAAACTTGGGAATAAATTGCACTCACTTTTCTTAATTTAAAAAGGCGCCTACATATGTAACAAAAAAGCATTGCCGATAAGAAGCTTAGCAACAAAGAGACTCTTTTATCGATGCCTTTGAATTCCACAAACATTTTTTTTCATTGATGAAAAATATAAAACTTATAAAATTTTTCGAAAAGTTAATTGTTTTCATATAATTTATCGTATACTCCTTCGTGCTGGTTTGGGCAAAAAAATAAATAAATAAATACATCAAAATATAAAATTGTTTCAAGTATAACAAAAACGTGTAATTACCAAATGGCTGACGCTGTTGTACATTTGGTTTAACGAGAGTTTTTAGCTCTTTCAAACTTACACCTTATTGTAGTAAAACTAATGGATTATGAAACTGCATACAATAAACCTCCGATAAACCTCCGATTTAAGATTTTGATGAAATGTTATTTAACTTTACAAGTTTCGAAGATGAACTTCGATATATTATAAACCACATATTTATAAAAAATTTACAAAAAAAATTTTAGCACGAAAAATATTATGAATATTACAAAAACTCGCTCTGTACCGCGTTTTGGGCATCAACTGCTATAAGCAAAGACATCACAACTCAGTAGACGCGATTACAATATTATTTACGCCAAGTACATTAATTAGCGCGTCGAATGGGTCACGTTAACAAGTCGACTTCCACGCCATTGGTAAAAATAGTAAATGTCGCCTGCAGCCATTCAGAGGTGCAACTGAAGATGCACAACTACATTGTCGTAGCTCATATCAATAAATTTTGAACTTGTTGCAAGTTCTGCCGTTTGCGCGCCACTCTCTACAGGAATGCTCCATGCAACGAACGAGCTAAAGCGTTGAAAAGAATGCAATCAAAGTGAACATTTACGCATTTTAAATTGTTGCTATAATAAACGAGAATTTATCACAGTCCGCCTTCGTTGCACCCATTTTTTGCCTCTGGGGCAAACACATTACAAAAAATTTATTGATCAACTTTGAAAAGGTTGTAATTTTCTTACTTAAAGGGAAACGTTCAAGTTGTTTTAAATTTTATTTGTCGTTTTCATGAATAATCGCTTGCTAATTTTTGATTGCAATAAATGAGTATACAATTTGGAGTTTGAAGTGTAGCTAAAAAGAATCAACTCTCAAAAGCGACTTTAATTTACAATAACACTGTGCTACACCAAAAATATGCAGGGGCTCTCACATGGATTTTTAGTTTCGTCATGGCCCATAAAACACTTCCTCATTTGCGGGTTTTCTCCATCACTTCGTTTTTAAATTTTCTGCGTAGAAATATAATACAACTCTGAAATTCTTAAAATTACAACCTCGAGATATGTACTATAACTTTCTTGTTTCTTGATCGAATTCAATTTTCTTTTTTTATTTGAAAGATGTTTCTTTTACCCTTCAGTTTTACTATAGTTTGCAAATCGACCGAAATATGACCAAGTTTTGGTCTTTTATTACAAAAAAAAAAAAAAATTTATTTGTCGTCAGCGACTTTGTGTACGAAACTTAAAAGACTGGACCATAAATACGACTTCTGCGCCACCTAGCAACAGAGGCTCTAATTACATTTATCAAACATACATACGTGCCAAATATGAATAAAATCGGACCAGAAATACGGATTTTTTAAAGATAGCGATACCAGCGCCATGTAGCGGAAACAAATATATCCTATGTTGAGAGTACTTATCCAAAAAATAAACTGTCCAAACTTGACAAAAAACGGTTCAGTAGTGTTTGAGTGTC
Organism: Anomoia purmunda; assembly: GCA_951828415.1. NCBI lineage: Eukaryota > Metazoa > Arthropoda > Insecta > Diptera > Tephritidae > Anomoia > Anomoia purmunda. Next base: position 66,252,394 of record OX639997.1, read on the forward strand.
CTCTTTGTGACTTGTCAAAATTGGACAGTTTACTTCAAATTTTTTCTATAAAAGTTTTGTATTAAATTCGTGGAGGTCATTTGATGATGTTTTAGTGAATTTATTGTGAAATAAAGAATTGAGAAATATTTACACCTTAACTGTGAAATGTGTGATAAAAAGGATAATTTTTGCTTTATTTGCGGATTCACGACACAAAATTGCCGCGTCGTCAAACAAACAGCTTATTTCGCTGTATGAAGAATATTTCGGTCGATGCTATATATACGATAAGTGGTATATACCCACAGTTTGTTGCTCGTCGTGCTATTCGTCGTTAAGGTCTTGGAAGACAAATCGCAGTGAAGCATTCACTTTTGATGAGCCAGTTGCTTGGCTTCCACAACGTATCCACCGGCCAAATAATTTTTATTTCTGTTTGACGATTACAAAAGGATACCACTTCAAAGTAAGACGAAATATTAAATATGCTGATGTTGACCATGTTATTAAGTGTGTAGTGCGTGTAAAAGGCGACGTAAATCAAACAGCGGAATCGGAAGTATCGCCAAGTTTAAGTGGCTTTGAATCGTCTTTTGTAGACTTTTGTGAACCTGCAGCTTCAGTATACCTTCCACCTTTAAATGGAATGAACGAACCACATTTAGTTTCTCGAGCAGAGTTTCAAGACCTTGTACGGGATTTAGAACTGTCCAAAAGACAGACAGAACTTTTAGGTTCAAGAATGGATCAATGGAAACTGTTGTAGTTGGTTCACTATTTAGTCAAAGCACTAGATATGATAACTTGTTTTTTTTGCAATGATGTAAATGCATTGTTTGAAAAATTTAGCTATAACCATATTCCACGAGATTGGCGTTTATTCATCGACGGTTCAACGAAAAGTACACTTGAGATGTTTATTATGTAATTGCATATTCTAGTTTCATTTATTTTTTAAGGTTTGAAGGCTGTACTATTACACAACACTGGCTTATATCCATCGGCCCCACTGGCCTATGGTACCGATATAAAAGAATCATATGACAGTATGGCTGAAATATTGAATGCCATTGACTACAAAACTCACAAGTGGCTAATTGTAGCTGACTTCAAGGTACTGACTATTTTAAATGGTATGCAGGGTGGAAATACGAAGTGCCCGTGCTATTTCTGCCAATGGGACAGTCGAGCAACTAGCCTACACTACATACAAAAATATTGGGCTCCACGTACATCGTTTGTAGTTGGTGAAAAAAATAGTATAAATATTCCCTTAGTTGATTCAAAAAATATTATTTTACCACCGCTGCACATTAAACTGGGCTTAATAAAACAGTTTGTCAAACCACTGGATAAAAAAGGTCGAGCCTTCAACTATATTGTAAAAAAGTTTCCGCGAATAACTTACGCAAAATTCAAAGAAGGTACGCAAGTATGTATTTTAACATAGTTACCTTTTCCAACAGGAATATTTGTTGGTCCACAAATTCGCGAACTATTTAGCGATACTAACTTTGTACAACAAATGACCGATGTTGAAAAAAAAGCATGGCAAGGGTTTTCTTCTGTATGTGAATGTTTTCTGGGAAACACAAAAACACAAAATTATGAAGCAGTAGTAAGTGACATGTTGTCTGCCTACCATAACTTGGGTTGCAACATGTCAATCAAGCTACACCATCTGCACGCTCATTTGGACATGTTTCCATCAAATTTGGGCCAGATGAGCGATGAGCAAGGATAACGATTCCACCAGGAAATACTACAGATTGAACAGCGTTATGTTGGGAAAAATACAATAAATATGCTATCTGATTACTGTTGGTCTCTTTTAAGAGATTCAAGCAGCGCCGAACATAAAAAACAAACCAAACGAAAACATTTAAAAAAAAAAAAAAGACACGCTCATTTTATAAAGCGCTACTACGCTAATCTTGAATCAATTTTCATTTACTATTGCTTTTTGGAAAGCTGATTTTATGTGTTTTGTTATAAAGGTTTAAAAGCCATTGTTTGTAACTTCAAAATCCAATAAAAACGTGCAGAAAAGGAAAAATTTTAGAAAAAAATAAAAGACCATTTGCTTGTATTACTATTTTGCTTGTTTAAAGGGTAAAAGAAACATGTTTCAAATAAAAAAAAGAAAATTGAATTCGATCAAGAAACAAGAAAGTTATAGCATCTCGAAGTTGTAATTTTAAGAATATCAGAGTTGTATTATATTTCTACACAGAAAATTTAAAAACGAAGTGATGGAGAAAAACCGCAAATGAGGAAGTGTTTTATGGGCCATGACGAAACTAAAAATCCATGCCAGAGCCCCTGCACATTTTTTTTTTTTCATTTTGTAGCACTGTGTAATTTTGTTTCAATGGATTAAATTTGCGCAAAATTTAAGAAGCCAACTTTCCAAAATGGGATTTTAGTTATTTTTAAAATAAGTTTCGTTAAAATTGGCATGTATGTACATAGTGACCAATAGAGGCCTGAAATGTTTTAAAAAATTTAAACGCCCAATTTTACTAAGGATGGCAAACCCTACGGGTAAAAGATTATACCCAAATCGTGTCTGTAAGTAGTACATATAAATGGCAAGTAGGCATATTACACCAATTGCCCTTGCCGTTGAGACCAGGTTGGCACTGATAATGAGCTTACTTACTTACTTAATTGGCGCAATAACCGCTTAAGCGATTTTGGCCGAACTTCTCCTACAATTTGTGGTGTACGTCTTGATGTTGTAACACAAATTGAGGGACCTACAGTTTTACGCCGAATCCGAACGGCGAATGTTTTTGTGAGAAGTTTTTTCATGGCAGAAATACTTTCGGAGGTTTGCCATTGCCTGCCGAGGGGCGACCGCTATTAGAAAACACTTTTTCTATAATTTTTGGATGTTACTTGCCCCGAGCTGGATTCGAACCTGGGACCACCAAATGAAGCGCGCACGCGCTACACACTAGGCTACGGCGGCCATGATAATGAGCGTAATCAGATAATAACCACGCCCAAGTAACGGTGTGTTTCAATAATCAAAAAAGGGATATTTCGGAACCCTAAGGGTTCGTCGTGCACAAATTACGTAACGCGATTTTTGATCATTGATTTGATTTCATCAGGCATATGCAAACATAACTCCGAACTTACTTTATCAAACTCTTCCAAATTTGGTGTATACTTGACATTTCATCTCAGTAAGCACAATTTCGAAAATTACAGAACTCGGGCAAAAAAAACTACGGGCACCTCATATACGAGAAAATGTAACAACTTGGAATTATAATAAATAATGTAGCAAATTCAGTTAAATTTGAATCGATTGATTGATTTCGGAAAAAAATTCGAAATATCCAAAGTTTTGAAAAATGTGCCGTGGTGCACTAAATTCTTTTTGGTTTTATAAATAACCAGTCGTTTCTGTTCTCGAAATGAAGAGTATTTATCCTACTATTATTATAAATGAGCCGGAGTGTTTTTTTACCAACCAGCTGCACGGATTTGTATAAAATTCGACGCATATAATGTTGCTTACAATCTCGATAAGCAGATCTAAAACAGAGTTGCTATCTGTTAAAGTTATATTCGTTTCAATAAATAAGTTGAATCACATAATGCTATATGACCGCTTGAGAGATTTGAATCAGATATGGCACAAATATAGCTAAAGGGTTATATTCAATTAAAACAATGAGTGAAATCAATAATTGCAACATGAGTATTAAACAAAAGAGGTATAGGAAAGCTTCATTTACAAAATGTTTCGAAAGAAAGTGGCCACCTGTTTAACAGTAAATTATTAAAATAAATTAGATACAATATCAGTGAGAAACTAAAAGTTTTAAAAAGCTCAAAATCAAAAATATTTTAGGATACGGTTGCCACTTGTTGAAAAATTAGTTAAAATTGTAATAAGTTTACACAAATATTTAATACATATTGGTCTCACTCGAACGAAGGAGGCTTAGAAGGCTTCATTTTGAAAATACTAAAAACAGTAAAAACTTTTAATTATGCATACACAATATTGTTTATTGTAGTTTTTGCGTACAGCGAGCAGGCACGGTTGGTTATGTTGGGTATAACCAAATGTGTAAACAAATTCTATGTATATTCCAGTTGTAAGCGATGAACAACATTATCCTACATATTATATGTACATACAACTCCGGTCAACTAGTTAGCAACGATGCCTTGATAATCAGTTCTTTACAATTTGCAATGAATAAATTCACCTTTCAGAAAGGATCCAGTTATTGAAAATGTACATTGATTTAAATATCAAAATTTTTTATTTACTTCCCTTAGTTAGGGAGATTTTCATAATTTTGGTAAGATTATGCATTTTATAGAAAACGGCAACAAATTTGTTATATTCTAGCGCATTTTAGAGTTTGCACATAATGGTAAAAATAAATTCTGCGACTAAACTATGAGTTCCATAATACTCAAATTCCGCAACGACAGAAAATCGTATGGCGACATCGCGAAAACTCTAAACATTTCAAAAATGATGATTTTCAACGGCAAAGGTCCAGATAGAGTGGGATGCCATTCCGACCTCTGTGTGCGAGAAGTTAATCGAGACAATGTCCCGTAGGTGTGAACCTGTGGTTCGAAATAAGGGGTTTGCAACAAAATATTAACTTCACTACAATAAACAAACATTTAAAAAAAAAAAAAAAACGAAGCGTTGTTATTCATATGATCAACGGGCTACATAGGACTTGTTTTATGCAATTATTATACATAACGCACAATATTTAAAGTATCTTTAAAAATCAAGTTGTATCGAAGAAACATTACTCTCAGCGAAGTATGTACCGTGAAATAATTAATAGCCTTGAGAGATATTTGGAGTTTTTAATAAAACAAATTTCGATATCGGTGCGTTGTTAATTAGTTGACCGGAGCTGTATATTAATGCAAATTTAGATATCTGTATAAACATGTCTAAGTTCTTTGGTGTATGTATGTATATCCTTCAAATACAAAATGAATGTCATCCTTGACTCATACACCCACCACACCTACCCCCGATCCGATCTCCACCAGTGTGACGATTACAAAAACGTTTATTTTATCCTACTGACTTAATCTATGTATGTGAATGCTACTCTCGAAGTCCTACCAGCTTCACTTTGCCAAAACCCCGAGCAAATCCATCTGAGCAAAAGAGCCATCAACACATTGCTTTCGTTTACATATTGGCTTTAAAATGTCCGGCAAACACGATGCACTCACACGATTTTTATACTTTTTGGATTTATGGACATAAATACATATGTATGTAGGTGCGAACGCTGCAGAGTCTCTACACCCCCTTTAATTGGAAGCATGAGTTTAATTTTAATCTGCAGACATAGCCGACTATCACTGCACCTTAAAATACTTATGCACGGCAAATTTATATGCAACCGTTTGAAAGCCACTTTTGGGAGGATTTAAGGTTTAAATATTGAACATACATGGATTTCTTACTTTATACCACAGTAAGTTTTTGCGAGAGGGCTTTAATTAAAAAATTCGCTTCAATAAATACCCTACACAAGGTTAAACTTTTTTTAACGGAGTTTATGTGATACCAATTTAAGAGAATGGTCAATAACTTACGATAGTGTGTCCGGAGTTTTAGTTAATTGAAATAAAAAATCCTTAAATCAAGAACCCTACAAAATCTATTGGATAATCAACCACGTTGGTCGAGCGAGTCCTTAAACACATAATTAGTCGCATTCGTAAATTGAGTGAATAACCGATTACTCCACCAAAGTGACTTTGGAACAGAATACCGCGATCACTGAGAAATATATTTTCCCATCACAAAGGGATTGCACAAGTAATTTGCGATGATCATGTTAGTGGAAACCTTTCGGAACCTTTAAATTTTATTTGAGTAATTCTCATAATAAGAAGTCCATACTAGGAAGCAATATCCTAGCCGAGATCTTGCAAAGACAACGTATAACGACTTCAAAGTTTATGGGTTTCAAAAGTCTCTAGAATTTCTTCTGATGAAAACGAATATTGCAAGTTCTTTAGACACATAGTAGCCCTATACCTGTTAAATAAAAGCTGCTTATCAAAAATAACGCCACGATCTTTCATTTCTTAGTTACGGCTGATAAAACAGTCGTTTAAGATGTTAACGGAATTAATGAAGTTTGGTTTTATATAACAGTTATAATAAAGTAATTTTTAACATTCAGAAAATATGCTTCATTGAGTACCATTGCTCGAGCGCGTACAGATCAGATTGTAAGCTTTCGCTAGGACGAGCTTTTCGTCGTCTGCGAATAACAGACTCGGTAGGTTATTCGTAAAGAGAACGAATAGCAATGAACCACATTAAGTTCTTTGAGGTACACTATCAGACCATGCTTCAACTAATATTTTTGATACGGTTGTGCCACTTTTTACGAATAGTCAAATCAAAAAACTGGCAAAGAGCTCTAAAAGTTTTCAGCTTATTCCATACTGCTCCAGCTTATACAATAGAACTAAATGGTCGATCTAGTTAAGCAAAGTCCTTAAAAGCGGTTATTATTTGGTTACTTGACTAAGAGAGTATATCGACTTGACGGGGATCCCGAGCATCCCAATTGGAAATTAATCCATGTTGGCAATTACAAACAACCTTAGCTACATGATTAAAAAAATGTATTTGTGCTAAATTATCAAATAATTTTACTAGTACACTCTGCTCAACCATAGGTCTACAGTTACTCGTCTGATTTAAAGATGGGTTCAATTGATGACAGTTTCCATGAAAGCAAAGATAGCGGCAGACAGTGGTGCCGCCCCATACATTTTTTGGGGAAAATCAAAGAAAAAATTAAATGAGAAATGGTCGTGATAGGTTTATTTAAAGGATACCTATCATACAAACCAAATCTCAAAAACGCTTCAAAAATGCCATATAAGGTGCACGGTTGAATATATGACTCTGCAAATTTGTCCATATGTTTTAAATAATATTATAAGTTAACGCTCTGAAAATGGGCGTCATCGGTTTATTTATGCCACTTTTTAAGAGTTTTTGAGGTTAGGTTTGTATGGGAGATAAGCTTTAAAATAAACCTGTCATGGTCAAAAAAGAGTGTTATTCACCAAATATAGATGCCACCGAAAGTTATGGTTATGTGGGATATCAAGTGATTTAATCAGGAAACTAAACCCCAAAGAGAAGAAAAAAACAAGAAGTCGCGTGACACGCGAAGTGAAACTTCTTAAAAACAAAACAAATATAGGAAAGATTTAGTATGCGAGACAAAGAGATTGAGAGAGAGCAGCTCAAAAGATATATGATAATACAAAAATTCGGATAAATAGTTCTTTTTATTCAATATTTGCACAGTCATTGATTAGAATTTCAATTGATATTACTAACATTAACGGCTTGTGGTAAGTAGATAAAATGTAATTAGCTGTAAAGAATCATCTGATGCAAAATGCAGCGAACTACTTTGTGGTTTTCATAGTCATTTTACGCATGCGGGAATTGGCGGCGTTTGACAAATAATTATAGAAACTCGATTCTTAATTTAAACTGAAGTAGGAAATTAGCATCCAGAATTTATGGCAATTCTATTACAAAGTTTACAATGCATACAGCGAGGACAAATCCACAGATCCACGTTTTTTTTTTATTGTAATTTGTACTGCACTATTGATTATGTTCCCAAATGTCTACAGTTGATAACAGAAAGAGAAGTGGTCGTCCTCGCGTGTTTCGAACCAATTCAGCCATAAAAACTGTTCGCGAACGTATTCACGAAAATTTTCACAGTTGAAGAAGTATTTAATAAGCAAAACAGCAAAATCTACGCAAAAACTTCCAAAGACACAAAAAATGTTATTCAAGGGTTCAGCGTGGTCACCAGCAGTTAAGAAATAGTCCCTTCGATGGAGAGCATTAGATCTTCCAGCAAGATTTTGATCCAGCACAAAAACCACCCAGCAGTGGCTTAAAGGCCATGTTCCTGGCTTCATAGCTGTAGACGATTGGCCGTCTGATTTGAATCCATTGGACTACAGTTTTTGGTCAGAGTTGGATAACATAGCCTGTCGAATACCCCGCAGAGATTTGGAGAATTTCAAAAAATCGTTGGTTCGAGCAGCGTCGTTGATACCAAAAGAAACTGTGCGGGCTGCTATTGATCAATAGCCGAATCGTCTCAGGGCTGGTGTGAAAACAAAAGGTGACCATTTCGAATAAAAGTTCGTACATCGCCACTATGGTGTACAAAACCAAGTTGTAAATTCCTATAGAAGTAATTTTTACTAATTTTTAAAATTTTAGATTTTCATATAAGTATTAATTTTTCATATAACAATTAACTCTACCCACTCTTCGAATATATACTATATTTATCAACTCAAACAAACTATAACTTCCCATAGAAGTGATTTTATGGATTTTTAAAAGTTGAAATTTTCCATATAGGCATTAACTTTTTATATCACTATTAATTTTTCAAATAATTGTCAACTCTCCCAATAAATTCTTTATTCACAAACTCAAACCAGCTGTTACTTCCTGTATAAGTAATTTGACTAATTTTTTAAAGTCTCAAAATTTCATATAACACGTAACTTTTCATATATTTAATTATCAACTCTTCGTATAAATACTATAATTACCAACTCAAACAAAAAACTATAACTTCCCATAGAAGTAATTTGAACGATTTTTAAACATTGAAATTTTTTCATATCAGTATCAACTTTTTGTATAAACATTAAAGTTAGTAACAAATATAGACAAAAGCGAACGCTTTCATTATGTACATCCTCTGCTATAATGTTGCCTAAAATACGCACATAGACATAGACCTTACGGCAATATTCCGGCTGGATGCGCTGCATATTGAAATCATCGTAACAATGATTTGTTTAATGTAAAAATGTACAACGTTTTCGACGCACATATTTCGTAAGTAAGTGGTCTCGCGAATCCTAAATCTGAAAAGTTTGCGCAAAACTTCGAACCATGCACTTTACTTTGATTTATCACTTGCCACTGACTGTGTGGCAAGTAGTTACTTTCTCTACTTTATATTTTTCATCTCAACTATGTGTCGAAATTTATATTAAAAATTTTAATTTTCATTTGCGATTCGCCGCCTTAGAAGTTTCAAAAATTAAAAACCTTATTATAAAAAACAAAGTACTACTTATTGTTCGGCACCCGATTTTTAGCCTAAACTCTATGCGACGGTGGTAAACAGTTAAAAGGTCAATGGAATCAGTTGGTAAAAACGCAAAATAATTTTTTTATAGCTATTCAAGCAATTACTACCCAAACAACCTTTACAATCCTTAACGAGCTGCATAGATGACTCGTGGTACTTTAAGTAATGTGAAATAGTAAATACTTAAAGTTTGCTACTATTGCGTTCATTCCACTCGCAGCAAGTACCTACTCCCACTTTTTATAAAAAAAATTTCAAATTATGCCGTACAAAATCAGTCTTCCAGGAAATCTGGAATGTAAACTAAAAAAAATCAGAATTTGCGCCAACATATCAACTACAAATGCATTACTTTTAATTGAAACTCGAACAGCAAATGGTACAGTGAATCTGCATCTCGCCCACTCCCTACTAAACACCCAACCACCCACTTTTACTACTCGGTTTGTTTTGTTTAGTTTAGCGTGTTTTTGAAATACTGCGGCTTCAGATTAATTTATGAGTTTGTGAAAGTGTAGCAGTAGCGTAGTGTTGAGCTCAACTGAACTTCCGCTCCTGTATAGAAACTAGCGAGAAGGCATTTCTAGTACCAATAGAAAGGCTTATTGTGAAGTTGGGTAAAGAGTAATGGGGCTGCGAAAGTTTTCAGAAGAGCAGCCAATAGCAAAAAGTTGAGAGTTGAGTAGATGAGTGTGAATTAAAAACGTCATGCACACACACACATACATACATATATTTATATTTATATGTTTGTATGTATGTATGTATGTACCATTCATTCATCTCGACTAAAAATTTACTGCATCAAAATGAAAAATGTAATGCAGAGTTCGTCGACGCAGCAAATCAAAAGGTTTCTTCATGGTTTATACGAAAGCTTTCAAACATACACATATACATACATATACATACACAAATACACACAAACATGCATGCACAGGTTACAGTTTATGTTTTTGTTTCAGGAAATCGGAGTTTATTAAATGAATTGTTTGATATGGTATGCGCTTCCATAAACCGTGCAACAAAACCTTTGAAGTAGCGCAGTGTTGTAGCAAATAAGAAAAAAAAAACAGAAAAAAAACAAAAAAAAAAGGTCCCAACTTACGCCCAGCCGAGCAAGTAAATGTTTTTTTTGGAACATTTTCCTCTCTGTTGCATAGCTAATTTTTTGTTCTTTTTGAGTGCCTTGTTTTTTTCTTATTTCTGTTTTTCTTTGAATTTCGCGCTGCACTTTGCGAGTTATATTTGTAATAAAAGTAATTCGAGCCATGCCGGTAGAAAAATAAACCCGTAACAATAAAATGAGTTGAGACTGAGACTGGGCTGATATTTTGAGAGGAAAAAAACTAAAAGTAGCAGAATTGACAGTAAATTTTATAAATAAGTTTTTATTTCTTTGTTTGCAGTTTAAGTTGTTGCCAACAGTGGCATTGCCTATTAGAAAGAAATCAAAAATCCACTGAAAACTAAACTAAAATCAAGAGTACAAATGTTAAGCGTTTTTGTCGCTATTGAATTAACGCAAAGAGTGGAGTTATCCCGAAACAAATCAATATTGGCTTTATAGTAGGTAATTACATAGCAGAAAATATTTATCCATAGTGTTGTGCATATCATAAGCAATAAAATTCAATATAATACAGTTGGTCACTTACAGTGTCCGACAAAACTAAAGCATGAAACTCTCCAAACCACTACTTATCGGAATAATATTTTCAAACAATTATTAAAACCAAATTTTTCTATATTATGTTTAAGTGCGTACAAAGCATTTTCAGTGATATTATGTATTTTCAGTTCGTTTTATTAGGTACATTGTCGGACTAATATAAAAAAACTCATTCTGTAACATCAACCATAAATAAAAGTTTCATAATTTTTTCGAAATTCAAAAAATTCATCAAACTTGACAAAAATTTCATAACATTTTAAAACTTATTAATCAGATTTCACAAAGCTTTAGCTTGTACTTTTGAAGTCGATTCTAGTTCAATACAATATGTGCAAGCTACAAGTGGCTAAAAATTCTTGTTAATTATGATAATTTTTTTAGCTGACAGTGTCGGACATTCTCTTCTATACAAAAGTAAATTTTACTAATTGTTAAATGGAGGAAAATTCTTGAAAATCAACGCAAATTTTAGCCCTAAAATTTGAAAATTTTATTGACCACTTTTTTACAATTTTCTAATGGAATCAGCTATATTTTTAAAAACAATTACTGAAAATGAATTGCTCACTAAATGGCGAACTTATTATACTGAATTTTTTTCCTTTTGATATGGGCAACGCTTTATATCTTCCTCTTCTTCTTAAGTGACACTATAAACGGTTAGGCGACTTTTGCCGATTTCAACATAGCGCGCCAGTCGCTCACCTGCTTTTTTAACTGGCGCCAGCTAGAGACACCATGCTATATTTTTAACAACAATTTTTTTTGCAGTGCTTGGCAGCATTTTCTCTTCTTTTACTCTACTTTAACTTGCCCGCCTAAAATTATGCAATACAAAGAAAGGGCTGCACGAGTACATTTAAATCGCCCAACAGCAAACACTCAACCAAACACCACACACATATTTGTGTGCATGTGTTTATACAATTTTCATTTGAGAAATTTAAATATTAGGAAGATATCAACCAACATAAAATGTATGTCAAACGAAAGCTAACATCTTCATTTGACTACAAAAAAAAAAAAAAAAAATTAATCGAGCCGTTTCCTTATAATTAAAGAAATAGAGATTACAACAATAAAAACCTGACATTGGTGCCCATACCGTAAGGTAAGACGTATTCTACGCCAAAAATAATAGATTTCTTTTTACTAGACCAATACATAGTTTAAGAACCTAACTACTTATGCCAATTGCTACTGAAAATAATGACCGCTAAATCAGTTAGGCTGCTTTGTGAATAGGTTTTGGACGATCATAATTAAATATTATCCTACAAAAGTTTAAGTCACTCAAAATGAATTACCTGCTTAATGGAAATACATATCTTCCTTTTAGATTTAATGAGTTTTTTGGTAATAATTGCTAATTTTCGGTAGAGGTTCGATACTCCTACTAAACCATAGATATATTTGATAGTACAAGAAAAAACTATCTATGGGTATCGTGATCGATAGTTTGCAACCACTAGGATATACGCAATTGCGCTAAAAGCCATAACTTTAAAGGATTATAAGTAAAATAGTACCCTGAGAAAAATCAAAATAAGTACGTGTCGTAAATAACGTTATCTTTCCCAAGATGCGAATTCGAGCAAATACGAGTTTCAAATTACCGAAAAGTAGCAGACACACACTAGCGCAATAGGAAATTACGCAAGATGGGAAGATAATAAAAGGTACAATTTGCTTCGATTTTGTGTTGAGAAGGGCGTGATTTAAAGTAGAGTGAACTGCTTTTGTGATGGCAATCCTAATTTTGAGTGTCGCTTTCCAGCATCCGACGAAAAGGCGGGAAAACAAAGAACTACGCTATTAGTTTAGTAATACAATACTAATAATATCAAAAATTTCCGAACCCTATGGTAGTTTCAGGAAAAAACTTTACAATAGGCATTCAAGCACCTCACTCACACACGCATGCCACAAATACACAAAGCGTTTTCCATCCTAAACTATTTATACTAAATATATGCATACTAGAATATTTATTTGAGCATTTGTATTCAAAAACGATATTTGCTTGATGAATGTACCATCGATGCGAGTTCAACTCATTGGTTGGAGAAAATGTTGACGTTTATGGTAATGTTGTGTCGCTGATGGTGCCTGAGATTGGCATAAAAGGCAGCAACAAAACCCATTCACCATATGTTGAAGAATGAACCAATTCATTTAGCCTAGCCACAAAGGACGAAAAGGTGTACAAACAAAAGAAACAAAGGAGTTGGGCGGGGCAGTGTAAAAAAATGAGCGAAAAGGGATACACCAGCGCAGGTATAGTTACGTTGCAAAACGGCGCTGCGTGCATACAAATTGCTAAGAAATTTATTGCAGCTCTCAAAGAGTGTGTAGCAAGAAATGTAAAATAAAATATATAAGAAATAAATGCAAATACAAAAGAATTGAAAAAAGGGAGGAAGAAGGACTAGCAAAATAGACAACTAAGTAAGTAGATGTGCACTCAAAAGGAGCATTATTTTTAAGAAGCTACATCAGCATAAACGCCGTCGAAAAGGCACCACTGAATGAATCTAAATCGCAAATTATGAGACTCGGAGAGGCAGATGTCAAGAGCCGGGTTAAATATATGACAAAAGGCGCAACAAATATGACAAGCCATAGAACAAACAGCCTAGAGCGTTGCTAATAATAATAATGACAATAATAACGAACCCGAGTGCGATCATAAAAAGCACAAAGCAGAGATAACAACTTGCGGCAATGGGAAGGGGTAAACGGGTGTGACTGCGCAATGGAGTTTGGGGAAGGAAGGAGACTCCTCAAAAGCGCTGTGCCTGCAATAGCAAAGCAACCGCATCGAATTGTGCAACGGATGCGTTGAGTCGCTGACTACTGTTAATTTTTTTGTTTTATTCTTTTTTCCCTTCAGTTTTCGCCATGCCTGCAAATCTTACTTTCAAGCTCGTGCGATTCTCGTAACGTGCCATTGCCACTTTGACAGTCATTGCCAGTGTCAACTACAGCGTCACCACTGAGTGCGTTTACTGCCTTTATTGTTGTAGTAAATTCGTTGTTCTCAGACCGATTTATTTGTATTATGCATATATTTTCATTGCCGTAGTACTCCGCGGGCTGTTGATGCATCTGATTGACAGTTGTTTGCTCGGCTGAGCGGCTGAGCGGCTTGCAAATGAGCAAATGAGCCAACCCGTTCAGCTGCAGTCGGCGATGATTGCGTTTGCGCTCTTCCTCGTAATTCCGACAGACCGTGGCAACGTGCGGGAGGCAACAGACAAACTTGCTTTAATGGGGGGGCCAGACAGCAATTCAAAATATCAGATTATTATGTCTCATTAGTTGTGCCCTTAGTCGGCCCTAAATTTTCCTCATTAAGCTGTTTTGAGTTGATGCTCTGTTGAAGTTTAATCGAGAATGCGAATCAACGTTCTTCCACTTTCACATTAATACTAAAAACCTGCAAATATAATTTTGAGGTACGTACGAAAAAGGACACTGTCTAGTCGGAAGTCTCGCAACATCAACCCTACCCTTGCCAACACGCTTAACTTCGTTTTTTGAACTAATTAAATTTGATTACTCTGCTGCTTGAGCTCTTAAGATTTTATGGTCCGATAGGTAGATAAATATATTTGTCATCGATCGAAATTTCATTTTATGTTAATATTTAAATATTTTACGTACTACACTGTGCGACAAAGTGATGGTAAAGGTAGCAAAGTAGTAGCTTTCTTTCGAGATCATTAATTTAAAAAATGTATTATCACTTTAAAATTTAAATATATTAAAAATGCACAATCTCTAGCATATTTTTTGAAAAGAGAACTAAGTAAGCCTGATTTAGTAATGACATGTGTGAATGCATTTGGTTTATGCGAAATAATTTAGAAGAAAGTTAATAATTTCCTTTGTAATTTAAACATGATTTTAACCTAAAATCACAAGCTCCTAAAAAGTTCAGTTAAAAATGAAGTTAGAGGGTAAAAGTGCTCTACAAAATATATTCTGTGGAAAAATTCACTATTAGTGTTATCTCACCCCTCATGAGATTAATGAAAATCTTCAAAAAATTAAAAAAAGGAATAATACCTAAGTTATGATGGGACGCAATCAATTGAGACGCCATCCGCGACAACGTAGTAATGAACTGTTTCTTGTCTGGAGAAAGATGACAATAAACAGTTATTATTTTATATTCAGCCTGAAGTGGAGAATTTTTGGGTTAGTTGTGTCTACTGAGAAGCAACACACTCCATCCGTCGACAGATTTATCAAACTCATTAAGAAGGCAAACAATACTATCCTTTCCATCAATATATCCATGAAATATCATCTAAATATACAAATTATAAGTATGTACATTAAATAATAACTGAATCCACACCATATACACCTGCGGGCATTGAAATATAACGCAACATATTGACTTTTGACAAAGTGTTGAGAATTGATTAAGTGATACCTACAGTTATTATCGGCATTCAGCCGACTGCTCGAAAGCTGGTCTTTGAGGCCATGGACATCAGAACACAACAATATTAACATGGCGTTTCTCTCATTTATTTTATTAATATCGTTTTTCCATATTTTATTTTATTTTCATTATTGCAATCATACTTTTGATACCAATTAGAGAATCCCAATGAAGTTCAAGTTGAGAACTAACTTTTTCTCAATGTCCTTATTGTTGAGATCACTACGATTCTCAAGTTGAGCTACAGTTGAGAAACAACGTTGGAGATTTTAGAAGTATTTCTCAACTTGAGCTCTAATGCGACTCAAGCCCAAATGTTTCTTGGGCTGAATATAAAAAAAAAACAGTATTGCCCTGCAAAATAACCAATTTTAAGCCGCCGTTTAACTCTTATGAAAAAACAGCTCTGTAGTTTAAACTGTGTTTAAATTTAAACCGAGTTTAAGTAAATTTAGTTGAAACTAGTGTCACGCAAAGCGAAACAAGTATTTTCTTAGACAAACCCTTAAATCAGTATAGTGAGAACTTTTGTCCTTTGTGTATGAACTATGTATTGTAATAGGCATAAAAACTCTAAAAAGTATCACCTGCGGGCGCTATTTTAGACGTCACTGATCTAGGCAAATGGGGAGTATAGAAACACTGTTGAAAATGGGACCCATCATTGTTCTACACGTATACATTCTCGTAAAGTTGTCCTATTTTTTTAAATTTATTTATTTGGGAATTATAACATGCAATTTGCTAGAAGGCATTTCATGAAGACTGGGGCTTTGCCACATCTGAGGTCATATCTTCAAACTTATGGACGAGGTGAAAAAACAATAATAACAATGGAAAATTTATAGGTTTTGAATAGGTCTGACATAAAAATGGCTTAGGCTAAAAACATGTGAAAATTAGTTTAGTTGTCATAAAACCTTAGCCTCTCCACATACTTCTGCTGTTGATAGTACTCGTAGCACTTCTGACTTCTCCTC
This sequence comes from Anomoia purmunda, assembly GCA_951828415.1. Classification (NCBI taxonomy): domain Eukaryota; kingdom Metazoa; phylum Arthropoda; class Insecta; order Diptera; family Tephritidae; genus Anomoia; species Anomoia purmunda. The sequence goes on from OX639997.1 coordinate 66,268,678, forward strand.
TAAATAACTGCGTACAACTTCAAGCTTCAAGCCACTAACCACTTCTCCTGCGCCTCCCCTTAGATAAGTTTTGAAGGCAACTGCAATCATCGACAAAAAGAATTGATTACGAACGCATTTAATTACAAACGATTTGTTTTGCAAGTTTTTATTTAACATCGACTGGAAATCAGCAAATGAAGTTGTTTGTTACTTGCTCCCGTGGGCGAGTGCAGAAAATTAGTGAACAAATTACCAGTTTTTCATGTTTGCATGTGGCGTTTTCGGTTGTTGTTACTAACGTACATAATTATTAACTCCATAAGTGAATGCAGTTGGGTTGGAAAATATGTAAATCCCCACAAGTGTTAAAAATGTATTCATGTCAAAAATGGACGAACACAATGTACGCATGCGTCGATTGTATGGGCGCGAAAGGGCAATATATGCAACAAAGCAATATATTAATTGGTACATACTTATGTATTTGAGAATTTCTTGTATGTAAGGAAATCCTTTGCATGTTTGGTTTCTGGCTTTGTAGATGGAGAACTATCATTCTTAATCACCTGTTACAATTCGTTTGGGTTCAGCGGAAATTCGTCCGTATTTGTTCGAAAGATGATTTCATCTATTCCCGATGCAACCATGGTATTCAAACCAAAGAAGGTAGATTGTATAGAAGTAGCATGACGTTTCGTTTCCTGTTGCAAGAACTCTCGTCCAATTTCACCACACCAGGAACTAATTGGATCTAATCAGATTCTAATATCAACCAGCAAAATTTAAATTAGTTCTGGTATGGTGAAATCGGACGAGACCTTATGTTAGAGGAACGGTGAGAGTGATGCAACTTCTTTGTAATCTACATTCTTTCTACAAACCCCAGTTTTTCAACAATCACTTCCTGCGTAAACTGCAATAGTCTGAAATCAAATGACGAATCGTTTAAGATATTCGGGATTTTTTGAACTAGATCATTTTCTTGTCTGGAGTTACAATTGAAAATGGCCACTTGGATGATATTGGGCACCCATGTTTTCAACGCAGGTCTGGCCGGGTCCGGTTTCACTGCATAATCGAGGTGGATTTCTATTTCGCAGAAAACATAAATATGGGCCCACCAATTTTTAGTGGAAATGTCTATGTTGGTCTCTCCAGTGGATCTCATGAATTTAAGAATTAAATCGGATAGTTAATAATCTCATGTGGATTTGCTTAAAGCTGTCCACTGATTTGTAGATCGTATAGTGGCCTGCAACTTTACCTTGAATCACATTGTTGATGTCGTGGCTTTTTGCAGCCAAATTAGCACGTTTCCAAAGCCATTGATAATTTTTGGAATTGATTTCGATCCGTGGGAAAACTTTTTCAATAAGTAAATCCTCAATTGATTTTACATTGATAACAAAAATTAGGTATAAATGAAATGCATCAATTTGAAAAAGTAGCAGCTGGAGCAACTTTTTCCAGACCTACACGCGTATTACAGGCCGAAGTTAATTGTTGGACGTAAAGCTAAAGATTTGAAGCTTTCAATCAAGCCTTCAGTTCATCAGCTGGGGTTGGTTTAGGATTACCGGAAGAGTCTGCCAAAAGCCGCTTCCGAACAAAAAAAATGGCTCCGCCAAATAGTTACCTATTCCCTCTCAGGTCTTGAAGAGTTAAATTAAGTGCTTGAAATTATTTTTTGTCCGTCTAGTGCATTAATCTAAAATAATCAGATTGCATGTTGCAGCACTTTTGCTGAGATTAACGACATGGATGTTTCTACTTCTTGCTCGATAGTGCAATTTCAGAAAAATGACTTTTCTAAGCTGAAACTGAAAATAATACCTATGAATTTAATAAATTTTTTAGCGGAACTTCCTTGTCTGTCTCATTCAGCATTAAAATCAAGGGGATGTTAATAAATCAGCTGATTTCATTTTTTGTATTTGCCCCTAGTGTGGAATCTAAAATTGAAATATTTTGATTATTTTCATCGTACAGGGCAGTGAATTTTATAGTCAGACAGTCAGTACGACAAAAGCAGAAACAACATACATACATGTACAATTTGTTTTTATTCTAGTATCAATCTTGATTAATTCTACATCCAATTTCAGCTTATTCCAAAAAACTTTTATTTGAAACCGGTGCGCAATCTACGAAAACTCAAAGTTGCAAACTTAATAGTTAAATAAAATTTAATAGAATTCTATCAAAACAGAAATATCGGTTTATCCTGGATGGCTGCTATGATACTTGTTGTTTTTTGTTTTGTTTTATATTCACCTCCTGAAAAGTTTCATGCGTAGATTTTAATGCTTACGCAGAATCGCGCGCCAGTTGGGACTTTCTTAGGAAAAGTGCACTACACATTAACAATAACAATTTTTGCTGCGACTTCAATGGCAGCGACCGACTTAAGCAGCTTTTTGCGTTACAGTTGCATATAAAAAATAAAAGCTGAACGTGATTATTGTGCCTAGTGATGCTCCGATATTAGTGAAAATGGGTAAATATTCGAGTAGATACTTAACCCAAGTAATGAGTATTTTTTGCACTTCGATATCAGCATATAAATACTGGGCATGTATTATGTATAATTGTCTAACGATATCGCGTTGGCGATTGTCTTGCTTCACAGAAAAGCAAAATCATCCCTCGTTTTTGCGATCTCGTTTCCTCGATTTAGAAAATTTCTTCATGAAACGGATGGAACGTTAAGTCCTGTTGTTTTAAAATTTGTTATTGCATGATAGAAAATTCAAAATATTTGTAAATAAAAGAAACAAATTAAAAAGACTTTGAAGAAATATCGGTATATTTGTTAAATACAAATGAGGATTTGGAGGAAGCTCGATATCGACGAATGTTGTGTGATACTCTAATTCTTTGTCACTGCTAAACTCACTGCTTGAAGCCCCCGCTTTTTCTGTCGTACTTCCAAACCTCGAACTCAAATAAAACGTCGCAACAATTGGTTTGTTCCACACGAACCTCCGGCTACCCAAAAACAGCCCATAAAGTGTTCCTCACGCATGAAAACTGGGTAATAGAGAGCGAAAATGGAATTCAACTGCTATTGTTTTCTATTCAATATTTTAAATTGAGTTTTATAATTTTAGTAGAGCTCGTGCAAAATAGCGCAAATACAACAATTTCATACATTTTGTTGTTGCCTTAAGACGCTGAAGTGTAAAAGTCAAAATGTAATACACAAAAACTAGAAAATATAATTAAAGTTTGACAGATCAGCGGCGACTTAAAGAAAAACAAACAAAGGAATTAACTACTCTGCTGCTACCACCTTTTCAATGTGCCTTAGGTAAGGCATAATTCTTGGTAGGAATAAATACTTTTTCCATAATACCTTGAATTAAATAAATCTGAATACTTTTTTGAGTACAAAGTAGTATCGAGTACTTTGCGCCGATACTGCGAGTAGCATCGGGTAATCTTCCATGCTTGTTTTTGTGCAATAGTGAAGTGTATGGTTGTATTAAATATATGTACGACCACTAACTATTTATGCGTCGACTTCATTGTGGCTTTTGTTATTCTGGCGTTGTCACCAAAATGTTCCAAATGTTGTCATTGTTGTGTGGCGACAGTTTGCTGCAATGAAGCTGATAGTAATCGCGTTATATGTTTGTATGATGCTGTAGTGCGTGCAAAACTTAAAACAAACCAAAAAAAAAAAACAAAGAAAGCAGCAACTTTGTCATCAATGAAAGAATACGAAAGTGGTACAACAGTTCTTGTTGGCTATTGTGATTGCACATATTGTAAATTTTCCTGAAAAGTTTATTAAGTCAATATATCTCAGTAATCAAAAAGTCCGAAAAACAAAATGCTATCGAGTAGAAAAGGGGGTATAGTGAATAGTGGCAGCACGGAAATGTCCGTTCATCTTTAGCTGAACGGCAAATATGTGAATTAATGAAATTTTTGGTGTAGAATATAAAAATTAACAAATTTTCCTTTACTATACTTTTGAAGGACACTTGCGATATGCCTTAATGATGCAGAACAAGGCAACTGCAGTTAATACTCATAAATAATAAAAATGCGGACAAAATTCCGATACTGCACTGTTGATACTTTTCTCAAAAAAGTGTTTATAATAATATTAATATTTTGGCTTGATGTTTGGCCGGATTTCTTTTGGTGTGTGCCTTGATGTTGTAATACAAATTGAGGGACCTACAATTTTACGCCGACTCATTGAAGGGATTGTTTTTGTATTATTTATTACGCACAAACAGCCACTTCCAAGAACTTAAATGATTAATTATAGACGTTTATTTCACACGCCGATGATATTGTAAATAATAGCAATCTCAAGCAAACACCCATCAACTCTGATTGATCTACATCGAATAAATCTCAACAAACTCTCTCTGTGGTGCAACATGCGAGGACTGGGAGTAAATTCAGTAAAGACGGAGCTCGTGCTCTTCACTAGGAAACATAAGACAACGGATCTCGAACATATAACTCTAGAGAGGGCAGCCCCTCGTTTTAAAGGGAGAGGCCAAATATCCAGCGATCATATTGGATAGGAAACTATATTGGGCACAATAATGCAGATAAAAATTGCAATATTGATAAAGTGCTTAAATCAACTGCAGCGCTATACTCCTGCAGCAAGCAAGTCCATTGGAAAAAGGTGAGAGATGGTATGACGGAATGCTTTTGAGAAAGAGTAAACTTCAAAAAGAAGAAGTCCAAAGGCTTACGCCTTTACTGATAACGGGTGAGATGAGAGTAACAGCATCCAAGGCATTGTACGCTATACTGAACTTACTTCCGGAAGATCTACAAACGGGTAGCAATCGGTGCGGTAATTATGGTAATAGCAGGATACTTACGGAAGGAACTGATGGCAGTACAACAAAACTGGGAAAGTATTATACGATATCCAAAGTTAATATCTAAATACATTTTCACTGATAACTAGGCGGCAATAAAATCATTCAAAATTAATGGACAACCTCTATGGTAGCCACGCCGTCTCTGAACGAGATGAGTACTTTCAGCCGAAGGTGGTATGGGTTTCCGGCCATCGCGACGTAGAGGGGAACTGTAAAGCCGATGAACTCCCGCGAATTGGCAAAAAACTTCCTGATGAGAATATATGTAGGTGATGAAACTAGCAAGCTACTTGTTACCGATAGACTTTTAAAGTGGCTAAGGCTTATCATTGAAGCTAAACAAGAATAACGTCAACATGACTATATCTGTCATAACAGACCACACCTACCGATTAGGTGTACGATTGCATCATTTAGGTAGCAGTTGTCAAGGCGAAAAAGTTAAGGAAACGGTTATGTACCTTCTGTGCCTCCAGTGCCCCGCTCTATTCAGACGAAGATTCAGCCAATTTAGGTCGACAATTTAGCTTGGAACACCTTAGATGTGTGGAAATCGAGGACCTTCTAATATTCTTGCAAAGTTCATAATGGCTTTAGCGGGTATTGGTAATTGCTGATCTTTATGTGGTATCGCAACAGACCTTAAGCCTAAGTGGGTCTCTGAAGACAACCGCTATAACCTTAACTAACATCAACAAAACATGTGCGATCGAGCAACAGAATCAAGGCATTATTACCACAATCATTGAATATATCAAGAAAAACCAGACTTTTCATAATAATTAGCACTAAATACCTATGTAGGTGTTTACTTTAATCGGGATGCTACTTATTTTGCTCAGTTTGAAATTTTTCATAATTTACATAACACGCCTTTTTGAGACTACAAGCTAGAGACAGGCGTCCCAAAATAGATTTCTCCCCCGAAAATAAGTAGCGCCTCGATTAAAGTAAATACCTAGGTATTTAGTGCTAATTATAATCGAAAGTTTAATTTCTTCTTCATCAAATCAGTTGGAGGGGCAGTATTAAGAAACTTACAAACTTCTTATTTGATATTTTCCTAAAGTTGCTTTGGCAGTATGCCCCTCATTAATACCCTTTATTTATGTGGGAGAAGAAGGAGCAGTGTAGCAAAATCTTTTCCAAATTTATAAATCAAACTTAAATTTGAATGGTTAATTTTAAACGGGATTTTTGTTTTGTTCGGTCATTAATGAAAATGTGAATGGTATCTTTTTTTTGGAACTCGCCAAATTTTTTTCAACTTCCTTGAATTGAATGCATTACAGCGCGTTTCCGCTATTCTTGCTGAGCTTCTACATTTATTGCTAAATTGCTCGATGTGCCAATCCTTTGCCAACATATTTGTTTTCAATCGCTTCGCTAAAACGAGAATAGCACGTGCTTATTTCTATTTTTGCCAAATTGAGTTTTCCTAAGTTTATCATAGTTCACTTTAGTTGCCACTTTGCTTGTCGCCCAGACTTCATCATTTTTGTTTTTTTTTTCTATTCGTTCGTTATGCTTGTGAACTTTTCATTTTTCATGCAGGCTACTAACGTTTTTTGGCATCATGGCTTTCAGATTTTCTCTTACCTTCCAGTCGTACAATTTAAGTGGCAAAATATACGGTATGGCATGCAACTTGTGGCAGCAGACGTTAGTAAACAACTGCGACCGACACCACAACCCTCCATTGGCACGCTGTCACTTTTGCTAGTAACATTTGTCGACATTGAGTATTCGTTGTTGTTGTTGTTTTTACTTATAAAGAGGGTGCGCGACAATGACACACTCTTGAACTTGCTACCGATTCTTGTGGTATTCATTGATCGGTGGCAAATGTTGCACGTTTACGGGTATCTATGGAGTTAGCAGTAACATTGCAATATTGTCGAATATTCAAGAAAGTCCAGACCTTTTCACAAATTATTGACATAAGTGAAACAATAAATTAGCAGATAGTTGCGCAAAATATTTTTCCATAGGCAAATTTAAAATATTTCTACGAACAATCGTCTGCGCTTACTGCTGTAATCTGCCTCTTCACATTTTTGTCATCAACGCCATGAATCGAATTGAGCTGTCGCTGTAGCTGCCACCGCTTCGCCTCCAAATTTGCGCAATTAAAGGCGACATGACAGACTGACAGACTGATAGACAGATAGACAGATAGCGAGGAGGAACAGTCACCTCCGAAACCAGACGTACAGCAATCATCTTCGTTGGCGAACATTTTTTCTCAATTAATTTAATCAGCATGCAAATTGCGACGTCACAACAATGCCTACAACGATGGCAACAGCAAACATTTGCTTGACAAATTACGTTAATATTGTTGGTATGAGCTGAAATCTGAAGCCGAACGAACTCAACGGGGCAATAATAATAATAAATTGATTATTTTTTCACAGAGAGAGGGAAATGTGAGGTACAGATGAAAGAAATGAAATAAATTGATTAAAAAAAAAAACGGAAATATAGATTTATTAATAAGTTGCAGGAAAAAATGGTTCTATCATTTTAACGTTCTGACAGCGTTGAAATAATTGTGGATACCATGCAAACAGGAGTTACATTCGATATACGAGGGGTGATGGAAAAGTACACAAAAAAAAACTGATCTGGATTAAAGAAAAACAGTTATTAAAAGAAGGAAAACGGGAATAAAATAGCGCATAAGAAATATTTTCTATTTTTGGAGAAAAAAGATTTGGCTTTCATGCACATATGTAGGTTTTCATTCATTTTGAAGAAGCCATTACCTCATCGGTAGAAAATATCGAAGTTTGAGTAAAACATTACATCAAAAGAAGAAATATTTTATGAGGTTCTTTTGTATTTTTCATTGTATAGATAATCGAATAATTATAGTACTCCTAAATATTGAAAAACGTGCAGTATCTAGCTTACAACCTCAGTAGATGCGTCATCATCCTTGGAAACTGCAATTATTTGACAGTCGGGGTGATAACACGAAAATGGAGAGAAACAATGTTCCCACCATCACATTTTTCTTCTTCTTCTTAATTAGAGCTATAACCGCCCAGGCGATTTTCGTTGATTTCAACATGACACGCCAGGTGCTCCTCTGCTTTGCTAATTGGTGCCTACTCAGCCCAAAGTAGCACTTGTTTGCAAGAGAGATTCTTCGTTAGGCATTTTTGTTGGCGTTAATGCTGGTTCCGAGATATAAAAAGTCCTCTATTTTGTCTAACTTGTAACTGTCAACAGTGAAACGGGAGCCAAGACGTAAATGTGTCGACTGTTTATTTGATGACAGGAGGTACTTTGTTTTGCCCTCGTTCACCTCCAGACCTATTCGCTTCGCTTCTTTATCCAGCTTGGAAAAGGCAGAACTAACGGCGCGGTTGTTGAGGTCAATGATGTCAATGTCATCGGCATACGCCAGTAGTTCCACCCGCTTATAAAAGATGGCGCCTGACCGGTTTGATTCTGCAGCTTGAATTGCCTTATCCAACATAATGTTAAAAAAGACACACGACAGGGAATCACACAATACACTCTATAGAAGTTAAATTCCAATTTAATTTTTAATTGTGCATCCTCAACAAAGAACCTCACATGAACGGAGGGTCGGAACAAAAGAAAAACGAGTTGTCGAAGTTGCGATTGGTGGCATTCGCAACAACTTTTACCTCTTTCCCCGGTAAGAAATTTTAAAGAAGTAACATGAACAAAATTTACTTTTGTATAGAAGTAAATGCTGGGACTACCACAATTTAATGGGGAGGTCCAACTTTGTACTAGCTTTGTACAAAGTGTAAAGCTGGATAGCGCGGACGTCTAAATCATTTGTCCTGAAGACGGCTTCCGTAGTGTAACCGAAATATATGGGGGAAAAATTGAATCATTTGTTTTTATTAACACCAAACACCCCTTGACCTCGAGCCGGCAAAATACAAATCTAAATAAGGAAAGACAAAATTATCAATACATTTTGCTACTATAGGTGTATACAGATCTTTAAATTGTTTTATGGATGGATATTCTAATCAATAATATGAATAAATAATTAATATACAGGATATACTGGTTTTCATATCAATTTAATATTCTATATTCTATTTTATATACTTTACTTAACTTACACCGGTAAAAGTTCTTTAATTCTTTAAACCTTCGTTTATAAATTTTTCAACACAGTTGGTAGCTTCTCAAAAAATTGTCGAGCCTGAGTTTTCATAAACCTCCATCGGTTCACCTTATAAATTTAATTGAATTTAAATTTTCAAACAGGTGAAGCCGTCTCTAAAATATTTTTGAAGTTAATCTCCATTCAAGCCATTTTACTTTTCATCTATACTTTTACATTTCCAGCAACTTCTTCATTTCATTTACGTTTTGAACAGACGGCAGGTTTGTGTATAACTATTTTCGAAATGAAGCTTGCTTTAACTGCTTCTTTTTGATCTTATATTTTCCCGAAAGGGTGTAAAGGTTATGTAAGTATATTGGAACGATTTTCCGTCATACCTTGTCAAGTTTGGTTTGGAGACAACCCAGTTTCGGCTTTGTGCCACCTTTAACCTTTTTCGCGTGTTATCAATAGAATACCAATAATATATAATTAACTTATGGTGAAGCTTTGTAAGCGGAGATGCAAATCAGCTGATACGGAGATGCAAATCAGCTGATATCTTAAAACGAATCTATTGAAATACATGTGTTAGACAAGGATAGATACTTGTTACTAATTTTTATATGTTAATTTGACATTCTGTTTGGACGCAAAAAAAAGAGGCAAAAGCAGGCATTTGTACAGGGTTAAGATGCAACATTGAACAAATGTTAGGTTGAAAAGAAATTACCTTTATTTAAGTCTGTCACTGCAGAATTGATGACCGCTAGGCGTTCTTCTTTATTCGTAGTAAAAAGACGACTGACTCAACATCCCGTGAAATGGATGTCGTTCTATTGACCATTACATTGAAATGTTAGTATGTACATATATATTGAATGACATGAGAGTAAATAAGAATAAACAAGAGTAAAATTAAATCTAAGAGTGACAAGTCATTGCATTTAATTTTTTTTTAAGAAGTGGCAACCAACTGTACTTTTGAAGTTGAGCTTTCAACCTTTTAGAGTTAAAACTTTTAATTTAAGTTTATTTACCCTTGAACAGGTGGAAAACATATTTCTTTGTAAAGGAAGTTTTATTACACCTCTTTCGTTTGACACCCACATTGCAGTATTTGATTTCACTTATAACACAGTCGACAAAATCAAATTTTATCAAATTCAAAGGACCGTGGAGGTTCACTTCTAATGAAAAAATGAAATATTAATAAAATTAAAAAATTAAATATTAATAAAATAAAAGTATTACATTAGAAGTGAACCTCCACGGTCCTTTGAAGCTTAAAAATCGATTTTCTCAAAATTCTGACGTGCTACAGCAAAACGCCGAGACACGCATTTCTTTATTTTAAGCCTATTTTCATATTCTGTTAACAATTCTCATGTACTGTTTAATAGAACAGAAAACAGAAATATACGCCAAATAATACAATAAATTATTTACGTAAATGTGGTTTAATTTTCTAAACGCATGTATTGTAAAATTAAGAACATAAATTTACAAAGCTTAAAATAGCGAGTAAAAAATGTAAGACCTATCCAAAAATCCATACACTTTGTACGGGGGTTTCAACCACAAAAACTCAAGTCATAAACAGCTGATTGCCATTTTGACCGTTGCTCGTCAGACTATCAAACTAGCTAGCAAGCAGCATTGGCATTAGCACTTCGTTACTTTGGGTTTCGGCGCTTGCATTAGATTTACAAAAACAACATATGTGTAAAAGTACCAATTAACCCGAGCTTAGGAGTGAATACTCCGCTAAATGTAGTAGCTGAAAATACGCATGTAAAGCACCGAAACTCCGTTTTACTAGAATTTCAAAAATTTGATTTGTGATTACTGACCTTTATATCTTATATCGGCATTTAAATTTTCCTACCTGTATCGACTTGATTAGACCTTTCTTTTACGAGAAAGGTAAATAAAAAATATCAAGAATTCGGGTAAACGAGAGGGAGAATTTCTAAACCGTTCTGTCTACAGGCACTGAGAACACCTCGTTTATGGCAATTTCACTCCCTTTTCTATTTTATTTTAAACTAGCTATACCAAGTGTGTCTTAAAAACATCCGAAAATTAACACCACCCTACCCTAAGTTGATGTCGTGGAAAAAATAAAATTTTATTTAAAAGGAAATGATTCTAAGCAGTTTAACGTTTATATCTCAAGCAATAAAAAAACTCCAAAAATAACGTTATTCCGTGAAATTTGGACAATAATCGTTATTCGCGGTCGCTGATTCTAAATAAGACATTTCTAATAACCAGTTTTTTTTCATCATTTGATATTTTGAAAAAATATAAACGAGGTCACTGTCTAGTCACCATTTACATAAAAAGCCATAAAAATCCCTTCAGTAGTTTCGGAGATCAGTGGGTTCAAACATACAAACAGGCAGTCAAAATTCGAAAAATGATTCACATTTCAAATATTCTATTACTTTCCCTGCATTACTACGGTAATTTTTTCAATGTACAGATACAACTTTTCTACAGTTTTATTAGAGTGTATACTATGGTAGATTTTCTTTTTTGCTGAAAATGTAAACTTCCATTGTCATTGTCGCTGTGTGGAAAGTCGTCTCTACTCGGTGCATTCAAGGGTTAAATAATAAGCAGTTTAAACTTTGTTAGTGCATTGGTCGCTGTATTAGTTGCAGACACGCCAATTTTTTGCGATCTCCATGTCGGAGGCTATATTAATGCACTAGTTGTTATTGTTGTCGTTATTTACTCTGTCCGCACGTTCCTTAAAGTTAAGCACATTGTTAAAAAGTCATTACCACTCACCAAGTCGATTTTAACCTGTTGCAGTTAACGGTAAATTTATTAGCACCCGCTTTCGACCCGTAACCGAACAAAAGACACATATCCTATGTATATGCTATGTACATACATATGTACTGATGTACGAGTGTGAGTATATTGTCTGTCTGCAACGAAACTACCTCCCAGTTGTTAACACCAATTGGTTGCATCTGCAACCTATTGCCGCCGCGTTGGACACTTAGCGTCTTTTTTTCGCGTTTTTCGCTAACGTATGACAAATTGTATCGCCTAGTCGCTAACAAATAGCAACAAGAATACAAAAATGTTGTAATTATTTTATTGCTTACCTTTTCGCACAGTAACAATGATTTTGCTTAGTCGAATGATAAGCATTTACCTTGGCAAACTGGCGGAAAACTACATAACGGGTTTTTTATACTCAAAGCATTTTGCCGCTATAATGAGTTTCGTTGATAAGTTTTAGCCACACGAACTGTAAAAAGTCTGTCTGTGGCAGAGCAGGAGTTTTAGAAAATGTATTTTGTGGTAGATTTAAATATTGGTGGTAGATGTTGTTTTTAATTCTCTGGGTCGCTGCCGCACATCCGTTAAGGAATCAGCTTAAGTGAGAAAGCAGACCTCATGAGGTCAGTCCGATATTTTCGGTTTAAGAACTCACCAGGATCTGCAGCGTCTGTTCAGCACTAGGTGCGGTTGCGAGCGAACGTCTGACTTGGATCAGGCGGAGCGCTATAGAAATTTGTCTTTACAAATAAACTCCCGAGGATTTGATTGTTCGTGTGCTTGAGAGCCGCCACGTAAAACCTATTAACTAATGAAAAATTTCAGTAAGCCTCTGAAGAGATCCCACTTTTTTGATGACGAGCACGGGCTATGCTATAGGACTGTATGAATCTCTAATGGGAACGGTGCCGCTGGCCCGCTGAATGATACCCTCGTGACATTAAGAGCAAGAATCGCTGCCGTCCAGCACAATAAATGGACGGGGAGAGATAAGAAAACCATAGGACCGTGCGACGTCTACTACAGTTGCCATGTAAAGGAGCGGAGAGACACTTCGTCGTCTGGCCCTGTCGTTCACTCCGGTGGACGAGCGTCTCGCCACGACTCGCATCAAAGCGACGTTCTTAAACATCTCGCTGATTTGTGCCTACACCCCGATGGAAGAGAAGGGCGATGGATCAAAGATCAATTACACGAGCGCTTAAAAAGAACTTACAAGTCACTGCCCCCGTCACACAACGTCGACGAAGTTCGAAAAGCAATAACGTGGCTAAGGAACAACAAAGCTCTGGCCACTGATGGGTTACAAGCTAAGCTATTCAATAATGGTGGATAAGAGATGGTAAGGTGCATACTCATCTGAGGAATATGGTCGGTCGAATGTATGCCCGTCCATTGGGATATAAGAAGGGTGATCCTGCAATATGTGTCAACTACCGAGAGCTGAGGCTACTTAGTATTTTACAACAGGCAATGACCTGATTGGTTCTTATCAGGATGGCTTTTGGCTCGAGAGAAGAAACTCGACAAGCACAACATCTCTGTCGACTTGAATTTCGTTTTTGACAGCACGAAATAAAGCTACCTAAATGCCGCAAAGTTTGAATGAGGTATTCTTGCTGTACTATTTCGACTATGTAAAATAACGCTGAGCAATACCACCAGCTGCGACAGAACTGGGAAGGACCTTTCCGAGCCGTTTGAAACCAAAGAAGTTTCAGACAGTGTGATTCCCTATTATGCCATTTATTTAACGTTGCCTTGAAGCGAAGCGAATGTGCCAGGATGTGAACAAGGGCAAAACGAAGTACCTACTATCATCAAATAAACAGTCAATGCATTTACGCCTTCGTTCCTGCTTCACTGTTAACAATTACAATTTTGAAAAAGTGGAGGAGGAGTTTTTTAAGCTCAAACCCAGAATTAACATCAACAAATTCAGACTCCGAATCCAACTCAGTACTGGTTTGGGCTGAGTAGTAAAACCCACACTCGCATTATGCCCGTGGTATTGTACGGCGCAGAAGTAAGGACGCTGCCAACATCGGATGAGATGGCCCTTGAAGTATTCGAAAGGAAGATTTTCCTTCAAATTTTTGGACCTACATATACGTCTTTGCGGCTGCGCTGGAACGATAAGTTGCATGGCACCAGTAAGGAAAGAGAAAGAACATCAGACGTGCAATTTTGAACTCGGCCAAAAGCGAGTATCATTTAAGAAAATAAACAAATGCCATTTCATTAAGTAATTATCTGTTAAACATTTAGCTTCGTAGGAAACTAGATTTGCTAAAATAGTGGTAGATCTACTACAATTGTAGCAAAGTCTTCACTCTGATCTCCGCACCGCTATGGGCGTGTGCTTGGCTTTTAGCACCTCGCAATAAATTTTCACTCAAAGGGAGTTCGTGTGCTCACTACTAGTTGGTAAATGACGCAGTGACACACCTACATATTTGGACGTATACTTTGGCTGTTGTTAATTTCATGGAGCATTTTTCGTTTTACTGCTATTGCTACAAGGCGGTGGTAGTTAATTGATATGTAAATTTTGACGCTTTTCTGCGGACGTACTTGTATAGAATTGCAATTTGTTGCTTCTCCAAATCAATTTGCAAATGAAGATTTGAAGCTATCAAAGCGTTGACCATAAAAAAGAAATCGTGAATACAATTTAAGACCACACTAGGTTTTAATTTATCTGGTAGGGGAAACATTTAAAAAAATTTATCAGAAATGACGCTAAAGTTTTTTTCTGTTCAAAGCCGAAAATCTGTCTTATTTGCACCAATGTGATACAGGTTGATCATACTGCAAAGCATCAGACACATATTCAGGAACAGCGGAGACCAAATCCTTGGTACGGATCAGCCATCTGAAAGCGGTTTTGAGAATATCTTTAAGACTCGTAGTTGCCATTCGCCAAACATATTAAAATAATGTCATTCGGATACAGGCCTTGAACAAGTCAAACGTTATCAGAACTAACTTCAATTTAGCCGTTTCTTGACTTATTTATCGGGTCCGAAAATTTCGCTAATAGTCGATTAAATTTTAAATAGTTCATAGTTTTATCTCGAGTAAAAATTCACACTTTTTCATGAAAAATTTGAACGGTCGTAAATTGAACCACTGAATGTACGAAACAAGAAATTTGATAATCACATTTCATTAGCCAAGTTATGTATATAAATTAGGGTGCATCACTCCCAATACAAAAAATAAAAACTCGAAACTGTTTTGCCAACGGAATTATAAAAATTATTATATTCTAAGTCATCAACCAAAATAATTCGGTAAAATATTAAGAGCTAGACCGATTCGAAAATGTATTGAAAATTTTGTCTTTACTTCTTTAATTTAAATTATTTAAAAATAATATATATAGTCAATTGTACAAGAAAACCGTGTAAATCAAAGTTTCAATTTTTTTTTTTAGAAAATTTATAAACATTCGCAAATTTAAAAAAAAAATAACAAACTTTTTAATCCGGACTTTTAGAAAATTTTAGAGTATGTAGTTTTATAGTCTATTCAATTCTAGTAAATTGCCAGTTTCAAGCGGCTAAAAATTCATGTTGATTTTTAATAATTTTATAAATATAACGTATAATTAAAATTTTAATTTGAAAAAAAAAAATTCCCAGCAAAAAAAAATACAAATTTTCAACCGAATATGTGTCAATATGTATGAACTTATCGTATGCACACACGTACAATAACTGACCATTACTATTACCAAAGTTATCTTTTCATTCCATATTCGGTACACCACAGATGCTTATTGGTAATTTGCATTCTAAAATAAATAAAAAATAAAAAACCAAAAGTGCCACCAATTGACCCATATTTCGCGGCTAACAAGCAAAAACAACTACGCTATCATTTTATGTAATTCCCTCGATGTTACAACAGCAAAACCAACAAACATTACATAATACCAAGCTGTGTATGTTCGGCAACACTTCAACCCGACGAGAATGGGTACAAGTTGTAAAGTCATCGCCAACAATGAATGGAGAAATACAAACTATTTGCACAAAATTCAGCGGCTGGTGGTCTTATGCCACCATTGGGATGTCCGTTTGACGTTTTTTCACTGGCTTTTAAGTGCACTTTCATGTCGAGTCAGGAATCAACGTCAGTGGCGGGGGGGAAAACCACGAAAAAGCTATAAAAAAATAGAGTAACAAATGGGAGTAAAAAAATACTTAACTCTTAGAGTAAATTGTGAATGAGGGAATGGGATGGAGCGGCATGTGGAGGAGCTTATCAACGGGGAAAACAAGCTAAGCGAAAAGTTGAAGTACCAACTAAATTCTGACGAAAAATTGTCGAATAGAGCTGAAAGCAAAGTAAGTAAGAGCTAAATGGAAGCGGGTTGAGCTCTCATAACATAAAACTTTTAAGATGTCATAGAAATGGATTCACTATTTAGCAAAAAGTAAAAAGTAAAAAAAAAAACATCATAGCAAAAGTTCTTTGCAGACTAATAAGATAAAGCAGAGTAATTGGGTTTCGTAGTGGATTGCAATGGACATAGTTACCTTAAATTGTTGGGGTGCAGACATAGCTACGATCGTTCGAACTACTATTTATTACTAGCACACGAAAGGAGGATATTGAACAGTGGTTTATACATACATATATACAGTGGCGCCATGCCAAAGTCGGGCACCGTAGAAAAAAATGTTCCTTCCTAAAAATATTTGAAACAAGCAATTAAAAAAAGGTAAAATATTTTCTCATTTACTCATTTATTGCACTTTCAAAATACAAAAACTAACATGTAAATTAATTCAGTTTTATAAAATATTCTAGTAAAACATCAAATAAAAGTAAATTCAATGCACAGACCAAACTCGGAATAAATTCCACTCTGTCGAAGAATTGCAACCAACTTCAAGTATAGGGTTTAACAGACTAACGGGAATTCAACGGATGGTTTTTTTTTAATATATACATTGTTGGAATTACGGTTAGTGATTTAAAAATGCCTAGGCAAAAAGGCCAAAAAAGTATTGAATTGAGAAAGTTGTCTCTTAAGCATTCCAACGATGGAAAATCTGTGCGTGAAATTGCTGATATTGTCGACAGAAGTCATGATACTGTTCACGATATAATTAAGCGTTACAAAACCAACAAACAAGTGGAAAACAAGCCACGATTCAGATAAGCGATATCTGTGGCGAAAAGTTAAAGATAATCCTTTCTTTAGTGCACCAAAGTTAGCTGTTATAGCTGAAAATGAGTTGGGAAATAAATCTAGGGCATCTACCATCAGAAATCTACTTCATGAGGCTGATCTAAATGGTAGAAAGACCCGACAAAAGCCGTTGATCAGCAAATGCAATCGACCATCCGATTAAAATTTGCAAAAGAATATGAAAATAAGGATTTTTCGTTCAGGAAAAATGTTATGTTTACCGACGAAAGTAAATTTAATGTTTTTGGCTCCGATGAAAAACCATATGTTTGGAGGAAACCAAATGAGGAGCTGCAACTGCCCAATCTGAGACCAACTGCCAAACATGGTGGCGAATCGGTAATGGTTAGGGATTCATTTTCGGCTTCTGGACCAGGATCTTTGCATTTTATTGAAGAAATAATGAATCAGAATGACTATCTTAACATTTTAAGAGAAAACTTAACAAAAAGTCTTGAAAAATAGGAATTCGGTGATGATTGGTCATCAAGACAATGATCCAAAGCATAAGGACTACAAAGTGCGTTCTTGGCTACTTTGTAATTGCCACCATGTTCTGGAAATGCCACCCCAAAGTCCTGATATTAATTCTGTCGAAAATTTATGGAACTGGGTCCCAAAATAGTACCGTACTAGTCCAGATGCGATCCCGAACTGGTACCGAAATTATATCAAAGTAGTCCGGACCCAATCCCGAAGTGGGTCTATAAAAGTCCCGTCCTTCACGACTTAAAAAAATTTTCTTTACTCATAATTATCATGAGAGGACTTCTATAATATAAATCTCAAAATAAAAGTCTTTGAGGGCTGAAAAATATTTATCTCGCTGATAACTATTATGATATAGAGTCTTATTATAATATATGTTAGTCTTTGAATAATGGTGATAGATTAATAGAAAAATTTGCATCTTACTATAACAATTATTGGTTAACTTAACGCCGTAGCCGAGTGTGTAGCGTGTGCGCGCTTCATTCGATAGGCCTCGGGTTCAAATCCTGGCCGGGGCAAGTAACATCAAAAATTATAGAGTTTTTTCTAATAGTGGTCGCTCCTCGATAGGTAATGGCAAACCTCCGAGTGTATTTCTGTCATGAAAAACAATTATCACAAAACGACATTCGCCGTTCGGAGTTGGCGTAAATCTATAGGTCGCTCAATTTGTGTTACAGCAACAAGACGCACAACACACATTGTAGGAGACGTTCGGACAAAATCGCTTAAGCTGTTATAGCGCCAATTAAGTAAGTAATTATTCTCCGCGTCATAAACTAGTGTAAAAATGTCGAAGATTTAAATTTTTACTCGTTTTGGTATGTATTTTTATTATATTTTCAAACCTAAAATATACCATACCGCCTAAAGGAAAGGCAATAAGGCCCTCTAAAAGAGAAATTATAGTTAAATTGGTCAGTTTGTTGGGACAACCTTCATACAAAGAGACAATGATACTGGTGTTGTTGTTTCTCGGCCGCGTTCAGGACGACAAAGTGTACAGCAAGCAACTGTCAGCATCCAAAATTTTAAGAAGTTCCTCTACACATACACCGCTCGCAAAATTAACAAAAAAAAAAACGCCCCAGGGTATCATGGTCATACCCCGCGCAAGAGCGTGTTGCTTTCGCAAACGAGCATATAAATAAACCTCGGAAGTTTTGTGGCCGAGTTATTTTCTCCGATGAGAGACGGTTTTCGTCTTTGGAATGATAGGGCGTAAAAGAGTAAGGCAAAAAAGTGTACGGCACTCGATAAGGGCAACTTTATGTCTACTTTGAAGCCTGTTGGAGGTGGTACAGTGATATGGGGATGCATGGCTGGTAACGATGTAGACCGAATGGAGTTCTTTGAGTGCATTATGGACAAATATGCAATCTTAAAATCTTGAAAGGAAATTTGAAGCAAACCGCTGAGAATTTATATCTAGCATAATATGGTTACTACACTGAGCAGGATAACGGACCTGAAGGTGAGTTAAACTTTGGTTACTCCTTAACATTTTCCCCATCAGGTTAAAACACCACCACAATCAGCAGATTATAATCCTCAATGGCTATGCTCAAGGAAGAACTACACAAGGAATGGGCTGAAATCTCTTCGACGCAAACCTCTCAGCTTGTCGATTCGATGCCAAACTGGGTGGGAGTTGCGACTTTGAACTTTAAGCGAAATTTGAAGGAAAAAAAACTTTGGAGCGCCTCTCCAACTATGACCCAACGAGTGTGGCAAGCATGCTCCAACAAGCTCGCCGAGCAAACGAGTAAGGCAAGCAAATGAGACACACAATTATAGGCTATGTGGTAAAGATTAGATAGAAATATTCTTTGCGGAGTTTAATCAATAATACAACAATCCTCACACGCTCGCTCAAACTCCTAGTTTCTGCCTTCCCTTACCAAAAAAAAAACATAATAAAGCTCACTATTCCATTTTCTGAAATAGCTGCAGAAATTTTGTACGAATCCCACCAACCTGCTTTGACGTTATGCAACTAATACCTATTGACGCGAACACGACTTCGACGAAAGGAATTCCGCCGCACGTTTTTGTTTTTGTTTTTTTTTTTTGGGAATAAGTTGCTTCCGTCAAGCGTGCAGAGGAACTATAATATTACGTTTATGAACGAGCCCGGTGTATTCCTACTGGACTCTGCTCGTTTCGTATTCAAGATCATGATAACGCAATACTGAATGCCCTGTTACGCAATCATCGACTACAACTTTAACTCGCTCTTGTGAAGTAAATGTGGTGGCCTAGATTTTGTAGAGCATTTCTCGACTACGCCCAATCCACATGCCTTTTTTTTTATTTGAAAATATATGCAAAACAAGAAAAATTCCTGGATCTTTTTTTTTAAACAGCTGATTTTGACGTTCTCTTCTATTCTCTTCTGCAGTGCTGCTAACTATTCACTAGAGTTAAATAAATATTTAACAGGATATTGAGAAAATTAAACAGAATTTATCCTTTCGACAAATTCGTCTGCCGGTTGCGTAACATTCACATTAACAGGCAGTCGAGTTACGATTTAACGCAACATATCAAAGCAAAATGGGTATTTTTATTTGTAATTATTTTGGATGTGGTCATTCTTCGACCTAACTATTTTGTTTCGTGTTTTACTGTACCTTTCTCTCTTAGAAGCCGGACACATTATTTTAATTTATGGTTCATTTTGAATTTATGAGCAAACTATTATGAAATTAAGAAATCACCCTGCACAATCTGAAAATGGGGTATTTTATAATAAATCAAAAATAAAATCAAGGTAAAGTCAGTGTCGGCTTTATTTGTTTCGATAATAACTGAAAAAAGTGTTCTCAAATAACTAAAGTAAACGATGGCATTTTGAAATATTAGAATTCCCCTCAACTGTTCCTTGATTTTTATTGTATCCAGGAAATTTTTTTGTGATCGCAAATTAAAATATTTTAAAAAATAAATTTTAAATAATTGAAGTTGTTTTTCGGCCTCCAAAGGTATAAATATTTCATATTGAAGCTCAAGGTCAGTAGTTAATAAACTTTTATAAGTAAAAAAAAATGAAGTTGTTCTTGTCTTAGTTTTATTTTCATCTATGTTTCGACTTCAGTTTTAAGTCATCTTCAGGAATTATTGACTGCGCCTGGTCGACCAGGGGAAAATAATAGTAAGACAAGAAAAACTTAATTTTGTTTTACTTATAAAAGTTTATTAAGTACTGGCCTTGGGCTCATACATAACATATTAATAAAATTTAAATATAATAAAATTTAAATATAATAAAATGTTCACAATCTCTCCAATTTTTTCCTTTGTGGCTACAGAGCTGTCACGATAAATTAGGAATGACACGTATGAACGCACTTAGTTTATGTGAGGTAATTTGAATGAAAATAAGTAATTTATGTTGTAATGTGAACATGGTTTTATTCTCCTTTAGTGAGTCAGTGAATCTTGTAAAAAAAAATTAAAGGAACTTGGATTTTTTAAGCGTAAAAATATTTCTAGAAAGGATTCTATAGTTCTTCTGTTATTATGAATTTAACGTCGTTTTGTCTAGGTATGCATATTATATTTACTAAAGGATCTGAAATAGCGTCTTTTTTTCTAATAACATTTAAAATTGTACATTTTGGTAAAATTTTTATTATTTTAGTGTTTTCAAGTGGTAGCCATGAATGTAGCATCAAATTAAAAAGGCTTTGTTTTCTTTAGGCAAACTATGAAATGCATTTTTTCACTCCAGCGTAATAACAGTAGTAAATACTAAAATGTTTATTATATATTTACGAGTATCGTTAAGGAAGTGCTTTCTCTTTCATAAATTCCACACCAATATTACTAGGACGGATCTTCGCCGATATGATGCAATTTTTTCCTCACATTTGATGACTACTATATCTATCTTACCTACGTAAGCTTTCGCTTTCAATGCTTGGTTGAACATGGTCTGCACAATTGCTAATTTAAACATATTTTACGGTTTCGCATACTTTTGCAAACCCAAATAAGTCGTTGATGCTCATTCAGAGATTGTTATGTTTGTAGAGTACATTTCATGGCAGGAAGCAATCGTCAAAATTAGTTAATTGGATGGATTAAGTAAGTTTTGGAAATTTCGAACACACTTGTAACCCTTTTTTGTGGCAAAGATATCTTCTTCATATTTAACGGATTGTAAAAGGATTGTGGTAGAAAGAATGCTAACACTACTGGTTTCGACTGTGTTTCAACCTCTTTATGGGCACACAGTGGATTCCCATAACATCTGCTCGAAAGCCGCATCCTTCTTAACACAAAACCTTGTAATCTATCTGCAACAGTAGAAGTATCTGCATGATTTAAAAAAAAAACTCTCACTGTCCGACCGGTTTCTGCTGCTAAAAAATGTTTAGAGGCGACTTTGACGGCTACGAAAACCTACATGGAGGAAAGAACTTTTACTTTACTTGAGATTGGATGAAAATTTTCATGATCACAAAATAGTAAATAATTGAGGAAATAATCGAAATTTTCTTAGCCTACACTACATTTAAGAATGCGACTGTACTATAGTTATGAAACAAATTTCCTTGTTTACAAACAAAAACAAAATCTATGAATAAAAAATGTCAGAAAAAAATGTGTAAATAACCATGAAAATATTTTCTTAGATTTACTAAATTTAAGAAATCATCATTACTAATTTAAATTTAATCATATTTATTTTAGTTTTATTCAGGAGTTGTTAAATACCCAACCGACGACACGCTGTATCCACTCTTCTACCTAGCGTCGATCAATTTGCATTAACTCCTCTTTACTTGTCATATTTTTAACAGGTGACAGTTCACTTTAGCTGATGAAATAAAGTGTCCTGACGCGGCATCTAAAATTGGCGATGAATCACGAAACGGACTGTTTCCAGATTTTAATGGTGATGGGTAAATCAAATGCTGACTGCACGGTAGGATAGAGCAAAAGTTTCGAAGAGCAGATGTGTAGAGAGGTTCACCCCGCAGACACCTCCGCAGCAGTAAACCTACTCGTGAACAGCATGGAGAGGGAACTGTAAAGTTATCGTTTATGCGGAATTTCTTGCCCTGATAAATATCCAACGACAATACGTAGCATAATGCAAGAAAAACTAGAGGTCAAGTTCCACCGATTAGTGACGAAGTATCTTGCAATAATCCTAGACACAAAGACGAACTGGAGACAAAATACCCAGGAAAGAGTGTGGCAGTATACTGGTACTCCTGGCGGTAGGAAGGTAGGACCCTAATATTGTGTGATATTGTTCACCCGCAGAGGGAAAGTATGTGATATTAAATATGCTATTCATATAACTATTCTTAGACACCACCAACTGTTGAGCACAACGGTCTCCTATGTACCAAGACTAACTTTCGCCAAACGCTTGGTAATGCCAAGCAGGGAGTCATGGGCCGAAGGTAGTTCTTGGATCTAACGACTCTATACGAAACTGCAATGATGGATCCAAAATTATTTCTGGCCCCGAAGGCAGAGTGTTTTTCAAGTCGAGCTGGCGACATTATAAAAAGCGGTTTAAAGCCTAGAATCTATTGTGGTTAAAACAAATCAAATATTTATTATTTCACAAACAGTCAACATGGGTTTAAAGCGCTTGACTCTGCCAGAACCAATTCGCAAATAGTAGTGAACTGCCACAAACCATTTAACGTGATGGCAGTCAGTGCAATTTTCATTTGATAGTGGTGGCGGGACACTGTAACATACCAGGTAACGAGAAGGCAAGCGTGCTTGCAAGAAGGGCTACTTCCGTACCTCCTTCACCGGCTTGGAATGATGCTCGGGTTCTGCAAGCTCAGGATTAGTGAAGTATGCTGTGGAAACATGTAATACATCCAACCTCATGTGGCCTGGGCATAAGAAAAACCTACGAACTTTCCACGCTAAGTTGGAGAAAATAGTCCTTAGCTATTGGAGTATTTATAGGACACATTTTTATAGCGAGACAGTCACATCGATTAGAGGTCTACCTCCACGACTTTTGCTGAAGCTGCAATGGCGGAGAAGAGCCAACAGATAAAAATGAGTTTTTGAATATCCTCCGCGCAGCTCAAGTTCGTCGATTTGACAGGCTTGTTTAACAGCATGAGGGGGTATTCTTTGGATCCAAGCGATTTATCAACGGAGCAGATTACGGGCCTCTATGCGCCGGCAAAATGCCAACAACTACCTCAACCTAACCGATAATTGTACCTAATATATGTACAACATATGTTCTTTATTTAGTATTGTCATTAAGAAAAAAAAAGTGTTTAAAATAAATCCAGGTTTTCAGAATGCAAGCCGGTAACAAATTCAGAATAACCATCTCGCATCAAACAAACATATATCGTACGCTTTTTCGATAGAGCCCTGTTCGATTTTCCGTAGAGTGGGAAAATAAAGAAATATACAAATGTATTAGAATACATTTTTTTGAAAATATTTTATGGAACTCCATTTACCGCGTTAATGTACCATCGGGATCACCAAATTAATAGTTAAGGAACACCGGTTTCCTTAAACCTCGGAGAGGCTCATTAGGTTGTCATTTAGCGAATGGAGTGCATAGTCATATTAACATTTCGATAGCGTACTCTAATCCCTTTCCTCATTTGCTATTTATTTATTCCAGTCGCAATTATGTGCAAAGTATGTAAACTTAGCTTAATAAAATCGTATTAGTTTTAATATTAAAATGTTTTTCTTAACTTTGACCAATTTATTTTTGTATAAATCTCCATTTTTCTTCCATTTAATAATTTTATATAATAAACATCATTTAGAAATCCATTCATCCATCTTTTAGCTATACACGCTCTAGTTGCGAAATAAAGCGAACATGGTACATACACACACAAACTTCACTTAAGAGCAGCTGCAACGCATAATTACAACATTTACCAAATGTGCCATATGGCATGTGGCAAATAGGGAGCGCCGACTGGCAAGCAACGCATCATCATCATCAACACGTCCAACGCTTCAAACCCAAGGCACTCCAACTTTTCTCACTGTTCTGCCAATTCACGTATTTACGCCTTTTTAATCTCTTAAATTTAGTTCTTTCTTCGTCGCACATTTTTAATTTAAACCAAATAAGAATATCTTCGTTTTTCACAGACCAACCTGCTCCTATTTAATTTATTTGAGTGCTGGCAGTTCTTTGCCTTCCGCCTTCTGTTTCCAGGAAACCTTTTGCGTTTTATGCTTTCTCGACGAGGCGTCACATGCCAAACAGCTCAGCAATGCCTTCCCAACCTCCAACAGGCATCCAGTAATGATTTACATCGCAAAAACTTCATTCTGAATGTTCAGCCATTTATTTCAGCTGATTGTAAGTGTTTTGGGCTCTTGTCGATTTTGGCAGTAAAGGTTTGATGACAGCGGGCTCCCAAGGGCGCGGAAATGTTGGCATTCTTCTCAGCTGCTCACTTCAACTTGAATCGCTTGCAATTTGATTTGAATGACAGTGTTGCCGGTGTTGTCAAGCAGTATAAGAATGTAAGCACTTGTGAGCATTAGAGTGTAGCAAATTTTCTAGCTATATTTCTTTGATCTGACTCTTTTTGGCGTTTTTCAAAGTGGCATCTATGTAGGATCCACGATATTATAAGATATGATATTGAAACTCAACTCCAAACTAAAATGGTTAATAGAAATCCCAATCGCTAATGCCTAAAGCAAAGTGAAATATCTCTGAAACAAAAATAACAAGGATTCTGAACTTGAGGCCGAGGCTAAGCATCTCACAGATGCCCTCATCAAAACTGCTTTTGAAGAGAACTTCCAAATTGATGAAAATAAATCTAAAAGGGACGATCCGCGGTGGAACACTTTTTGATTGGGAAAATAAAACAAGGGTTTGGACTGACTCCAAGTCTGATTTAACGGCCTATAATCGATAGCTTAAAATGTCCAAAAGAGTTACACGGCGTGAACACTGCGGTAACATCTTCTCACTGCCAAAGGTCTATCGCCTATAGGGAGCCCTTACGAGGCCAGACGGCAACTATAATGAATCCCCTCAAGTAACAATTAGGATTCTCCTGCAACCACCTCCCGAGGTGGTCCGGTTGGCACTTAGCCATGCGTTTGCAGGACGGTCTTATCCCAATATCTGGAACATTTAAGAATATTGAGAGATAGTTCATTGCTTGCTCATATTGCACCAACATGGAGTGAGAATCATACACAAAGTGAGAAAAAGTTCTGTTTATCTCCTGAACGAGAAAAGATTAGTAAGGTTCAACTCTCAGAAAAGCATAAAGGAATCATTACAGGGAGCCTTGAAGCAAGCAAACAATCAGTAACTGTCGCAACCATGACTACCTATCCAATAATCTTCCAAGCGCAGGCTGCTTTAGAGGCCTTGAATGCCTATAAAACGACATCTAGCCTTGTGGACTACTGCAAAACTCTTCTGAACCAATTGGCCAACTGCAATAAATTAACGTCGTGGTGGATTTAGGGGCATGAGGAGTTTGAAAGCTACGAAAGAGTTTATGCTCTCGCACAACTTGGGGCTTAACGGCGTCTGTATGGAGAAGCATATGAGGTTTAGACTACAGAACTAATAAGAACATGGAACGAGTTTCAGTTTGTAACTACTGGCTTAAGACAAAGAGTAAATGGCAATAAACTGGAAGATATCCGAATGACTTCTAAATCGCTACCGGGAGGTTCTAAGAACTCCTACTGGTTAGCTGACAGGCAATTGCACAATCGTATTAACATTGGACTATCTGAAAAAATGGGCAATAGGTTATACAAACATTTAGGACCTAACCAGATTTCATTAACAAAAAAAAAACAATCGACCGAGCCTAATGTACATAAATATATACGAAAATGGATGTGCATATCGTGCGGCAGTTGACGTATTAATTAAATTCGCATAAGTATAATATGAAGTATTCGTTCCTTAATTTTTATTTATGAAATGTCTTTACCCTCTTTTTCAATTTGAAATTCGTAAATTTATTTTACTTTTAATTGTTGTTTGGAAGTGTTTGTAGGAATACATATTGTTGTATTTCCGCTTCCAAACAACAACACTACGGCATATAGAAGTTTGCTTAATAGTTACCTTAACGTTACTCAACTTAATTTAAGAATTGGCAACGTTTACTCCACACGTCATCTTCAGTTTTGATATTTATTTTTTCTTGCATTTCCCCCATTTACTTAAACTGTGCGGTTCATGATTTCAGCTCCACCAACTTATAGCCTGGGCACGATATTATTCACACATCTTTTTATTGGTAGATATGAACGGGGTAAATTTCTCACGGATGGCTCTAAAAAAGATATAGAAACAGGAGCTGGACATATGTACATACTTTCCAATCTGATATCTTTGCAACTGACATAGCGGTATAATTGGTACGTATGATAATCTTTGCTCCTTCAAAGTTTGTCTTTGCTGTAGACAGTAAGTCGGCGATCAAAGCCTAACACCGACAACGACTAACCCGGTCTGGGGTCGGAACTGTCGATAAACTCTGCAATCTTTTCGGCAACACATTCTCAACCTATACTCGATCTCGGGACACCGTGGCGACCCTGGATACGAGGAAGCGGAGGAGTATGTGAGAAGGAAATCCGAGGCAAGACTGGAGGAAACCGGCTCGAGCATGCAACTCCAATTAAGATTCCACTATCATAAGTTGAGGAAGGGGTCAGAACAGCTATCAACAGCAGATGGACCAATCTAGACACATGCAGGATAACGTATTCACAAGCTTCTTCTCATGGAACACCTGACCGCCAGGTTTGAAAACCCGGATAATGACTTCTGTGGGAGTTACAGGGATGAGGAAGAGGTAGATTTGAAGAACGTGTAAGTTTACGCTGGGGGGACACTTTCTGGGCATCACAATGGGCTCTGTGGGCAACGAGTGAACTATCCACGAGAGTAGCCCGTTTAACTTAACTTATTAAGTATTTGATCTGAAGCTGGTTGAAAAAATTTTTCTTGGCATGACCATCTCTGGCCGTGGGCATGAATTTCGTCAAACTTCTGTAGCATATTTTAATAAGACATTATATTGCCAGAACTATGATAACATCAGTATTGCATTACAGCCTTTTCTTGTAGCCATCCTGTATTATTTTTTTACTGATTGAAACAAATATACGGTGTATAAAACAAAACAGAAATCTTCAATAAATGCACTACCTTACTTACCAGATTTAGGAATCGAACAAATCTCTGTCATTACGATACTCGCCACTCTATGATACTCGACTTAACATTTGGAGCTATTCGAAATTAGTGATACTTTTTTAGTAGAGTTTACGAGTATCGAATATTCAGTCAGATTGCTGACTAACAGTATATTCCCACTGCTAATTCATAAATGACCTTCACTTGAGTCACCTGCTTTTGTACACATATGTTTTAGAATGTTTTAGAGAGCTCCTGCGCTCATCAATAACTAACGGCGAACTCCGCCAGGATTGAAGTTAATTGAATTTGTAATGCATCAGGCTTCTCAAATAAATATGTTGCTAAAATGTATTTACCTAAAAATAGAAAAAGAAAAAAACCAATTAAAATTTTTGCTGCCATGAATATAAAAAAAAGTAAATAAGTCCTAAATAAACGGCAAAGACTCGTAAAATTTTAGTAACGTAGTAACGGCATACATCTGATGGCATCATTCGACATGCCTTTTCCCTTAAGAAGAATTTAAGCATTTTCGAAAGTGATAAGTCTTTGAAATTTTGCAGCTACCGGCGTCACTAAAACATCATCACAGAAAGCCTGGCTAGACAATGGAGCTCGATGTTTGTTTGACATATGAATTCCAAACGTTTCATCCTCTCATCAAAAGAGGCATCGAATGAGATTCTTAATTTAAGCAGACCGAGGACCTTCGAACTCCCGTCGGATACCTCGGGGTGCACTCCCGTCTTCTCCGCTATCATCACGGTGAAATAAAATTTTGAGACACAAGTGTCTATCGTTTTTGAGAGCTGGATGAAGAAATGAAGATGTGACCCTTTGAAATACTTATATAAGAAAAAGGCGAACGAAGTGCAACAATTTATATAAAGGATTCACATGAGAGGTCGTGCAGTACCATGACCTATAACAGAATAATAATAATAATAATACGAATTGTACGAGGGTTGTAATTTACGTGTTGAGTTAGACAAGCAAAAACAGAATTTTTATAATTGAAAGTGGCATAAATTCCAAAAATCTTGCATTTAGATTTAACAACCCACCCCTTCTGATATAGTGTGTTATAGCCTAAGTTCATTGTTTTAAGTTCTAATTTGTTTAATCTTCTAATACTTTTGGATATCATGGATAGCAAAAAAAAAATAATAAAAATTATCTAGCGATCTCACAATAGGTCACATGATCAGTTCACGCACCGCATCGATGTTTTCTGGGACAACAGCCGTCTTAATGTGAGTTTTACGAAGCAGGGCAGGTGGCGAAGTCAACTCATTACTGAATTCGGAAAACCAGCGCAACAAGGTGTCTTGACATGGTGTTTCTATACCAAAAAACGAAGCGAGTTGAGCACTCTGCTGCTGATTAATTTTTCGTCAAAAGTGTTAGAAAATCATTGCACTTTAGATACATAACACAAATATATCTCGTATGGCAAAACTTTCTGAGTACGTTTAACATTCAAAATGTCAAGCTTTATGATGGCAAAGACAGATTTGACACATTCACATTAGTGTTGCTATATCTCAACACTTAAGTAGCATTCCTTTTATATTAAAAATCTCAACACCTTATTTCTTAAAACACCTGAGTTTTTGTAGCAATTATGAAGTATTGCATCAAGCATACTTAGCATTATCAGAGTAGTATCTAAGACATGGGATCACGGGATGGAGTTCTTCGATACACTGTAGGAAACTACAAAATAGCCAAAATTGTATTTCAAAAATACTAGCAAAGAAAAAAAATATACACTCGAAATCTTCAGCTAAATAGGGCATTAAAGTTGCTTGAGGTTAAGTCGATGATAGGTTTAAGGTACCGATTGTTCATAAACACGGAACATGAAGATGTCTAGAGAATAGGCTAGTAGTGCCAAAGTTTTTAAACAACATTCCAAACATACCAAAAATTCGCTTTCAGTATTGTTCGCAACACTTTTTAATGAACTTCGAATAAATTTAACGAAAATATTGAATTAAAAATCATATAAAAAACTTGTAATAAATTTCTAAACAAATCTATAATCGAATGTTAAAAATTATTTAATATGTATGAAATTACTTAAAATCATTTAGAACTTAAGATTATGTTAAATTGAAATTGAGACAGAAAAATTGTACGAATCTTCACATATAGATATATAAGAATAAATATAAATGTCAAATACCTATAAACCTGCAGATAGGCACTGTTGCTTCGCGGATTGGTTTTAAGCATTTTAAGACTTATTCACGAATAATTATAAACGAATTTTTACTAATCCTTTTTATAATACACTTAAGAGGCTTTATATAGCTTTTGTTAGGTCTCGTCTGGAATATGCCTCCTTCATATGGCGGCCCTTCCAAATCACTTATATTAATAGAATTGAGCGTATACAAAAAGTTTTTATTAAGTTTGCGTTGAGGTCGCTAAATTTCAATGAGCCTCTTCCATCATATAACTCTCGCTGCCTTCATATCAATTTAGATTTACTCCATTGTAGAAGAAAATTTTTGTCTTATTCGTTTGTCATTAATATTTTAACAGGTGCTATTGACTGCGCAGAGATTTTAGAAAGAATAATGTTCAATATTCCACCTCGAAGTCTCAGAAATTTTAACATGTTTTATGTGCAAAATTATAGGACTAATTATGCTTATAATTCTCCTATTGCTCGGGCGTTGAGAGAGCTTAATGAATTTAAAGATAAAGATCTCTCACTACCTGGTGAGGTATTAAGAAAAATAATAAAATCCAGTCTTAGCCAATAATCTTAATATTAAGGCATAACTAGTTAGTAAGAATATATGATGTATTCCATAGCTGAATAAATAAATAAATAAATAAAAAAATAAAATAAAAATAATTACTACTACTATTTTTATTAATTACTACTTTTACTTTTTCTACTAATTATTACTACAATTTTACAAATGCTGCTACTAAGTACTACTACTATTTTTGATTATACTACTACTTTATTTACTTATGCTACTACTAATTGCTGCCACTATGTGTACTAAGGCCACTACTAAGTACTACTATAACTATCACTACTACTATTTACTACTAACGACTACTACCCCATATTTAACTCTCTATCTCTTTATGGTGTCGGCAAAGAAGTTTTACTTCTGGCTCAGGGTTTAAGGTGCACGAGGGTTTTTTTTCGTACTTATGAATTGTAAATTGCAGAAAATGCGCAATACCGTCACCACAAAGAAGTACATAAAATCAACGCGAATTTAAATAAAATGCACCCGTTATATAAGTATTGTAAAAATACTCCCAAGCTAAAATTTTGATAGAATATTGTGGAATATTAATACATTTTGTACGGTTTCGCCCGAAGTTAGACTCCTCTTTACTTGTTAATTATCGCATGGCAGAAACTGTTTGAAATTTTGTTACCCAGTGTAATAGTATTGGAAAATAATAAACTAGGACTGGCTATGTGCATCAGAGGCAGCTACTGCATTACGCATTCCAACACAGCGGGAGCGCTCAATAAGCACGTACCCAGCTGTGGATACATAGTATATGTATGTAGGTGATATTTACTGATGCATTGGAGAAAGAGTTATAATAATTAAAACAAAAAAAAAACCAATATCGACAACAATCAACAGCAGTAATAATAATAATTTATGTTTTGTTGTAAGTTGGTTTTATGCAGTCGTAGTACAACAACAAATACTCAATTGATAAAACAATAAATTCAAATAAAGATATGCTTGTGTGAGCAAACATTGATCTTTATGTACTTTTCTATGATATGGAGTATATGGCGTGATAACATATCTATGGCACACCATGTTATTTACGAACTCGAAAACTTACAAAGTGGAATGAACTGAAAAAATCACTGCTGAGCTGCCACTTTTTACGCATCAAATACAACACACCAATAGACTGTGCTCTTCAAAATCTAAAACCACCCGACAACAACCATATGGTGCATAATTATCAATTGTACGAGTATAGATAAAATATATCGAATTGTGTCAAAAGTTTCCAGACGATAAAACCAAGGGGAAAACAAAATGCTGACAATAAATAATAATAAAAAAAGAAGGCTTAAATGGATTTCGTCAATGAAGCATAGCGCTATCTCTATCAATTCAAGGTGCGAGCGCTCTATCAGTACAGAAACTATGAAAAATGAGCCGTCTACATATAAAGAAAGCAAATCTTAATATATAAAAATCACGTGTCACGTTGTTTGATTTCGATGGACTCCTAAACTACTGAACCGATTTTAATGAAATTTTTAACACTGTGTGCAGTTTGGTCCAACTTGAAAGATAGGATAGTTTATAACTCTCCTTATAGTCGCATTATTTATTTATTGCAAATTATTTGTTTATTATTAGCAAAGAGCTATCCACCAGTTGGTGGCGCTAACAGCGGTATGAGTAAGTGCGCTACAGTAAATGGCGCTACAGTTATTGTGATTCCACCAGCTGGCGGTATTGAGTAAGTGCAGTATGTTACAGTAGATGGCGCTACATTTATTATGATTCTAGCAGCTGGCGGTGTTTTATCAATTTCAACAGTAAATGTTCATGGATTTAGGCTGTCATAACAAAAGCTGCCACTTGCTAAAAACATTAAATGAAAATGCGTTGTTTGAAGTTTATATTATTTGTGGTAAAGTTATACGAGTCTATGACTTCCAATATTTCAAATTTAAGAAAAAATCACATACAATCCGTGAAATAAATAAAGTTATGTATGTATGGTCAGACAAATAAGCAATGCTGCCACTCTTTTCCAGTAAATCTTCCTCGAATTTGGGAGATTTCAGAGGAATTTAGGAATTTGCAGAGCTGATTTCTGCATGTATTTCCTAAATTCAAAAAAAAATTTCATTTAGTTGCATTTAGGTATAGAATTTTGTATGGCTAAATGCACATTTGGAGTTAAATTTAGAGCTATACTAGCTGACCCGGCGAACTTCGTCCCGACCAATTTTTATTTGAAATAGTTAAAACGCTTTTTGAACTTAAATATTTTTGGCGAAGTTCGTTCTTTGTTTTGTTGTGTAGCGTGTAAACAAATAAAGAAGATGGCTCTCCAACACGCTAACATGCCACATACATACCTACATATGTATGTACATATGAAACTGTAAAATTTTGAACTTAAACGATAAATCGGTTTGAATCATTCGAATTCTCAGAATGAACATTTCCTCACTTTTAGATTTGCTGTGTTGTAGTAAACTATTCACTACAGTGAAATTATTTTTTATGAATAAAGACGGAAACCTTATATATCTGGTATAAAAATCCACGGGATTGAGATTTGAACTTGAGGTCAAAATTTTTAAAATTATAGATGAAAATTTTCGTAGAGTTGATAATAGACACAAATTTTCATAAAATAGTTCATTTTTGATTTTATATTCAAGTTTTTAACAAATAAGTTAATTACAAAATTGTTAGTTGATAACATGTAACATTTAATTTTATAATCTTAGGATAGATAATTCTTAATTTTTAATAGTAGTATTTATTTTTTTGAATTATAAACATTTTAATTTAACTTAGCACTAATCGGTGCACAATATTTTTGGTTAACCTGTCTCGAGCTAAGACAAATAGATTTGATGGTTTCCCCACACGTGAGCATGCAACATATAATTGCCCATGGGAAAAACATGGATTATCCAAATCTAACCCACAAATGGACATTGTTTGGCCTTGAGACTTATTTATGGACATGGCAAAAGCTAAACGAATAGGAAACTGTAGTCTTCTGAATGGTATCGTAGATTCTGACGGTATCATTGGAATACGGGGCAACAGGACCACTTCTCCTTTAAGCTTTCCAGTCAAAATGGTTGCTTCAAGAATATTCCCTGTTAACTTTTTGATGACCAAACGTGTACCGTTGCATAACCGAGGTGGATTCAAATTACGCAGAAGAATAATAATTGAACCAATCTTCAACCGAAGAATATGTGGTGGCATTCCGGGTATATCTAGAGAGTTTAAAAATTCAGTTGGAAAATTTACACTTTCATTTTCATCAACAACAGTATCGATTGATTTAAAAGACATCAGATCGCTTGGCAACAACTGTTGTATCTGGAAGTTAATTTCGTCAACATCAACATTTTTGGCTGCCATAATAGCCCGCACACTGAGCCAGTTATGATCTAAATAATTATTTTGTATATCCGGGAAAATACTTTCAATTAATTCAATTTTTGTGTGAACAAAAGTGCAGAAATTGTCTGGCAGTTTAATGCATTGCGTGTTTGGTTGCCGTTCTATTGTACCGTTCCCAATATCTATCAATTGTTCCGAAAATATATGTAGAGCGAGGTATGACCGGCAACGTCTGTCGGAAATCACCAGATAGCAATATGACAGCACCTCCAAAAAGTTTATCATTGCCGTTCAAATCTTGCATAGTTCGGTGCAATGCCTCGAGTGAATATTTGTGAGCCATTGTGCACTCATCCAAAATAATGATTGAACTTCTTTGCAACACTGCAGCTATTCGCTATTTTTTTTATGTTACATATTGCGTTTGGGTTGCTATGAATTTGTAATGGCAACTTGAATGCTGAATGTGCCGTTCGCCCACCATCTAGCATAGTAGCAGTAGTATTATTCTTCTGCGTAATTTGAATCCACCTCGGTTATGCAACGGTACACGTTTGGTCATCAAAAAGTTAACAGGGAATATTCTTGAAGCAACCATTTTGACTGGAAAGCTTAAAGGAGAAGTGGTCCTGTTGCCCCGTATTCCAATGATACCGTCAGAATCTACGATACCATTCAGAAGACTACAGTTTCCTATTCGTTTAGCTTTTGCCATGTCCATAAATAAGTCTCAAGGCCAAACAATGTCCATTTGTGGGTTAGATTTGGATAATCCATGTTTTTCCCATGGGCAATTATATGTTGCATGCTCACGTGTGGGGAAACCATCAAATCTATTTGTCTTAGCTCGAGACAGGTTAACCAAAAATATTGTGCACCGATTAGTGCTAAGTTAAATTAAAATGTTTATAATTCAAAAAAATAAATACTACTATTAAAAATTAAGAATTATCTATCCTAAGATTATAAAATTAAATGTTACATGTTATCAACTAACAATTTTGTAATTAACTTATTTGTTAAAAACTTGAATATAAAATCAAAAATGAACTATTTTATGAAAATTTGTGTTTATTATCAACTCTACGAAAATTTTCATCTATAATTTTAAAAATTTTGACCTCAAGTTCAAATCTCAATCCCGTGGATTTTTATACCAGATATATAAGGTTTCCGTCTTTATTCATAAAAAATAATTTCACTGTAGTGAATAGTTTACTACAACACAGCAAATCTAAAAGTGAGGAAATGTTCATTCTGAGAATTCGAATGATTCAAACCGATTTATCGTTTAAGTTCAAAATTTTACAGTTTCATATGTACATACATATGTAGGTATGTATGTGGCATGTTAGCGTGTTGGAGAGCCATCTTCTTTATTTGGTTACACGCTACACAACAAAACAAAGAACGAACTTCGCCAAAAATATTTAAGTTCAAAAAGCGTTTTAACTATTTCAAATAAAAATTGGGCGGCACGAAGTTCGCCAGGTCAGCTAGTAGAAATATAATTAAAAGCGACAAAGATCATTTATATGCAAGTTTTGTAACAATAGAATTAATAAAAGAAATAATCCGTAAGCGGAGCCCATACAGAAGGTACAAAAATCAATTATTTACTACTTATATGTTACTTACTCCCTTCAAGCAACGCCGACACTCAATACAGTCTGTTGCAAGTAATTCTTAAGCCAGAAAACTATTTCTAGCCAATAAAGTAGACTTAAGTCGGCTTATTCGCGAAGCGTAGACCAGAGCAGCCAGGGGTGAGGTAATTGCACATGCATGCACAAAAAGGCTTTGTCCATTTCTCTTGCAAATGTAGCGAACTGTCGCATGCCAAACTTGCAACGATTATGTGCCACAAGCGGAGTTGGTACTGTCACCCTTAGTCGTGAACGTAGTCCACTTTGCCTTTTCGAAACTAAAGTACTCAAAAGCCAGCAAGTGCGCCGCCACCTTTGCTGCGTGGGCGGGTCGGAGCGGCGCGGCGCGACAGTTGCGTTCACAAGTGCAGCAGGAGTTGACAGCTAAGTTGACAGCGAAGACATACTACTACAATATCTTAGGCTCGAGGCCGACCACCTATTGAGACGGTGCTCCAAGTGCTTTAGGACTACAGCGGGTATCTCCAATATTCACATAAAAGTACATCTGTATGTACATATACTTCGCACAATGGTCGGAGAGTCCATGTTTTACGTGAAAAAAGTATATTTAAAAATTGTGATAAAGTTGTCGGAATAAAACCATTCCTATTCGGAAATGTTCAACGAACTCAAAACTGATTAGTTATGCCAATAATTTCTGCTGAGTAATTCAACTAATTCGATCCTCTTACCTTCGAAAAGTTATAAGTTGTTACCTTTCTTAAAAATTTTTAAATGGAAAATGACGATATAAATATTACAGAATTTTTGATATTTGTTGTAAAATTATCAATATCTTTAATTTCAAGAAATCTATTTTTTCAAAAGGTATATGTAATTAGAAGGACCGAACAGGACTTTCATTCTATTCCAAAAACTAATACAGAGGGTAATTTCATGATATACGAAAACTAAATCAGCATTAAGCAGCTGTTCCAAATAATACATATAAAATATTTTAAAATATTAGGGATTAATAAATTTAGTTTATATTACACATTGCATATTATTTCTGAAGCACTGGCCTCACTAAAAGAAGTTTTAAAAATCAGAAAGGTCTGGATTGAAAGGCAACACATCGAAAAAATAACCTGGCGAATTTAGTGAAGACGAAACTTGTGATTATTACAGAAGCAAAGATGACTTAGTCCGAAAATCAACTGATATAGTCGATTTTGTTATAAAAGAATTTAGATGTATTGCCCAGCTATGATCCTTAATAAGAAAAGATGTTAGCCAGAATAAAGTTCTGTTAAAATGTTTGAGAACGGTGTTCGAGAATAACTTCAATCGCTCCCAAATAAACGACGTAGTCTATGTATTAAGTTGACTCTTGAGTTAAATTCAAAACTAATGACATAAATCTAGTTGACCGAACAATATTTATGACTTATATTGGATATATATTGCATATTTATTGGTAACTCACAGCATAATAATTGTGGGGCAAATTGGCGTCCGTTTGTGGTTTTAAAAAGACAAAAAGAAAATTTTAGACTCAACGGAAAAATTTAAATATTATTTTGAAAATCAAATAAAATCGCTTTCAAACTAAAATTCCCAACTTTATTTAATTTCACGAGAACTTTACTACATCAGCCTAATGTTCTGCTACGATAACAAATTTTTCAACAACAATTTCAGAAAGAAGTTAACGGATAGATCGCTCGGGTCTACCGCTGTTTTCACGAATGGGACAAAACACCACAAACAAGTTGGTAGCGGA
Source organism: Anomoia purmunda (assembly GCA_951828415.1). Classification (NCBI taxonomy): domain Eukaryota; kingdom Metazoa; phylum Arthropoda; class Insecta; order Diptera; family Tephritidae; genus Anomoia; species Anomoia purmunda. The sequence goes on from OX639997.1 coordinate 66,305,786, forward strand.
ATCCATAGAAAAATTCTCTCAATAAACATCAGACTGGGCTTTCCGACTACTGTAGAGGTTTTCAAGTTGAACTAATAGCTATAAGGGAGGTGACCCTTGGGATAATAAAGGCCATAGTTTCTTCACAGTAGATTTCTATTCACTCCGATAGCCAAGTAGCGGTCAAATCTCTATATTGAAGGAAGACGAGATATCGCCGAAAGGTGTCATAAAAAGGTACAACGACATTCCCAGAAACCGCGCGGCAGACGTGTTCGCAAGGTAAGGGAGTGACCTGTTCACAGTTAATACTGCGCTTGATCCTCAAAATATCTTTCATTGAATTGGTCAACGGAAAATGCAGCTACCAACCAGAGGTGGGCAAGTATCAATGAGAAGAGATCTAAAACTCATATTTTAATCGACCGCACTATCATCAGAACTGTAGTGGGTGTTATTAATGGGCACTGCTTAATGAGATTTTTGCCGTAGCTGTAGGGACGAGGAGGTGGAGAGTGTGTAACAATATTTCAGCCACTTCCCGCTCTAAATACGATATAACATAACGCTTTTTCCAAATAAAGCTTTCAAAGTAGGGTTGTTCTCGACACTGTGGATAACCCCGACCAGCAACGCTTCATCAGGGAAACACGATGGTTGTATTTCATGGGAAATGTATGGAAGGTAACACGAGAGCCCGCCCAACTACCATTACAATGGGCTTAATTCGCCAAAGTGTTCCTCCCTGATCCAAGTTATCAATTAGTCTTTTGCAGGAACCAAGTCAAAACTCAACAGTTTTTGTTGAGACTGCCAAAGTCATAATTTTTCATTAAAGTCGTGACCGGCGTGTCTACGCACCTATTCTGCTATTCTGTAGCATTTTATAAATGGATTTTGCTTCGTTTTTTTTAGAGAAATTGACGTTTGATTTGTCAACTATGAAACTATAAATTGTATGAAATATTCGGATTTAGCTTCTCCGACCACCGTGCACTGTAAGCTTTGTAGGACCTCCTAGCAGATGCTATGATATTTCTGCGCTTGGCAGGGTTATGGAAGGAGAGCAGTTTTGTAATATGATATGCATATGTGAGTAAATGTGCAGTCGCCCTAAGTCACTGGCTGAGTGCAAGGCAATAAAGAAGTTTGGCGAATTGTAAGAACTTAGCCAAGTATTTGCAATCAATGACATGCATAGTTGATTGAAATGAAAGGGACTTGCTTTATGTTTTACGTATAATCTTCGGTAGACATTTTTTATTGATTGCATTTTTATTCAAAATCCTTTGATACGATTTGAGGGGTGATACAAGGGTTATCATAATCGAGATAAAACACAATGTTACCTCTGAGCTGCATATTAAGGCGCGGAAGGATATTAGGTATAATGAGTTAAATTAAATTGGTGGAGGGGAAATAGAAATTACAAAACTGCTAATTTTGACCCTAAGACAGATTTGTAGAGAGTTCGTGTTGGAATATGCTCGAGGTATTTGAATTCACTTTCAAATATACTGCATATATATGCAATTCACTAATGGATCCACTTTTATGAGTTTTGTTAGCAATACTTTATTTTGAAAAGCACTGTATGTACAGTGGCGAGCAAAAGCGGTCAAATGGTGACCTATCATATTACCAAGGTTTTCATGACACATTTTTTTTTTTTTTGTTAACTTTATATACAAATATAGTTCATACCATAACAAAAAATATGTAAAATAATATCTAAAACTTTATATAAAATTTGTGAAAACCCAACCAATTTTCATCACAATTTTAAATTTTTTTTAGAATTCTGTTAAGAAATTTTTCGGGTATGCAGTTTTTTAGCTTATTTAATTTTACTTTAATAAAGTCCAAGTTTGAAGGGGTTAAGTAAAATTTTTTGTACACACAACAGCGATATGCACGAAATTTGAATTTCTATGTGTCATTTATTTGCATGACGGAGGCGGTGAACCGAATGTTTTGGCAAATGCCATTTTTGCATGACGAAAAAATTAAAACGACACCAGAAAGTAGCCATAATAACCAAAATGCAGAATGTAAAGCAATGAAACTGAAACAAACCTTTGGTTACGAATATGATTACTTAGAGCGAGGTGTGGCGCCTCAATCAGGTTGCGACTGCGAGCATTTCAGCAAGCATTCAGAATATTTGCAAGTCATTTGCATACAAGAGCATTAGTAAAAAGAATATATGTGTGTATGGATGTGCATGCTAGTATCTGTATATATTCATGTCAGTGCCTAAACATTAATTGAATTTAATTAAAGAAATGGTCGGTCGTTCGCTTATACAAAAAAAAAAAAAGAGAAGAAAAACACATGATCATTAGTCTTTCGCGAAAAACCTTGTGGAAAATAAATGCATGTGCATAAAATATATGCCCTCACATAGTTCGGAACCTGCAGGAAAAATATGAACCAACGAAACTAATGTCTGGCGTAGTCTTAATAGATTTACCAGACTCTTGCTCTACGGGCTAATTGAAAAGCATACTAAAGCGACGAGTCTCTTGTTTCAGCGTGGTTCTGGACTAGTAAGCAGCCTTCGAGAGAAGATAATGTATTATGAGGATATTTTATAGCATATCGGTGTTTGGCGTGTAATATCGCGTTTATACCAAAATAACCAACATTGAGATTTGGTAACCCTAAATAGGTGGCATCGGCCTTAATTTGTTTCTGCTAAGACCCTGACATTTTTACCAAACAAACCAAAATTAAAAGGGAAATGTGGAATCCCGCTAATATTTTTGTTTTTATTATTATAGTCGTGTGTAAGTTATTAGGACCATGCGCTAAATTTTTTCAATTCAAAACAGCGGCTTATTATATTAAGTTCTTATTATTTTATTGTAATTTAAAGCATAGTTATGACTGATATTGTAGAATTTTTTATCCGCGATAATAATAAACAGAGAAAAATTTTGTGTAAAATAATAGCCACTTTAACCCTTCAAAATTTTTTTTCTCGATTTTTTTCCAAAAATTTGATTTTGGCTTTTTATTGAAGCATTTGATGTTTGAAGGTAAAACATCTTATAAATATTATGCCCGTTTTCTTGTAACCTAGTTGCAAAAGAAAACTAGGTAAGATAACAAAATGCATGTAAAGCAACAACACCAACTTGGAAAAATATGCGAGTTGAGCCAACTCGGTAATATGATATCCGACCTGACATGCAGTGTTGGGAAGTGAAAAAACTCCGCTAGTGTGGATGAGCTTTAAGGAAATATGTACATGGGAAATTTAAATTCTAATCCGTTTTTATTTGCATAATATTTTTCAATATATAACTAGATCAACCAAAATTTTGTCAGCATACCTACTTTCCGTTCTTAAACCGCTGTAAACAAATACATGTTTAATGAAAGATGCAAACAGGGTTGCTTTTGCAACTAAAGGAAATTTTATTCGAGCGGGAGGGTTATTTTGCAAATATAAAAATCTTGTGTCACGGTACATGGTCGAACTCCTAAGAAGAGATCGTAAAGTATATTTTATGCTTGGGAGAGGTTTGCCACCTGTTTGAAAAGTCAAATTTTAATGAAGGTATGTATATAAAAGTCATATGAAATATAAAAATATGGATCTCAAGCGGTTCGTCCCAGCGAGAAGGTTCATTTCGCTGAGAAGGTTTATAGAGGGTTGCCACCTGCTTGATAAGTCTAATTAAATTGAATTATACACAAGCTATATGAAATAACAAACTATGGATGTCAAACCATTTGTTTTGCTGGGAGGAAGTCTATAAGTATAATTTGAAGAAGTTCGCTACCTTTTTAAAAAGTCAAATATTAATTAAATTATGCACAAGAGTGCAAAGTATTTAAATATGAGTCAGTTTGACAGTTTGCCGTATCGGCGAGGACAAGGCGAATATCTATATTTTTGGGAGCGTTGCTACTTGTTATATGTGACAGAAACTGAGGGCATTTAATATGTTGTCGTAACCATAATAATCGGTGAAACATTGTCGCCTTATTATACTAGAAATGTAGAAACCGACATTCGTTAGAAGGTAATATCGGCCAGAAATTTAAGACAAAAAATTTTAAATTATTTAAGTCTTGCAGCAAAATATGATGTGGCTCCACCGCATCCGTCGGGCATACACCTTCTTCCATGCACTGAGTCCATTTTTGCGCAAGAGGAGTTTATTTAAAATCTATAAAAACGTTTGGAATTTCGATAAAACTATATTGAGTTTATGTTTAAAAAAAAATCCGAACCGTTTCCTATAGTAATGATTATACATAATGGGCTTACATTTAAAAAATCTTCTCTTTTCGCCTACTCAATAAGTTCTAACAGCAGTGGCAGTATTTCCAAAGTAAAAAATTATTAAGACTATTAAAAATTTATTAGTTTTACGATATCTTACCACCTGATTTTCAAAGCTTCTACGACAATTTACCTTATCAGGAATAAACATATAACTTGTTTTAATTACATAATACAAATTTCAACTTAATTTTGATTACTAATGAAATTTAATTTAAGTAATATTGAGTGTTATTCACCTAAAGTTTATGAAATCAGTACATTTGCGTACTCAGAAAAGTGAGTTCTGTACTTCCCAAATTATTACGCATGACATCGCTATCAAAAAATATTGCAATGATAATGTTTGCTTATAATTATTTCCAATTTAATAAAAATGTCATCGCTACTGATTCGAAAATTTCCCCGCAGGGTATATATGCTACATACATGCACTACATATTCCTCATATCACAACTTAATGATATTAACATTTGTAAAACGAAAGGTAAATCGCGTAAATATTTATGTAATTATACCAGAGATCGTGGATAATTTACTTAGCAATGCAGTTGACATGCAGCAGCCAGTAGCCAGTAGCCACAAATGGACGAAAGTCGTCAGCTGTCAAACGTGTGTTGTACAAATTGAAATCGACTTTAAGGTGTCACATGGCGCCAAATAATTACGGCAGCAATGGTGCACTGATTGCCACCGCGATACGCAAATGCAAAGAGTTTGTACTTTAGAGCAGGTCGAAAAATAATTCGGAAAACCATCCCTTAAGCTATCACTTATGTGGAGGATATAAAAAAATAAACACATTTTTTGGGCTAACAACAAATTATAGCCTGGCATGATGAAAATATTAAAATCAAAATTTAATTTTTTGTCATGCTTGATTTTCTCCTAATGCTTCTTTTTTAAGTGGAATTTGATGCCAGATGTTGGCAGTTAAATTTAAACAGCCAACATTTTAACAATTGGCATACAAAACTTCATATTTTTGCTTAAAAAATTTGATTTATTCAAATTAGCGTTAGCGTGTTCATTTAATTAAAAACTAAAATATATTATAGAGCTAAAACTCTGAATAAGTGTTGAAATGTGTTGAAACTAAGTATCCAGTTCGTAAGAAATGTCAAAAGAAATATTTTTCATTCGTTCTGTTGCTTGGAAATGTACTTTGACTTTACTGTAAATTTTCTCGAAGAAATAAATATACGAGCATTTATTTCTTGAGAGCTGCAGGCTGATTTAAGAAATTTTGATAGAACGAAATTTCTTTATCATTTCTATGGAGGTTTTGTTTTCCATAAAACTGGATACTTAGCTAAAGTGAGATTTTTTCAAAGCATATATTTGTTTTATGCGAACCGACCCGCTCTAATGTACATACATACATTTGCACGAACAAATGAGTATAAAGATTTAAGCGACTTAATGACGATTTCTACAACTCCGCTTCGGTCGACAACTTGTTTGCCAGTTGCATTTTCGCACAAGAGTGCTTTTAGCTACTAGAGCCAGTCCACAGATATAGAGATTTCAAATTGGCAAACCGATAAAGTGCAACAGCAAATCCTATTCAAACGGCAACTGTTGAAAGTAAGTGGAAGAAGTTTACCCAAATTAATTTAATTAAAATTACCCACACAAACGGACGCTTGCCTGCTGCCAGTTGGAATTGTGGATTCGTCTGTCAATTCCAGCGCGTGTCCAACACATCTACGAGTATTCATGCAACAGCGCCCATGGCATTTGCAATGCATCTGCAAAAACCGATGGCGCGACATCGAGAGTGGTAGCAGCCGCAATATGGTCGCCGATAAATCAACATCAAAGTGTCGCATATGTGACGATATTCATGTGAGCGCGCGTCCCACTGTCATCCACTGTCACTGTTCAACCATTGTACGAGTACATATCGGGTGCTCGGTCGGTCTGTTGGTTTTTATGTATGCATGCCTGTCTGCAGTCCTGTTGGCTGTCGTGGTTAGAGTTCGTGCATTAACAATTTGATTTCTTTCAAATTATGCGCTGAGATTCATTTTCAAAAATCAATATACCCTCCTCTAAGTTATTTTTACAGCAATTGCTGATGAATGCAAAGTTTTTTATCTCGAAAATACTTCGAAAGCAATGGCAGGAAAAACAAGTCAATTTGCAATGCGTGACAGATCAGACGCAATCGTGCCTGAATTCTGTATTTGCAATTAAATTGGGGCGCCCAAATGTGCAAGATGAAATATGATGTATGTACATATGTGGATCCGTTGTCTTCCAATACTGGTGCAAAGTTTTTTAAGTAAGCAGTTTGATTGCAAAAAGCTACATTGAGCATTCGCTCAATGGGGCAGTTATTATTCTTCCAAATACCCACATACATACATGGATGAGAATAAATGTAGGTCGGTGACTGTGATAAGTAAAAATTTAATATATATTTATCAAAATTATTTATGACTAGCTATACCAAGCGTGCGCTGTTACGTTGAAATAATAAAAATTAGTCAAAAGAAAATAATTCCAAGATAGTTGTTTTTCTTCTTCATTTAATATTTTTATAAAATAACCCTATACTATGCCTGAGGTTACTGTCTGGTGGGTGATCAGTTAAAGTCCCATGAAAATCAATTTAGTAGTTTCAGAATTTGCTGCGTTCAAACAGACAAACAGGCAGATACCAATTCTCAAAATGAATACAATGTATTATAGACCCGCTTCTTTATACCCCAGTTGCAAAAGAACAAAAATGCATGTAAAGCAACAAGACTACCTCGGAAAAATATGCGAGTTGAGCCAACTTGGTAAAATGATATCCGACCTGAGCTGTAGTGTTGGGAAGTGAAAAAACTGCACTATTGTGAATGAGCCGGAAGAAAATACATGGGTAATTTCAGTTTAAGACCTAATTCGTTTTTATTTGCATAGTATTTTGAAATATATAACTACGTCAACCTGAAATTTGTTTGCACAACTATTTTCCGTTCCTAAATAAAACTAGCAGGGTTGCTTTTGCAACTAAAGAAAATTTTATCCAAGCTGGAGCATTCTTTTGCAAGTCGGGTACAATAAAAGGGGCCCTATCTTACATTCTTTGCATCACCTTTGGCAATTTTTTTTAAAGAAATTTTCAATGTACAGACATAACTTTTCTACAACTTTATTATAGTACAAAATATACATATGCCATGATTCTCACATACACGAATAGACTTCTTTATCGCCTTTTTAATTTTTTTTTAATAACAAATAATAAAAGCTTTTTTTAATCAATTTGTTTTTCATTTGGTGTATGCAGTTCTTTCGGAGAGTGTACAAATGATATCCCTCGAGCACTTGCATATAAAACATCGAGTCTTCAAGACATTTGCAATTATCCCTGCAGGCATTGGATCTCCGGAATAAAAACTAAGCTCAAACTCAGACTAAATTTTCAGAGTAAATATTCGAACATAAGCTCAGCTCTGCTGTAGAAATGTTGAGTCTGAGCTTAAGCTCAAGCTTTTAAGCATGAGTCCTATTTTAGGCTTCTTGAACAAAACTACCTAACGATACGCCGTACTTTGGTTTCTTTAGAAAAATGTGTGTTTCCAGTTGATTTTTTCGAAAATTTTGTATGGTGCAGTTTTGTAAAGTAGTGTCCCAATAATCCAGAATCAAATGTGTTTTTTTTTTATTATAAAACTAACATAATAATACTTTCAGATTCATTGCCTCTTTTGCCAAAAATGTTTCATTTGTGCATATTTTTTCTGAAGTAGTAAAGGAGGTATTCCCGGAATCGCTCAAATAGAACGTAAAACAAACTGGCGCAAAAAAATAACGACAACGCGTAGGTATAACATGAATTCTACCAAGTTATTATAAGCCCTTTTCGACATAAGTGATTTAAGTAAAGGGGCTACGCTACCTTTTAAGATTTAATTGCTAAAAGTGAAAATCTCAGGAGTAACGCGAGTGGTATTTTTTTAATCGATTGAAAAAGTTAATATACCCATTGTACCCATTGTAAAACATGTTGGGTAATATGTGCCGTCCGTTAAAGAGGATGCAGATAGATTGCTTAATGAAATCCGACAGACAGCCGAAAAAGAGTTGTAGTACACATCTTCTTCTTACATTACCTAAAACAGAGCAATAGCAAAGGTAATGTTAAATGCTTTCCATCTGCTCTTCATTAGGACTTACTTAATTGGCGCTATAACCGCTGTGCGTCCTGACGTTGTAACACAAATTGAGGGGCCTACAGTTTTACGCCAACTCCGAACGACGAATGTTGTTTTGTGAGAAGTTTTTCATGGCTGAAATACACTCGGAGGTTTGCCAGTGCCTGCCGAAGGGCGACCGCTATTAGGAAAAAACTTTTTGTATAATTTTTTGATATTACTTGCTCGGGACCCACAAAAATCATTGTCAGCGGGAAAGCCCATTCTACCCCGTAAGGTAATGATCAGTTATGATACTTGTCTCTAGGCGTAGGAGTGGTCATTCCATATTGATTAGACTGAAGGATCTTGCTTTGTCTACTCTAGGCCAGAGCTGACCGGCTAACCCACAGGTGCGTTTTTCACCCCATCTGGGATTGAACATGAACATTGGCTTTCTTCTTGAATTTACAAGAAGATATCGGATGCACCCGTCCTTGCCATTTCGTCTGCTTCGCAGTTACCTGATATGTCGCTAGGGACCCATGCTATAAACGTGTTGTACTTTGTTGACAGCTCCTTGAAAAATTGTCTACACTTGATCACAGCCCTTGACATTTAACAGCAGTGTGACTATCGGAAGAAATATTTATTGCTTATAAGTTTAAGTGTCAAATTTACTCGATGTATTCCAACAAAATATCACACACAACAATTCGACACTTAACTGGTATCGTAGGACTGAAGTGGACCACAGACCGGAAGAACTAACTCAGAAGCAATGTCTGTATGCTATAAGTGATAAAATATTTATGATAGAGTTAACACAAATTTAATTACATAGTTTTAAATACAAACGAGCTATTTCTTTAAAATACCAATACTTTTACCATAATTTGTTTATAAAACACTATATGATTTGTTCTTTGTGGTCACTGAGGACCTTTGAGGACCAGCTAAGAAATAATTACATGTTGCATATAATCCGGTAGTACCGCAAACTCCGTGTAAATTTGAAAATTGCAAACATATTTGCGATTGACCCATTTTTTTTCTTTGTATTGCAAAAGTAGAACTTTTGTTTATTAGGCATGAAAAGAAAATTATCTTAAGTAATGAAAAACTTATGATTTGATCTTCAGTTAGCTTTTTTTTTGTTTTTTTGCAACCAATGAAGAAGTATAGCTTTGAATTTTTTTTTGCACATTTATTTATATTTCATGAAAACAACTTTCGACTGAAGATCCTTAGCATAACTTAAGTTGCATCACTCCGAAAACGCACACTCGAAAAGTACGCTCATTTTCTCTACGATTTCGGCTAATTGACTTATGTGAAACAAAAGCGGCGTTTTAACTAAAATTATTTCAAAATTCTCTAGATAAGTTAAAGAAAACTTTTTTGCAACCACAAGAATTGATGTGAGTCCAGCTTAAATTGAAATAAAATTCAGAGTTTTCAGGTAATTATTGCATCTGGCATAATTTCTTTTGCGCTAGTGAAATGTCACACAAATTTACGAGTACTTTTTAAAAGATCGTATCTTATGCTTATTCCTGGAAGCCGATTTTTCTTAGTTTCAAAGAAGAAAATAGTGGCGATGCAGTAATTGGAAAACTGATATCAGATGGAACACAAAGTTTTTTGTATTGCTCACCAACATCATCAAATGTTAAAAGGTCTATATTAAATGAGCAATTAGAAATAGGAAAAATTAAAACAGGATAGCTATACGAAAAATATGATTGTGTCATGTCATGTCATTTCTTTGGCATTAAGAAAAAATACAATTTATTTAACAATACTCGTTCGTACATGAATTATTTTTAATTCTTTAGAGCATAAATGTAGGGGTAACTATCGCGACTATATGGCACATATTGTAAAAGCAGAAGTTAATCGGATATTTTGTTTTCTTTTTCGCAGCTTTTTATGCAGCTATTCCCTCACCCCTATAGAAAAGTTCTAAAGTCACTCACCCCTATCGAAAATTTACACAGTATGCTCACGTAGCGTATTCAGTTTTTGTTTTGACAGAAAATCGGAAACAGGGGGAAATGTATATCGATTTATGCGTAATAACCTCCCGCAATGTTTATGTAGTAGATACCCGTATTAGGGTAAAACTCTGGCTATCAAGAAAATTTCAATACCCAGCGCCACCCTCTTTCGAATTCGAATATGTATACATACTACAAATATAATATAAGTACAATAACACAAAATAACATAACGGAAAATTTTCACATGCTCTAAACGTGCCCTGCATTTCATTTAATGTCATTTTGAGTTTTAATCGAATTCGGTTTAATCTGCGGTAGGTCAGTGTAGAGTGTGGTGCAATCAGGGCAAATTCAGTAATGGAAGTGTACCAGTGAATTAAAGCTGTCAGGCGGTCGTTGGTTAACTTTTTTGTTTTTTTTTCATATTACAAATATTTTCCCTCAATTTAGCGTCTCACCATCAGTGTTACCGTTTTGATACACGCAAAGGATGATGAAATTTCGCAATTCACAGCATTCATTTTTCTGCCCAAACTTAATAACTACCGATTTGAATATACATTTTCTTCGCTGGGATTTGGGATTTTCCAACTTACTTTGCTTAAAATCCCTTTTCTTTGGCATAAATTTGAAATGTTCTTGCTCGAAGGTGCTCACATTAAATCCTCACATTCTAAATATACAAAGAGGTTAGCAGTTCACTGTAAATTAAAACTGAACAAATGCCTAGAATTCAACGCGAATGCCAGAAAAGTCAAAACTTAAAAAAATGTTTAAGGGGTAATTTCGTACTTATTCAGAAATGGTGCAAAAAATTTTCACAAACCCAGATTTAAGGGAATTAGTGCGTATTAAAAAAAGGTTTTGGCAACACTTCACAATAAGTCACCGAACAAAATAAGGCTGAGCATTGATTTAGAGTTCAAAAGGATGGCAACCATTTTTAACTAAGTTTGCTGCAAACATATTAAATGAATAAACGATTTTTTTGACATTACAGTTTGACATGTGGCATTGATTTTTAAGTATTTAAGTAATATACATATATGTATATTGAAAAGTAAAATTATTATTATTTTTAAAGCAAATACATCAAATCATGAATTACTTTTCCAACTATAGATGGACGTGGAACTAAATGTTCGAAATCAATTCCGCCCCTTCTGACAATACAATTTTAAGTCCCGAACCCGCGCATTCCGTCGTTTTCTAAATTTGTCCCACATTTTTCAATTTTAGAACGTCACGATAAAATATACATAAGAGAGGAATAAAAGCCATTAGTTTTCGATATCTGGATGTCATGGCGAAAGGAAACATACAAATATAGTCGAAGTAGAAGACATCAGCTGCTTTAATAACTTCACCTTATATAAATTCGCCTTGATTTAAAATTATATGGTAATTTTTTTTTAAATTTTATTAGAAGTCGAAACGCTGGCTTACTTGTGGCAGATGAGGGCGGAATGTTCAGTATTTGATCTTCAAGTTGTCGAAGAAGCATATACATACATACATATTTGTTAAATTTTATCCTGAAATTAAATACGTTACTTGAGTAAATTATTAATGTATCATTAAACACATTGCCTGCTGAAAGGGTGAAGTTGGCGATTTTATCGGGAGTTTCAGGAAAGAATTGTTTGTACCGTTTCGCCTGAAAATTTTGTGAATACCTTTCCGAACCCGCCTATCCTGGGCATTTTGAAACTAGTACGTCTGTCCCCCATCTTTACTTCCACCAACTAAAATCAATTGAATGGTTTATCAACTCGACAGCTGTATACGCTTACCACAATATCAAAATTATTTGATCCATCTTCAACTTGATGCGCCACTTAATGAAATTTGATAAACTATCCTATACACGCCTTAAAAGCAAAATACACGCATTGATGTCGTTCAACAACTAACCAAAGTTGAATATAAATAAAGATCGGAGTACGCGACGCAGCCATATTGTGCATTAGAAGTTTTCTCAAAAATTTCTTCCACTTTCACCCGAAACCCCTTTACGGTAATCCAAAGATATTTCGCAGATGTTCTGGGAATAAGTTTAGTATTACATAGTTTTCCAAACCCAAGTCGGGGGATATATAGGCCCGTAGTCATAGTCCAACATAAAAGCCGACTTTAGTTAGTAAAATACTAAAAAGATAAAGCCGAATTTATTTTTAGTATTGTCATAGTCAGTTTAGGACATGGTACTAACTAATAACAACATTGTCAATCAGTAAATTTGCAGAAATGTCAATGCTGCAAATATAGAGATGACATTTTGGAGGGAAAAATGTCGAAAATGAACTAATGGATATATTTTATGGAAGGATATTTTTTTAACTTGATAATTTCACAATAAAATGGTGATTTTATTGCTATTAATAGTTAAAATAAGTTTGAAAAGACTTTGTATGCTTTTATATAAAGATAAAAGCCAGAATTTATGTGGAATATTGTACTTCTTATGCGATATTACTGTTTATCGATTAAAAAAAAACCCATCTCCAAGAGGCATACTGTATCAGCTGGTATTTGTTTATTATTTGCAAATGAAAAATTAAACACGATGGAGGGCAAAGCAAGTGTAAGTAGTTTTTAAATATTTATTAGCGATTGAATAATTAAAAGTGGTTTTCTATAGGCAAGGAAACGCGAAAGTCAGAAATATTTATTAATAAATGCAGTTCTGTATGCTCTCCTTGAATTTGAAGTCGTTTCAAGAATGTCGCTGCTTTATTTACCTGAACATTTAAGGAATAGTATCCTTTCCTATTCAGAAAGTGACCTGCCATAGTTGGGCCCACATTCTTTGAAGGACATTTAATTCGCACATGGATGCAGTCGATTGCTCCGATCACGGTCGGAAACCGAGCTAATCGGTAAAATTTGTTCTTTACTTCGTTCAGCTCATTTCTGCTTGGGAATCGAACAAAGTGTGGCAGTAACATTACATTTCTTTTGGATATTTCTTTTACTATCCTTCCTACAGAATTCTGGGATAAACCGTGCAGAGCAGCTATAATACAAGAATATGCATCGAATTTCATTTAGAAAATTAAATTACACTTTATTAACATACCAACATCACTTTGATGGACATTTCTTCCTCGGAATCTAAGAGTACATAAGACTTGTGTGCTCACTGGTACCGGAAGACCTCTATTATTTCTCGGATTTACCATATTTAAAGCTCGAATAATGAACTCCACCGTGGCTTTGTCGAACCGATACCGAGAATAGAAATAACTGTCGTCTAATTCAAAAGGGTTGATTCTGGTTTTATACATTTTTGGACGTCTAATCAAAGTAGCATCACTAATGATGCTAAAATCCCATTCAATATTATCAAAACGGCTCATTTTTTTCCTTTAATTTAAGTTTCACCAAAAAAACACAACTTTTAGCCCCGAAGATGCAGATTTATAATTATTTTGACAGTTTACTAAATGGTTTAGTAACAGCTTTTCGGCACTCTAACTTTTAATTCGACTTAAACCGAAAAAGCCGGGTTTAACTCGACTATGACTAAGATAAAGTATACCTTAGCGTATTTAGATCCGACTTTAATTTGACTATGACTACGGGCCATATACATACTTTAAGTATAAACTATAAGTAGAAGAATGGCTCTGTTTGATTTCCTTGAGATAACTGACGTACCCCACTAACGCACCCCCCTACCCTTCGTATCACTCTCTGTACCAGTACACAGAAGCTCAACTCCTCTATGTCATGTATTCTCCACTTACATATGTATTTGGTTAAACCACGAAAATTTTGCAGCGCTGTGCGCGTGGCATGCAACAAATTGTAAAGAACTTCGATAATAAACATGCCACACAGCTTGAAGAAGCGCACAGCAGCTTGCCACAACCACATGCCGCATCAAGTAACGGGTGTCATCAGTAGCAACAAAAAGCGTGCTTGCTGTCAGCGGTGAACACCACCATATCGCAAAATGGCCTAGAGTTTAAACAGTGCCACGGTGTTGACTACTAACAATAACAACAAGAATAAGCAAAATCTTACAGCGAATAGAGCTAGTAAAACATAAATTTTGCGTTCGGCTTTGCAGTGGTGTGGTGCCACAGCCACACCGGTTGGTTGGCGGCAGTTTGTCGGCGATCGTTTGATAAAGCAATTGGTTATTGTTATTACGATGGTGAGCAATCAACGCGATATTCAATTAAATGCATAACTAAGTAAGCAATGCTAGCCACAGAAGATTAGCGATAGACATAGCGAAATGGGTATGTCAAAATGTGAAAATTTGCATTTCACAAGCGAAAGTGGCTTCAAGGAGAAATGCCTACGTCGAAAGGTAAATAAAATTTTAAATACTAAAAATTTATTAAAATAGTTTTCGGTTTATGGCCACTTCCTTCGGCGAATTCTCACAGGAAATGCACCACTGAATCATTCCGCTGCGTTTTACTTCGACTTAACGTTAGGATATTTCCAAGCCATACTATGAAACGCCTAGTCACTTGGCATACGCCATCTCAGATCCGCAACTGTGTTGTTGCTGTGCCACAATCGCGCAATGCAAATAGTCATTCATTAAATAGAATTGCCATTCACTGCCAATAGACAAATGTGGATATGTTTGAATGAATACAGGGTGTCCCAGAATAGAGCACTTTATTTTTAGTTTAGGGAAGAAAGGGAATTCAGTTCGTCGTAAACTTTGGTAGATATCGCCCCATTGTCCAGTTATTCAAGTTTGAAATTGGCTAAATAATCAAAGAACTGATTTTATGGGCCAAAAAATAAACATTGGCATGTCGTTGGGAAAATTCAATTTTAGTTAAAAGAAAATGATTCTAAACTATTTCTACGAGAAACTCATTTAATATCTTAGAAGAATATGCCCTTTTTTATGACCAAGGTTACTGTCTAGCCACTTGATTTATCCCCATGAAAATTCGTTCGGTCGTTTCGAAGATTATAGAATTCGAGCAGGCTCCTATTTAAAAGAAATTTTCAATGTAGGTATGGACACGATTTATTCTCAGTGTTGTTATAGTCTAGAAGGAAGATAATAAAAGTACCATAAATACAATTCAATATTTATGGTTAACTTACTTCTTCCACCAATTTAAACTCGCACATAAGAAATCAATTAAAATTTAACCTTATGCCATGTCCAAACGAAAACTTAATCTTGTAATTATCGCAATTATCGTAGTTATATTTACAATACCCTTAATTTGGCAGGATTTCGCCGTACAAACATTCGACCTGAAAATTTCGCAACCGAAAAGATTAGCATCACATTTAATCTCCTGTGCAACTCTGATTTGCGTAGTCTGTTTGTGAAAATAACTATTAAACTGCATTGAAACCAAACAAACCAAGGCGAATTCATATAACGCCTAGCGCGGGAAAAATGGCAAAATCCTTTGTTTTGCTTACATTTTCACTTTCTATTTACATTCGAATTGGAAAGTTCACGCATTCAATCTATTTTTTTTTTTGTTTGGCTTCCACCCGTTCGTTTTTGGTTGTACATATATCTCAGTCTCTCTCTAATTCACTTCACTCAAAAGCAAAAAAAAAATATATATGAAGTTTTTGAATTTGTTATGGCATTACCATTTGAGATTAACTTTAGGTTTGGCCATGATATTAGAATATGATTAGATATCTAATCTTTTTCTTGATATCGGGAACTACGAATTCCTCTTTTTTTTGAGACTTCATAGTTCTCGACAGTTCTCTAATCATTTTCTAACCTTCTTCCTCATAGAAATAGATTAGAAACCGACATTTTATAGTCTTTCTCTAAACTAAATATTTGTATAGATTAATCAATTTCGAACTTGAATAATTCGACAAAGGGACAAGATAAGCTTCCGATGGGAATCCCAATATGATTTTACACTCAAAAATAATATGCTAAGTTTTGCTACACCCTGTCTACGTACTTACGATCTAATGTAAGTACATATACGTGAATACTATGCCTATGTAGTAGATATGTTTGTATGTTTAGCACATGTTGTACATTCAATCAATTGCCAATAAAAAATTTAAAGACACGAAATGAACACTCCGCCTCAGACAACAAATAAACAAATGCGCCGTATTAGCAATGTTTGTATGGTATCTGGCAATTTCCTTTTGTCATTGCCATATTTTTTATGATTTCCATTGACATTCAATGCCGACAACAGTGAAAACATCAATAGAACCACAAGCTAAAAATTTACAAACTCCATCCAGCGACTATACAGTGTAGAAAAACGCAAATTAACAGTTGTCAAAGTACAATCAAGCGCTGAACTGCACCATGAATGGAATTTATTGCAAACATATGAGTTGAAGGAGTAGAAAATCATAAAATTACAAAAAATGCAATAATGTAGATTTGTAGGCAATCAAGTCCAAAAGTTTCTGGCCTGAACTGTTAAATGAAGGATAAATCTCATTTCACTAGTATTATGTTTCAATGTTATCTCACTTATTTATTTCAAAACATTTTTTACTTACAGCTATTTACTAACATTTCTATGCTCTTGACAAATACTTACGTCTGAATTAAGATTTGTTAAATTTCTTCCTCGCAAGTTAGATTTCAGTTGAGAGAACAAAGAATATCGCTTGCGGCCAAGGGGGATGATTGAGCTCAGCGAAATCGCATTCCTTAGTGCTAGCTTTGGATACACCCGATGTGTGGACCGGCATGTTATAACCTCACAGATCGCGCGAGAATTGTCCACACCATTTTTCTCTATAGCATTTCGCAATTGTTGGAGCGAGATAAGCTTTCGACTAAAGAAGGATTGGAGAACAAAGGATTTTTCGGTAGCAGGGACTTCTCTAGGCAAAAACAACTATTAGTTTTCTAATCGAATTCTAACATTATTCCCAAATTACAGTCTATTGTGGATTTAATAACCGATAATCGCATTAGTTTTTGAAAAGTGAACGATTAAAAAATACATTAAAGACATAAAAGAACTTCACTCATTCCTGTTTTTGACCCATGTAATGAAATTTCGGAACCTACCTTGCACTAATCTTATTCATTCCCGAGTGCTCATGTAGAACCTTTTTTTTTTTTTTGTAAGTCCAGCTATAATTGCTTACTCATTTCTTTGTATCTATTTGCATTCCAATACTATCACTCATTTCATATTTTCAGAAGTAATGATATCGGCTGCCCGTTATTGGCGCGATTATTCTCAATTCTCTTCCCAAACGATATAGTTTCACCCATTCTTTTACGGTGGAATCCGAAGGGAAAAATGCCCCACGCTGCAAGCATAGTGGTGTACGATAGTTTCGGCCGGTAATTTAATTTAACATTAAAGTTTCGTATTTCAGACACAACTAATTTGGGTAGGCCTGCCACTTTTGAACCTTACTACATAGATCACACATATCCTCAAAATTGCAAGCGGAAAAATCTAATTCATCGAAAAAAGGCAAACAACAAGGTGCCATGAATAGTGGCCGTATTCGTTTTCTGACTTCAATTACTTGCACAACAAAATATTGTGTGAGCTTTAGCTGGAAGGAATGTAAATGTCTGTACTGCGAGTATTTCCAGGGCATAACATCAAAATTAATGATTTTTGAGTTATTGCACTTTTCCTACGTGCTATCAAACGTAGCCCCTCAGCTCAGATATGGTCGGCGGACGAAAACTTAGTTGCATTCGCCTCCCACCAGGTAATTCCAAACCTCCAAATGCATTTCTGTTTTGCCTCAGCGTCATACCCCCAAAATGATTTTAGATAGGGCAGAAAAAATAACTTTCTGTATTATGTTATTCGCCTTTATTTGCTAATAAGGACAAATTTGCTCTTTATTCATTCAATTTTGCCCATTATATTTAAGAAATAATGTGAGTCCCCACTCAATCAAACCAAATGTGGAAAAAAGAATTTCCTCTATCTACATATATTGATAGATATGTAAACGAAAAGAAGTCTTTTCTTGTCAGAAATACGCTCGGTGGTTTGCCATTGTCTGCCAAGGAACGGCCGCTATTAGAAAAAAATTTTCTATAATTTTTGATGTTACTTGCACCGGCCGATATTCGAGCCCGAGACACACCGAATAAAACACGCACACACTACTCACTCGGTTACGACAGCGAGATCCTAATTTTAAAATCTAACTACAATGTGGATTGAAAATTTGCTTTGATGTTAGATAGGTAGATAAATATTAATAAACCTTAGAGGCGCTCTAATGACCCCAGACGCACCTCGCAATCGACTTCCCAACACATTGGAAATCGCCCATGCATGAGCTGAAGTACCTCAATCTTTCATAGGAAACTCAGAAGATTGTAACCGGTTAGTCAAGAAGTCTGATATCAGACCTTCCAAGGGATTGCAAGCGATGCGGTGTTCTTTCTACTGAAAGTATTACCGAAGTACCTATTCCGCTTCGAGTCTACCCACTCATTAATTAATCCCTTATACGATGACTAGTTAGGGTCGAATAATTGTTTAGCGCTCTTTAACTCCTCCGGACCAGCTTTGGCGTAAACATCCGGTTGGAGAGGACCTTGATGGCCGCTTGGCTAATTGATGAGGCATTTATAAATGTGGCTTTCCTACCATTTTTGAGATTCAGACTGGTGCAAGTCGATATTGCCACCACCTTGGCTTCAAAGACGGTTAACCATTTTCAAAAGGTTGGTACCACGCTCATTTATTCCTACACTTCGGCTCACATCTATCTTTTAACCTTCAAAACATGCGGAGTTCCATATGCGTCGGCTCAGAAAATCTACATATTTCCAACCATTGGTATCCATCGCTGTTGGAGCCTTGCTACGAAATTGGACTACAACGTATACAGAGTTGGACAAATTTTCATAGATTCAGTGTCCGTGGGACTGGGCACTACTTGCAATTTGCTTAAGCACAGTATGACAGTTTTTTTGGAGTGCTTTGTTTTGCCACCAGAGTCACTGTAGATCTCCGCTTTAATCTTTGTGTTCAGACCTCATATCACACCAAAAAGTCTTCTAGAAGCTCACACGTCACGTGGAGCTTTACTTAGAGTTTTGTCAAGATGAGAATCCCAGCTAAGACTTCTATCGACCACGATACCCAGTAATTTGACTTCATCAGAGTATTCAATCATCATCTCCCCAAGAGTAACAGAAACAAGTTTCGGTTTGTAACACGTTGTAAACGGGAGGAGAGAGAACGGCTTTTGCGGGTCCACATAGAGAACCTCAACGGCAATTAATGCTTATCAGGTCCCAGGTCATCTGCGTAGCCACCGGCATGGGAAGTGAACTTATGTAGTCTAACCAAAAGTTCGTCTACTGCCACTGATCAACTGACTGGAAGTTAAGTCCATTTTTAAACATGTGGCTTTTACCTGAAATATTCACTCGTTTTAGAATCCTCATAATTCAACTAATTTACAAGTAATTCACAAATTCAATGAGCCCCACACTTCACCGGATCTACAGCACAACTTTTGGCCACTTCGTTAAGTTCACTAAAAATAGTCATGAAAAGCTCCGAAGTCGTAGGATTCGAACTCCTTTTTAATAATATCTTACGAGTATTTACTGCCAACCAGTATGAACTCATATGTAAAAAAAACAGTTTTCTACGATCATTCAAAAATTCTGTTAAGTATCGTAGATACTTCGCATTTAACCGACAATACATTTCTTTGGAATCTTTACACAGGCAACTATAAAAAAAAAAAGAATTTGAACATGATCCACTTGCAACTTGAACTAAGAACAGGTTGTTATTTTCATGATTTCATAAAATTTCCAGCGGCTGCTTTCATACAACTTGTGGTAAAAACTCAATCTGGGTATAAATGTACGAAAAAAGTGGGCGTAGGCTCACCGTTTACATTTATCATGACTATAAATATTTACCTGGCCGGGACAAGCAACATCGAAAATTATAAAAAAAAGTTTTCCTAATAGCGGTCGCCCTTCGGCAGGCAATGACAACCCTCCGAGTGTATTGCTACTATGAAAAACTTCTCACAAAAATTATTCACCGTCCGGAGTCGGTTTAAACTGTAGTTCCCTCAATTTGTAAAACATTAAGGCGCACACCACCAAATGTAGAAGTTCGGCAAAGCATCAAGCTACGATGTACATAAGTGCGAAATTACTACTGTTATTAAATTTACCAAGTTTATTTCATTTCTTCTAAAATTCGATATTTCTGACTGGTATGAAATAACTCGGCACGGTATGAAGTGGAGCCCTATAGTTTATTTGGTTGAAAAAGAAATTTACGTTTTATAAATTAGCCAACACAACTTTAAGCAGAAGTTAAATTCATAAAAATTTTTACCTTTTACGGACAGGAAGCTATTTATGTAGTCGTATTTCGTTTTGGCATTTCAGAATTTTGTGAGTTTGCTTATTCGATACAGCTACGCATGAAACTGAATTTCATTTAAATCGACTCAACTGCATAGAGAAAAGTCACGATGAACAGCGCCAGATGCTCAGGAGGGAAAACAAAGAACTGTGGCATAAAATAAAGAACACTCAAAGCTGCTGTAAAAATATTTACGAAAAACCAGAGAGAGGGGCAAAAACAACATGCATACTTATAAAAACAAGAAAAGCCAAAGAGCAGAAAATTGCACTAAAGTGAGAAATTATTTGCAAATAAAAAGGTACGATAGTGTCAGAATTTTTAGGAAAATGCCCTGGGCGCTACAAAAGGTATGGAAAGAGCAGGTGAACGGGTGGTAAGCAAAATACAATACTTGAAAAAAGTTTAGCAAAATTCTGGTTTAGTTAAAATTTTGTTCAAATACAAAAGTTACTGCAAATAGCTGCTGTACTGAGTTGGAGCCACTCGTAGCGTGGAGAAGATATATTTGAGCTGCAGAGCAGCGGGTAAGGTGGCCATTTACGGTCATCAGAGCCAGAACATACGCATAGTAAATATGAGCAGAGCAAACCAAGGCTTGCAACACTTCAGCCATGAAGACAGACGAAAACAAGCAATGGACATTCATAACAAGTCACTTAGAAGGATATACGAGCATGATAAATATGGCGGACGGTTCAGGAAGGCTCAATTTGAAATTGCAAACGTTGGAAACATTCTACATTATGTTTTAAGTTCTTCAAGGAAGCAACAAGGAATTTTGTGCACGTTCGACTGAAAGAGTGAGGGCGCGCATGGGAATGGAAAGTGGCAAATATATCTGAAGAACAAAATAAATTAAAGAAGTACGACTGTTGGCTACATTGAATGTATATTCAGAAATAGAAAGCAGCAGTTCATTAGACAAAGAATGCGGTTCAATGTACCGACAGCTGATATCCTGCCGACAAAAAGGCAACATTTGCCAGGCGCTGTTGGTTTTGTGTGATAACTAATGATACTTGAACAAAGCCAGCAGCTGGTCAGACGAAAAGGAAAGAACACGTAGTGGAAATAGCAATTGTCGGCTATTAGGTGCGACTTAAAATAAGAAGCTATTGCACAAACATGTGGCAGAAGTAACAAACTAGCGTAGGCAGAAACGGCAAGCACATATTTGATGCCATTTGGATTTAAGAATTTAAAAAAAAAAAACAGGAACAAAAACGAAACAAAGACGTTAGGCAAAAATATGCGCACACATAAAAGAACTAGATTCCTTATTCCATTTTATTTAATTGGTCTTTGCTTTTCACTTTTCAAACATAAAATTTCCAAGTTATAAGTAATATGAATGGCGTCTTGTTTTCATTTCATGCCATTAATTCGGCTACCCTGCAAGTGGTGTTTTTATTTCGTCGTAAACGAGAGAAGGCTATTTAATATGCATTGTTGGCATCGTTAAAAATGTATGTGTTGCGTACGCAGTTTTTGAAATTTCTTTAAATAACGCGCAGCTTTGTTTTATGTGCGGCACTTGAATTCCACTTCCCAAAATTTTATGTTCACTCCTCTTTCAATTTTTGGTTTAAGCATTGTTGTCGCCTCTCTAAAGTGTCCTCGTTTGCGATCATAGCGTGAAGTTTTATGTTGCTGAGGAATACGTAGCATTTTGTTGCTAATGAGTGAAAGGGGTTTTCCGATTGAAAATTTATAATATTGTACACACACAGAACACTGCAGTAATGAGTTAATTTAATTTAACAACTTTGTATACTTAAAGTCTTCGTGTAACTGATATAAAGGCCAAAGTGATAAGAATGGGGAGAGAAATCGATTAAGTCATGTCTTTCTGTCCGTCCGTCCGTGCATGCTGTACACATTGCCCTGGACCCAAGGTAGATTGGCATTGCAAATGGGCGAAATCGGATAATAACCACACCCACATAACGGTGTTTTGTGAAAATAAAAAAGAAAAACAAGAATGCGAGATTTCCGTAGGTAACAATTAAACCTACTTTGTTCAAATTTGACACACAAGAGCAGATTGGAGAAAATAAAACGTGTGTAAAGTTTTCACCTCACCACCTAATTAGATAAAATAATGCGTAAAATCAAAGTTTAAGAAATGGATGTGGCTTTTAAAATTGCAGTAATTGCTTTATGTTTTTATTTCAATAAATACAAGTCGTTTAAACTTCTTAAATGGTGAGTATTATATTTACTGGTTTTACAAGAAGTACTGTTTATTTAGAACAAAAAATATGCGCTGGGTATTTAAAGCTCAGTTTGGCCCACACCTCATTTTGTCTTCTTCTACAATACTATTAGTACAAAGAACGTTGATTACAAAGAGGTTGCGTCAGTGAAATTATCCTGTGTTAAGAAATGTTAACTTACTTCACCACTGGTATGGTGAAATGAGCTAAAATATTCTGTTGGCATATCCGGTGAAAGTATTTAACTTCTTAGTAATCTACGTTTTTTGCTAGAAGTAGTTCTGGGAATTACTAGCTACCTAGTTTGGACACATTTCCTATATTCAAAAGATATCTAGTGGGGAGTTTTTTTGTAAGTGAAACTTTGTATGGAACTGAGGAGACAGTTTATTACATTTTAACACCGAAATAAAAATAAAGTTTTGCACGTAAATATCTCATAACGGGATTAGCATATAGGATAGCTTTAAAGAGAACTGCCACTTGTTTAAAATTGAAATTCAATTAACTTTATTACTTAATCAAATATTGCAATATGGATCTCAAAACGTAGAAAATTATGAAAGGTGAATTTCGAAAATATGTTTGAAGAGGGTTGCCACCTGTGGTAAAATTAGATTATGCTTTAATTAATAAAATGATGATGGACCCGTTTAAAAATATTAATTCTTTCAATTAATGAGTTAAATGAAATATTGCAATACTGGTGTCAAAAGAAAGAAGTGAATGAAAGCTTGGTTTCAAAAAATATGATTGAAGAGGGTTCCGGGGAGCTGTTTAAGAAATGAAATGCAAAGGAATGCTATTAGAAAATACGAATCCTTATTTTTCAGTTGTTTTTCCTCCACGCATCCAGTTTTTTTCTTTGTGTTTTCTTAGTGTCATATAATAGAAACGGATGGCAGAAATTATAAATTACAAAAACAATTAACTAACTTTACTTACTATATCACGGGAGAAAAATACTATTGTTTGGAACTGTTTTCGTTGAGAACGGCTCATCCACTGTGTTATAAAATTTCTGAGTGTTACGATTTTTATATGCATTATCCGCACGCATCTTTGCTACTCAATTATGAAAATAAATTTGCTAGTGGAATTAACAAATGCACTTATGAGGGATTATATTTTTATTGAATCAGTCCCCTCAGTGCGCACTTAACCCAATCATAGGAACACGGCCGCATTCCTATTTGCTTTGAGGCATTCAGAAAAAAACCGTAATTATCTGAAACAAAGACAAACCGTCAAAATAATAAAACGCTCAAATAAAAAATATTAATTACACATAAAGTAGTGAATCTCGGCACGTATCGCTTCATTTTGCTTATGGCAGTGCTTTGGTGTCGCAACAGGGAGAATCACACAATACGCAATGTGTATGTAAGATCGTTGTTTTTATACATACATACATATGTACATATGTACTTATGTACATTCGTACACATAATAAAAGATGATTTCCAAATTTTCGACATCTGGATGCATACTTGTTTTTGAATTGTGGTGAAAATAAAAATAAGTTTTTATAAGGGAAATGATGAGGGCGGGCAGTGGAAGCAGCCGGCTTGTTCTCAAGGCTATTCAAATACAAAGCACTTGCACTTCAGAGAGGCTGAGTAAGTATGTGGCAGATCCTTGTAAAGTGGTCGAATTTCGAAATGTGAAGCAGTGCCTGAGAGTGTAAAGGTCCACATACATACATACATACATATGTATGTTCGTATTGGTACTTGTGTGACAGAAAATCACAGTGCATTACCCATTGCAGGGTTGAATGGCAGTGTGCAGACATAGGTGGTGAGATGTCACGGCAACAACGTCACATACGCAGCAGAAATTTATGATTTATCGAAAACAAATGCAGCAAGCACTCTTCAGCACGCACACACTCACACTTAATATAACACACTAAGCTAATAGGAAAGATGAGGGCGTGCCAGCTAGACAAAACTCGCTACGCTTTCTTTCACCGCCACTCACGTTCGTCACAAGCAAACGTCTGCATTTTAAGCTGAAACGCTTCTGTGCGTTTCGAAATTTAAATTTGAATATCTAATTCTCATATTACCCACTATCTTAGCCATGCCGCTTTTGTTCACAAAAGCATTCAACGATTCAAGCATTGATTGTGTCGCATTTGTCGCGTCTTCGAACAACAGCGCGGTCGATGCACGAACCTCCCTGTCCCCGTTCCAACTCAGCATTTTATTTATGACTATTTATTTATTGTTTATGCTCTAAATGGAATTTTTAATTAATTTTCATAGAAATTATTAGCGTCGCCAGTTATAACGATATGATGCGGCCCAGGCAAACAAAAAAAAACAAAGACAAGCAAACAAACACAAACGTACAATGACTGTTAGAATCGTTGGGCGTTGCAACAGAATGCGGGTGGCCAGTCAGCCAGTCGGTAGTGGGAAATCGGCAGCTGAAATTCAACAGCAATAGAAGAATTATGATCACTTTAATATGTAATATATAGTTGGATTTATTTGGCGAAGCGCCAATGCGTCGCGGAACGTGCCGCGCGCGCCAATGTGGGCTGAATATAAATACATGTGTGTGTATGTGTGTATATGTGTGCACTTGAGCTCTTTCTCCAACAAATTGTTCTTCGAATAAATAGAATGAAGAATGATGGTCACTTTTCCGGGTAATAAATATTTATTGTTATTATTACTATGCGGCAATTGTAGTTTGCAAAGCAGTTCAATGGCATAAAGAAACAAATTTTATATTTGTGACGGGTGCCATGCCTCTGAATGGAGAATGTTTAATACTTAAAGAAAATCTATACTTATTGTAAATAATAATACGCTAACAGAAATTTTATCACCGTTCGTTTGGCGATTATATGTACCGAACCGATTTCGAAATCAAAAACACTATTGGAAAGGTATTTTCGGATAATGAGGAGAGTTTTATTGGTACAAAATTACAGGGTTACCACCTATTAAAAAATTTAGTAGATAAGGACATTAATGTTAGGAGAATATAGTAATATGTACTCCCAATTCAATATATATGTATATATGAATATACTTTTAAGTAAAACACATATTGATGTGCTTTACTCATCAACCGAAAGGTTAGGGAAAATTCTTTAGCTACCATTTACTTTCGAACAGCGTTGCCACCTTTTAAAACTGGTTAAATACTTAATTATATTTTTTTAAGTAAAACAGAGCAATGTGGATATCAAACGAAAAGTGTTATTGAGAATTATTCAGCTACTATATATTCTTGAATAGGGTTGCCACCTACGATAGATTCGTTTTGGTAGATTTAGCATAGAACTCTTTTTTTTTTGTAAATTATTGCACGAACTTAAAGCTTTTAGAAGATATTTTAGCCCTGGTGTATTTCTGAAGAGGCATGCCATCTATTAAATAAGTTAAATACTTTATTTGTGCAAAATTAGAAACAATTTAAATGGGGGTATAAAAACAGATCTTTATAATAATTTAGTTACGATATCTACACACGTCTTATTCACTGCATGAAGTGTTTCTTTTGCGGTTTGAAATTTTTATTTTACTAATAATTAGTTCAATTTTGTTTCTCTTCCTTGTTTTTTTCCGGCACACATGTGGTTTTTACTCATTTCGGAATCCCGTTTCGTGTAGTGAGGTTACGTTTTTTAATTAGCGATAAATAATAATAGATCTTTTTCCGAATCAGGAGATTTTTCGATAAGAACTTTTGTAGTTTGTAAGTTATTCGTCATACTAACTATAAACAAGAAGGCCTAGAAAACTGTCGAATTTCGACAGTAACTGGAACTCCTTATATAGATTATTGTGTATTTGGACTAATACTCGAAATACTTCTGGCCAATAAATTAAAACGTTACTAAAGTTTACTTTTAATCACGGAATAAAATAATTATTAATATGCTGTTATCAGTAACGCATACATACATACCTGCGGTGTCATGTTATACAAATTATTACTCTCTTTTCTGTATAATTAAATTTACTAAATACAAATATGTACTAATATATTGTGATTTGGCGGTAATTAGTAGCCAATCCGACAACATTACTTACAATGCATACCCCGTTTCTAAAAGAATCATAATTTTAGTTTCAAAGATGTGTAAACCTAAGCCCACCTCCATCGACATAATGTAGCGGTTTACGTTGATGTGTCACTTTGAAAATTATTCGGTAAATCGTTTGATTATTACCCGTTTATTTTAATCGATAATCAAAAGAATATAACCGAATATAACCGGTTTTAATTGTGGCGGCCGTCGTAGCTCAAAACTAATTCGGCGTTCGGAGTTGGCGTAAAACTGTAGGACCCTCAATTTGTCTTACAACCACAACCAACCACAAATTGTAGAAGTTCGGCCAAACATCAAGCTATGAGTACGAAGGCACCAAATTATTATATTATTACTAATTATATTATCACTAGCGCGTAAGAATCAAAAATGTAAAAAACTCATGCACGCGGCAACACGTTGAAAACAAAAATCAATGTTGCCCTCGATCAGTATGCATACGTGCTTTTGCTTTAATTAACCATTTCAATTGCCATATTTCACGATATAATTGATCTAAACTAAAATTTAACAAATTAATCTATTTTTCTATAATCTACTAACGATAGTAGATAGAACTTTTTAATTATTTTAGGAGTATTTTAAAAATCTATAAGTTAACATTTTAATAACTTTAAAAAGTACACAAGATGATTGTATGTTGAAATAAAGATATCAAGCTGACATCGAACAAATATCATAATCGCGCGGATTCCCCTCGTCTAGTCTGTATAAAAACGAAAATTTTATTGTAGCCCTTGTTATATGCGCCTTTTATTTAACCGAGCTTTTATCTAACTTTTAAATGTAAATACCCACTTTTTATTACACTTTCTCTGTACAAAGGTTTTACGTGAGAATACCCATTGTGAAATTTTCCGAAGAATAATGTGCTAGAACATTTTAATTATCCAGCGACTTTCTAAATTTGTTATTTGAGGGCTTCTTTAAGTAAGGGTCAAATGAGCACTTTTATGTGGATGCTTTAATGGGTTACAATGTTGTATGAAAAACTCTACTGTATGCAGATATCTTATACTTTCATTTCACTCAGACACGTGTAGAGTTGAATCACATTTTCCCTTTTTTTTAAACCGCATTGGCCGGGACATGGAAACTTTAGTAGGTCGAACCAACAACTTTTGTATACTTTCCGAAATTATTAAGAAAGTCCGGACTGATTTGAGTTGTCATTAAATTCTCGCACGGTGTAGTGTAAATACAGTTATGATTAAGCAATAATTTAATCTGCGCCGATATTTCCAAAAATCACTACTCACAGTTGGGACTTTTGTAAATTCCAAAACTGTAAAATGTAGAAAATTCTTTAGCTTTCATATAAGATTTAAAATTAAATAATAATTAACAGTCCGCCGCTTCTGATTAATTTGTGTTTACAATAGGATCAGTGGCTATCGAGATATCTTAATTTGAACTAGCAGCAACACAAAATTTTAGTAGGTTACCTAATATTATAATTAATGACGGGAAATTGCAAAGTGAGATCTCAGTTTACGACTTGGGATTGCCCTGATCAAAAACAACAACTTTTCTGTTGGCCAATTCTGGTCGCTCTCCAATTGGTCGAGTTGTAAGCAACAAAGATCAGAATTGATTTTTTTATCAGGTTGTAGCAGCCCAAAAGAGACTATTTCTTTCCATTTCCAATCTCATCACACACTCACCATAACCTTTTATTAAATAAGCTTCCCAAGTTTCCTCTCTACGACACCGAATAATTGCTTTTCCAAAAACAGTGACAAATACAAAAAAATTTCGCATATTCAAATTCATAAAAAATAGTACAATATCTAACTTGTATGACGACATCGAATTTATGTTCTGGAAATTAGGAGAGGGAAAGTTAGATGATCGATTTGGCAAAGATGAAGGCGTACAAATTAATTAGAAAACAAAATTATTATTTTGGAAACGATTGAGTTAGTTTTAAGCCAGCTGGTGATAGTAAAATTCTCAGTTTATCGATAGTTTTCACCAATTGTCTGGCAGATAAGCCAAATGCTTCTTTTTTACTATTTTAAAATTAAATTAGCGTAGTTCTGGCTAAATTTTGTTGAACTACGAGTATAAGTAAAAACTTATGGAACGTAATGTTATCTACGAATCCTCTCTAGGGGGCTGGAAGTTCACTCACGAGCAACAAAACTGGTATGAAAGATAGCTCGCTGCTCTTATAACCCCGCATTTGTCGATGGGGTGAAAGAGAACGAAAATAAATGTACGCGTATGTTGTACAATAAATGTACTACTCTGCGCGCACCAAGTTGGTTGTGGATATTAATGGAAACTTTTCGTAGAAGCTGCTAAATATGAAAGCGAAATTCGGCTAGAAAAATGCTGACAACATTTCGAAAATCACAGTTTTGGGAAACCCAAATGGCGCTCAAGCGATTTCGAACTCACCCCTAGCGACATTTGTTGGTAGTTGATATGCCGTTTGAGAGCAGCATCCTTGGATATACGCACATCCTTACACATAAATGTATAGATGTACATTCATACGTGACTACCCGGTGGTTTGTCGATCAACCGCCAGGCATCATGAAGAAAACTATTAAAGGAAAATGAACAGGCCGCACGTGCCGACGTTGTTTGCTAGTTTGGTAGGTCAATGCCCGAGGAACTGATAACACAGCTTGTCGCAATTGTAGTAAACATATGTAGATATTTATGGATAAGGTTTCATAGTTTCTTTTACACAAAAATATGCATTTTCCCTAGAGTAATTGAATCAATAGGAGATATTTTGTGCACACTACCCTCCGTTAATGGAAAGTACCAAGCTTAACTTGTCTAAAGGAAATTCGATCCTTAAATAATTAAATAAGTATTTCTCCCTTTATACGCCAAGTTAATATATTCTATGAATTTGATGCTTCTGGGTATCCAGTTGCAGTTGCGCGGCCATGTTGGATCTCGGTTTTAGAATTATCGGAGCATGACAGATTGAAAACTCGAATGCGGTTACATTTGGGTAATTTTTTGAGTAAGCAGTTCGTTATATAAATGTATAAGAAAAAACAAGGCATTGAAGTGGAGTTAGAACCCGTAGCGTAAAGTAAGTTCTAATGAAACAAGTGAAGAGGAGTCTAAGTTCCCGTGAACCCGAACGTTAAATACAAGCACATTCAAACTTAGGTTTTGTTTTAAATTTATTGTATGCAATAAAACCAGTTAACTTATATAATACTCTTCGTTTTGAAAACTTAAACTACTTTTATTTATTTAAATACATAACAACAAAAAGAAATTAGCATTATTTTAACATACCAAGGACATTTTCCAAATTTTTGATTTTTTACATATTGAACGAATTTTCTACATGATCCAGCAGAACATCGAATATTTTGATTTTTACAAATAACCGTTATATGAAAAGTGGGCGTGGATTTTGCCTACCTTCCATAATTTTCGAAATTATGCTTACTAAGCTAAATCATTAATTTTTCGTATTCACTTCTTTAACCCAATCCCATTTATCACATTTGAGCAAATTTTTTGTTTATAAAGTTACTGCAAGATTTTGATTTTCACAAAACACCGTTATATGGGCGTGGTTATTATCCGATTTTGTCTATTTTCAGTATCAACTCATCTTATGTTAGGTTAGGTTAGAGCGGCTGCAAGCATGGAAGTCCACGGTTTCGCACGTTGGCTGACCAAGTCCGTTGTGATACCGCTGGCGGGGGCCATTGCGTGTTCTCCTCCTTCACTTAGAAGGTGAACCACCGATTGCTTGCCGAGCTCAAGTCGGCCATACAGTTTAGAAAATACCAATTTAGGAATTGGTCTCGAGTCTTGGACAGGGCGGGACAGTGGCAGAGATAGTGTTCGATGCTCTCCACTTCCTCTTCGCCCCTGCAGCTTCTTGGGTCAACGGCAATGTTTGTACTAAGCTTGAGATATCGCAATATTTATTTGAGTTATTGGGTGACGTTTACGTACATATATAACGCGTCGAATCAATAAGTCGACTTTTTAACGCGCTATACAGTTTGTAGTGCCGTGCTGTTGGAAAAACATGTTTTCACTCAAATGAGGCGAGATATTCGAAAATCATGGCTCTATAGCACTTGGTATTGATTGAAACATTCTCGCCGTTCTCATTTAAAAAAAAAAAGGAAAGGCCAACGAGTAAACCCGTCGATAAAGCACATCAAATAGTGAGCTTTTGTGGGTGTAATGGTGCCTAGCCTTAGCCGAGTATGTGTAGAATGTACCATATCATATAGCTATAGCATAATCGATCTATGCGCGCCAAGTTCGGTAATCGTGTTGTCAGCTACCTCGGTAATGCCAATTGACCACCTCGGCTGCAATTTGACGCCTGTAGACTTTTTTGTGGGGTGCCGTGAAGGACCGATGTTATGCGAACAATCCATTGAGGATTCACTTAAGTCGAATCTATTTGAAATTGAATGAATTAAAGAGATTCAAAATATAAAGCCTATAGGAATTCGGTTTTGCTCTTAGCTAATTTAAACCTCAATTCAGCAATAAACGTAGTTCTCGGAGGCATAGAACGCATTTTATTCCTACAATCAATAGTATCAGCTAGTTACTTCAAATACATTTATGCCAACCATATTACTTGTTTTATTAACTCTGTCAACCTTTGGTTTTTTCGTTGAATTTTGTTAGCAAAAATAACATATGTATTTTTTTGAAAAAAATTTGGATAAAAAGTAAACAATCCACCATATTGAGTCCTCTTAGCGTTTTGAATTTTTGAAAGAAACTGTCAAGAGATGACAGAAAATCATTACAATATACATACATCAACTTTTCACCCTGTCGGAAAAACCGAAGATAAAATATAAACTATATACGTATATTAGCTATAGTAAAAGTTAAAAGAGTAAGACTTGTAAAATTCCCATGTCATCAACCAACCAAGTGGATCACATTATTTACTTTTAGGAATTTTGATATCGACAAAAAATACTCGTATCGAAACCGCATACAAAGTCATTTTCTGCTGGTGGTTTTGGCTGACCTAAACCTGGTTAGGGGGAAAAGACAAAGACACGTTGTTGGCAACGTACAAGTCGATTGGTCGGTCTTTCCTTCATTTAGGTCCGTTGCTATGCTGTTCCAATTTGGACGCTGGGGACCAGTAGGATACAGTGGACGAAGCTTCAGGCCTGTCAAAACGCAGCACTCCGGACTGTAATGGGATGTCTTCTAATGTCGCATGAGGCAGACCTTCATCAGAAAACGTGTCAAATACTGGATCCGATGGCGTATACACAGGCTCTAAACAGCATCCACCGGGAGTTGATCACCACCTTCATGAACTCTCGCCCTGTGAATGCTGTTATTGGAGTCCACTACCCATAGCAGACGAACAGCTTCAGCTGCTTCGAAAGTCCCGCGCCACTCTGGCTCAAGAAACGTGTAGATATTTTAGTAGACTCAACTCTTACTTATCCAGACTCGGCCCCGACATCGCAAATGAATGTCCGGCTTGTGGAAAATCTCCGCACAATACCAACCACCTATTCACATGCCCCAACAATTCTACTCATCGAAACTTCCCTTTCACTGTGGTCCAACCCTGCTGAAACAGCACGTTTTCCGGAGTTTGAAGATAAAGACCATAAAAATGGGCAAGCTGATATAGCAGTAGCTATCCCTACAACAACAACAACACATTCTGCTTCGGGAAATATATGCTGTTTTACTTTTCCAAAGTTCTTTTAAGTAAAATTTCTTACCATTCACACAATTCATTAAATAATTTTTACGAAATACGATGAGTTTACTCTCATATTTTTTAATGTTCCCATTCAGTATTTGGATGAATAAATTTTCTTTTGACTTAGCCATTTTTGACTACTTCTGGTGACCAAAAGAGTTGTTATGATATAGTTAGACACAAGAAATAGTCAAATATTTGTATTCCTGATGACTAAAAAGTGATAATCGACATTTATCTTTTTTTTTAGCCCCGTTAAGCTTCTATTGTTAACTAAATACTGATAGATGGTTAGAATATTGTCTAGACGGCATAGTCATATTCGATTAAAAACTGAGCGCCTACTTGATTATTTTAAACACTCAAATTTCAAAAAATTCTTGAAAGCTTTATATTCTTCATTTTATTTTACTTTTATTTTTCTCTCGAAAAATATAATTTTAAATCACAATAAGGTCATGAATATCGAACTTATAGGAATATTCTGATATTTTTAAGATAAAAAAGTATTCGACACTAATTACAAGTAAAAGTATCGAAACCTGCATGTTATCGTTTCATCTCTCTCTATTTTTACCACAATGAAACCCTTCATGTACATGAAAGATATCAAACCACAATTTTGTGACCCAGACAAGGATTTAAATAAACAAATCTTTCCTTCATTTAGAGGCTTTTTTTAATTGGCAGAGATTTTTCTTAATACAAAACTTAGTACATAAATGAATTAATGAATTTTAAATTGTATTACCTCATACACTTTCCCGTAAATTTTAAAATATTAAGTGACTGATTGTTATCTTGAAACCTTAATTGTCTCGAATTAAGATCAATCCAAACTGTAGACCAAATAAAACAAAAAAAAAAAACAAAACAAAAATAAACGAGTATGTCGCAAACCTAATTGAACAAAAAGGCTAACCGCAGAAAACATAAAGCATTAATTAATTTAATTTAAAATGGACTAAATTAAAGCAGAGCCAGAGAAGTGCGCCACAGTAGTTACTCCGAACTATGAGAAAAATTAAAATGTGTACATGACAACAACTACACCAACACCACCAACAATAGACTGAACGAACTACACAAACTTGAGACAAAACGCACTTGAAGCACAAACAAGCAACAACTACAAGTAGATCAACAAACAAACACGCAAAAGGACGGACAAACTGATAAAAGTACATACAGAGGGACTTGAAAATAGACATTTGCGGTTAACATTCTACTCGAACCAAATCTGAACAGATGTCGAGCAAGCTGAACATACGCCATGCAAACATCTACTATGTAGAATCTAGCAGCTACATACATAGTTGAACCACTTGAGAAATATGTAGGTATAAAGTATCTACATGCCATTCGATGGCGAAAGCACAATGGGAAAAAATCGGATGATGCATAAAAGAAGCCATAATAAGTGGACGTACCAATAACAATGCATACATACTACGTATGTATCGATGCAAATGCAGCTCAGAAGAAGTCGAACGGAAGCAACAATTGGAAAGGATGATTTCACTGATTGCAGGCAAATGAGAGTGGAGAGCAGACACGCGCATTCACACAATCAGATCGATATTGATAATGAGGGCATGAAGTGGCTAATAAGTGTATTGATGATGGCCGTAAATAGCCCTGAATGGGGAACCTCCAACTGTGAAATTAGCATCCATACTTAGCTACAGTGCACGACATTACGATAGCACTACTTATTCTTCCCAGAGATATAACAATTATAATATAAACAAAAATTAAAAGTTAATAAATAATTACACTGCGGAACAAAATTTTGCGGTCGGAGATTTTTAAGTCGATATAGGGTAATTTGGGGGCGCTGATTACGAAAACAACAAGAAACAAACGAAAATAATATCAGTTTTGTCGAATTGGCTCTAGTTTTTCAGATAAAGACTTTTAAATATTTCACGAAAACCCCCATTTAAAAATACCAATATGGATTTAAATTATATTTTTATTGCGCGCCTGTTTAAAAATTTATTCAAAAATAAAAAAAATATATTCTTTTCATTAATTAATTAAAAAAAAATTACAAAAATCTTTTTCTGTAGGACCTCCTATGATGTCGTTGCTCAGGACAATCCCGTATTAAGTTCCAGCAGTAGTCTGCCATCATGTGGTCAACCCATCGACCTTGGTATCTTTCTTCCATTATTTTTATGTCCTGGGTTAACCGTTCACCTTGTTCCTCACTGTAATCGCCTAGGTTGTCCGGGAATTTGTCCAAATGACTATGTAAATAATGTAATTTAATGCTCATTTTAGCTCCTAGTTTGCGAAAATTGAGAAGCATATCAGCAACTAGTTTTGTATAGTCTGGTGATTTATGATTTCCCAAAAAAATTTTGACTACATTAACAAAGCTTAGCCAGGCTTCAGATTCAATTTGTGACATATGGTTTAAGAATTCAGTGTCTTTTAGAAGGGTACGAATTAGAGGACCATCGAAGACTCCTGCTTTTAATTTTTCCATACTAAGGACTGGAAATTTTTTGCACACATATTCGAAACAGTCACCTGTCTTATCAAGGGCTTTGATGAACTGTTTCATTAGCCCAAGCTTGATGTGAAGTGGTGGAAGAAGGATTTGCTCGGCTTATCAGATGGCCATGAACCACATTTGCTGTTCCTACCTCCATATTTTCTCTCACCGGCCAGTCCTTTCTAATCCAATGTTCATTTCTTGCACGACTGTCCCATAAACATATAAAACAGGGGTATTTAGTATACCCACTTTGTTGGCCCATATACAAGCCACGCGGTCGATAACGTGCAGCGGCTGGCAGGGACTGTTAGAGTTTTCAAGTATTTAGGCGAAGTCGTCGAATTAATGTTTAGTTGTATTAACTCACCCGACTTAACCGGCTGCCCTTGCTCTCTTTCAAGGGAAATAAAATATTTAAACCAACGAACTACTTGTTTTAATAATTTATATAACAAAACTTATTGAGGAATAATTAAATTAATACAACTGGAACTGGGTCATATAATTTTTCTTCATTAATTTCTTAAGTTCCAGAGCCAATCCAAAAAAAGTAAAAACACAGTTCGTAAGACTGCTACTAATGTTAATAAAAACTATTAACAAAATCATGACCGCAGGTTTTTTTTTAAATTTTTGTTATGCAGTGTTATTAAAGCAAGATGCAAATTTTTCGACTTATCTGTGAATAAGCCCTCTTTTTTGTAACCGAGTTGCAAAATAACCTAGGTGGGATATCGAATTGCATGCAAGGCAACAACACCAACTTGGAAAAATATGCGACTTGAGCTAAGTCGGTAAACTGATATCCGACATGAGATGTAGTGTTGGGAAGTGAACGAACTGCTCTATTGTGAATGAGGGCTAAGAAAATGTATGGGAAATTTCAATTTAACACCCAATTCGATTTTATTTGCATAGTATTTTTAAATATATAAATACAACTAAAAATTTGCTTGCACATTTATTATTATTTTCCCTTCTTAAATAGCTCTAAACAAATTTCATGTTTCATAAAAGACGCTAACAGGGTTGCTCCTGCAACTAAGGGAAATTTTATCCGAGCTGGCGCGTTTTTTGGCAAGTCAGTTACAATAAACCGGGCCCAATATTATTCAAAAACTTTTGCTACAAAATATAATATTTATCAGCGAGATAAATTAAAGACCTTTATTTAGGGACTTATGTTATAAAAGTCTTTTAATAATAAATATCAGCGAGAAAAACTTTTTTAAGTCTTCAAAGACTTTTATTTTGAGATTTATATAATGAAAGTCATGCCAGTAATAACTATGAGTAAAAAAAAAATTTTAAGTCTTGAAGGACGGGACTTTCTTAGACCGATTTAGGAACCAGTTCGGGATCACTCTGGACTACTTTGGTACTATTTTGAGTAGCCAAATAGTTCCGTTTTTACTTAAAAAAATTGTCTTAGTCATATTTATTATGCAAAGGATTTTATAATCTAAATCTCAAAATTAAAGTCTTTGAAAAAAATTATCTCGCTGATAACTATTATGAAAAAAATCTTATAATATAAGTTTCAAAATAATAGTTATGGTCGATTTAAAAAATTGTTCCCACTCATAATTATTATGAAAAGCCGTTTATAATATAAGTTAAAAAAAAAAAAAATATCGGTAGCTTAACAAATTTTCTGACTCATAATTAATATCAAGCGACTTGAATAAATCTTATCGAAATTCTGATGACTTTTTCAAAACTCAACAGTCAAATAATTATTATTCTGAATCTCTGATTTTTCTTTATTTACATTGTTTCATATATTAATTGCTCGGCCTACTGATTTGTATCAACAGTAATAACTGTTATAAGCTCAAGGCCATTTATTTATTAGGAAATTATTGTAAAAAAAAAACAATGGTAGACGTTATATAAATTTCGGAGATCACCACATCTCCTCATGAGACTTCTTCCGGAAATTGAACCGACGTCATCCATGGCAAACTCGTAATCGTAGTCCTTAAGGCAAACGACTTAACCACTTGTACTAAATATTTCCAAATTAATGTATGGTGTTGATCTCTAAAAAATTACTATTGTTTATTTAATTTTAATTATTTTTTCCTACAGCGAATACCGGTTGAATCTAAATTTCAAACTTTTTTGAAATGGGGGAAAATTGCAATAAATTTTACATCAGAATTTAAAATTTTGAACTAAAATTTGAGTATGTAGTTACAAATTACCGTTGATTTTTTCAAACACTCCTCCGTATATCCGTTTCAAAAATCCAAATAATTCGTATCCACTTCAAGCTTGCACTTAAATTAATTTAAAAAATCTAATTAAAAATTTTTAAATCTACAAATGTTGCATTTTTTCACTCGTTTGAACAAAGTTGTACCTTTTTATTTTTATAAAAAAAAAATATCTAAACTAAATAACAAATAAATAAATAGTCAAAACTTGAGAATATGTGGTTGTGCTATCGTTATGTCGTGCACTGTACCTACATAGATGTCGATTAAAAGGAATTCATATGTTTATAGCATTTTTAGTATGCCATTTATGTACATACATAAATAGATTGGTCAAATTAGAGACATTCGGTAAGAGATAAGGAAGCAGATGATGATTGTTTTTAATTTTGAATTGGAAACCGTTCGCAAGCCGACACTGACATATTGTAATCCTAAGTGTTAACGACACTTTGACAAGAAATGCTGACAAATGTTTTCCTGTAATTGGCTCTATTTATATAAAAATTCAGTTTGTTGAAAATGC
Source organism: Anomoia purmunda (assembly GCA_951828415.1). Classification (NCBI taxonomy): domain Eukaryota; kingdom Metazoa; phylum Arthropoda; class Insecta; order Diptera; family Tephritidae; genus Anomoia; species Anomoia purmunda. Next base: position 66,343,769 of record OX639997.1, read on the forward strand.
GTATATTGTACATACTTATATCAAGCAATACTAGGAATGTACATAAGTACAAATGTTTGTAGAAAAATGTAGAGCTATTTCAATGAGTGTGAAAGCTAAACAAGAATTGGTGTGATCAGATGAGTATTTTGGTCATAAACAATATCTGGTTTATGTAGCGTTGAACTACAATAAACTTACAATACAAAACCGAACTACAGGAAACTGACAGCATTTTACAACGCCTAGCGCATGCCCTCGATCGCTGTTATAACTTGACCGCATGGTAATTTGTTTGTAAATCGGAAGGCTAAGTATTGTGCGGAATAACAATACGATCAAGACAAAAAATTATATCAATAAATACCATCAAAGGAAAAATGTGAGATTTCTTTCAGCATGTATTATATAAATATACTTATCGTTAACTCAAAAAACGTCATAACTCTTTAACGGTATACCTACTGAGATATGGCCATTTTTCAACACATTTTTCCTGAAGATTAGAGTACAAGCTAGAAAAATTATGCTGGACGATCTAATATATAAAACACGGTTCATAACGCATGAATTAGTATACCGCAGCACGAGTTCCACAAGGAAGCGTTCTTGGGCCATTCCTGTGTATTCTCTACACAGCAGACATTCCGCCAGATCCCCATTTCACATTATCAACCTTTGCGGACGACACTGCGATCTTTAGCAGATATCAATGCGCAAACAATGCATTCAGACTTCTAGCTCAGTATTTGCTACTCGTAAACCACTCCGGTCAACCGGCGGAAAAGGACCAAGGAGCAAAAGAATAAGCCTTCACACTAGATATGAATTCCTCTCCGCCACTGTCCCTATATGGCATTATGATCCCGCGGACCAGCGAAGTTGTGTATCTTGGTATGCATCTCGACAGCCGCAAGCACATTGATTCCAAGAAATCTCAAATGAAGCTAAAAGCCAACAGCCTTCAATTTGCATTCATCACTAAAACACGTGCACAGAGTACTTCTGGCACTATTATTATATGGATTTGCTGGACGTTCGGCTCACAGTTGTGGTGTAATGCAACAGCCAGTAATTTGGGCATTATTTAAAGAATTCAATCAAAAATCTTTATGACACTCACTGGAATTCCGTGGTACATTCGGAAATAAAACATCGAAGAAGACCTCAACATCCCATAAGTAGAAAACGCAATAGCGAAAATCAAGAAAAGGTATTGAGACAAGCTAAACTTACACCTAAATCAACTAGCACAATCATTCAACGATCAAGCAGCCTGCTAATTAATATACGGGACCCTATAGCAGACATAGTCCTCCAATAGGGTGGTAGGTTTTTAAAAATAAATTAAGATTTTAAAACTGGGAGTTAGTTTCTTACAGAGAAGATTCAATAAATAATATAAAGATAAAAAAAAACAACTGAAGATAATATTTATCAAAATTTTAATAAATTTTCAACATAATTTTGAAGTGGTTAAAAAACTAGCAGAATAGTTATTACCAATCATTTTAAAAAAGTTAGTAGTCTTTTTATCTGGACCATCAAAAGAAAACAGTGGACCACTTTACAAATTTTGTGTCATATTTCGTATTTCTATTCCAAATTGCAGAGCAATGTGAACCTATTTTTGACCGCAGCCTTTTATGGAGACCTTACTATGCATTACGTCACACTATTATAAGTTTCAAAGCCCAAATTCAATACCAAACAAACGCATTGGAAATAGACGGTGTGGCTGCACCACATACGAAACACCTATCGAAATATTTACCACCATCAGCCACAGCTATGCCTTCCACATCATCAACACCAACCATTAAAGTGACATCAAAAACAAAACAATGAGATTAACAAAAGGCATTGTTGACAACCACAGCAACACCAACACTCTGACACTGATGAGTTCATGCAACATCGCCTATAGCATAGACTGCTGTCAATGTAACATTACTTTAAATACAAATTTTAGCAGTTCGAGGGCGCAAGGGCAACAATCTTTTGAAAATGTCTGTTCGCAGAATGCAAACAAATTGAAACCGCTCTGCCCTCTCGACTTTATTGTAGTTTGTCATTCACCAGGCGTAGCAGCAATAACGCTTTTCCGTTGCACACGCCTCTCACTCAATCGCAACGTGATGGCAGCGCTGTTGCATGACATTTGGTCACATTTGAGGCGAATTGGAGCATCCTCCACAAGAATGTAAGTGCATGCTCAAATGTTTATAAATATACATACATATGTACTTCCATGTATAAGTAGTCGTACAATGTGGCAATGTGGCAATGTGGCAATGTGGGTATCCCGTCTTTATGTCTTTCCGCCTGCCAGTTTGTCTGTTTGTCTGTAAACAGTGGGTACTTGTGTGAGAAGTAATTAATATTGATCGATCAGAAATTGAATTGTGTCTTCGAAGGCGTTTAAAGTAAAGTTCTTTTTGTTTTAATTGCAGCTGCATGCAAGCCACATGTGTAAAGTAAAAATGATGCATTTGGACAATTTTTATGGATGGCTTGTCGTATTTGCTTGTTCTCATATCGCCCTCTGCATGAGATAATGAAATTGGATCTCGAGAATTGGGTGGTTCATCGACTTCGGGAAGAATTCCTTTTTAATTACTGCTGTCGCTAGTTGGTGGTGGGCTCGAGTAAAATTTCTGTTACGTGAGTTAATTTAATTTTCTTCAATTTTCCCACCTATGCATCCAGCTTGATTGCGACCCAAACGCAGCAAGCCACATCCAATAACCGCAAGGCAGACATACACTATACATATTCGATTGGCTGGCGGTTGGAGGAAGGAAGATAGTGGAAACAGTTGAAGTAACTGCAAATTGCAAATTGCTTGCACTCCAATAATGCCACAAAAGTTTGCTTGACACACATACATACATACATACATACACATTGATATAGATGAGCGCTGAGGTCAGGTTAAATTAGAGCCCCCACTTCGGTCTCAATTCTTATTGGTTTTACATTTCATACCTTAGAATTTTGCAACCGTTCCCAATTAGGGATGGGAATCTCTGATAAGTTTTCGCTTTATCAGATTTGTTGTTTTTTGGTAATGCATAGAAAAATCAATCAATCGGGCGGAATTTTAAGAAAACGATTTATTTAAAAATATACCTTATTAAAACTTAGCTAATAGGGTTTTCGGTTTCTGAATTATTCGGAGAATGGTAATTTACAAAAAAAAAAAAAAAAAAAAAACGGGCTCTTTTTTACAAGTTGAGCAAAAGACCGGTTAAACTGGTTCATTTTTTTAATGTTTTTCTGTAAACAAAACACATATGTGTGCAGTATAAATTAAAAAATGCAATAAAGCTATTTACTTTGGACAAATATTCCATTGAAACCCAAAACAACATTTGCACCAAGGCTAAAACGAAAATCTAAATAAAAAATAGTTCTTACATTTGTGTAGTTGATTTTACGAAGGTTAGTGAGATACTCTCGTTTACCCGGTGGTGGCAGGGCTAATTGCCGTGCCGAGAAAGGGATTGTCCCCTAGCTAATCTTTACACGCTCTTAAAATAACCCGATCTTTTCGAAAATCCCAACAGACCCTCCATAAGTCTACTCACTACTACTACAAAGAATATGCAGTTTTTGTTATGTTTTTTGTACTTATTTTTTACTTCAATTAAGTTTGCTTTAAATGTAAACAATATTAATATGTGCCTATATTTTTGACTCAGCTGACATAGCATAGTTTTTAGAATTCAAATTTGGCAAAAGTAACTGTACGACGCTGTAGCTAAACAGTTGGCATTTTCTTTACCATAGCGCATAGAACATCCTCAAACCAATGTTAAATGTAAAACCCCCTCATAAATTTAATTGATTTCCAATTTTAATTCTTTGCAATTTGTACTTACGTAGCGTTTAGCAAGATTTTAAACATCTGTTCTCTCTTTAAGTGATGCCAAACAGAAGCTTTTGTTGTTGCCGTGTTGAAAATAAAATGCACATGAAGCGAATTAGAATGTTGCATGCTTTGATTATTTATCAAAAGAAAAAATCTTTACAAACAAACTAGAAGAAACCCCGGGTTTTATGATTGAAAAGTTCGGGACTATTTGATATTAAAAGAATCTCAATTTCAAACAAACAAAAAAACACAAATCATAAAAAAACCTGATTCGAATGCGCCGAATTAAACAGCAACTACAAATTTGTTCAAATTAAAACAGTTATAATAAGTTTATTATGTTTATTTTTTATTTTGTCTTACCGTTGTAAGATAGGATATTGACACAGATGATAAAAATGAAAGTAAAGTTGAAGAGTAAAGTTGACATAAAGGAAACACTTTAAATAGTAAAGAAACAGATATGGGAAATGAAACAAAATTCTTATCAGATATCTTGGGATATCACTCTTATCGGCGAAATAAAAAACGTTTGTCATCTAAAAATTGTTTTGAAATTTGTAAATTCTTCAAAAACCGGCACAGAAAGTTCTGCAAATTAAAAATCGCTCATTAAGTGCATACGCTCGCTCTGTTTCTGTTTTTTTTATTAATATAAAAATACATATTTGTAGTTGTGATAGGAAAAGAAATTATTTCAAAAACCTTTCTTGAGAGGCCCGTCATCAAGTTTTGTACAACGGTTTTGGCCAATTTTAGCCATGTTGTCTGCCACATTTCATTTCACTTTCAAATTCTGGCTTTCATCACCGCCCAACATCGCTCGATTATTTGCAACTCTGCCACAGTAGGAGGATCCAAGTACTTCCTTACGTAATGCGCATTGTTATCTTCGCACCATTTTTGAGTGACAGCGTAATGGGTGGAGCCAAATCCGCCACAAATATAGTATATGATAACTGAAGAAGGGCAGGAGACTTTTTTGAAGACACTCCTTCAGGAAAATTTCGAGTGTCGATGGTTCACATAGTGAACAATGGCGCGGATTTATGCCCACATTCACAAATGGTTTGCCAAACTTGAACTTTTGCTGCCAAACTTTACAATCTGAATGGGGTTTTCCGATTCAGAAATGTCTTCTTCGGACTGCAAGCAGTAAAATTGGTTACCCGGCAATGTCTTCAAATCCATTCTCAGATAAATGTCGTCGTCCATAACCGCACACAACTTTTTCTTTGGCAGTTGGGTCTCATTCATCTTGGAACTATTTTCTTTTTATAAGTTTATATACCATTTATCTTCTTAATTCGAGCGATTTACACATGTGGGGTTTTAGCTTTTTTGGCGCAATGTAGCGGTCCTTCCTAATTATAGCTATCACTTTTTCGTTACTTTTTCGTCAACTGCCAGGCTTTTCGTTCATATTAATTTTTTTCGTTGTTCATGCCTTGACTGCAGAAACTAATTAAGTTTCAAAAATGTAATTGAAGACCAATCTAAAAACAATATTTGCAAAGCCTATTATGTTATTGCTAAACATTTTGCAGCGATTATAGCAGAATATGACTGGCTGCTCCCTTCCTATACATATTAATAAAAATTTCAGACCCGTGAAAAGTGTCAAATACCGGTTATACGAAAACCGAAGTATTTAAGAAAAAAATACCCATCTCTATGCAACTTCTTTTCTGCCTATCTCCAGTAAACAAGTTGCAATTTAACGATGTTTTACGCCACTCTTCATGCTGCTGTTTTACTTGAGCTGTTAATTAAATAACCCACCCACTCCACTCCTTACTGCGCAACCGATTACCCGATGTTCTATGAAACTTGCAACGAGACACATCAGCTATATGCGTTCCCAACATTAAACGTCTGTATGTATTTTACGTGCGGAAAGCCAGACGGATGGACTTGGATGAGTTGGAAAATCCGAATCGCAAATTTTATGCGAAAATTGTTGACAGCGATGCGGTCACATTCATGCCGCTTCTTCCGCCATCGAGTCACATTCTGGTCATGTAAGTACATTCATGATCACATATGAACGCTGCGTTTTATGGCTTCCTTCAATCGTTTTATGACGTGCCATTTGGGTAAAAATTTAGGAGAGGAAAAAGCAAATATGGGGAAAGTGTAAACGAAACTTGCTTTTAACAAAACACTGGCCCGGCCAAAGCTGGCTAGGCCAGGCAGACTAGGTCCGGGTGGCGCAGTCATAAAACATTAATTTCAATTGAAAATGAAAATGACTTAACCCCGAACATGCGAATGTGTGCGTGTGTTGCATGTGTTTATGTAATTTGGCCACAATATGTATGCAACAAACTCAGTACATGCGCACAAACTGTGATCCATTGGTACATCCAATGAAGATTCCTCCGTAAGTTGTTGTTGCTACATTAAAATGCTTATTCTGACAACACCACCCCTTCTCCCCAACTCCGTTAACGAAGGCGATTTTCCACAGCTGACCGACAAAGACACGTGAATTGTATTTGCTGTCAGATGAAAATTAATTTGTTCCAGCGCCACTAAATGAATAGGGAAATGCAAAACGAAAAATGAGAATCAACACCATTTACATCAACCATCACAAGCGGAAGAAAGCATAGAAAATATGGTTTGGATATGGATGAAAAATTAAGACTTCCCAAAAAGTCAAATAAACGGCAGCTGGTGGCTTTCTATAGTTGCGTCTGACGTAAAAGGCGAGAAGGGGAAACAAAAACGTAACCAAGAGTGTTTCACAGTATTTAATTATATAGATAGACTTACAGTGTGTTTCACACAATGCCTTACAGAGAGGAGACAGATTATTTTGAATCATTGTATTCTTAAGTTATAAGTTCCTGATCGGGGATATATGAGCCCAGATACATCTACCGTCTTCTCGAGACGGCTTCACATCCGAAGATCAGGTGAATCGGGGTGCCCGGGCCGAGTCGCAGAAGCGACACAACTTGTGCGACCATATTGCGAGCCTGTGCAGATGGCTTCCCATGTCCTCAAGTTGTTTTTTGTGAGGTCACTAAACTGTTTCGCCTTGCGTAACCCTGTTCCTTTAAAGTATTTTCCTCTATACTGAGCACCTCTTTTATGGTATGTCAATCTGTCGCCAGGAAGGGCTCGGGTCCTATGGGTGTTTTCTCCGCTGAATCTCTAGCTAATCGATCGGTCTTCTCGTTACCCTCAATGCATTCGTGGCCCGGAACCCAGAGGAGCAGGATGTGATTGTGAGTTGCTAGAGAGTTGAGTCTTTCTACACACTCAAGCACCAATGGGGATCTGATCTCATATGATGATACGGCACTGAGTGCTGCTAAGCTGTCATTTGAAATGACTACCCGCTCATTGCGATAGTTCTTATTTAGGTTACGCATTGGTACCAACTTTCAGTAGTTCCAAACAACGAAAGATGATTCATCTGCAAATATCGCTTTATTCCAAGCAAATTCTCCCTTACCCATGCTAATCGTTTCTGAATAAGCGCTTCACTCAAAAGGAATGTTTCAAGTGTGCTCTGATTCCTGATGTCAAATTCTTTCTATCTCTGTCTGCTTGTACAAATGCAAACGTCTATATTTTTGGCGGAAAGCTTTTGTTTCTCTTGCCATTGTCTAAGGGTAGGATTTTGTAATGGTTCGGTCTTCGGTTTTTGAGATCGTTTTAGTCAAACCTTTGCATAGTTTTTTTATCGGCATTGCCCTCGACTTTGATGGTTTCACTTTCTATCAAAGTAACTTCACTTTTTTCGGTATTTGGGGCCTCATTTGTGGGCATCTTCGGGCCTTTGAAATGACTTACGAGGAACACAGCTTCAAAACGCTTCTTATAAATGGCACTCATTGCCTTTCAAACTAAATATTTCGAAACACCACACAAAAATTAAGTACTCACTGCACTGTGCGAATTTTAATGTATCTTTTTGACCTTCTGTTTTTCCGACAGGGCGAAAAGTTGATTATAATGAAAGGTTTGTGGCGAGATCGAAAAAAGGCAGTGAAGATGGCAAAACACCGAAACCAGTTTGTCTCCAAACCAAACTTGAAAAGGGATGATGGAAAATCGTTTCAATATACATCAATTTGAATGTTCTTTACAAATTTACTGCTTTGTTGGTTGAGTTATCATACGCTGCCCTACTATGTTCAGCAAATCTGTTTTGTGAAACATACAGTGTGTTAAAGTTTCATTTCACTATAAAAATTTCAGATTGTCTGATGAGCAAATTTGTCAAGGTCCTTCTCAATAAGTACAATTTCAGGCTATAGGATTTTCTATCGAAAGCGGGAATGAAATGTCTTGGAATTCAGCCCGATTTATATACAAAATAGTTAAGGAAATTATGAAGATGGTAAGGCCCTCCACATTCCAGAGCAGGGCTCTGTAAATGCTTTTATTCTTGCTTTTAACGCTGGGATTTATTAATATAAACATTAAATAGGGCACCTCAAAAATGGACGGTTAGGCGGGTTTATGTGGGCTGTAGATGTCAACAAAGGACCTACCAACGCGGAGCTGGAGATTATTTCACTACACTGAATGAACACTGAATGGCGGTCGCCGTAGTCGACTGTGTAGCGTGTGCCCGCTTCATTCGGTAGGTCCCGGGTTCAAATCCTGCCCGGGGCAAGTAACATCAAAAATTATAGGAACATTTTTTTTCTAATAGCGGACACTCCTCAGCAGGCAATGGCAAACCTCCGAGTGTATTTCTGTCATGAAAAAACTTCACACAAAAAAACATTCGCAGTTCGGAGTCGGCGTAAGACTATAGCGCCAATTAAGTATGTAATTAAATAAGTAAGAATGAACGCACGTCACCGTCAAAATAATTCTCGCGTAAATTCCCTAACTTTTACGTCCATTAGTGTACTCAGACATTTAAAGACAGAAAATTACCCCTACACTCCGCTTGATGTCAATTTAGATATCCCTACAGGTTCAGCACAAGAACTCCTCCGGCCCGGATAGATGCTTCTCCTGCAGAAAAGCATTAAGAGGTCCCTGTAAGATGGAAGTCCAAGCTTGGGTTAGCCCCAAAGTCGGTATTCTGGGCCAATAAGACGTCCCGAATGTACTTGTAGGTCCCCCGGCCAGTTGGACTTGCCACTTACGCTTTACACATCGGCCTAGGGGCCTACTGGTGTAGTTATTTAACGACGCTGTTACCTTTAGCATAGAGATCAGCAAACCCCTTTCATTTGCAGTATTCAAAGTTACCATTGAATTGTACGCCATATTTCTTTTGTGGAAATTTATAATAGATTAGTTTTACAACTTAATAAAACATTTCATAGTTTTCAAGATATAAACAAGAACAACTGAAATAAACAAGTCAGGGAGAGTCTAAATTCGGTAGCAACCGAGCTTTAAATACCCAAATAACAGTACTTGTTTTTAATTTTATATGAATTTGCCCAAAAGTAGCAACGCTAAGCAAAATATTAATACCAACATTGTAATGCTTTCGGGAAAAGCACGAAAAAAATGATAGGACGAGGTAGATATGAATTGTTTATCTTTTTATAAGGAAAAACATTTGCTGAGGTATCAATGCTATAACTCCTCAAGTTTTTATACGGGGCCTACAAATGCGCACTGGGACCACTTTAACATTTAAGGGTGAATAAAAGAAACGCAAACGTGCTATACTATAAGTGCTCTGAATGATGACCCCTTTCAGATAAATACCCTGGTTAATCTGTTGCAATAAAAAAAAAAAATATCTGAATTTGTTGTACTGTGTAATTTAACAATTTGTATTGCGATTGCGACTTTAGTCAATTACTAATTCGCTGTAAAGCTTTACGAAAATATTTAATTAATATAAGGCAAACAATGTTGACACTTTCGTTATAATATAAAATCTTTACCTAAAGTTAATCAAAAGGTATCGCGACATATATGTATGGCGATTTAAATTGGGATACATTCAACATACATAGTGTGATATGGAAAGTATTTATAGATATGGCAAAAGGGGAAATCTTATGATCAATGTATTTAAAGAAATATTTTTGGTTGTTCGGAAATGGTTATTTTGTAAAATGTAAGCTACCGTAGTCGGCTTTGACAATAGCAAACCTCCGAGTGTATTTCCGCCGTGAAAAAACTTCTCAAAAAATCATTTGCCATTCGGAATCGGCGCAAAATGGTAGTCCCTTCAATTTGTGTTAGAACATCCAGACGCACACTACAAATTGTAGGAGATGTTCGGCCAAATTTATTACACAAAACACTAAACTACATATATCCTTTTCAAATAGTTGTCTAGGTTTTTTTCAGCGAACAAATATCTCTAGTTTACTTCAATCAACAAAATGCTCCTATACTTTCAAAATTGTTTGCTTTTTGTCTTGGGCTGGGTCTATTGCCAAATGTTAATTTAAATTAATTTTGAATGGAATTTATTAACACTTTCGCTTCACAGTTTGTTGCAGTAATATTTGTAATGTATTCGGGCATTTCGTGCAGTCAACTGCCGCTCTCTCTATCTCCCCACCTGTCAGTCCATCTGCACGCTTGTCGCTTTGCCTCGCTTCTATTTGTTTGAGAAAAAAAATTCGTCTACAAGTATTTATTAAGTACATATGCTAAATAATCAACAAGCTCCACACTTACGTTTGCTTGTTCGTTTGTCTATCGAAATGTCTGTATTAGTGGCTGTTAATTCAATCAAATCAAATGTAAATTGTCAAGTCAGCATTTATTCAATCGAGTCTAGTTGCAATTTTCCATTCAGAGTTGATTAAAAAAGGCTTTAGGCGCCACCAAATTGTGTAAGGCATTCTGGCTTCATGTTCCAGCTACAGCTACAGCCACAATGTATGCGGTGCTGCGTAGCGTAAAGCTAGTTCGACTTTGCATGCTTGGCGGCAAACTCTGACAGTCGCCGAGACTGAGGCTATTAAAGTGTGCACGCTTGGGCCATGCGCCATAAATCGCTCTGTGCGTGGGATGTATTACAAAAGTGGAATATTGCAGCATGCCACTTGCCGCCATAACGAGATTTGACTATTTGACTGTGGCGCAAGCAAATAGGCAACATTTTGTTGCGAATAACGCCGACTGCGAATGCAACCCAACTCGATTCGTGTGCAAAAGTGAAGTGCTGAATTGCTTGGCGGTGATAGTGCGAGGGGCGGAATGAAAGGAGAACGCACTAATATTTTGTATGTCACTTATGCAACAATTGCACTTGTAATTTCGATGTTTCAAAATACCGGCACACACACACACACATTTGCGCTGCAACGTTGAATAATGCATAAAAAATTTCGCACGGAAAGCGTGAGTTTGTGTGGTTTTTGGGCAACACTAACACTAACTACAACAACAATCACTTCGAACAACACAAGTTGTGTGCATTCACCTCTCCTATTCACCATCACATTTTGACGACGCTCATACAATATTTGTGACAGTTGCACACTTGTTGGCCATTTAAACTTTTAATTAATTGAAAATTGAACAATTTTTGTATGAAGTTTATTTGCTCATATTTTTCCCAAATTTATTTTCTGTTAAGTGGCACACTGCACTGATGTGAGAATTAAACGACATATTCGTTTGGTGCGCTAAGTGTGGGAACTACTCTTCGAGTTTCGTTCTTCTGTTCAAAGAACCATATAACGATAGCCAATTAAATGGTGCGTTAAATAATAAAGAGAAGTCGTTATTTTTTTCTTGCACGGAAGCACAAAGTTTTGGTATAAAAACAAAATGTAAAAGCATCTATCTTCGCAATTTTTGTGGAACTTAGTTTTCTATTGAATTGAACGCGTTCTCCTTTCCACGCGAATTTTTTTCATTATACTATCTTAAAACATAGCAAATTATGAATTAATACTTTTTATTGTTAAACATTTGGTGCATTGAAGTTCTGTTCAATTTACAGTAATACGGGTTCCAGCTTAACGCATTTCGTGTTCTCTTAATCAACGCTAAATTTGGTACATTATATATGTACAAATGTAAGTATGTGGTGTAGGGTTGCCACCTCATGAAACCATCTGCGTAGCAAAGGCCCAAAAAACTCGTAGTAAATAAAGTTTATTTTCTAAATTTCAAGTTAAAAAAAAACCACGTCGAATGAGAAATTAGACGAGTATAAGGAGTAAAACAACCTACTCCTTGTTACAGTGGCATTGATTTATATTTTAAAAAAATCCAGTTTAGTTATTTTTTGAGTTTAATACTTAGCTCAACATATAATCGTTACATTTCGAATTTTTTTTCGCACAGAAAATAAAATTTAATTTGTGGGCTTATTGCAAAACAAACACACACATCTACTTTTAATTTATAAGAAAAACAAAAAAAAAAACACCCACAAATTAAGTTGTATTTTCTGTATTTTACCTATTTTCACGTCATACTTGGTGTAAGTGGTTAGGGTGCTTCCCTTATACGAGTATGCCGCGGTGGACGAGGTTTCGAGTCCCATGGATGCCTAGTAAGGAGAAGTCCGCTGAGGAATTAAAATCTATCTCTTTGATAGTTGATCTTTCAAATAACTAGCAATATAAAATATAAAAATAACAGTAATATAATAAAAAAAAAATGTAACAAACTTTCATCAAAATTTCAAACTTTTTTATTCGAATTTTTGGGTAACTACCCGCCTTACCTCACGTTACCTCATTGGTATTTCAACACAATAATATGCAAGTCTTTGTTTTGTTTCTTACATTTAGTGTTTAACAATAACGGACGCACGTCGGTAATTTTAAATTGACGAATACAAATTGAGCCGGTTAATATTTAAAAAAAAGTTTTCTTTTAAATTTCGGTCTTACACAATGTCTTTCCATATAACGGATGGATTTTATATAAATTCCCGTTGACTTTTAATATATTTTTGCGCTACAAGCATCGGCAATCTAATGCATCTCACATTTGTCTAATAATAGTACGACGTATGGAGGTACAGTTCCCTACATGTTTTTTTGTTTAAATTAAAAGGAATTGCTGTAGCGCTATAATTTTTCGTATGTAACCCTTATGGACATAAATCAGAGAAAAAAACGAAAAAAGATTGTGTTCTGTTTATTTGAAAGCATGCCTTTCATACATACCTAAATTCAAAAACGCTTTAAAATTCCCATTAAAACCGGGCCGATACATATGTACATGACTCAAAAATTTTGTCCGTATGTTTATAATAATATTTTAAGGGAACAACCAAGCACTTGTTCTAATCGATTTATATTAACCGCGCCTCCGATATAATTCTAACCTATCTAACCTAACGCTTGGTATGCACGGAGCGAAGCTTTTATTTTGAAGCTCTGGGGACATGTCGGTTACCAAATTTCCTTAGATTAAAAAAGCTAAATGAATAGAGAAATACCATTAAATCAGTTTTGGACGGTCATCCTTAATATTGAAAACATCTCCTGAAAACAACTTGCTTTCATTGCTGTGTGGACATTGAATTATTCTCATTCGAAAAAAAAACAATATCACATATTCCTAAACATGCATTTATTAAGTATTGTTGATATTGTTAATATTAGGGCCAGTTTTTCAGTGCGAGTTTAGATATGGTGAATTTCTTATACTGAGTTTACCCTAGCAAGATTGGGCAAAATAGAAGAAGAAAACCATCTTCTAGTTATACACATTACCGATTCTGGAGATATTACATCATCATCGACCCATACGAATTATATTCTTTTAAATTAATAGGAGCAAAAAATATCCGCTGGAATTTTCACGTTTCTTGTCTTACTGTGTATGCGTTTCGCGATTATTCGGCAATGAAGGAGATGTACGCAAAGGGAAAAAGTGAAAATTAATAAATAACACAACTGCGCAAATTATTACTTAAAAAGTGGTAACGCTTTCAAGATATAGCCAAATAACTTACCTCTAGGGTCTTTTTACATTTATTGCCAATCAGAACTTCAGAAGGTGAAGTAAAAGTAGAGTTAAAATCGTAGTAAAAGAATGTCTAAAGTTATACAAGACTACTTGGAGGATAATTTTATGATTTATCTTCCTGATTTTATAGATAAGAACGCCTATCATGAAGAAGGCTATTTATTTTAGGAGTAAGACGATCCTGCAAACAAGCCCAAAATATTGTAAACACAGGTGACTGAACCACAGTTCCACAAGACCGTCTAAAAATCTCGATTACGAACCGTTCAAAAATGTTAGGCAACCCGTTAATAAAAATATAATTGAGAAACGCACCGAGTTATGCCGATGGACAAAGCGGAAATGAAAGGAAAGCAAAAAAAGAAACAGATCTTTTATGTTTTGTTTTTGGAAAATTGGTCGATGAGTTAGAGTTAGCCAAAACTTGACCAATGCAGACTTAAAAGGATCATTGGAATAGCATTTCCTCACTTTTTTTTTAAACCCATATACATATGTCTGAAATTTTTTCACAGCCCTCATTATTACGATTCCGTTGAACACAATTTTAAATATTTTATAAACTGTTTTAGTCAATAAGTAAAATTTAATAAGTTGCACATTTTGAGGCGTAACAAAGTACGCTGGGTATTTGCTAGTATTATATAAGTATATTGGTGAAAACCGTACAAAAATATTTTACTTTAATACAGGACTATGGACAAGCACTAAGCCCCCCGATTTCCACCATACAATTGCGTACGTGTACTTAATGTATTGTGAGATTTTCAGTTTCATTTGTTTCCCCCCACTTTTGAATTTGTTTCCTTTTCTTTTGCATTACACACAAATTTGTTTTCTTGCGAGTTTAAGAGGGAATAAAATGTAAAGGCAATAAAAATAATGTTTTGTTGTCGCGGTACTTAGTGTATAAAACATATATGTAAGTGCCCATTGTTTGAAAGTTTTACATACAGATGTATGTATTATATTTATATGAAGCTTGGGTCATACGAAGTTTAAAAAAAAACTGTAGATTGGGATAGGCGTTGGGTTACCAGAAGTTATCGCAAATACATATGTAATACAAAATAAAACAAAACCAAAAAAAAAACATATACCCTGTTTTAAATTAAATTTATTTAAGTTTCAAAGACATAACTAACACTTGGTGTGCTATTTAAAAAAAAAAAATGAGCTCAACTTGGCTATAAAATTGAAATGTTAAAAACATAACTGCACACAACCACATGTGCACTGCATACGAGGGGCGGTTAAAAATTTTGCGCCCGAAAGTATTTAGTAAATACTTGAAATTTTACTTTTTTTTTGTTCATTTAGATAGCTCGTTTGCGGCAGAGAAACAAGGGTATTTTTCTGAAAGGAAAACATCGTACTTAAATTTAGTTCAGCACGTCCGAGTTTTCTTTTTAATTTGCAATTAAAGTTTAAGCGGGTCACACAATGATTTTTTGTTCTAGAATTACAACAACTTGATAAAATGCTCTAGATTTCATACTTACACTTGGACCCTACCCCATCTCTTCTTCCACCATTCTAGTCAATTTTCCTCAAAAACTGGCAACGCTAATTAAACTATTAGTAACAACTTTTATAATGCCTTCGAAAAAATATAAAACAAATGAGGAAAGTAGAGAAGGTGGTGAGTTAAAGTTAAACTTTTTATAATGAGCACGCATTTGCTTAGAAATTAAAGCCGTAACTCTTCAAGTGTTTTAACTCTTAAGTTCAAATATTCAATATTAAATTTCCTCTACTCAAACCTTACATCCAGATCTAAATTCTTTAACAATAAGGAGCTACTTTTGAAGAAATTAAATATGCATTCCATTTCAATAAGATTACATTGGGCTCGTTTTGATGTACCTAGCTGCAAAAGAACGCTACAACTAGGATAAAATTTCTTTCATTTGCAAAAGCAACCCTGTTAGCCTCTTTCATGAAAGTTGCGATTTGTTTAGTGCTATTTAGGAACGGAAAATATTTGTGCCAGGAAGTTTTAGGTTTATGTAGTTATATATTTACAAATATTAAGCAAATAAAATCGAATTAGGTCATAAGTCTGAATTTCCCATGTATTTTTATCCGGCTCATTCAAAATAGCGCAGTTTTTTCTCTTCCCAACACTACATCTCAGGTTGGGTATCATTTAACTGAGTTGGCTCAATTCGCATATCTTTCCGAGTTAGTGTTGTTGCTTATATGCAATGCGTTATCGTACCTAGTGTTCTTTTGTAACTAGGTTACAAAGAAACAGGCCCATTAAACCGAAAAGAAAATAATATGGCATTATTTTTATTAGGCATTTCAAGCCGCGAAATTATCTGTCAGCCCTCGTATGTGCATATAAAATATAGTACGTACATATGTGCTTGTGCGCTCATAAATCTATAGGATTTGAGTTTGAGCTCGAAAATAGGGGGATTTATATGGAGCAGCTGGTAATTATTGCCATTCAATAACAAATGTATGCTTTCAATTTAGAATCGAACGGGAAATTGTCGTTGTTGTTATCAGCAGCTCGTACGGCAGCAATCGAAACAGAAACAGCAGCGAAAACGAGGCAATGTGCGACAAGGAAAGTTTATGTGTACGGGGTACGAAAAATTGTGTTACAATGCATGTAATTGACAGTTGGAAAAGCAAATGACAAGAGACAAAAACTCAAACAAATAAACAGATTGCCAACTAAACACCAACCAAATCGAACAAAATAACAATCGACAATATCGGAATTAGACACAGATAGAGTGGGGGTCATAGTGAAAAAGTTCGAATGTGGCAATGGAAATAAATTTTGACGCAAGTTAGACGCCGAAAATTAAGTGAAATATTACCAGCAGACACATAACAGCAATCAAAAAATAAATATGCCGCTGCTGCAAACGTAAAATATTGCCTTGTGTGTAAAAGAATTGACAATATGTCACTAAAAGTTGCAAAAATTAAAAGACATAAAACAAGTAAACGCATTTCGGAAAATTGTGAAACTTAAATTTTTGTATCGTTGTGAAGCAGAAAAAAACTCATTTCACAAAAAAGCTTGATCTCCACTTCAAAATTTTCATATATGTATAATCAGGATTGTCGATTACATTGTTTGCAACAGTCTTGCTTTTGCAAAATATTTGAATGTGGCTGCAATGATGGTTTAGTTCAAAAGCAAACAAAAACTGTAATCTTGATGGTCATGAAATGAACAGAATTTGAAATTGTTTTTACGAAAAATGTTGATACAAGCCAGCTCGATATTCCTGATATGCCGAGTCGAGTCAACTCGGGTATTATTCGGATACACAGGCTCGAGGAGTAAAAGTATCTAATATTTATACATAGTATAGGTTTTGAATTTTAAACCAGAAATATAGTTTACAACGGAGGTCGATACATTCAACTCCCAACTCATTTGTTGCGCACTTAGTATTTTTTTCACATTCAGCTCGCGCTTGTCGATGAAGCTACAGTCCCGCTGCCGGACCGGTTTCGGATCATGGCCTGTCGGCAGCCGTCTAAAAGGCACTGTTAGATTTGGATTTTAAGCTGTGCAGAAGGTCAAACTAACCCCAGCCGAGAAAGCGCCTAGGAAACCCAGCGCCTTCTGCAGTTGCAGAGCCCATAAATACCCATTAATGACTGGGTAGTCAATCATGCGGAAAAGCCTCTGGAGGGTGCGCAAAACTCTTCGTTCCTCCTGAGGCTGAACGAGGAATGCTTCTTGCCACTGCGGAAAGTGGATAATAAGCTGTTGTTCGGGATGAGAACAGCAAAGGTAAGAATATTCAGCGCCAACGAGCCGATAACGGAGGCCGATGTCGAGGACTCCAACCAGTTGTTGGGCGACATGAGTATTAAAGCAGGCGTTTGAAGCCACCGAGAGTCCCAGCTAGGTGCTGGCTGATACCGAGAGAGTCGATAAAGACTGTCCAGGCAAATCTTAGACAACCTCCTTGAGGGAGACATCGACGTCTCATTAATAGAGTAACCTCGATTGTTTCAAACCTTATTTAAAGAAATGTATGGAAATATACTAACTTTCAAAATTTATAAAAAAAAACAATTATTTTTTATCAAATTAAGGAAAAAAATTTGTCATGAAAAACTTGGTCAAAATTGTAGCAAAAAAATCAGCTTTCGATCAATGTTGCTCGTCACTGCATATTAAATATTAAAATAGGTGTTATCGGTATTTGAATTTACCTGCCATCTATTTAGGAATCATTTTTCATTTTAACGGGTGCCCTTCCAGAACTCTGCATATTATAAGGTTGGGTATTTGTCAAAGCCCTCTCAATTTTTAAATCGGGCTTTAAGTAGTTAAGGTATCGGTTAACTGATTCTTTGGGAGAAAAAACCAAAATCTATATTTTTAAAAACTTATTTTTTTTCAAATAAAGTTGTTTTCAAATCAACTAAGATTAAGTAAAAAATCGATGCCGAACGCGTCAGGAAATTTAATGTAGTTTGTGTTAATTTGTTATGATTAGAACAGTTGTCTATGAAATTGGGTGATTTGCAACTGGTAAAAACCGTTCAAAACCAGGAACATTAAAACGTGTTCATTCCTAAGCCACACGAATAAGGTTCATGGCTTTCATTATCATAATAATTCTGTTAAATTTGGTCCGAATGTGGATTAATATTTTTAAAGCTATATTTTTATACGAAACCTTGCAGCTTGTTTTAAAAATGATTATTAACATATTTTTGCATTTTAAAATGACCAAATTTAAGACGATTTGCTTTGCTCTGTTCGGTGTATTTATTTTAATTTTTAGTATATGAAATTAAACTAAAGCGCCATTTGAGCTTTTCTTTTCTGTTTAACAAATAAATAATTAGCCAAAAAATTGCGCCACCAAGTAAAAATTTAAGTATTCAAGCTCTCACCAAATATTCATTAGCGAGTTTTCGGCATTTTTTACAACAGCGCATTGAGAAGAGGTGGGTGAATGGCTGAGAATAATAATCATGGCCAAGCTACCAAGGCTACCATTAAGCGCAAAAAAGGACCAGTAGAGGAATGTCAAATACCGAAGTAATGCAGAGAAAGAGGTGGCCGCTTGAGTCAAAACACTCGCCGTCCGCCGCCGCCACATCCGACACCAATTTTTCTACAAAGCCAAAGTCATTTTGCGTTTTCCACTCCCAACATTACAGAACCATGTCCACTGTATATATGTATGCCTAGGTGTGTGTGTGTGTATAGTTGTTGAGCTAATGATAATCACCATTTATGTAGTAAGTATATATTGTACTTATAATTGCTGTTGTTGTCACAAACTTGAGTTTTATTTTTAAGCCAGTTTTGTTGCCATAGCGTTGATCCGAGTATAATTGGCAAAAGTTTCCCTCAGATTTACACATTTTTTCCCCGGTGATTTTACTAACTTGTTTTTGTGGCGTTGGATATTCTTCATTCCACGCCACTTTCATTTTTAAACCATTATGATATTTCTATTGTCTTTTCGGCCCCATCTGGTGTAAATTTCTAAATTCTGTTTGCTTTTAAGGGCTCCTTTAGCGTAGGATTATGTTTGCATATTTTCGGCTGGAATTGTAGGTGTGGCTTTA
Organism: Anomoia purmunda; assembly: GCA_951828415.1. Classification (NCBI taxonomy): domain Eukaryota; kingdom Metazoa; phylum Arthropoda; class Insecta; order Diptera; family Tephritidae; genus Anomoia; species Anomoia purmunda. The sequence goes on from OX639997.1 coordinate 66,363,087, forward strand.
ATGAGTTATATATTATAACCAGTAAATTGCCATCACGCCGAGCAAGTCCTTATGAGTATGATTCTTACAATCTGACATTAATGTCTGACATCCCCCTCACACTACTGATATATTGTGGATATTCGGCAATATATGCAGATTAATCAATTAATCATGGGTAGATCGAAGTGCATACCCAGTAACTTTCTATTTCACGCCCTCAGAATCAAATCAATTGTCGTCGGTATAACTGAAGGATCTCTACCTTCTGGTACATGCCACAAAAACAACAAACACAGGACCAATTGAACTAACAATATAAACAAAAAACAATGCATAACGTACTAGCCCGAACGAAACATCACACTGAAACCGTTTTAAATTAATCGATTCCGATTAATTTAGACTGTTACAATTAACTGTTATCTGAAAAAAGTTCTAGCTTCGCTCTAATGCGTTCGGGTATAAAAATGGCTATTAAAGTAAGCTAAATTGATTTAATTTTTGACCACGTACTGGGAAAAAGCCAATTTTTCAAAAGTTCGTTCACAGAATACTCGTAAGGACCGCCGAACGCTATTGTTTTAGGATAGTGCTTTTTTGCGAGTACACACAATGTTTAGTCAAGAGAGTCGCAAGTCGCAAGTCGCAATTACCTGAAGTCATTTTAACTTCTTCAAGTTTCTTATAAAGAGAACAGATAAATGTATATAGACATATGAGAAAATTACTGAAACTGCAAGTAAATGAATTAGGAAACTCTAAATTCGTATGTTAAGTCCTTTACGTTTAGCCTAAAAAGTTTTTGCAAAAAACGGGTATATAGACTTTGTTTAATAGCGGTAACTCAAGTTGGTGGAAAATTCTTAAGTTACGAGTCTGCTAGATGTGAGCATCCTAATAAGATTGCTTGAAATATTTCCTTAACATTGTTTTGAATTTCTTCGCAAATTTATTGAAAAGAAAAACAGCTGGAAATAAGGAGATAGCTACTAGTTTATTAATTTTTATGGAATTTTGTTCAAAAATATGCAATTGTTAGAAGAAATCTCTTTGTTTTTAAGTTAAAAATCATACTGTATAAAGGAAACTAATAAAAAGTTCCTCTGAATTTTACTAAAATCTTATTGAATTTATTAATAAGGAAACGTTTTTGTTTTAAAAGAACCCTCTTTAATTCAAACTTCATGTGTACTGCGTGACTAATCTACTTTATATTGTTCTTAGTTAAATATTATAAGAATTTTTCATTGGATTTTTGTATTCCCAAAAAGAAAATATTTGATTTCCTTATTTATTGTTCCAAAAGTTTTCAATGAATAACATTTTAAAAATAAATATATTTACTTGAAAGTGATGCTTTTTTGTCTCTCCATGTATTTATTGTGCATTAGTATTATAAATGCCAGTTGTACAATAAAGTTTTGAACATGTGTTAAATTTCAAGAGACGGCACGTGCCAAATTACAAATAATTTGGACACTCCTTGTATTATGCAATACTGATTTCAATTATTCTCATTTATAAGAAAATATGTAAAACCATATAAATACTTAAACTTATAATAATAACAAGTAAAGCTTGTAGAATTAAATAATAAACAGTTTATGAAAACAGTATGATATTTATTCCCAAAAAATAATCTACGTAAAAAAATTTAAGTGTCAATAATGTTAAATTGATAAGATCTTCGGTTTATTGCAATTAATATTAGGTTCTAATGAAAACCGAGACTACTTTCTAAATTATATTGGAGAGGTTTCCATCTTAATTCAAAGGGTAATCTTCTTGATTACATTGACAAGTTTTCATCTTGATTTTACAGATTATGTTCTTGATTTTATTGAAAATACGTACCCAGGCGGAAAACAAATCATTGAGAAATCAGCTAAACTTGGTTCTAATTTATAGGGCATTTTAGGTGGTATTTTCGGTCAGAGTATGTAAACATTGTTTTAACTTCGCTACTTGCTAACCGATTTAGTATCTTTATCATGGAGCGCTTCACCATGCTCTACTTTTGGATGCAAATTTTAATAACCGACGAGGCGCATTTAGACTGTGCACAAAAGCCATAATTGGGTAATTTTTATTTTATGTGTCCGAAAAATGTTTGGAAAAGGTTTGACTAACTTCTGGTTTCAACGAGACGGTGCCCATGCCACACAGCAGTTCAAAAAATGAGGTTTTTGCAAAAGAAAATTCCTCAGACGTGTGATATTGACTGACCACCAAGATCTCCCGCTTTATCCCCCCGGACTTCTTGTTATTGGGTTATATAACGGCAAAGTTTACGCCAGCATGCCGAATACCATTGACGAGCTGCCATACCGACCGAGATGATGGAAGAAGTGATGGAAAATGTCCGAAAAAGGGCACAGTTAGCGGTGGCTATAAACGTGGCCTGCTGTTGTTTTTAAAAAGTAGTCCACATAAATTGTAAAGGATAGAATTAAATGGAAAAAACCACCATTATTTATAATGCAAATCGTTTCTTTCAAAAGTTATTCACCATTATCATACCGGAGGAACTGATGGCACACCCAGGAAGGATTATACGCTAAACCATCAAAGATATACTTAATATATCTACACTTGTGCTCACACAATTAAGCCACCTCACGCTTAACAATATCCACGATATTCATATTAAATTTTTGTATACAAGTAAATTTTATTCCAAATTTTTAACTTTAGAAAAATTCAAAGACTTGTAGGGAAATTGCAACCGTTTTAATTTTCTGATATGCTTGAATTGTACCATTTAATCATTTCAATTTCAATAAAATACAAATTTCAAGTGGCTAAAAATTATTCCCTAGATGGCGGGGAGTTAATCAAAAACTTTGTACTTATGGTCCGATTTTGATGATATTACAAATATATGATGATTAAAAATATTCAGAAAATCATTATTTATAGATATTTAAATTAAATCGATGAAGCAATCAAATTAAAAGTTTATATTGCACATAGAGAAAATTATAAAGAAAGTGGAGTAGATTGTGGTAACGCTAACTCTCTCTTGAAAAATTCATCTTTATGGTTGGACTTAGTTCGACTCTAATAAGCTTTGAGAAGTTAGAACAATGCTCGAGTCAAAGTTGACTCTTAAGTTATTTACATATATTTTCGACAAATATCCCATTGAGAATTATATTAAAAACTCCATCTAATTTCAGAATTGACTTCATTAGTACAGAGCGAAAATGCCACCTAAAATTCTTTATAAATCAAAACAAAATTTAGCTAATTTCTCTCTATGATTTCTTTCAACAAGAAGCCCTTTCTATTACGACTGGTTATGTCTTTTCAATAGAATCTAGAAGATAATCTGTAAAACTAAGATGAAAAATTTTCTATGTAATCAAGAAGATGGCCCGTTGATTTAGTAGATAACCTGTAAAATTAAGATGAAAACCTTTTCAATAAAATTAAGAAGGAAATCTTGGTTTTCATTATAATATCATCTTAATTTTAATAAGTCGATGATTTTATAGAATTATTGTCACCTAAAGTTTTTTAAGTAGAATATAGATAATAATAATTTTGAGTACTTACTTATTTCGATAAAAGCTGTTTATTATAAACAAATTATAATATACTAAAACAATTAAATTAAGTATAACAACTAGTGTTGTCAGATTATGAGTGGTATGGCATGTGTCATTTCTTGACCATTAATGCAAGTTTAGACAGATAAAGTTATTTATTTTTGGAAACATTTATTGAATTCATATTTTATTTTTGAAATGTTTAAAACTTTAATCAAAAATTTGCATTAAAAAAATATCAAAGAATAATATTCATAATGTTAAACTAAAAACAAAATAAAGTAGATTATTCACAAAGTAGATATGTAGGTTAAGACGTGAAAATCAAAACTGGAATTAAAAAGGGATATTTACAAACAAAAAAAAAAAAAAAATTCCCTAATTAATAAATTCAATTAGATTCTAGTAAAATTTAGAGGATCTCCTTATTAATATATTTTATATAATTTTTGACATAAAAACAAGGAGATTTCTCCCAAAAATTTAATATTTTTGGACATTTTCCTTTTCAATAAATTTTAGAAGAAATTCAAAGCGAAAATTCTTGCGAAGATTTCTTCAATCTTGTCCCCTCTTGGCCCTCTGGCCACCAAGCCTTTTTAGACGTCGATCTTTTTGATTATAGGTGAACTTTTTAGGTCTGTGTACGGTGCATTATTTTCAAATTCAGCAAGGTTGCATTTTTGGCTTTACAATACTGTTGCAAGTGTATGGAAAAGTAATAATCATCGCAGACGAAGCCGCATGCATCCAATGGTATTTTTATGAAAAGAAATTAATGAAACCTTTTAATATGAAAAACGCTGTGGATATTGTGAAAAGATGTAGGTGGCTTAATTTTGTGCCCACAACTGTACATATGTGTGTAGACTCAATATGCAAATCAGTACCATAAAGGCAAAGAAAGAAAAACAGATGTACGGGAAAAGGATTTTCTCGTACTCTTCAAAAGACAACTTTATGCAAATTATGTTGAAAAAAATTAAATATAAACTCTCCTCCCACATGTGTATGAATTTGCATATGTATGTACATCCAACTCACACCAATGCTGGGCAATAAAAATAAATTGTCATACCGCATATCACATTAAACCACATACGAGGGGTGTTCCGTAAAGACTGCGAAACCTTTCGCTGTATGGAATCTACTTGAGAATAGAGTGACTTGAAAATTTTATCTCAACGAAAGAAACTAATTAACACGAAAAATAAAATGTAAGAGAAATTTTCAATGGAAAATTAACAGGTTTTCTTTAGTATTCGAAAAATTTACGGGACACCCCTCGTAAAAGCAAGAAAACAACATAGCTAATTTTTTTTTTTTTTTGCCGAGATGCATAATCTGAAAAATATGGATAGCAGGACTGTGAACTGCCGCCGTTCAAATCATAAACTGCAGCATTTCAGCTTCAAGCATGTTTGTTTTTATACCTATTCCAAGAATTTGTTTTTGTCGCATTTACATTTTAAAAGTATTTGCATTAAAATAAAGTCGGAAGAAATGTTATTTTTTGGGTTATTCGCTTTTGCTGCGCATCATTACACTATGGCAGATGAAGCGCCAGTACTTTGTATTTTTTGTTCTTTGTTTTTTTTTGTGCTTAGCAATGGCGCATACTTTCATAAATGCAAATGAACTTTGGTCGCCTCTTTGGTGCCACATTGTCACACTCATAAAATAAAAGGCCATTCCCAAGTAAATTTATATTTGCAAAGCATTCTCCTCAATAATTTGTCCAATTATTTATGCGGCTGACACTCACCTGAAATGAAAAGAAGAGAAAAAGTAAAAGAATTAATTTCCTGGTATGAGTCAATTGCATTTGAGGTGAATAACTTTTTATGATCAATAAAATGAGGAAAACAAAAACCTATAAAAGTATCCCAAAAGGTTTATTTGGTACACAAATCGTAAGAAAAAAACTTCTTAATTAGAGTTTAATGTCACACACAACGAAAACCTTTCAATGAGCCAGAAATTTTTAGTTTGTATAAATCAAAGCAAAGCTTTTTTTGTTATAATAGCACAGTTTTTTAACCCTTATTTCTTTTCATACTACAATTTCCATTTATAATACATTTTTGCTCATTACGCAGAGGTATGAAAATACGACAAAGGACACGATGTCGGGCCTAAGGTATCGATAAGGTAAAAGGTGTTTTTTTTAGACTGATATGTATAACTTTAAATTGAAATAAAACACATAAAAAATTAAGTATGATGCCAAATTTTTTTTATGGAAAAGATATTTTTATGACATTTTAACGATTTCTGGCATATGTCCGCCACGACTAGCTTTGGTGAATCGGATGCGATCAGTGCAATTTTGAACCAATGGACAAAATCCAACTTGTTGAGCACGGCGGCGAATAGACAAATTCGGATCTTCCCAGCATTATCAGTTACAGCACCAATATTTTCTTCTGTACGTACAGTTCTTTGTCTTGTTGCAGGGTTTTCATCGAGTAGAGTAAATGTTGTTCGAAATTTATCAACAGTTCGACGAATAAGCTGCTCTGATGCTCGATTATGTGGACCATAAAATTCACGATGTGGGAACAGAGCACTGATTTTTAAAGTAAATTCCCACAATTTGTAAACGTTGTTGCGGCGTTATTCTTTCCATGATGATTTATCAATGCTTACTGAACAGAAATGTCAAAACGAAATATAAACAGCAATCCTTATCGAAATTTCCATCAGACTAAAAAAAACACCCGTTACTTATTCATGGTATATCACTAAACGAATTTGATTATGGGTACCGAATTAAAAAGATTTGATACCCAAACTATCGATACTAATTAAAAATTAAGATCAGTCCTAATTTCCAATTAGGTCGTTAGCTTCCCATGTGCAATATTAATGCTCAATTTTGCAAACTGTGTACCGTTATTTAATTTTGGCAATTCTGTGCCGCTAATATGGCCCCCCAAATCTGCGCATAGTTGACAGTAGATGACACACCTCACCTGAAATTGGTGAAAACGAATCAGCGACCTTAATGTGGACCTTGTGTTCCTTCCCAAATTCGATACGATGGTGGGGTTCAAGTACTCGATTCCTAAAAATATCGAGTAAAAAACATCGGTTTCAAATGCCAAAAGTATCAATATGGTATTGTCGTAGTCGAAATTCGTATCCCTAAATACGACATACGACACTGTAAAAAAACCAACTCATAATCCTTCAAGAAATGCGAGTACTATGCCATGCGGCCTCCGCAGCCGAGTGCGTAGCATGTATTCGCTTCATTCGGTAGGTCCCGGGTTCAAATCCTGGCCAAATATTATAGTAAATTTTTTTTTAATAACTTTCGCCTCCCCCAGGCAATGACAAACCTCCGATTGTATTTCTGCCAAGAAAAAACTTTTCACACACCTGATCACAATATTCCAGCTACTCATAAATTTCATGTGGAGCCTAACCGATACAAATAATTAAAACATTCAAAATGCCGTAACCCGAGTTTTCGTTAGAAACCAGTGATGATGAGGTGGTCAGTAGGATTTATATAGAAATAGTGAATAGTTCGGAATTAAAAAATATTAATTTTAAAGAATATTTCCAGTTAAATAAAAATTTAAATGAAGGTGTTCTTGAAACCCCGATTGAATTATCTTTAAATAACTCTGTTTCAATGTGAATAGTTATTGGCAAGTGGACACTTCTCTCTCACTCTTTGCAAAAATGTGCTAAATGCAAATTAACGGCGCCGCGATGCGTAAATTTGAGATACAAAGTATAAATATTTTATTTTAAATGCAGAAGTGATACATAATTGCAAAGTTGACAAGTCTTTTTGTGGAATAGAGCCCAGGTAAATCTACTATTAACATTCCTGATACGCCAAATCTTGGAAAAACCCCAGTGAGTGTGCAACATGCCATTTCCAAGCTGGATAAATAAGCGAAACGAATGGGTCGAGGTGAATGAGTGGAAAACGCAATATATCCTGCCATCCAGGCAGCGCTTTTGCGTCTTGGGACCCACGTTGCTATTACCAATGGAAACTTTGACAAAATGGAGGGATTTGTTTATCTTGTAACCAGCAACACCGATAATAATGTTATTCTCATCAAATCACACTCTATTGAACTTTCATCAAGCCCATGTTATTATATGGCGTAGAAGCGTGGGCGCTATCAACATCGAATGAGATGGCCCTTGGAGTGTTCGAGAGAAAGATTCTAGTAAAGGCTTTGGAACTTTTAAGTATTTGCGAGGGCGCATACCGGAAGGCTTTATGAGCTTTACCGCGACGTAGATATAGTTCTGATTCGAGAATCTATCACTAAAAGTTCTTATAAATTAATTCTTCGATCTAAGTGGCTGATGTGCTGATACAAATTGTCAAATCAAATACTCTTAAATCACCTTAGTTTGACATGGATTAATATTTATGATAAAAGTACAGCGCATAGCCAATGAACAATAAATAAGTTGATAAATATGAAAATCTACATATTTATGTATGGCGATGAAACGAAGTATTGCAGAGGGTGAAAGTGAACACAGGAGCAACACAATCAAAGGCTAAGATAACGCCCCATAAATATAAATATAATTCATAAATTATACTTAATAAACGGACACATTCGAACAAAAGCTAACAGAAGCAGACAAAAGTGCATAATGGCCGAAAGCTATAAATTTAATTAAACAGAGGCAGGCGGCTGGCTGATTTGTAAGTTCAAAATTGGGGATGCCGCACATTGGTAAAATAGCATGTCCGGAATGGTGGAGGGAAAGACAATTTGTTGCAGCAGTACCAAATTCCTTCATGAATGAGTCAAATTTTATTTTAATAGTTCATTCTTTTCATTTCATTTAGTTTTCTTTTATACACTGTAAAAGCGGCAGTTATTCTCAACTATGCTGCAGACAAAAAGAAAGTAAAGAATCGAAAGGGAATAGAAGTAAAAAATTTTCAATACATAATACCAAGTGCAAATAAGAGCACAGAGCGACAAATTGAATCCAAAGAATTGTAGAATAAAATGAATAGCAGATTAAGAGTAGTGAAATTGCAACTGTTCTTCGAAGATATGAAGTGCTGATGTCGTGTTTGTTTCTGCCGGAGATAATAAATGATAGGCGTAAATGGAGAAGAAAGGAGTATTCTTCCATTTGCGTAGAAGTTTTTTCTGAAAAATAATTATTTACTGGTTTTGCAGTTCAGATGCATGACGTAGGGATGATCTTTCCTGGATTCCAGTCTTTTTTAAGTATCGTAAATCCGGGATTACTTGAAAATAATACAGGGATTTTCGTGTTTAAAACAGATTTTTTTAATGTTTCGGGGATGTTTTGTAGCCCATTAAATTATAGTATAATAAGGAGATAATAGGGAGGAGCCTCGAAGTTGCCACAAATTACAAATTACCATCTTGCCCATTTTCATTTTTTTATGCAAAAACGTAGGTAATACAAAATTCGAAATTGTTATGCAAAGGAATGGAATGTCGAATTTTTCTAGGTTTTGAACAAAGTTTGGTTTCTGTTGATAAGGAGATCATGGTTTGGCAATAAAAATAATAAATATGACACAAGACACTTTGTGAAATTTATTCAAATCAAAATTTTTTGGGGTTTGAAATTTTTTGGTGTGACTTGTTAACAAATATCAATATTTTGACGGTTTATGATTTCTCTTAAATATAAAAAGCAATAAATACATATTTATGTATAGTAGATCTGTTTAAAGTTAAAGACTTACTTACTTAAGTTTTATTTTGACATACATGAAAACATTTTAAGGCCTACTACTTTCTGCTTATTCATCGATCGCCTATCGTACTAAATGCCACAAATTGAACTATTATCGTTTGATTTGCTATGGATGAAATAATTTTCCCAATAAAATACAAATTTTATTTATAGTTTCTAGAATGAGAGCTTTTTTCTAAATAAGTATGAATTTGTAAATCCCGGGATTGTAACAACGAGATACCGAAAATTCCGGGATCGTAAAAACTTCGACTAACTTCATTATGTCCAGCCGAAAATTAAATGCTATACGAACAACCCATATACTTAAAAAACCATATTCGTTGCATAGGATAGAATTAATAGAGTTAAAAAATGTGCAAATTTCTTTCTCGAAGATCTTTCCTACAAACTCGGTATTCGGGATATAATAACAGGGCAAGAAAAATTAAGGCGGGATTTATGAAATCCGCCGGACTGGTACTGCCTTAACAACGTGGGAAACGGAATAACTGTTATCTTCATTATTGGACTAATTAGCATTATGGAGCGGCCTGTTTGGACTGCAATCGATGATATAGATGATAGCAAGGTGAAAAGAATAATACAGAAGGTGGCACAGATTGTCATTCCGCTAAGCTTCTCTTGGAAATTTTGACAGAATTTCTTCGTCCCAACGGATTTTGTTCACACAATTCGTGTATGTCTACTCCTAACCATGGGTATTCTTTCTAACATGTATACCAACCTGTTTGCTCTCATTGCTCTCCACCGGTAAACCTAGTGTGACGTCAGAGCTAAGTCTCTAAATTCCAGTTCCATCAATAGAGTACTCAAAACTTGAATATTTTCTCAAAGACGATCGCACGACAAGTTACTCGGAATGGAAATTTTTGACAGTTATGAGGTGAATATAATCTGCGACCTCTTGGGGCTAGTGAAAAATTTGCAAGCAATTAGAAATTTTTGACAACAAACAGAATGAAGAAGACCGAAGTGAATTTTTATTATACATGCAAAAAATCATCGGCAAAAAGTTAAAAAAGCTATATTACTGTAAGCATATAATTATTTTGTTAATAATTACTTAGAAATTTAATTCACTACAACATTAAGTCATTGGTTGCGGTTTAAACATCTTACCAAGCAACTAGCATGGCAATTTGTTAAAAGGTATATGAAATGCGCTGACCTTAATTCTAAAATAATTGAAAATAGTAAAGATAAGTGTTTTATTCTGCTATGTAACTAAAATAAAAAGTTAGCGATTGACTCAGTCGAAAATTAAAATTCCCTCACCATAATAACAATATATATCACTGTAGAACTTTTCTATCGTTTGGCACAGGCCTTTTGTATAAATATGATGTAGATTGCCTCCTGGGGCTACAGGCAATGCCCGATAATGAAAACCAACACTTTACTGTAGCTGCCGATTACAGTGGTATATTCATTTCGAGTGGTAACTCCTTCTGAGGCGTATAAAGATTTGTAGATCCATTACCCAGGGCTTTTAAAAGTTTTATCCAGTCATATAAACAATAAAAATGGTTATGGTAAAATAGGCTAGGTAATTCGGCCTGATACGTCCACATCTGGCAACGCTGACGTGCGTTTGAAAGGTGATATTCCAGAGCACATTTGCATTGAAGACAGTTCTATAATATGTCGGGAAAGATATTCTTATTTGAAAATTAGTGAAATATCTGAAGAAATTTGCTATGTGACAATGGAGGCGACTGACGGTACTTTATTGGAAAGTTTTTAATGTATCTACCGTAAAGCCCGGAACTTGGGTAATCTGCAAATCTATCTTGATGGCAAGAAATTGGTCTAACGAAGAGCCGCGGAAAATCTAGTAGTCGAGGTAGTACCCGAAAAATAGCGAAACGTCATAGATTGATTAAAATTTTTTGCAATAATTTACCCAAAAATTGCGGAACGCTTTGATATGGTCAAATACTTTAAAAATATTTTCCCTTGCCGAAGTACTTCAAACATACTTGAAGTACAATAATTGAACTTTGTACTGAATTTCAATTTTTTTTTATTGAGATATACATACCATTCTTCCGCATCGGCGCCATATGCTTCATAGATTTTTAGTTGCCAATTCGGTCTGGCGGCAAACAAAAAAAATTATTCAACAACATTGTGGAGATGAACAATATAGATACATATGTGGTAGAGCAGAAATGTACAATTGTACAGTGCTAGAAACAAATATTGGCATAGTGACTTTTTTATATTATTCACAAAGTTTGTTATGCTATAACTCTGTCGCCCACGTTTTATCAAAATATGGTTCATTTTGTAAGCAAAACCATGTAAGTCCGAATTTCACAGTTTGTACAAAATTCAGCAAAATAACAAACAAAAATGTCATCAAAATTTCAAACTTTTTAATTGGAATTTAAGAAAATTTAGCCCATTCAATTCAGTATAATAAACTACAACAAGAGACTAAACCTTCGCGCTGATTTTGCCGACGGATCACGTATTTTTTACTTACACCATTTTCTACAAAAATCTGACTGATAAGTTTCTTGACACTTTTTCAGTTGTCTGAGTTTTTGTGAGTTTTCTACAAGGTTTGAAATTTGGACTTATATGGTTTTGTTAAGAATGAGATATATTTTGAACGAATGCAACATTTTTAGCATGAAAATCACGGAGTATTATAATAGAGTTATTGTGCCAATACTTTTCACAGACACTATATATGTATATGTATGTATGTACTTTATTCCCTCATTTGCCGTCAATGAACTCTTTCTGTGTGGCACGCATCATTGCGTTGCTTAAATGCAATTTTTTCTCAAAACACATACATACATACGTACGTGCATACAAATGCATGTAGGTACATATGTACATAAGAAACTCGCCTCAGCAATGATGCATCACGCGGAGTGGCGTCCTCCATTTAACTTATTTCGGGATTTTTTTTGCAATATGTGCGAAATAATGCGAACTCCCTACTTCCCCTTCGGTTTTGTACCCATATCCTACCTGTTGGGAATCTTTACCACGATTGTGTTTGTGTCGAAAACAATAATATCAACAACAACAACAGCAACAAACACCACAAACAATTACATATTATAAACAATAAATTATTTTGCACTTTTCCGCTGCCATCAATACACGAGTGTCCTGCAGTGTCGCTGCATTTGCCATTCGTATGTCATGCCGAGAATCAGCAACCATGCCATGCCTGCCACTTCGCAACATCAGCAACAATTCTCGAGAACATCCCTTTGGTAAATTGGTAGATGGAATCTACTGTATATTCTTACAAATACGAGGGTGGCTTGATCTTACACAATTATCGAAATTCAATCGCAACCCACTTTAGACCTACACATTATTATCCCAAAGTAAAAAAAAAAGTTGAAATTTTGATGAACATTTGTTGATTTTTGATAAATTTTGTACATACTTAAAAATTCTGGTTTATATACTGTTTAGAAGGAAATCTTCTTTAGCGGTAGTGATTTTTTACATCGCGTAACGAAAGTCGTGCCAGAATCGCTTTACTAATTTCTACCACTATATTTACTAATTTCTTCCACTATTTTTGATTATGTCTACCACTATTTTTATTAATCCTAATAGTAATTTCTCTCACTATTTTTACTAATCTCTTCCACTGCTTCTACAAATTTTTACTAATTTCCACCACTATTTTTACTAATGCTAATACTAATTACTAATTTTATTAATTTCTCCTACCACAAAAAAAGTTTTACTTCTGGCTCGCGGACTTACTACATAGGTGCACACGTGGTTTTTATATATATATATATATGTATATAAATTTTACTTTATTTTTCGATCAACTTTTTTCGGTCGAAAATATCGTTATTCTTTGATCGATATTTTGTGACATTTTTTTTTTTTTCGATCATAAAGCACATTCAGCCCCATCGCAAATTCCTTGGGAACAAATGTTCCCACAGGGGAAAAAAATTTTGTTCTCCTTTTTTTACGAGCAAAACAATTCATTCCCGTTCCCGTGAAGTTGGCGATAGAGCTGATTAGTGTCATCGATTATCTTTTATCGAAAAAATATAAATTAAAAAATAACAACCAAACTAGGTCGAAAAAAAAATCACAAAATAAAATAAGGTCAGAATTGTATAGCAAATGATTTTCCTGTCCTGTTTTGTTATATTACGAACTAAAGTTCAATACAAATTTAACGAAAAGAAAATTATCATAAAAAACATTGTGAATATTACAAAAACTCAATGTGTGGTCAATTGTTTTTCACGGCATATTATAAAAGCATCTACATAATAAATATGCGTGCAGTTAGATTCTCAACGAAATTTGCACTTTCTCCATCAGCGCGGGAACTTATCAAATTGGCCTCGTACGCTACAACGGTGAAAAATCAGGTCACATGCTCTCTGCCGCACTGATTGTGAATTATAGTGACGCTTTGTCTTTTTAATACATGCGGCAAGGCAATAAGAAATGTGTAGTAACAATGCACATTACATATTGCAAGTTACAATGTGTCGCTGCATGTTCGCCTCCTGGTTCTTTGCTGACAATGCAGAATGTATGTTACATTTTAATTAACTGCAGCAATAATTCTTCGAATAAAATAAAACAAATTATTAGCAACTCGTAATAAAGGAAAATGCACTTAGAATACTTTTATTGCAAAGTTGTAGATTGCGAACGCATAAAAGCAGTCATTCCTGCAAGTAGGAGTAAATAGTGGAGACAATTTAAATTTACTTAAAATTTTTGGCAAATTGCTTAGAATACGTTAAGGTAAATTCACTGAAGACGCAATTGAGCGAAGCATTTCGGAATGTCCACAAAGCATGCCACATGAAGTGAAATGCAATTGCAGCAGCTGAAGTAATAATAACACTGATGATAATAACAATTTGGCGCTTGCGCTATATGTACTTAGTTTGATGTTTGGCCGAACTTCTGCTACAATTTGTGATGTGCGTCTTGATGTGATAACACAAATTGAGGGGCCTACAGTTTTGCGCCGATTCCGAACGGCAAATGATTTTTGTGAGAAGTTTTTTGATGGCAGAAGTACACGGTTGCTATTATTAGGTTGGAGTGGCAGCCGCCTGCAGCGGCTCACTTAGTTCAGTAATAGTAGGCCCATTGTGTTACCACAAGAAAATTAATACCATCGGAGGAAAGATTACCCCTCACCAAACTATATTGCCTCGCTGATGAATCTAAAACAGGCAATTAACCTCAGTGTTTGAAACCTCGCTAAGGTCATCCAGAAACGGTAATCCCAGATACCGCATCCTGCTTTTACGTAATGCAGGACACTTACACAGTAGATGCAAGACCGCTACCTCCTCCTCGTCATTCTTGGAGCTCCTGCAGCATCTTCGCAAGGGTACGTCCAACCTAACAGCGTGTTTCCCTATCAGACAGTGCGCTGTCAGAGCCCCGATCACGTTCGAAATGTTTTCCCTTCTTAGAGAGAGAACACTGCGCGATCGTTTCCGATCCCATTTAGGCCACGTCTACCTTGAGGTTCGACAGGTCGTATCGTTGCTATTATACAAAAACAGGATAATGGATTAAATATAGCCTATGTCCGTGTCATAGGAATATGTTTAGATACTTATATTTTATATTTCATATACAAATTCTTTTTTAGCTTCATATAAACATTGAAGATCGATTCAGAAATGTTAAAGATATAGGGAAAATGAGATCCCCGAAAACCGGATGTTTGATCCTAACTCCAGATTTTATGGGTATATTTGGGATATTGAGTATAAAGGTTTTCATTACTCGAGTAGGCGCACAATATTTGTTATGTGGAATTTTAAGTTAATTTTCACTGTTTCGCAATGTTATTTGCTTTTAAGTATAGTACTATTAATACTATTAATTAATCTTACTTTTGATTTTACGATCGCTTAAGTTAGTTAAACGTTCCGATTTAAATTTCTTTATAGACTGATGCAATTTATTTTTCAAGCAAGTGGTGCCGGCTAATAATAACAGGATAATTGGAGAACAGTGCTGGAAAAACCTCTCTCTAAAAAAATTAAAAATCCTGACATTTCTGCCACACACTTCTAACGACGCTTGACCTTAATGTGGAAATATATAGAAAAGATGCAGGTTCACGCCAACATTTTAGAACGTCATTAATGATACTTTTATCGCTATGACAGGCTATGAAAAATTTCCGGAAAAATTTCACTCTTGAAAAAATAACTGAAATGCAAAAACCTGTCATTGCGACAATTCGAAAGACACACACACTGGATAGCTCTAAATATCTCAGAGCGGAAACGTTGGTTTCTCATACAAATTGTGATGTTTTAAAACTACTTAAACCGAATAATATAAATCGCAATGTTTTTCCAAGAACAATTTGTTTTAATACTTATATTTTTCACGTTATATCGGAATTATATTTTGTTGCAATTATTTCCTAACATAAAGTTGAACAACTTTAAACGCGATATCAGGTGCAATTTAAGAAAAGGACAAAAGCCGGACTCTATTCTAACAAACAAACTAAACAAACGAAATGGGAGAAACAAAGTACTGTTCCTTATCATAAAGTAAGTAAGTTGTCATTTGACTATCTTTTTTATCAAACCTTAAAAGTTAAAGTGCTACTAAAATTCCTTCTAAAGTTCTGTCTCTGGAAGTTAACAAACAAACAAATATTTGGACAATTTAAGTACTCAGTCCTTTATTTGTATTACCATTTCTATCTTAATCCGTATTTATATCTGTTCTATAAATAGTCTGCAAGGGCGCCGAAAAGCGAGCGACACACCGACGTACTGTTAAATGCATACACCTCAATAGTAAAAAAACATTCCTACTCTTCCGGTAGGCGCTTATTTCGCCTGCTTTGCCAAAGAAGTGACGACTTCAGGTCGACAGACAGACGCGTTAGCCGCACACTACCGACTCAACTTGGGCATAAACGTCAACAGTTCGTCGCACACACTCTTCGTTACGCTATTTGACTCCAGTGGATCGCCGGATAACTGGCTGTCTGCCTTTTGGCGGAGAATGGACCGTACAGATTGTGCAACAGCGCCATCATCTCACCATAGAATGCGACGCCTGTCTTCAAATGGAAATGGGAATTATGAATCATCATATAATAAATTCTTTGGTTTCCTCTTCGTTGGAAACCGCTCGTCGTGGTAGTCGCCGAGTGCTGCTGTTGAGAACGGAGCAGCATGCATTGGAGGTGGAGGTCTCCGTCGAGTTTACCAAAAGCAATATACAGGGAAAGAACAAAAATCAGCACAGCATGAAAACAACCACAACATTTGCACCCGCAACCAGCCCACCAACCTCTTCCTAGCTTCAAACACATTTCATAGCATACGAAATGAAAATCAGGAAAGTAAAAATATAGCAACAACAAAAAGGCTTTCATAGAGACAGAAAACATATACATTTTATAGATGTGTGTGGAAGTATAGTAAGTGGAAATGACGATGCCGGCAACGCAACATCACCATCACCAACTGGCGACGAGGTGGCACAGCACAACGCAGCTAGTGTAAAATCGATAATTTTATGGCGAGAAATAACGTCAAAGAAAAGCTAAACAAATAAATACTTGGATTGGGCAACTCAACAGATTAGGGATACATGAATAAGAAACACAAAGAAAACAAACGAAATGTAACGCCCAAAGTAAATAGGCATAAAAGCTTAAACAGTGGCAGAAACATTCTTGTATCTTCCAAATTATTACGATATGAGGTGCAAATGAGACAAAATACAAGTCGAACCATAACTTGTTTGCCCCTTTATCGAATTAAGAAGTGATAGGCTAAACCAGAGGAAAGGTCAATAGTTTAGTAGCAATAAGTAGTAAAGAAGATATTAACCTTTTTTCTTGTTAAATTATAGTTGGAAAGCAAAGGCACCCATTTCAAAATGAAAAAATACTCCCCATCTAAGTTAAGATCTGAAAGTTATTTACTCGTACCCGAACGTAGTAAGGGCAACAAGTGTTACCCCAAAATAGATTTGTTGAAGATTCAAAACTTTAATAATATTACAAATAATTTGGCGCTTATGTCATATAGCCCGATGCTTGTCCGAACTTCTACAATAATTTTTGGTATGCGTCTTGACGCTGTACTACAAATTGAGAGGCCTACAGTTTTACGCCGCTATTAGAAGAAATATTTGCTATAATTTTCGGCTAAGGCGACCGCATTAAATTACTTTGCCTTTGGTTACCAGCCGGCAACAGTTATTTTAATTTGCTACAAAGGTATAGTGTAATAGTGTATATAAGGCTGCCGATTAAAAATTTATTGAGTATCGAGCTCTTATTAAATTTTTCGACACTTCGGATTCCTTCTTCTTCGAAGTTTGTTAATCGACTAGTCAACTAATCGATTAATCGACTAGCAAAAGTTGTCTTCAAAAATGGTCGACATCACTTAATCCTCTAACTGTTTCTTTTCGACTTTTTCGACTAACCGCTCATAAACAACTAGACGACGTTCGTTTTCGATTTTTCGACTAGTTGTTTTCTTTCAAAACAAATTTCTGTTTGAATGTTTGTGCTTATTGACAAAGCTCCTTTTCCATTATAATGAAGCTTTTATGAATTTATTGTGAGTAGCTGTTACTAATTTTGGTTAGCCGATTTTCAGACTACTTGATGATGAGCGGTTGGTCGAAAGTGAACGGTTAATCGAATAGTTGTTATTCGACTATCAACTATCAAAAAAATTGCTAGTCGACTAGTCGAGTAATCAGTTAGTCGATTTTAACAAGAGCTATATTACTCAATCTTAGAAAAAGATGATGGACATCCAACCTGATGAGATTCCGGCAAAATTTCACTAAGGATTTTAAGGATCGAAACATAACAACCACGGACGATTACAACGCTTCTTTTCCCATCAATGGTGATATTCTATTAAAGAAAAACTCCAAGGCTACCATTAAAGAAGGCGGCTTATCTGAGCTCAGCCATCCCTTGGCGACAATTCAGACTATTTTGGGAGTCACCATCGTCTCGAACGCCGATGACCGTTCGATATTGGCCTCCTGCAATGTAAGTGACGGCATATGCTCGAAGTAAGCGGCTTTTTCTCCAAACTTGCTCGCTTCTTCTATAACATTCACATCCCATGGATTCGGAGACTCTTTTTACAATATGGACGAAGGTCAGGCTCAGCTAAGCATATATGTCTACGGAACCATTTTTTCAACACAACAAAGTCTTCATGTCAGTCGCCAGCAACGTTTTTTGACACAATACAAAGCAATTGGTCGGCTAGTTTTAAATTACATTGCACCAATTTGGGCGACATGGAACAGTAGAAATCAGTGGACCAAGATTCAACACTGCTACCCAGCGGCACTCCGAATTGTGACTGGATGCCTTCTGACCTCGAAAGAGTCACAAGATGATTGCGTGCTCCCAGTTAGGGAGTAGCACATCATGCTTAGCAAGTAGGATGCCACCTTCCTGTGGTCCCCAAAAAGCCACTTACAAGGAGCCGGTCCGCTTCCCAGGTACGTCAGAAGACATATCCTCGAACTTGAGGACGGGAGTCGAAATTACACAAGACAACCAATGGATCCGTCAGCGTACATATAGGCTATAAACAGCATTCACCCAGAAACCGTCACCAATTTCACTAACTCTCGTCCTGTGAATGCAGTAATTTCAAACCACCGCCCATTGCAGACGAGGAGCTGCAGCTGCCTTGTGAGTCCTGCGTCACGCGGGTCCAACTACAACCAGGGTCTTCAGGAAAAAACTAGATTCACGCTGTCTTCCGCGATTATTCGTTTAAGGAATGGAGTGGATCAGCTGTTTTTATTTTGTTAAGCTAATTACGTTTATGAGCAAATTACGATGAAACTAAGTAATTTTACCTTGTAAAATGAACCAAAAAATTAAGATGAAATGAGGTATCTTATCACAAATATTAACAATGTACACGATCTCTCACATTTTCTCCTTCGATCAAAGAACTAAGCAACCCTGTGGATACAGAGCGGTCAAGATAAATTAGGAATGATCAGTATGGACGCACTTGGCTTATGCGAAGTAATTTGGACGAAAATAAAAAACTTTATAAAGATTTTACAATTTCGCAAATTATCTTTGCAGTACAAAAATATCCTTTAGAAGTTCGATCTCCCCATTGTCGATAGGTGTAAACTCGCAGGGTATAATGTAAATGGCGTATACATACATGCATACTGTTGTTCAGTAAATATTCACACACATACATACATATGCAAATGCTAAATCTATTTCGGCATCCAACTTGCAAAGCCGGCAGGAAAATGAAATTAAATTGTCTACCATCCATCTAAGCCAATTATTTGCACGAAAATTAGCCTGCAGCCAAGCAGCAATGTGAGATAAACTTCCAATGTCATCGCCCGAGTTAATAGCGTCCGGTAGAAGTAAAAAAAAACACAACAACAAGGACAAAAAGTTATTATAAATACATAGATATTGCCTTGAACGTTTTAATTTATCTTCGTCACGTTAAGACGTTAGTTATAAGTAATAAAGCTTTTGAAACTATATTTAAAAAAACTAAGTGAGCATGAAAACTAATTGTTTTAACATTCTTCTCAATCTTCTGTTCCATGCATGTGAAAAAGAATATAATTGCTCACACATGTTTAACCGACCTTAAAGTTTCGTCAGATTTGGCAATGATTGTGTTTTCGTTAAGTCCGTCAAAATTTCAGAAGCTAAGTACAGCAGCAATTAAACTAACCAAGTAAAGTGGCTTTAAAAAGTACATTTTAAGCGGGATAGCAGCTCACTCTGCTTTGTTAAATTTAAATTTATTTTGTAGTTCTAGGTTATTTTTGGTTAAGTTATTTCTATAGAATTCTATGCACATTGTATGCAATTTTTTCCCGAGAGATCCCTAGTAGAACTTACTGTGTAACAATTTTTTAGGTGATTTAAAACTCCGCTTGATCTTCGAAAAAACGTGTTTTGGGAACTTCTCAAAAATAGGATAAAAATGATCAAGTTAATGAATTGAAATATTCTTAAAAAATATTTCCCTTATTAATCATTTGAACAGTTTTTCCATTTTTCCAAATTCCAAAGGCAAATAACACTACTCGACAAAAAAAATCTCCAAGAATAAAATAGGCCTTTCCTAAAGTGAAATTTTCTCCTGATTCCGAATATGACTTTCATTTTCTTGTGGCAGATCTAGTTTCCGAGATATCGGCGAAAATATGAAAATTCCCATTTTTGCAGAACACTACTTCATATAGGTACGGCAAAAATTTGTATTTTTCATTTTTTCGTTTTAAACTGTTGAATTATGCATTATACTAATTCCCATAAAAATGTCTTGCCTTCACCTCCCTCAAGTATCTTCAGTAGTTTGGCCACTATGCCAAAAAACGTTCAAAAAATGTTGAAAAAAAACGAAATTTTTTACACAATTTCAGATTTAACCACTTTAAAATCGGAAAAATTCTATTGACGAAAAAAAGTTAGCCCTCCTATGTTGTAGGTAATTTAACTACGAAAATTTTAAGCATACCAGCACAACAATCGGACGTGCCATTGAAACTATAGCCCCGTTAACTTGCAAGCGTCTATCCTACAATTTTTTTATAGAGAAAATTTTTATTCAAACTAGGTTTTTATTTTTTTATAACGTTTTATTATAGACATATGTTTGCACGTTAAACTGTATTCAATTGAGTAATATGAGTATAAATCAGCAATTCAGTAAAAAACAACAACGACAACAACATTAAATACATACATATCTACATCTAAAAAAGTCAAATTGAGCGATTTTACCGTGGTGGTCAATAGTGAGGGACGTGGGTACTTCTAACTACCCGTTTATAATTTTCTGGGTTTGTCTCCCGTATTATTGTCCAGCAATAATCTCCTATCATTTCTTCATTCCAAAAACCTTGGTAACGCTTTTCAAAAATCATGTGGTCTTGGTGAAACCTTTCACCCTGTTCATCACTTTCAGCACCTAGGTTTGCGGGAAAATTATCCAAATGTGAATGCAAAAAATGCATTTTGAGGGACATGTTGCATTTCATAGCACTGTAGTTTTTCAACAAGGCTTTGACCATCTCTCTATAGTTGGGATCTTTGTTGTTGCCAAGAAACCCACTAACGACTTGCTTAAAGCTGTCCCAAGCCGCTGCTTCTACTGATGATAAATGATTCGCAAAATTTTCGTCTTTCAGCAACTTTCTAATTTGCGGACCAACAAATATACCTTCTTTTAATTTGGCTTGAGTTATTTTAGGGAAAAATTTCGTTAGGTACTGGAAGGATGGCGCGTCCTTATTTAAAGCCTTTACAAAATTTTTCATTAATCCTAATTTGATGTGAAGTGCTGGCAAAATAACTCGTTCGGGATTTACTAAAGACGGGTTTGCGATATTGAAGGCACCTGGTTCGTACTCAGCTCTTGGTGGCCAGTTTTCCTGAATATAATGGGTTTCTCTAGCACGGCTGTCCCAAAGACAGAGAAAACAGCAATATTTAGTGAAACCTCCTTGAAGTCCGAGAACTATAGCTACAACCTAGGATGTATTTCATATACTATTTATTTTAAACTGTACCACCGAAACTGCTTACCTTTAAGTCCGCACAAATTTTCCAATTAAATTGTTTATATTGAATGAGCTCAAGTAAATTTGATATGCTTAAATAAGTTACTTTAGTATTCTCAGAATGTGCCACTGGTATTGACGGTAACGAATTTCCTTTATGGAGTAATGCTGCTTTTAAACTATGCTTTGAACTGTCTATAAACAAGCGCCAATCATCCACTTAATTTTCTAATTTTAGTGCTTCAAATAAACCTTGAACATCATTGCAGTGGCAAATATTTTCACTTTTAGTAAAAAAAGAAGAGAAAGTCTTGTGTCTATTTCGAAATTTGGAAGTACTTGTCGAAGGGCCCAGGCTGCCCCATTGCTGCAAACGAGATCCTAGAACTTCGCTATCAAATTTCGATAATTTCAAATCTCTGACCAAGTCATTAAGTTCGGCTTGTGAGACTCGATGTGGGATCTCTCCTTCTTGTCCACTTTCTGAATTATCTGCTTCGGAGTCACTTTCGCTTGAGGCTTCAAAACTTATAGGCGGTCTAGGTATGGGTAAGGTATGGTCATGTAGTTTTGGTTTTTTAGCTGATGCCACGTTTGGATAACTTATTAATTTCCTCTTTTTTCTCGTTTTACCTTTAAGGTCTATCACGCAAAAATAGCACTGGTCGTGGTTAAAGGGTTCAGTCCACATCATTGGAACACCAAACTTCATGTTATGACCTTTACCCGATACCCATCTCATTAAAGTTAATCTACAGGAGGCGCAAATAAAATTAGGTGTCCAAGATTTATCGAGATTTTTTACACGGAAACCGAAATAATGAAAGTATGCATCTCTGACAGAATTAGTTATTTTCCGAGCTGAGTTTCCGAAAATATAATGTCCGCAAATAAAGCAAAAATCATCCGGATTATTTTTAAATTTATTAGCCCCTAAGGTAGAGTGACCAAATGAAATGTCTCGCCAATTTTATCAGAGTAATACTAAAATTGTAGGATAGACGCTTGCAAGTTAACGGGGCTATAGTTTCAATGGCACGTCCGATTGTTGTACTGGTATGCTTAAAATTTTCGTAGTTAAATTACCTACAACATAGGAGGGCTAACTTTTTTTCGTCAATAGAATTTTTCCGATTTTAAAGTGGTTAAATCTGAAATTGTGTAAAAAATTTCGTTTTTTTTTCAACATTTTTTGAACGTTTTTTGGCATAGTGGCCAAACTACTGAAGATACTTGAGGGCGAAGAAGGCAAGAAATTTTTATGGGAATTAGTATAATGCATAATTCAACAGTTAAAAACGAAAAAATGAAAAATGCAAATTTTTGCCGTACCTATATGAAGTAGTGTTCTGCAAAAATGGGAATTTTCATATTTTCGCCGATATCTCGGAAACTAGATCTGCCACAAGAAAATGGAAGTCATATTCGGAATCAGGAGAAAATTTCACTTTAGGAAAGGACTATTTTATTCTTGGAGACTAAAGTTGATCAAAATTTGTCGAGTAGTGTAATTTGAATTTTAAAAAGATTTTTTAAGATTAACTAAATTTATTACATCTTATTTGTTAAGAATAACTATTTGGTCTTTTACGTATGTAGGTAGTAGGAAAACTAGACTGCATGATAAAATAAATGAATGTACGATCCCCGATGTGATTATAGCCGATCATACAAAGTGATCTTCATAATTCGAACACGATTATTTATGCCTTTAATTATAGGAGCGTCATTAAAAAGCGGTGGTTGTTGAGGCAAACTTGTGATAATATACATTCCACTTTGCAAACGCTTAAATATAATTGAAAGTGACATATTTATTTTCCCGGTTTAAATAATGGGGGATTCAAGGAATCATTTTACCAGTCTGAACTATGAAACGATTAATAAATATTAAGCCACTGTTGATATTTTTCAATATAATCTCCCTTTATGTCATTGCACTTTTCACAGCGCTTTTCCAACTTTTGTCAGTGTACCCTTAAAAAATGGTCCACATTTTTGCCGTCAAACTGTACGAAAATAACTGCCTCACATTTTCATCAGTGTTAAATTTTTTCCTTCTCAGTGACTCGGGACTCAATATATGAGAAGAACGAGCGTAGTGAACCCTTTTTCTTAATGATAGCTTTGGAAATACCCGATGTGTCGGCCGGCAAGTTTTCATGATTCGAGAAAAGTGCATTCAAAACAAAAGTTATCTTTGAACTTTTTCCTTTAATATCAACTCACAAGTGATGCAGCAGGGAAGCATATTAATCCCCAGTTACTGTTGCATTGTGATGTTTAAAATCCACTACTCAAATGCCTTCGGAATCACAAAATCTCACAACACGTTTCCATCGATTCCCCTTATGCCAAGGGAACAGATAAAGAACCAAGGTTTAACTGCCAACAACAATTGAATCCAAAATGTGCTTCTGTCGGCCTTTCCAAAGGTTCATGCCTAACACTGTGGTGTGCCACCGCCCATTTGTTCTCAAATCGATAACTTCACGCCAAATATTTTTTTGCAGCGACTTCGACCATAGTGCACCTCACTCGTTCCTGTTTTAAACAGCGGAAACAAGTGCTGGGATCTATCTTGCACGAGCTGTCTGCTTTCCGTCGGTGTATTCCCCTCTTTTCTTAAAAATGTAATCACAGCTAAATCCTAATTTTGTAACATAATGGCCCTTATTATGAGTTGCATTCAATGTTCGACTGTGGTCGGAAGAGCTGATCGAACAAATTTTCATTTATTCGTTGCAGAACAACGCATATTGTGAATTTCATAGTCCAAATAAAGATGACTTTAAAGTTAGTTGAAGCTTAATTTGACTTTAAACCTGACTTTATTTGGATTACAACCGTATTTCTATCAGCTGATATTAAAACTAAATAGACGGCCTTAAATCTGCACAAAATTAGCAATAGTTGAAAATAGTGTTTCCTCTCAAAAAAGCAATGAACAATCAAGAATGATTGATTTGAAATTCGGAGAGTAACTTGGCTGTGACGTCACACCAGGTTTACAGATGGAAAGGACTGAGAGGGAAAAACTTTGGTATACATGTTAGAAAGAATTCACACTAATATTGTTAAACACGTTGGAAATAATACACAAGATTGTAAGAGTATATACATACACGGTTTTTGTAAACAAACTCTGTTGTGACGTAGAAATTATGTCAAAATTTTCAAGAGAAGATTAGCGGTACCACAATCTGCGCCATATTCTGTATTCTTTTCATTATGATGAACAACCACAAACTTCATTTCAGTAATTAAAATTTGATATCTCCGGAAAATCCTATCTGGGTAAACCAAAAACGTTTGAATGCTTGTTCCGGATCACCAAATGTTAATTGGTAATAGCTTGGTGAAGCAGGTAATAGGTAAAGAGATTACCTTCAAAATTTCTGGATGCACTCTGCAAATTAAAATAGTCTCAAAAAAAATATTTTGCACTGCTAAAGAAAAATAAAAATGTAAAACGGGTTTGGAGTAATTTGTGATATCATAATAAGTGTTTAGTTTAAACAGTGATATACTTTTTTTAACTCAATTCACTCAAGAGAGTTGGCAATTAATAAGTGTATCCTACTATTCATCAACTTGTTCGTAAAGCCTTAGCCGTTTAGTCTTCTAGCTATTGCCATTATCGCCTTTTCACTGTCATTTATTTAGGTGGCTAGGCGTTCACCTCTGTCTATCTGTCTACCCATTCCCATGTTTGCCGCTGGCGATGGCTTACTGGTAACAAATTTTAACTAATTCACTGTTTGTGATAGTCTACTTCGCGTTGTCATTTTTATTGCTTCTCGAGGCAGCCATAGCAGCAACAAACAACAAGTGGAAGCGCAAATAATTCAAATGCAATTGAATAAACAGGAATAGTGGTTGCGGCAACTATGCCAATAAAGTATCAACGAACAGCTGAACTGCAACAAATAGTGCGTAGTTGGCGTCGTGGAATAAAAACATAAATCAGTTAGTTGGTTGCAACTCCTCGGCCACTACTCCATGCCTCCTTATATTTCCAATTCTGCGTTAGTCCCGTTTGATTGCAGATCGCACTACCACTTGCACCTCTGACCCCGTTGCGTGCGAATGTAGTTTTTCGATGTTGTGCTTAGCTGAATTTTCATGTGGGGCGCCGCAACATAGATTTCAATTCATGCAGGTTCTATAAAATGCATGCAAACAAAAGTCGACTTTAATTTACCATATTTGAAGCTTTAGTGTTTGACGTTTTAATTCCGGTATTTGTGGACAGCGCAAGGAAGGGGAATCAAAGTTTGCAATACCCAACTGACATGGGTCAAGTGTTTATTGAATTTTGTTGTGTTCTGTTTCATTTTTATTGATTATTTAGTTATTTACTTTCTTACAACAAGAAATAGAGAAGAAATATAAGAGAAGAGCAACCAGGAAAACTCGAACCAGACGCTTTTTCTTCCCGTTCCATGCTCCCATATACAAACAGACTTGAACCATGTAAAAACAGTCTAAGTATGTAAGTGTGCACTACGAAAACCGTTGCAACAAAATGCTCGTATTTGAGCTGAGTTGTCAAAAATGTAATAGAAATACAACCTAATAGCAGTGGAAGTCGGTATTTGAAAATTGTAATGAATGTTTGCTTTTTAAGTGTTGTAAATATTGTGCATGTAAATGATGCGATGACAATAAAAATACGCATTGTTTGCATTCACAAATATTTATAATTTTTACTTGGACTTTTGAAATTTTTAGATCGGATTTCCAATAAAAATTTAAATTTTTATCACACAAGAGATAAAACTTAATATACATATATCCTTAACCGTTGATTAGTTGAAGTGACGGCATATTGTGACCACTTTTAACTATAATACATATATGAAAGATTTAAGCGTTTTATGCTCGGCGCATTTAAAAAACATTTGATGTATTGAAAACATCAATGTATATCTAAAAATACCGAATGAACGTCGATGTCATCAATAGTGGTGGACAACAAAATTTAATAAACGATTAATAGAAAGCATTCGATTATTAATTGCAATTAATCGTAAGAAATAAACCGATTAACAGATGGTCTCGATTAAGATCGAAAAAAATGAAAGCTATGTAATAGAACATGATGAGAAGGTATTTTTTCTCGTCGTTAAAGTGTGGAAACTTACGTTATGAATTCAGTGTCTTATATTTTTTAATTTAATGTAAATTAAAACCTCTTCAAAGACATGGATAAGTATGAATATTATAAAATATGGCGCGTTTTATTGAACTTTTTCTCTCTCATGAGCATCCTACCAAAAAATTTTACAATTTATAATGACGGAAAATAATTTAAAGGCCCTGCAGGAATAGTTCGACTATAATGTAAGGTCTTCACAGATATTCGACACAGAAAGAAATATACCATTCCAAAAAGATCTGACCAACAAATTTTAGAAGCGAAAATAAAATGCCGCCGATTACTTTGATAATTCTCCTAATGTGAGTTAAATGGCGAGTCTTATTTTACACTAACACACTCAAAAATTAATTGAAATGACGGATTTTATTCAAGCGACGTTTCTTCAAAAAAAATTACAACAAAACCTAAGTTTGAATCCAAAGTTTTGGTGTGGATAGCTATAAGTCCAAAAGGACGTAAGTTCCCTATAACAATCCCTATTTGAGAGCATCGCTAAATTATTTTATTGAGGACATCAAAATGTTTGAAAAACGTCTGGACATAGAAAAACAGTTTGCACAACAAATTTTATGTAAATAATTCTATAAGAAATACATATAATATTAACCTACTTTTTATTGGAAGGCAATCCAAAGATTGGTATATAAAAAGTTGTCTACTACTCCACTACGTCAGGAAAATTTGTGAAAACCGGGCGCGCCATATGCAGAGGGTTAAAACACATAAAATCATATAAAAGAAGTAAGAGGTAAACATTAATTGAATTGCAGACAATAGCAACACCAACTACAAGCCAAAAACAACTAAAAGTTGAGGTGGCAATAGTCATCAGCCTCTGCTGAAAACATTTCGCGTTCCATATGCCTACAGCCGGGGTGGTACACAGAAAAACAAACACAAAAGTAATATATTTTTATCAACGAAAGTACAACCAACAAAGGTGGTGATGAGGTCAGTCAAGAATCATAAAAATGGTAAACAAAAAAAAAAATTCAAAATAAAGCGATAAACAAAACAATAAACGCAAAATGCAGTGAAATAAACCCACTTTACAATCCGTGAACACTGGATGGAAAATGGAGATGCTTGGTCATAAAAAAAAACGCGAAAGCAAAACTCAGAATGATAAAATGGCACCGCAGTGCAGAAAAATTCTTGGCGAACACAGCGATGAGTCGATATACATATGAATGTGTGTAGGTATGTATGTATGTGCATAGAAACTTTTTCCTTATAGGCACAGTAAAAGCATTTTGTGATATGTATGTACATCAGTATGTAAACCCGATTTCTGCTAGAACGAACCTCTTCGACAATAGTTTTAGATTTAAAACGAGCTTAGTAAGCAAGTACAATCGGTATATAATTTCTACATCAACTTGCATCTATAAATAGAAATGGGAATCATACGAATGTAGTGTGTTGGAAGTTGTACACAAAGGTAAAAAAAACTTTCCCTATAATTACAGAGATCGACGTTTAAAAAAAATTGGTGGCTAAAGAGAGCGAGAGGGGCCAAGATTGTAGAAATTTTTGCTAGAAAATCTTCTTAATTTTATTCTGAAATTTTTTTTTGTAATTTTATAAATAATGAAAACGGCTGAAAACAAGGAGATAACTTTTTGTTTCTTCTTTTCTATGGAATTTTGTCGAGAAATATGCAATCGTTAGAAGAAATACCCTTGGTTTTATGTTAAAAATTATATAATACTATATAAAAAATTAATGTGAGTCTTTGTCTTTCATAGGCATCCAACGCCCAAGTAGGGGTGAAATTGTTTGAAAAGTGGCATCTTGCCACTTCCATTAAGGAATTGTTTTTGTATTATTTATTACATTAGATTTTACGCGGCATATTTCAGGCGCTTCGATAGTTTTTGTTGCTAGCAACATTTCATCTCTGAACCCACTAACTGGAGTGATTTTTACCGCTGGATCTCAATGGAAAATTTTTGGCTGTAGTGCTGCCAAGCTAAATGCGATACAGCCGTGGAAGGCGCTCAGATCCGGATATAGTAAGGCTCTGAGAACTCTGCCGTATACCACTTCTCTACTCTGCCACATCAAATTCCCTATAATGCACCCAGAGAGGAATGAATGGAAAGGTGCCACCGTCCTAGAACCAGACTCGTCAGCTATAAACATAGATAGTTCCAAGTTCAGTGGAGAAGTAGGCAGCGGATTCACACCAATGAACTCGCACTAAACTTCAGCACTGCCGCTTTTTCTAGGCCTGTCACAATATGCACTCTGGCCGCCAGGCTGTTATTAAATCACTAAAACCTTCCAGAGCAACGCCTAAGTCGTCATAAAATACAGAAAGACTCCCGTGGCCAAACTTGACGATTGTATGGTGGCCGACGAACTGGCAACTATCAAGTGAGCCATAGAACCCACCTGCCAGCCTACCAGCGAAGTTTGAAGTAAAGCGACCCGAAGCTCTCATTCGTTTTGACATCTCCACTCTCAGACGCAGTCGGCGTAATGAAAGGGTTTTGTTTTATGGGCACACAGGAAGAGGTTAAGATACCCAACAACCCGGGTTTGTCGCAGTTGTACTTTTTGGATTGTTTACCTGACCTAAACATTCTCGACTTTTTGTGCTATATAAAGCGCACTCGGCGGTTCATCTTTTAAAGGATGGAGAGATAAATGGCGCTCGACAGCGGTATCACAAAGCGAATTTGTCCCTTTAGGTTACGTTTGCCGCCGTGAGCTAGCACGGCAGCCACTCTAACTTAACCTAACCTAATGGTTTTTAACATTGACCAGATACCATAAGAGGGCTATGTAAGGACCTTACATATCTCCGGAAACACAGCGGACGTATTAGATTCAGTCTATATGCGGCATATCGTACAGGTAAATGGTTTTTCGTACAGGGTACCTTTCGGTACTAATCCGTTGGAGGTGTGACCGCTGCTGATGTCGAGGCGCCGATGTCTGCCTTTTGGTGTTTAAATCAAATTTCAACACGACTCACCGTTCTCGTGGCTACAACCTCAGGACGACTAAAGCTGATGGGGAACCTCACAAAAACAATTACTCATGTGCCACAAAGCAACAACAATAACTTTGAAAACCATTCACATTTATATGAACATATGAATGGTACATTCTCGCACTACACACACATATTGAAAAGAATCTAAACTAAACAAAATGATAGCAAAATAAAAGCCTGCTGCTGCTGGTCAAGTTAAGCGCCAACCCCCAGGGTCTACACTACAAGCAGTCCACAACCGAAGCGACGTAAATCTGGTTGCCACGTTGATTGCCCGCCAGGTAAACTTCCAACGTGGACCAAAACAATACTAAGTACATATGTATGTATGTGTAACGGTATATATATAGCAATTGTTGGTGTTTTGCACTAATAGGTTTGAGCATGTGCTTTAGCTAGGCTTTGGTATTATCTGGATTATGTTCTCATTCTGTTACCACCTCAGCTCACCCTGCGATGAAAGCCAAACTGGGCAACAAACATTCTGTGTTGTACATGAACTGGTAATTAATTGGGGGAGGGGAGGTGGCCATATATGTAAGTACAATAGTGAATAAGGCTCTGCGACATCTGTGTTCCGATTGCAGGAATTATAAAGCCGAGCAGAAAATGTTAAGACCATTGCCGGTGAACCCAAATCGAGCCTCGCTTTATGCTCTTCAGTTTATTCCAAGACGAATTAATACAAGGTGGTGTTACTTGTCAGCTGATTTATCATTTATTTTCTTTTCCTTACAAGCAAACACAAAAAATTTTGGCACCTATCCCACCAATGCTAAAACTGAATACAAGGGATTATTGCTGATTCCACCGTTTAAAGAACCCCGAGGCACAGCACAATCGGCTGAAATACTTATGTAACTGAGGAACAATTGGTTGCAATTGTGGTATCGGAGCTTTGGCAGACCCTATCAAACCTACTACGACCCTGTCAAACATGGGCATCAGCGGTTGAAAATGTGCATAGTGTTTATGGTCCTTTATGGTCCGGATACTGTAACAATCAATCGCGCGCAATTTTGTTTGCTCCGATTCCTTTCCTGTAATTTGGATATCAAATATGTACCGCCTCGCTCTGGAAAGCCAATTGTCGAAAATATCGATAAAATAATGGAAATCGTCGAGTCAAATATAAACTCACTCGTTGTATCTACTATGAAAATTTACCGTTGAAACTATTCGAATACTTAATATGATTCTTTACTTTCGCCAAACGTCCATCCGGCTCTGAAAATTTTGCGCTTTGCCATTTCCAATTTTAAATGAAGTCAATCAACTCTCGTTTTCATTGCCATACACAGGCCATATGACAAAGATAATTCGAAAGTATTAATATTTTGTATCGATCCCCCTTGACTGATTTCCGACTACTGATATTGAAAACCATTCTCTAATTTATTTTTCTTTTATTTAATTTCTCAATTAAAACACAGTTATTTCTCCAACAAAACCCATGCAAACCCAAGTTTTACACTTTATGCAAAATGTATAAAAATTTAAACAATTTTCATCAAAACTACAAATTTTTAAAATATTAAATTGCATGTTTCTCGTACTTAGGAATTACCGTTGATTTTAGAGAATTTTGCTTGCTGAAGATGACTCCATATAAAAAATAATTTTGTTTACTCATATATGGAAACAAATGTTTAGCGGGCTGCATATTCGAACAATTTTTAAAACATTTTTTTAAATTTTGTTTTATGAAAATTTGTAAAATTATTATAAATTTTAAAACCTGGGTTTCTGTGGTTTTTTTTAGTGAATGAACTGTAATTTGAAATTAAATAAAAGAAAAATAAACTGGACAAAAATGGGCATATTGGTGGGTTTATAATTTGCAACGGAGTATTTACACGGTGAATCAAACAACTGAACTGGGTGATTTTATTCCCAGTATTTACAATGCTTCCAACGCTAAGCCGTTTTCTTTTTTAATTTTTTATAAAAATTCAAGAATCTTTAAATAAGAATTTCTAGAGATCTTTGGGTATGCATTTTTGAAGCGCATTTAATTTTAGTATAACAATGTGCAAGTTTGATGTGAGTGAAAATTCTTGGTTATTTAAAACAAAAATGTTTACTTTAGGCCTTCCGACCATTTTTAATATAACGGATGGCTTTTATATAAATTCCCGTTAATTTTCGCTAGTGTTTTGTACTGGTCATATAAACTAGATGAGTTAAATTGAAACAAGTTTATAAAACCACAATTAAAACGAACAAAAAATCCAAACATTTTTTAAATCAACCGAACTTTTAAGCTTCAGTCGTGCACTTCCTAAAATCAAATGAGCAACAAAACTGCATACCAAAAAATTTTCTAAAAATTTTGATCAAGAAGAAAATTGTATCAAAACATATGGAATTTTTATAAATTTTTCATAAAGTTTCAAATTTTAATTTATATAGCGTGAAAAACATTGTAAATATTCCAACAAAAAAAAAATCGCCACGTGATCAATTATTTGAGTCACCGTATATGCATGTATTTATTTTTTAAATCAACACTTTCAATAAGTTATGAATGAACAAATATTTGGATCTTAAATTTTTGGCACTTCCTTTTACAGCTAGCTAATCTATTTCATAATTCTAACACTCCCAACTATTTTAATTCATTGCACAGTCATCTGAAACGAACTATTTATTTATAAAGCGTTCACTCACTGCATTTGTCGCGATTTCCATTTCGCGTAAGTTACATCATTTCCCTTAAATCAAATCACGATTTCATAAACAATAAAACAAAGCAAATAAAATCAAATCGATTACCTGACTAATCAGCAATCAAATCAGCGTTGACTGTAAATACGAATAGTAGGTACCATTGGTTTGCTATTGAAAATAAATCGGTCAAAAATAAAAAAAAGCTACACGCTGCTGGCGACACGATTTTCTAGATTTCATAATCAGAGCAAATTGGCGATAAAACAAAATTCATATTACATATATATTGACTGAGTGGCAATAAAATGAAAAATGTTTACAAAAATCGTGGCGCCAAATCCAGATACGATAGATTAAAAGAACTAGGTAAAAAAAAGGACAGAAATAATAACAACTATTACGATTTCGTTTGAAAGGGAAAACAGAAATAACAACAATGATGTTTGTAAAAAAGCAAATTTGTCAGCTCATTTTTATGTTAAGTCCTGAGAACTGGATCATAACTGTATATAAATACATTGTATTGGCTGATTCATTTAATCTTTTCGGTTTTTGATTTACATACGATGTTAGTAGTACTAATCCGATTATGTGAAACGAACACGTGTTCGGAAAACCCCATTACACTTTTAGTAACTCGGCATTTGTGTAAAAAATTATATTACATACATAGTTTGAAATCAGTTGAATTTGTAGAGAAACACGCCCTGTGATATGCTTTTCTACTATAAAAAAATGCGGGACCGCTACAAAGATATATAGGAAAATGTTTGTGCCTTAAGCCTAAAGGAACGAGCTGCTCAAATAATGCACCATCCTTCGGTGGGCCAGACAGTGAAAAAGTCTGTCGGGTAATAGCGGAGAACCTAAAAATAAAACATTATAATTTGAAATAATTTTAAAACGTTGCCTCCTCAAAGTAGTTCACTACAGTTCACACCTTCCGCCGGCTGACTAAGATTTCGGTTTCTGATGTTTTGATAGAAAATAATCCAGTGAAGTACATTACATAAATGAATTTTTAAGATTACTTGAATTTTATGTTTGATGATAGTATAGTTTGTTAATATTAATTTCCATGAGTAATATGCTTTTAAAAAGGGGAAATGAAATCGATTAGTCCATTTCTGGTACCATTGCAATATTTAGGGAGACTATCCCCCCTATTTCTACCCGAATGGTTATGAATGCCGAAGGTCTCTTTTTACACCCATTAGAAGTAAGTAGTGTATTTTACGCCTCAAAACAACAGATTGGTTTACACAACAGAATGAAATCAGCCATTTTTAGTACCCATCGACCACAGCCGGTTTTTACTTTGTAATGCTGCTCGTATGCATATTTACTTTTTATTAGTTTACCTCATGTAAATTCTTTACTCATTGCATATTAGATAACTTTAATTTTAATCGTACCCGCAAGGGATGGGCGAGACTAAAAAATAAAACCCATTTGAGACTAATCCCGGAATACTTTTTCGTGATTAGTACCAAAAATGTTGGCAGAGTAATAACTGCGCATACCACAATAAGATATCCAAATAAAAGCACTGTAATTTTATTTGGACCGGACAGACGTGAAATGTACTATTTTAAGAGTTTAAGGGTCAGCGAAAGGCGAAGAATGACGTCGTACAAAAGCGAACATTGATAATAAATTGGAAAAGACATTAACTTTATGAAATAAACTCTGATCAGACAAAGTAGAAATAAATGTTTGTCAAGCAGCTTGACAAATAAACGTTAGGAATTTCCCCAGTACCATCAAGTGTTGGTTATAGTAACAACTGTCATGAACTCCAGTAAACCAAAAAAAATGATGGACCATTTCCAAGTCCACATGAAATTGAGCCTAAGTCATATTTTTTTTTTATTCCACTAACTGATATGAAATCAACTAACTTAGCAATTTTTGATCGATCTATTGACAAAAACTTCACAATTTTGCACTATTGAATTGATTTAATTTTGGTGGTAGAAACAGGCCTATACCAAAATCTTATGGAAAAACATGTACATTTAAAATAACTTACTTAAAAAATGAATGCCCTGTAACATTCTTGTGCATTAGGGGGTTAAGAATATTTGTTCCTAATCATCTTAAGTGCTGCAGATGCAGGAGGTTTGAATTAAATATGTAATTAAATGAAAAACAAAATTCACGTTTCACCTGAAAAAAACACACACACAACAAATTAAGAAATACAGTAAAAGCAAGAAGGCTTGAGCCAAAAAGAGACATTTCTAACTCTTTGTTCTTGTTTAACGCATCATTATAACCAAAATCTTACGGTCTATGAAATTTGGTATTTGTATCTAATGGTCCTATCGGCTAAAATAATAAATTTTACTACAGAATCTAAAACACTGGCATTTGACAACCACACAAACCGAATTATTTTAGCGCTATGAATTAACTCATTGAAAATATAATTAACTCATAACTATTCAGATAAATGTGTCTGTATATTTGTAAATACATATGTGGAGAGATACTAGTTTTAGATAGGAAGGAGGTAGGGGTTAAAATTTAATGCAGCCAACAATAATAACCATAAATTCTCCTATCTGCAGAACAGATACTTTGGATACTGAGGACAGTAAAGACAAAAAAGCAGTATAAGAAGAATTTAACAAGAATACTGATGAGACGCAACCACAAGCATTCTGGAGCAGGAAGCAGCAACTGATAAGACAATCAATAAAGCAAATAAGTTTACTGATCCCATAGCACACACATGCGCCAGCAACAACGATACAAAATCAAGATAATATTTACATACATATGTATATGGCTTTCCTACATACATCTATACAGCTATGGCCAAGAAAATAGAAACCATGTTCCAGTATATAGAAATAAGCTATATAGTAAATATAGTTAGATTTGATTCTAACCGCACAACACTGGATCAATTATCTATTATTCCACTTTAAATCATTTCTCAACACTGTCTGCATTCCTAACTGTGTTCTTATTGTTTGACTTATTCAACACCGAAAAAAAAAATATTTTATAATTAAAAAAAACAACAATTATGAAATTGAGTAAGTATTCGTTGTTTAATAGTTTTGTTGATTTGTTTTAACAATTTGAAAACAAATTTGATATTTTTCATGGTTCACTTCCACGAAATGGGTCGAGGAAAGCATCTTACTTCGATCGAACGAAACAGGATCAAGTTTCTCCGACAGAGTGATAAATCCATAAGAGATATAGCTGAAATCAGTAAGTCCTCATCGAAAAAGGTACTTACAGCGTTTCACGCTAAAAAAAAAAACACCGAGGTCGACCATAAAAATAGAGTCCTTTTGGTAAAAACTTGGCAATGAGGAAGGCTAAAAGACTATAGGACTTGAAGTTAGTGCAAGAACGATTAGGCGAATCTCGCCCGAAGGGTATGGGCGAGGGTACCGAAAAAAGTTCCTTAAAAAAAACAAAAAACTTAAAAAATTTCGGATGTGGTGGACTACGAAATACCATATACAGGATTATACTTTTAGAGCAAGCGTTCAGTGGCGAAATGTGCTTTGGAGTGACGAGACCAAAATTAATTTGTCTGGGGTGGATGGCAAAAAGTTTGCTTGCCGTCCTTCATGCGAAGCTCACAATCCAGGATATACGAAGTCCCCTAAAAAGCATGGTGGCGGAATTATCCTGTGTATTTTTCGTGGTATGGAGTGGGGCCAATCTTCCGTATAGATGGGAAAAATGAGGAAAGAAAGTTACATATGTGGATATTTTAGCCAACACAATGCTACCATGGACCGTGGAAAACACGCCTTTAAAGTGGCATTTTCAGCAGGATAATGATCCTAAACAAACCCACAAGTATACGAAAAACTGGCTTCACTTGGAAAAAATTGATCTTTTGGATTGACCGTCCCAATCACCGGACTTAAATCAGATTGAGAACTTATGGCAAGACCTAAAAGTTGAAGTTGGAAAATATTCACCTTCAAATTCATCTGAATTGTGAAAAATTGTGCAGGACACGTGGTAGAAAATTCCAGTTGATAAATTTTGCAAACTTAGGGACTCTATGCCTAGAAGAATAACCGAGGTTATCAAAAATATAGGCTTTTCTATTAATTAATAGTGACAATAATTAACAATAATTTTAATAATAAAAATAAATTTTATATCCGTTGACAGAATTTGTTTCTATTTTTTTAGGCAACTGGATTGTGAGTAAATTAAGCAATATGATTACAGTTAGAAATGCAGAGTGTTTAATAATGAGTTAAAGTGGAATAAATAGATAATTCATCTAGTATTCTTTATCCATCTAGGTATATTAACTATATAGTTTATTTCAATATCCACTATAATGATGTTTCTATTTGTTTGGCCATAGCTGTACATATGTGCATATCGTACATATCTGCCTAGGCGCAAGCACTCGACCATACCGACCGCTGTTGCCACAAACCAAACCAGAGGAATCAAATTGCGCACATCGCAGAGCATACAAAGTCAGGCCTACGATAAATCAATAAATTTTAAATCCACTTGTGTGTGAGTGTTATTTATTTTGGTGGTACGGGTATTAAGTGAGGTTTTCTTGGGTTAAACAAATTTTTTGATGGCTACATTTGTATACAATTCAGAGTTTGTGAAAACATATGTCCACTTGGATGAGAATTTTGTAAGTAAATTTTGTATTTACATAAGTGTGGATGTAATTGCTTACGGCTTGTAGCGCAGAACTAGCAAAACAAATAAAAGAAAATTAATTATGTTTTCAGTATTACTATAAAGTATTATTATATCTTTATAAAATCATGCGACAGAGAAATATGTAGAATGTTGCAAGCGATTTAAGGAGCATGGCTAAGATTTATGGGAATATCGAAAATAGAAGATATATTTCTGGATATATTATGTACATACATACATATGTATGTAAAGAATTTTTATTCATTTAACGGCAATTTAGATTTTCAGAGTTATTTACAGACTACAAACGCGTACAGTTTTGCACATTATAAAATGACTCCATTTGAATTTAATTTGAAATTAGGCTTTCAAAACGAAAAGAATTTAAGTGAAAATTTAATTATTTCTTAGCACGAAATCTAGGAGCATTAGATGCATAAAGTGTTCTGGGACGGTCTTTGTAAAAATTTTCAAAAGTGTGGAGAGAACTATTGGGGATATGGAAAGAAATCCACTTACTTCACTTTATTTAAGGAATTGTTGTTTTTTTTTATTATTTGCTAACATTTCCTTCTATGCGTTTCGTTAATTTTGGTTGCCAGCAATATTTCAAGAAAATCCAAATGCATATTACAGGCTAAATTTTAGGACGGTAAAGTTAGTACTAGGTCTTTGTATCCGTGAATCTGGAGCTGAATCGGCTATGACGAAAAAGGTAATATTTTATCAAAGAAATAAAAATTGGACTGAAATCACAGACTCACTAATTTTGATATCAAAATTGAATGACTGACTTTGGTCGAAAAATTTTAATAGATCGGTGTACAAAACCCAGAAGAAATTGGTTAATTTGTGACAGAAGATCTGCCAGAATTGAAGCCTAGTTGGATGTAGGGAAATAAACGCTTAACTGCGAATTACAATTACTATTTGACAATGCCTTCGAATAACTTCCAAACGGTTGACATCTTGGCGATACTCGTAGGTCTGTAGGTAGTAGCATTGTTTTTGCTGCCACTCTTGAAATTAGGACTAATACAAGTTATCTTTCAGGTATCAATAAACCCTCCAGCCCGAAATGATTCATTGAAGATTAAAAAGGGGTTTGCAGAGGCCAAACAAGAAGATAAGACGACAGACCGACAACAGCGTAAATATTCAAACACATAAAAACAAATAAAACCAAATATTGAAAGAAAGCAACGTTTGTTGATTAGGTGTAGCCGACTATTTTTCGAACTTTTGCTAATTGATTACCCAAATGGTCGATTACCAATAGTTCAAGAAATTACTGCCTTCAGAAATCAAAAATCTAAAGTATGTTAATTAAACTAGAAGATATATCCTGTTAAAGGCCAATGATTAAACTAAATTAAACAAAATGGCAGATTTGTGGAAAAAAATCCTATATTACGCTGAAAAATCGTATGGATTATTACATCGATATTTTGCAACTCGAAATATCGATATTCAAAATTTGCTTCCAAGTAACAAATTCGTTATTTTTTTAATAACTTCAAGAAAAATCTGCATATTTTTCGAAATATTTTGACGGAAGTTTTACACTTTTTGCTGAAATACCCTGATGTGCATATGTATAAATTCATCAGAGTTAATAGGTTGTAATATTTGCTAGTAATAAATAAAAATAACAAATCAGACAAATATTTATTTTTTCTCACTATTGAATATTTTTACAAAACTTTACGAAATTGTATTTTGAGGTGAAAATATCGATATATTGACAGACGGGTTCATTGAAAAATCGTTCAACGGGAATTTTTAATATGTTTATAAAACTTTATAACAAATTTTAAATTTATAAGAATTGAAACATGGTCGGAGCCGATGTTGTACCAAGCTTAATAATATGTTTTTTATATCAGTTTTAAAAAACTTTTAAGCTGCTTTTCATCATTTAAATCGAGGTTATGTAAAAAGCTGCATAAATTCGGAAATCAAAAAAATTTCGGAGCCGAAGTAGTATTCGAGTTAGACGAAAAATGTGCTTGGAGATAAACTCTCCTTAAAAAATATTTAAGAAATAAAGGATCACTGATCGTGGCCCGCTGTGTCGCGCTAGTGACCAAAAATATCAATATAGAATGTTAAGAGTTTAAGAAACCAAATACTTTAATTAAGAAAGATATGTTTTTATGTTGCGAAAAAAAGTTTTTATAAAAGTGATTTCGCTAAATATATTCAATGAAAATTTTATCGTTGCAATTTATCCTTGGCCTTTCATAAAATAAACTTAAAAGTACTGGAAGATTTTATGCATGAATGAACTATTTTTTTTTTTAAATTGGTACATTTGCTAAACTAAGGCTATTCACCACAGACGTTTTAGCTCAGACCTCATTCTCAAAATTTTATTTCGGGTAATTTTTAAAGATGGTAATTATATTCCTCTTTCGTAATTCTTTCTGAATTTTTATTTTAAAAACAAGCAGCTGACTGCTAAACAAGTAAAAGGTATTTAGTGTTTAAAAGCTTAAAAAATTAACTGAAAGCAAAAGACATTCCATGGAACTCTGTCCCTTACCGTTGCAACGTAGTTGTTAATTACATCGACGTCATTTCAGTTTCATCAGCACAATTTGCGTCAATCACATGGATGTCAGTTACAAATAACTAAGATATTTATTTGCAATTATCCGGCAGCTGCGTGCACTAAATAAATCATCATTCTTCACGCGGCTAATGAGTGTCGAAACGTCGAAACCATCAACCACACCAAATGCGAACGAAATGAACGAAGCCACTCAAACCGATAATTGCGTTACTTTTTATGCACTTGAATTGAGCATCTAAATGGTTTAATAAATATAGTAGCTAAGCTACAGATCTCATCAACACGCAAAAGGCATACACCATGGTCTTCATGACTTCTCCCATAGTCGAGATATAAGTACACAAATATTTGCTTTCCAATATGGAAACTTGATATGCCTAGTTGGTAAGTTGATTCGCATTAAGTTTCTGTGTGATTTAGGTGAATCGGTTGTCTCGTTATTGCATGCCACTGCATTAAATATTATAGAAAATAAATACATATAGTTAGTAAATAAAATCTCGCAAACTTCACTCGTTTCCTATTACACGACAACGTCTCATATTGATGAATGGTGATGATCATGTCGTTAGTCGTAGTGGTGTCGGCGGTTGCCGTCGTTCAAGCACATCAACCAACAAATAAACCGCCAAAGCAACCAATCGAACAACCTTTCTGTCTGCAGACTGGAAAATTATATTTTTATGGGTCGACATACGTACATAACTATTTCTGTACACATAAAATATTTATTCTGTCACAGCTAAAACAACAACTAAATATTACAGAGTAGCAATCAAAAGCAACAACAGTGGCCACCACACAGCCAACTACCAGGAGTGAGTAGTAAATAAGTACAGTGTTTGAGACGATTCCCGATATCCCATAGGTCAAACCTTTACGTCAAGACTTACATCTATTCACTTTTGTAGGTATAAAACGATACTATGGCACATTTTGGTTCGGAATTCTTTCCTTCACTGTTATTCCTAAAACGAATCGCTCTCTGCTTTATAGCTTCATCAAGGATCGATCGAATAGGTATCGATACCCACACGTATCAACACTTTAGATCCGATATTTTTCAAGTGTCGCTACTACTTCCAAGCAAAACTAATTTTCACTATCTTATCGACGATAAGAATGCAGAGCCAATAATGGCAAATGAAAAAATCCTTTCATTCACTATTTGCGCCAGAAAGAACTTTACAGCAATGTTTATGTTCTTATTGTTTGTTTTTCTTCTTGTGAGAAATAAGTGCCCCGTTTTTTTAAGTTGAATAACATATTAAACCCAAAATATAACTCAACAAAATTTAATTTCGTAGTACTCAGGAACTTTGCTATAATGTACCATATTTTTTTATTTTGTCTAATATAGGTGGAATGTTTTTTTGTGAATTAAAGGGGCATGGAAATGGAAAATGAAAATGAAAACCAGTTTTGCGTAAGAACTACCCAACAAACATTTAGGGTAGAGACGATCAGAAAACCCGTCGACTTCTAATGTGTTTATCTAAGATAGACTTTTCTAAGATTTGGGAAAGCTTATTAGAATTATAGCGAAAAATTCAATGTTTTTCTAACCTTAAAGGCATACAGACGAATAGAGTTAATTTGCATTAGTAAGCCCAAATTTGCATTAGATTTCACCAGAACAGACGACAACCTTGTGCATTTAGACTAGTGCCATGCAAACCAAATGCACACACACAAAGACGCGTTGTTGTGTTGAATGCGAAACAAGTGTACTTGCGCCTGTGTGAAAAGTACGATTATTGTCGGTCTTCCAAAGCTGGTATAATACACTGAAATTACCGCCTTTTACGGCGAACTAATGCAAATTAGTATGGGGATAATTCATGAATTAATCCATATTACGGCCCTTAATGCACATTAGGCTTGTCTGTCTTGCCTATTCGGGACGGTGTTTACGGGTAATGAATTTTCGGCTAAAGTACTGACGGCGGAGCCATCCTCTATTTAAACTGGATGATAAAGATCGGGAGATATATTTATTATTGTCAGTTTTTGTCGCAACATGGTGTTGATGCCCCCATACATTTGGCAATACGAATCGCTCGTGCATAAAGTTATATTAATTTGAAAATGAGCGGAATATCTGAAGAAAATCGAGGTGACGATTTTTTACTATAAAAAAGCTAAAGACTGTGAGAACGTTGTGAATGCTGTGAATGAACGTCGCCCAAGAGGGGCGTGATCGATTACATTCCGAGAACTTTGATGTTAAAGACGCACTTTGCTCCGGTCGGCTACTCGGAGAAAGCGGAGAAGCTAAACATCACTCACACGACAGCTTGGAATCATCTAAAAAGAGCAGGATACTCCAAGAAGTTAGAGGTTTGGGTGCCAAATGAATTAACGCAAAGAAATTTTATTGGCCGAATTACCGTCAGCACAGCGCTGCTGAAACGCAACGAAGTCGAATAATTTTTGAACCGAATCATTATGGGTGTTGAAAAATGGATCGAAAACGAAAATAAGTAACCCCAGCTATCACTGTCAAAGACCGTTGACTCTACACAAACGATTGCCGATTTCATCAAGAGAGAGCGGATTTGACAACATAAAAGGATGATCATGTCAATGTTAGGTCATAAACATCTTTGATGGCACGGAATTAATTGACGAAATTTGGAATCTGCAAAGCCCTCTTGATAATAAAAAACTTGGCCAAGATTTTCGCCGATAAACCACAGAAGTTATACCCCGATGGATTTAAGCCACCAGAAAAGGGGAACATGCCATAGATAATATAGGTCAATGTATACTTCATTAAAATTGATCTTCAATAAAGGACATTTCGTTCAAAAGTTTACCCAAAAACCACGCAGACTTTTTATATGACCCATTATTTAGATTGATATAAAATTTAAGCTCCGAGTTTATTATCTTGCTTGATCGCAATAATACAGTGTTGCGTTTGATAACCTTAGATAAGCCTGTTTTTCCAAAATGAACTATGTATGTACATAAGTAAAAACTAAGCCTTCAATCCTTTTTTAATGTTTAAGCTGGTACAGGTTGAAATTTTTAGTATCTCATCTTGATATACGATGAACAATATATAAGTACATACAAACATACAAATGTAGATGTAGAAGAACTTTCCTACAACTGCCTTTGAACCGCTAGTGTATCAATGTAAGTGCTTATCTATTTGGAGTCAGGATAAGAGTTCACATCTGTCAAAGAAGATTTCCTTGGGCATAGAATCAAAAATGCCGTATATTTCTAAACTAGGGATCTGTTTTAGGATATCTGTCCCGAGATTTAAAAAAAAAACGTATCAGATATTCATTGTATCAATAGTTGGAATACTACTTCTGCTTGTATAAAAATATATTGAGTAGCATAGCGTTCCAATTCTGAGTTTAGACTGACTGCCTATTTCGCTAAATCTCCAACACTTCGCGACTTACGATTTGGCAACCAATGAGAGAAGTGTAAGACGAGTTCGTTCAAGAAGGCATCATGCGGGGAATATCCGCATGTCGGATAGGTATTGGGAATATTTGGGTTTAATCGGTACAATTTAGAGTTGATCCAGCTACAATATCCAAAGCAACGCAGTACGCACGAGGTACATATGTATGTAGCTTGAGCGTCTCTTTTGCTATTGGTGATGGTGTCCCAAACACCATTGGTAAGAGCATGGGCTAGACAAAAACGAGGCCCCAGGCTCGACGCCGGAAGTGGAGGAAAACTCGTTGTACCATTTTTTACAAATTTGTCTTTTTGTCTGGCTCTTTGTAGGTTTGAACTCATTGATCTCCGAAACAACTAAATGTATTTTCACGAGACTTTAACTGGTGACTAAATAGTAACTTTGGACATAACATAGGGTATATTTTATCAAAATAATAATCAAACAAAAATTATAATTTTTCGTAGAAATGGTTGAGTGATTTTTTTTTTGAAAAAAATTTTATTTTTTCAACGACATCAACGTATGCCATAGGTGAGTTTTTTAAAGCGTAATACATAAATTTGTGGTTTTGTGTTAATATATACATAGTATTTTGAAATTATGCAGTGTAATAATTACATTTTTTTTTGTGTTTAAGTATTACAGAATAACTTAAAAAGCCGTTTTTCGAACCAGCGGCATCTGCGTCATTAGCGGCAGTCATCACTATATATCACGGTTGTCATGCAAGACCGTTTTACAAGCCTGTTCTGCACCGGTAACGACAGTTTTGATATTCAAAACGCTCTGGCAACTTTTGGTGAATTTTGTTACCATCATATTGAGTGGCAACCACGTAGATGA
This sequence comes from Anomoia purmunda, assembly GCA_951828415.1. Classification (NCBI taxonomy): domain Eukaryota; kingdom Metazoa; phylum Arthropoda; class Insecta; order Diptera; family Tephritidae; genus Anomoia; species Anomoia purmunda. Next base: position 66,407,271 of record OX639997.1, read on the forward strand.
AGTAGATGTTTATTTCCGTTTTGATGTTAGAAACGTATGTTTCACACATATTTAGCATCGGCGTGGAACAAATAAATAGTAAACAGTTTGAATAAAACAAATTGAATCTTATTTTTAGTTGATTTTATCCAAATTGTACGTAACAGTGAAAAAATGTCCCATGAAGTAGGAAGGAAATATTTGGCATTTTAATACGACCAACTGTTGGCGGCATTACCAATTGCGGTTACTACAAGTGTTTAGAAATAAAATTTAGCGGTAACAAAGAGTTTCGAATTTTCACCATTCTTTGACAGATGACGCTACGACGCAGTCACTGTTGAACTGGCATGTCTACCGCCAATAAACACTAGTTTATAAACTAGTATGATATTCTACTAAGTAGTTTGGTTTTTCACTGCAGGATGCCTTCATACATATAAATATACCTACACATATCCACATTACAATTTATCGATTTTATGCGTTCACGCAACACGCTATATTCCAAGTTGATAGTTGAGCCTTTCCTGTTCGTTGTTTGTGGGCAATATTTTCTTATCGTATCGATAACTCATTTGTACGTGTTGTGTTTAAGTAGTAACTCAAATATTTACGAAGTTCTTCACACTTACAAATTTACACCAAAATCAACAAACACATTACCACAAGCTGCCAAGCATATGGTAACGATATTTGTTAAATTCCCGTAGCTATTATATATTATAGAGTAACACATATGTTATATACATTTATAAATGAATATATGTATGTATTTAGGTGCATCGTTTTGTGTGAATGTGTAAACTGAGTATTTATCATTCAAGTGATTACCAATTTCATTTTGTATTGATGCTGGTGCATAAACTACACGCGATTTTTGCAGGGATATGCAGATCTGAGTGAGTTTATAACGCCTTACTAACACTGCTTTATTACGGGTAGGATCTACTTCTGCAAACTTTGCCTTATTTTTAAATTTCTTTCTAATATAATTTGGAGTTCGTCAATATGATACTACTTAAAAAGCTGGAATCGATCGAATTCCATATCTAGAACGCTTAAGTGATTTGCATCTTATCTTACTGATAGGACCTAATCCGTTCGCATGAAGAACACCAAGTAAGATGAGATTAAAGTCACCTCAGGCATACCACCAGGAAGCCATCTGGGGTCCTTACTTTTCTTAATTTTTTGTCAATGATATTCCGGACGTTTTACTACTACGACTTACTCAGACTGCAGTCGTGGTGTAATGCCAATTTTTTACCTCTCAATGTTAGTAAATGTCAATTTATGTCTTTCAGTAGACATAAGATTAAAGTTACAAAAATTTAAGAAAAGAAAGAGATGAGGCCATATTTGCTTCGAAAATGACATTTTCTAAACATATTGACTTTATGAACTCCTAGGCTAAGTTTATGTTCGGCTTCGCAATGAGACACAAAATTCACTCCTCCAGTGGAAATGAGCACGATTACAAGAGTAGAAAGATGCCTTTGGGCTATTATGTTAATTAGGGGCATAGTCACGAGCTACATAAATGACACTTTTTGTTGGACTATTTTTTTAATTTCCTTGCTTGAGATCTGAGATTCAGCGACATGTTCCGCTTACCTTATCATGAAACCAACTTTATGTTCAGTAAACCACTGGCACGCTTCCCGAGGCAGACTTCTCAAACTCTCGCGAGGTTTTAAGACTAAACTAAATATAGTGCTGTATTTTCTTCAAATGTTTTTTTGTTATACGTGTGGTTTTCAATGGGCAATACTTTTTTAGGAGTTGGTCTTTTTTACAGCTGTTACTTGATTTATATTCAGTTTGATTTTCCATTTCTTAATAAACCGACTTATTCCGGAACAACGTTTGCAAATCGTGCAAATTTATTACCGAAATAATGGTTCGGTTCGCGCGACGTCCAATATTCGGTCGACATGTTTGTTCAGCTATGAAGCTCACTTTTGATTGAATGGGTACGTCAATGAACAAAATTGTCGCATTTGGAGTGTTGATAATCTACAGGCCATTGTTGAGACACCGTTACATCTTCAGAAAACAACTGTTTGGTGTGCTCTATGGACAGAGGTCCATATTTCTTCAAAAGTCAAGCCGGCCATAATGTTACAGTCAATGGGGAATACTTGTACTATAGAGTTATGAATTGGAGGATGTTGATGTGAACGACCTCTAGTTCCAACAAGACGGCGCTACATGCCATACAGCCAACGAAACATTAAATTTATTGAAGAAAACTTTTGGTGAGCGCAATATCTCGCTTCGTGAGCTTGTGGTGTGGCCTCCAAAATCGTGCGATTTAACACCGCTGAACTATTTTTTGTGGGATTATGTGAAGTTGCTTGTCTACGCAGATAATCCCGAGACGATTAACGCCTTGGAAGATAATATTCGTCGCATTATTGCTGGCTTACGGGCCAAATTGCTGGAATTTATTCGAGTCAGCCGCAATACTTATATTTATAATAAAGCTAAATTATTGACCATAACATTAAAATATATGTATGCATTTTATTTCTTTTTGAATACCACATGTCTAAAAAAACACCCTTATAGTATATTATATCTTAGGTTCATGTTAGGAAATATACCTACTACAGTAATACCTTGATTTACGTCCGCTTCGTTAACGTTGTCTTGATTTACGTTGTGAAAATATTAGTGACCTCTGCACGCGATTTACGTTGTCAATTTGATTTACGTCGCCTGTATGAAATATGAATTTGGGGAATCCCTTGCTTACATTTATGTATTTTGAATTTTGTCAATATATTTCATGAACTCGTTCAGTTGATTTTTATAAGTGTTGCTGATAACACGCATAAAAGAGTGAAAATGATTTCAAAACGTGAATTTAAAAGTGTTCGTGCAGTTCAATTAAAAAAGAAACGAAATGTTATTTCTATTAAAAAGAAAATGGAAGTCATTCACCGCCATGATAAGGGCGAAAAGGCTTTTAATATAGCTAGCGTTATGGGTTTGCCTTCAACAACCGTAAGAACAATCATAAAAAGTAAACAAAAGATTATCACAAGTGCATCCACTGCTGCAGATCGTTGTTTGGAATCCACTACTAAAATAAGACCCGTTTTGATGGAAAAGATGGAGAAGACACTGACTCTTTAGATAAGTGATTTGGGGAAAAAAATATTCCGGTAACTACTTTAGTTATTAAAAGGTAGGCAATTAGTTTATTCAATGATGTAAAGTTAACAACTACAGATTGTGAAGATTTTTGTTTCAACGCGAGCGATGGGTGGCTGCAAAACTTTAAAAAAAGATCCCAACTTTATAATATAAAATTCCATGGAGAATCTGCAAGCGCAGACAACGAAGCAGCTAAAAATTTTGTGAAAAAGCTAAAGCAAATCATTGATGAAGGAGGATACTCACCTCAGCAAATTTTTAATGTGGACGAGACGGGACTTTTTTGGAAACAAATGCCAAAAAGGACATTTATATCAAAAGAGGAAAGAGCGGCCGCCGGGCCAAAAGTTTCCAAAGACAGACTTACACTTCTTCTTGGAGGAAATGCTGCAGGTGATATGAAGCTTAAGCCCTTGTTGATATATAAGTCTGAGACGCCAAGAGCCATGAAAAATATTAAAAAAGAAAATCTCCCTGCTGTTTGAAAATCCAATAAAAAAGCTTGGATGACTGCTAAACTTTTTTATGATTGGTTTAAGTTGCATTTTTGCCCAACAGTTATCAAATATTGCGAAGTAAATGGATTCGCGTGCAAGGCATTGCTGTTAATTGATAATGTCCCTAGCCACATTATCCCGTTTGATGATATGAATGACAATATTAAAGTAATCTTCTTACCGCCGAATACAACGGCGCTTATCCAACCGATGGATCAAGGCGTTATCGCGGCATTTAAAAAATACTACTTACGAAGGACATTTAACAACTTGATTGATGCAATTGATAAAGAATCTCACTGCGCATCTGCTGATGTAGTTCGCAATTTTTGGGTCAAATATAATATCATGCAAGCAGTGGAAAATATTAAACAAAGCTGGGAAGAAGTATCCGCGACAACGATGAGCCATGCATGGAAAAACATATGGCCGGAATATACTACATCTCGATGTGGATCAGAAGAAAATTCCAACGATTTAAATATAGAACTAATTAACTTAGCGCACACTGTTGGCTTCACAGATGTTGATGAATCCGACCTTATTGATATCTTGGAAACAGGTGATGAACCATTAACTAACGCAGAAGCATTGGCATTGACAGATACTCCTAATAAAGATGATAATCTATTAGAAAATTCGATGGTCGAAAATGAGAGGGAACGTTTACAATTCCCAATCTCAAAGCTATCAGAGGCTTTTAACCACATACAGAAAGCGATCAATATTTTTGAAAAATTCGACAAAGATGAAGAGCGAGTTATCTCAACACGAAACTCAATTAACAATAGCTTGCAACATTACAAAGATTTGTTTACATAAAAGAACTATTTTTGTCACAGAAGCGGATTGATTCATTTTTCAAGCCCATTTTATCATCCGATACTCCTTCGTCAAGCCAATACCAAACCTCGCAGCGCAATATTCCAGACGAGGATATCCAAATTATCATGTCTGAAATTTCATCAGAGGACTTTACTTCATCAACCCAAGGACAGACATTTAGCCAGCGAAGTCTTCCAGACGATGATATCAAAATGCTCGTGTCTGAAATTTCATCAGCGGACACTACTTCATCAAGCCAAAGAAGTCTTCCCAACGATGATCTGCAAAAGCTTTTGTCTGAAGTATTGATACCAAATAAAAACTTCGAGGAGTGAGATATTCTAAAATTTAAGTACTTTTATTTTATTTATTGCTCAAGTTTGGAGTGAATTCATATTTTAACTTATTATTTTTTACATACAAACGAGTATGTAATATGTACATTTATCATAGATATTCCAAAAAGGATCTGAATTTCATATGTCGAATTTTTTTACACTTGAAATACACTTATGTAAAGTGAATATAATGTATCTCTTAATTGCTATAGTTGAATTAAATGTAATTGAATTAAATGTGCATTTATGTACTTTATTTGAAACAACCAATAACCTTGTCTTTTTCATAATCATATGGAAAACTACAAATTTGATTAAAGTCGTTTCGATTTACGTCGCAATCTTTCGGAACCGACCAAAACGTAAATCGAGATATTACTGTATATAGTTTGTACAATTACTTTATTGTTATATCGCCATTTTCGATTTTTTATTTTACTTTAGTAAACTCTGTGAACAACAGTGTATATCTCCCCTATATCTCTCAGATAAACTTTTCTGTAGCTGCGCAATACGATAAGTATCCGAGATAAACTGATGTAATTTGCCAGTTAATGGTCAATTTCGAGTTCTGGTTTTTTTACTTTATCAACCTGCTTTTTTACGTGACACGACGTAAGATTTCGAAGCATAAATCGAGTTTTCTAGTACCCGTTCAAGAATGGATAGCCAGTCCTGATTATGTCAAAAAACTGGTGTCGCGAATCCTCCGAATACAGTTGGACAATGTTGAGTAATGATTTTGATAAAGATAAAATTGTATCAAATTATATTTTTCCAACAAAATCGAATTATTTTAAATTTCGTATGGATTTCGCGTAACTATAACCAAAAAAGAGGTCGTCACATTTAGTTTTATCCACTTAGTTGCTCGTTAAATTGGGAATACAATGAATATACTTATATGTAATGGATACATCGTAACGGCCCAGAGTTGTAGCTGTCACCTAATATATCTAACATTGACAAACGACAAGGAGTACTTAGGATCAAGGAAACCGTCGTCAATTAAGGTAAATTATCAACTATTATAAATATTGAAAAAGTATGAGTTTTAACTATTCAGTTTCACGAAAATAGAGTAGGTAACATAATAAGAAGTTCCAAACTTATTGTAGGCTGCGGTCTAAATCACACAAAATATGTACAAATTTATAAGAAATATCGCTTTTGATGAACATTAACTCCAGACTCCCATTTAGAATGAATTGTTTATTTGTTTTTATTGATTTCTGCAGCTTATGTTTTGCCAATATTGAACTTTTAAAAACAAAAAATTTGGCACAGTTTCATTTGTTATTACCCTATATTTTCGTACATGTTTAAAAGGCACTCACCAATTTGGTTTTTATCAAAACTACTACAAAGCTTGCTTGAAATTTTTATGAACTTTGTCCGTTTATGAGATATTTTTTGATTCAAATGGCTTTAAATATAATTTCTGCGGCCTGTTATTAGGATGATATTTGTTTGAAAAAGTTAATGAAGTCTATATACACGAAATTTGTCCGGTTATAAAAACTGTATGTATGAATGTACTTTAAACAGAAGTCGATACTTTTTTATACTCACAAGCGCAATAGAGATCACAGAAACGCCAAATACTCGGAAATTTTAATATTCTATAGAACTATCCAACCTAGGTAAAATCCACTATTTGAGGCGTACAACTCACCTGGAAAGAAAAAAACAAGAGAAAAAGTTTATTTAATTATCGATGCAGTGAGTGTTGCACGCAGTGATGGAAGCGTGAGACCCAAAAAAAAAAACAAAAAAAGATAAGAAAAAAAACAAAAATTACAACTACAATCAATATCTGTGGAATAGATTAATAATAATAATGTCAACAACGCACAAAAACCAACTTCATTTAGTATTCCACTCAGTAGTAACGTGTGCAACAAGCAAATGAAAAAGAACAATTGAAAAAAAATTGTTTACGAGTTTCTATGTACATATGTAGATACCCCTTATGTATGAGCATATCTATGTACATATGTACATAGTAAACTGTACGAAAGAATAAGTCATTTCGGTGATTGAAGGACAGAAAAAAGTACAAATCACACCATACCTGGAAATTGTAAATCACGTAGAGCAAGCGAGATAAAAATCTCAATTAATTGTAGACGCATAGAAAATGTTCGGAGAGTGCAACGCTTCGATTTCAAGATAGGCAGTTTGAAATAAAAAAAAAACATTCACATAAATATACATTGAGGAAAAAAGCGTACAGTGAATGTTTACAAAGTTTTTCATCCCAAAACTTTTTCGTTTATTTTGTAAAAAAAAAAAAACATATTCTTCATACTGCTTATAGCGAAGCCCAAAATCATCACATTCCCAAGCTTTACAAAGGTTCAACAAATTTACAGCATAAACAATTTTGCATAAAATTTTTTAGAAAATTTTCAGATAGATTTTATTCATTAGATTTGATTACTCATTTAAAGGTTCTGTGAAGTTACTAAAAATTCCCATTATTGAAACAAAATAAAACTTTTTTCCAATATAGCCTGTAACAAACCACGTATGATATACAATAGTAAAATACGAAAATTTACCAATTTTGCTGGGTTATCAAGTAGTAATCCATATACCGTGTTTCCATCCGACATTACTGTATACTGGGCTGCTAGGTTTCCACATAGCCCATGTACCAAATATGTTTTCTTAAGTTTAAAACTTTCATTTCACAGTATTAACTTTAACAAAACAAAAAGGATTTATCAGGGATAGCATTATAAAAAATTCATTGCACACAAACTATTTTGACCCACTGTGCATAGTAGCAAAAAGAAAAAAGAAGATAGTCGGCCTTTGAATATCCGAACATGCAGCTGCAGCAAACAACAGGTAAGAGGCAAAATGTCAATCACTAAAAAATGATGGACGACGAGCCATCTTCGCCACACTTCTTTAACATACGCCAATTTTTACTTAGCTTCCGCCTGCAGTTTGCCTACTTTCTTCATCGACTTAGTCAAGTTGCGCATAGCGTTAGCTTTTCAATTTTCCAAACAATTGAACGCGTTTTACATACTTTCTCCAAAAAAGAACAAAATATTGCAAACTTAAGGCGTCAAATGTTGCCTACACTGCTTGCTATTTCACCTGGACTTTTGTAGATGACAGGCAGGCAGTTATTCGGCTTCATTTGTTTAGCTGCTTTTGTAGGTAGCAGATATATGTAAATATGTATGCATATATGAATAAGTAAATTGACAGATTTGAACTTCAATATTCAGTTTGAAGTTAATGTGTTGTACAAATATTAATTACAAATTATAATATTTTTCGTATAAAACCACAACCCGATAAGTGCAAGGCACTGTAATAGCAATTCGAGCTGCCTAATTTTGGGTGCATTAAAGCTAGAACCCACACCAGTCGTTCTAGGCGGTGCAGCATACGCGGATTATGCCTCAAAAGTTAAATTAGCGCAATTGTTTGAAAACATCATGATAACTAAAGTCCGAAAAGCCCAGAACGCCAAAAAGTAGCCAAATTTTTAACTTTACCCACACGTTCCCGACTATAGTGACAAAACAGCTGTTTCGAACTTAATTCTGGTGCACATAATTACCGCAAAGAAGTAATCGATAACTGTTAAAATGTTTTATGCAAATTTTGCATACAATTTAGACAATAAAATGAACAAAAACTTTGATAATGTGCTGATGTGTCCGTGAAGTAGGTATACAATACAGTAAACCAGAGACATAACTATTATAAGAGAAAAGAGTAAAAGTTAACCAATAATTATTATAGTAAGATACAAATTTTTCAAGTAATCTATAACCATTATTCAAATACTTATGTATATTGTAAAAGTATCATAATAATTATCAGCAAGATAAATATTTTTAAGTCTTCAAAGACTTTTATTTTCAGATTTCTGTCATAAAAGTCTTCTTATAATAATTATGAGTCAGAAAAAAAAGTTGTAAGTCTTGAAGGGCGATACTTTCATAGGATTAGGTCGGGACAGATTCGGGACTACCTCGCAATAAGTTAAATTCGGGGTCACTTCTTAATTGGCGCTATAGCGGCTTAAACGATCTCGGCCGAACTTCTCGTACAATTTGTGTGTGCGTCCAGATGTTGTAACAGAAATTGAGAGCCTAACGTTTTATGCCGACTCCGAACGGCGAATGTATTTTTGTGAGAAGTTTTTTTTTCAATTCTGGACTAGTTCGGTAGTAATTTGGGACCCGAAAATTTATCTCGCTGATACTTATTATGGAAACATTTTTATAATATAAATCTCAAAATAATAGTTATTGTCGATTTAAAAAAGTGCTCACTCATAGTTATTGTGATAAGCCATTTATAATATAAGTTTCAAAATTATACATATCGATAACTTAAAAACATTGTCTGACTAATAATTATTGTCGAAAGAATTGTGTAATTCTTAACCACGGTGAAATAATTATTATTCTAGATCGCTGCAATGACCCAATAAAAAATGCTTCAAATAAGATTTTTTTTTATCGGATTCATATTTTTTAATAGATATGTATATTGCTTGGCTCAAAATTCATCTCTACAATTCTGTGTACACTTTTAGGTCTGCTCGACGAATGCACTGAAAGTGTAGAGCAATGCAGGTCAACATCGGGCAAAACTCAGAGCAGTTTAGTACAGGAGCGCTAGCGAACTAAAAAAGGTGCAGTATATCTATATATTTCACGCATGAATTAAATCTGTTATTCGGTTAAGGAAACTGCATACTTTTATAATTTCCTTTCACAACAATAAAAATTTGTAACGCATTAGGCCCCTAAGTTGTCTATCATCTCTAATTTAATAATACATTTCCACCAAAGACAAACCCTTGATTTGTTCGCTTTGTGTTTGAGATAAACGTCCACTATTTTCATTATGTATTTAAAATAAAAAACAGTGTTTGAACCGGCATTCGTGAGTTTAGTTTTTTGTAAACTGGCGCATAAAATTTAAATTATTGTTGATTTTGCCGTTTTTTTTAAGAGTGGTAAAACTTCATGTGCACATGGACTGGGCCGTATCTGCTGCTGGTCCCCAAGTAATTTTCGTTTTTTACCTCTTATTTCCATTTCTTCGTATTTGTTTAATTTTGTGTTGAAACCAAGTTGAAAATAGCAGAATTTTCGTTCGTAATTATATTCGATCCGAATATGAACTTCTACTATCTACCACCTTCGGATCGATTAAAAATGTTCAAGTTAAATGGTTTTGATCGGTTAACAGTAACATTTAGATTATCGCCTAGGCCCAATTCGCACTTGGAGCAGCTGACACGCAGATATTTTCTGTTGTCAATACTACTGATGCTAATTATTGTGCAGTTGGAGATCTTCATCAGTTATCTGGTCAAAAATAACTTTAGTGTATGCTGTCTAGTGTGTGCCAGAGCTGGATACTCGCAGAGATAGCGAAGAATTGTTTCAATAGTATCCTCCGACATCTTCACCGAATATGCGGCTGTTAGTCTATATCTTATCTTAACTAACTTAGAAGGTCTGTTGTTCTTGAATTGACTTCTTTCACAATTTCGCAAGTAGTTAATCTGATTATCTTGTCTTTGCCATTCGTGAAAACTGTAAGTGAAGTTTTCTCTTGTTTGCTCCTAGCGGGCAGCGAATGGATTCCGGCTCAAATTCATCAATACAGCCTCTCTGGCTCTAGCAAATTCGTCGGCCCCTTGTTACAGTATATGTTCCGATGGCCCAGAACCAAGGCAGAGGTGTGACCATCAACTCGACATTTGTTTTCCAGTTCAGTTGCCCCTTCTATCGAGTATTACAAAAGATTGAAAATTGCATCAAATCGACGAAAACTGATTTGATTTGCTGACTTGGTGCCACAAACTCCCCCAAAGGGCTAGGCAGAAGTTTGCAATGCAATAGAAAAATGTTGTGTCCTAAGTGAAGTTGATTAGCGAGCTGTGAAAAATTTGTTTACGCTCTATATGGAATCAAAGGAGTAATAGTTGTTTTCTTACAAAAAAAAATACATTTTCCTCATTATTTCGTTTGATTTCAGCATGCACAAATGAAAATGCTCACCTTCTAGGTGTCCAAGTGTTCGGTTTGTTCGCATAAACAAAATAACTTCATGTAACCCAAGAGAAACCAATCTAGAGGCGCTAACTCGAACGATCTCATTGGTCAGTCGATTATTGGTCGACATGTGGATTCTCTTCACTTCAAATATTTCAATTTTGCTCATTTATATATTTATTGAATCAAAATTTAGCGTCGTCAGTGAACAGTTTTAGCACTCGGCAACATTTCCTAATTAAACCTTGATTTTTGAAATAAATTAGCATAGTTTGGAAGCGTTGTTCTGACTTAAGTCTATTCATTAATAAGAGGCAAGTTACAGATCTGCCCAATTTGCGACCGGAAAATTAAGCCTCTAAGAAAACACTGTTTACAACGAATACGGAGGCTAGCCCACGAGAATGACCTTGGGTATCAGTCCAGCTAATTTTAACACCCTTCGACTTATAGTACGCGGATGAATCGGACTCTCTCGCAATACCAATATATATCATGGTTCATATTAGTTCAGTTATTATGAGTTGGAGAATATCGAAAATGATTATTTGTCACCGCATATTTTGAACATTGATACAAATCTCTCAAAAATTTGCTGTCTTCAAAAAGCCAGAAGTCCTCTACCCTCTCTAACATCGACTCTGAGCCGCCACAACTCCCACAAACGTCGAAATGGTACGCAAATATTCAGATAGATAAGAAATTGAAAAGCCGTTAAGATTGCATTACGAAAATGTGCGCAATATTAGAATGCAACTACAAGGTGCGATTGCCATCAATCAGCCTTCCATCCATCTCACCAACAGAATAGCAGGCGACGCCAACAACCGGCAAGTACCTACGTTGAACATACAGCTCAAATTGTTTATCGCAGCAATTGTTGTTGTTGTTGCGGTTTAAGTGATTCCGTTTAAACGTGACTTCCGCGAAATGGGCGCGTTTTTGCCGGTTGTCCGGCTATTGAATGTTTAAGGAAATCTTCGCTACATGCTATTCTATTTACATACAACGCTGTGGCACGTCTGGACATCAAACTAGCGCTAGTGACAGGCGATGTAAGTGGATTGACGTTGTTGGGCTTGTGTGCAAGTTCGTTATGGCAATGAGAAGAGGTGAACTACATAGACGAGTGGTCATCGAATGCCAACATTACAACTAGAGGTAGCACGATATTAAGGCCCATTGGCAATGGCAATAACACTAAAAGTAATAATACAGGCGATACCATCGACCATCACCAGCAACACCAACCATCGACAACAACATCCATCGCAATATTAATCATCATCAACAGCAACGCCATCAACAACATCGTCAAATTCGAAAAAAAAAATCTGCGCCGAACTGCCCGCATTTGATTGAACGCAGTACCTTTTAGCTAAAATTGGGAATGCCTGTCTTCGCTTTTGGTCGCAAATTTCAAAATAGAAAGTAAGTCTAAAAGTGTCGAGTTATCTATGCAGGTAGAACAGCCCTGAGGGGATCTATGCGAATGAACGTTGACATGCAGACAGCCAGCGGAGCTTTTTTAAATCACACATTTTTTTTCTATTTTAGAAGTCTCCGTTCAAATGCTCCATGCGCGTAAATAGTATCGTAATGGGCGGAAATAGATTTCAAGAGAAAAGTTTCGGAGAGTCGGTGGTATTGTCTTTTGCCACTTTAGAAGTAACATAACAGTTGGGTTTAAGCGGGCCCTACATGAGTTCTGGGCATAGCCTCACGAGCTTCATATTGGCGTCGACATAATTAAACGCATTAAATTTAACGGATTCGCTGGCTTGCTCGTACGTAAGATGATGATGGTCCGGTGAAAGGATACATTTATCGATTCGGCACCCATGATATGGAAAATGAAAACTAGGGCGCCTGTGTACACAATGGAAGCACCAAGTGCAGAGGGAACTATCAACACTTGGTGTGAATAACTGGCGCAACTTCGCAAGCAAAGAGGAGGCGATTGGCAAAAACGATTAGGTGAACTACTATTAAAAAAATATGAAGGAACGAAAACAATGCCACCAAGGTTTTTTTCTTTCTTATATCCACCACTCCGCTATGGTTTTACCCGTATTATCTATCTTCATTATTCTTCTTGAGGATTGAGCGCTACGACCCTGGGATCTATTGTACCCACTTTCTGGATTATAGAACTTCCTGCTGGGGTAAGCAACCGAGATAACATTTGGTAGTGAACCCGAATCTCTGGTATTCATAATGCCATCTGCTATTATTATTATTATTATTCACCCATGTTAATTTTGCGTCTATACATTAGTGAGGGGCATTTTAGTTTATAGGAACTTGAAATCGCTTTGGTATGCTTCCAACTGGGTGGATTGTACCAGAATAGTTACGTGTGGCCTTGCATAGTACAACCTTTTCTATGCCACAGAACGGCAATTATCCTATAAAGCGAGTTGATAATGTCTTTTTTGCGAACCCAAAGTCTATTAGTTATTAAAGAGATTTAATCGGGAGAAGTAACATCAAAAATTATAAAAAGGCAATGGCAAACCTCCAAGTGTATTTCTGCCATGAAAGGTCCCTGGTATCGAAGTAGGCTCATAATTCACACATTTTTGCCTGATAGGTATTCGCTTTCGCGAGGCTTTGAAATATCCAAATATCTGACAATAAATACCTCGCGCTTTACTTCCTTCAGTTAATGTACAATCAATGCACCTGGTCATCATACATATTTTCGATATCTAATGTTTGTTTGATCATTCGAATAGATTTAAGACCCTTTATCCAATGTGGTTTTTGCTGTATTCCACTAGTTCCACTTTAGTAGCCCATGTTCTGATTGCATTTAGGCCTAACTGGCTCCTTTCACATAGAGTATCTACGAACTTTCCTCTGCCTTTTATTAAAATATCATCCACAAACTAGATCGGCAAGTTGTTAGCGTTTTTATATCTACCATACTGGTACTGACCATTCTGTTTATCTTCGACACCAGAGTGTGGTTTACCCCCCTATTAAGTAATTAATGCCCGGTTTATGGCTATATTTTAAGTGTTATAAAATTCATCTTCAATGCCAAGCAAAGCAGCTGGACCCGTTTCCTTCTTCTCCACACTATCCTGGAGTATACTTGTTAGCTGATAGAAAACAGCGGCCTGCTCCATATGCGTACTGACAGGCGTGCAGCTGGTTATGAGTTATAGCATTGGGTCTTACGTAGTTGTCTATAACTTTCCCTGGTGGTTTAGTATGAATGATATGAAGCAGATGGGCCTAAAAGATTTTGGGTGAAGTGGCTCCTTCTTACCGACCTTCGGGACAAAAAACCCCTCGCCCCTCTCTATGGCTTTAGTATATGACCTAATGCAGTGCTGCTTCTAAGTATTTTCAAACTGGAATATCTATGTCTTCTTGTAGCATGGCTGGAAGAATGTCATCAGTCGCATATGAATCGGGGTTCTGAACATATCACTTTTGCCACCCTCCAGCGGTTTCTTCTTATTTTCCCCAATTGATTAAATCGGTGCTGCCCCTGACAATAGGTGGTTATCTAGAAATGGTTCAGGCTTCTTTTCTTCACCCTCAGTTTGACTTCACTATTTTTCATTGTCAATCCTTAGAAAGTAAACAAATTTCTCATCCCGTATTTCGTGAACAACATCGGGTCTAGTACGTTTATTTATACTGCGCTCGCCTGCCTAAGGAACTGAGAAAAATTTCGGATCTATTTCATATTTGATGCTTAGAAAAATAAAAATTGTCAATCAGCGGTGAACTATTTCAGTTTCTGGAAGGCTACACATAGCAGACACAATCGACTACTAGACGATTTCATCACAGATATTTTATGTTATATATGTAGATAGATTTACATTATGGCAAGGCGAGGCGAAAACCGGCTTGCTAGTTAGGGCAACTAACACAGTATTTCCGTTGCGAAATACACAGCAACAGTCTCGAAGTAAATTTAAAAATTTATATAAGATGACCACCACGTTAGATAACGTTAGGAAATGTTTTGTAAGCTAGTGCCACGTTCCGCAAAAAAGCATGGTTTGAGTAGCCTATTATAGAACTACGTCAGAAATTACAAATCTTATTTTTATTAACAATTTCATTCAAGTTAATATAAGTTATAAAATCTGTAAATATATGCCGATTTCTGTGCAAATGTCACTAGCACCTCCACACAATCAGACGCGGTCCCATCCTCGGCGCACACCACTGTCGTGGCACATGACGCCGTTGCACTTTGGAATGCAGAACATGTCCAATGCGACGTTTGCAATTATTTCGCACACACTTTGCAGATTGGTAGTGTGTTGCCAATGTAATTCACAGACACTTTCCGGCGCTTTTTACGTACTCCAGCAATGCGATAGGCAGATGTACCTAAGTACACACATCTATACAAAACAGTATGTACATTTGTATATAAATATGTATGCTGACGAGACGGAAAGTGAGACGCTCCAATCGGTAAGGAGGTAATTCCGGTTTGCCGCACTCAATAGCCTATTCATCACGCAATTTTCCTGCTAGTTTGAAAGAACAACTCTGGGAAAACGAAAATAGTGAATGAGCTTGGACGGGAGAATGAAATGAAAGCAAATACGTTGACAAAGCTGTGTTGATCCGTAGCGTTGAAATTCGCTTACTTCTCACTTTTCCCCAAACCGGCACACACAGAAGAATTGCCATTGTATAAACCCTGCGTAGTTCCAATTAACGCATTTGCAACGGAAGTCAGTAGCCCGAAAGCACAAGCTCGATTGGGTCTCGCATATTGACTCAGTCGCCAATAATTCGATATTCAATAACTAGCTGCCAACTTAAGCTCTTGCAGGCTCAACGCAGGCGAACTTTTTAATATCCACACACTCGTCATGCTTCCCGCTCGAAAAGTTTGGCCTAGAAGTTGCTGTAATTGTTGCGAGTACGGCGTGTACAATGGCAGCAACTAGCGCAAATCAACTTCATAAACTTCAGCTTGTCTTGCTTTGCTTTTCTCATGTACGCGTCAGTCCTGTTAAAAGTTTATACTTCGTCAGTGATATTGCATTGAAATACCACACACTTATTTATCGTTATGGACATCACTTTTCTGTACGAGTATATCTCTAACTTTGCATCCAACATTGCAAATGAACCACCTGAGCCAAGAAAAAGTGGTTTTATTTTATTTGCAATAAAGTCGGCGACCGACCAATTGAAGTTTCATTTAAAAAAAAGTAGAATAGTAGAAAAAATGGTCGGTAAATTTTTGTCTTCAGATGAGTGAGTAGGTGCCGCTCTCAGGCTACGTATAAGTCACCTATACTAAATTCTATTCTCTTTTCATTTTTTTTTAGTCATCATGCCCGGATGGCGTCTATCCAAAAATGCTGAAGTGTGGGAGGGGCAAAGTCATTAGGAATTTAATAAAGATCATTAGAGCTCTGCTGAGCGTTGGTCATATTCTAATTATTTGGAGAGAATTTACGGTAGGCTTCATTCCCCAACCAGGAAAGGATGATTCCGTGCTAGTGAAAAGCTTCCGGCCAATCAGTACATCATATCAAAGATTTTGGTGGGCAGTCCGCTTATTATTCATCAACATACATACCAGAGAGGAAAATCCTGTCAGCTCTACACGACCTTTGAACAAAGATCGAAGTGGGGCTCGAAGCACGGAATTTATGCAGATAGAGAAGGTGATTTCGATTATAAGAACTCTGCGGCTAAGGTGGATCTACTCCATGTTGCCTAAAAGATTGTTGATTGTCGGCGAGACGGGTGGAAGGATAGGGTATTTAGTAGTGAACTCCTTTTTAACGGAAATACAAGCCTTTGCACACATCGGAGCTTCCGCGGATAACGTTTGCGCATTAACGTCAGGAATATCTCTCAGATGGGTCTGTGGAGAGGCACAGATAATCCTAGATAAGATGAATGCAAGGGGCGCTGGGCAGGATCTTACTGTCCGACAACCGGCAACCCTGGTTTGGGTTTCAAGGAAAAGACCATTGTAAAGTCTATATCTTCTGGTTCTTTGAGGCGTAAACCAAGGTCGTTCCGCAGAATGGAAATTTCTGTATGTACCGCTAGATAGGAACCTAGAGTTGGAAAGCTCGGGTTGAACTGAAAATAAATGGAGCACTAAAAGTTTTCGGACAGTTTCAAAGAACCTTTAGAACGATTTTTGAGGCCGGCTGTGATTCTTTGGTATGCACAGCTCTACTCATCGCTCGATCCAACTCAATCAACATGGTTTTTGCTCTAGTACGGAGGCCTAGACTACGGCTGGATTTAACAATCCCAAACGAAGGCAATGAAAACGATGTGTCGACTACATTCTTTTGGATTATGTCACGACGATGAGAGTTCCAGACAGAGAGAGTTGTTTGGAAGGTTTCCAGAGCAATGTTCTTTGTTTTGTGGCGGCTAATGACAAAGTGATAGCGGATCTCTTTTGGTAGAGTATATACTGTAAGATTTCCTACAATCGAATAATAATGGAGAGATACACACATGCATTATACTGGGAGACTTGGTGAGAACATTCTATACTGACGCCGCCAAGACAGAAAATGAAACTGGAGCTGGTTAAGTGCATGGCAATTAATCCAATCCGTCGCATTTGCTATGTTTAAGAAAATGGACTAGATAATTAAAGAAAACTGGCGATGATAGCAAATCAGTGGGTAGCAAAAGGCCTTGTAAACCCCTCGTCTTTGTTCGACAATTGTCGAAAGAACTAATTCAAGGATTAATCTGCTGGAAAATGGAATGCGGTGTTCAAGAACTAAGAAGATAACGAACTGCCCGACGAGCATTTAGACTGTAACCAATTATAAATACCAGTATAGCAGGGATTGTCCGTTGCTGCTTCCTGCCAAGAATTGACAAGATAGCGGCGAAATTCCCTCTTAGACAGAGATGTTGTTAAAAGCGGCGATGCGGTTAATTACTGGACACAATCTATGGGGGAACAGCACATGGTTCATTCCATGCTATGCAGCACTTACAGCAGATTTACAAAATTGCACTTCAAATGAAAACTTTCACCCTGAAAATTGTTTTTTGTTTATGTTTATGTATTTCATTGTAGAACTTATCCTTTGGTACTCCATCTATAGTAGTTCTCACTGAGATGATCAGTGATGATGTTAATAAGGAGTGCAAAATTGCAGCAACTCCATTTCCATGGTCATAATTTGTTTGCCTATTTTTTTTTTACTTTTATAACATAACTTTTTTTTAATGATAAGTATAGAACGTATTTTTTTTAAATTAATATTTATATTAAAATAAATATAAAACCTTTCTTCTAACAAAAATAATGTAATGATCTCTATGACATCGTCTGGCATTAGTTCGTCAATGAAGCTGACATCAAATTTGAATTTCTCAGAGAAAGCAATATTTTTTCAATGAAAATACATAAGAGCAGCAAGAGCTGTAGTACAACAGCACTACATAGCGTGCGTTTAAGGTAGACATTAATAAAAAAAATTAAATCCTTGACTTTAAAACCTTTAAGATATACGCATTTGTTAGAAGAATTTCAGAGAAAATCCATTATTTAATCGAATTTTACTCAATTACCCCTGTATACAGGGTATCCAAAAATTACCAATTTTAAATGCGTATAAAACAACCAACAGCTAACAATCCTTTCGGGATTTTTTATGGGTGGTGCAAACTTGCATTGAGTTTTGGTTTTATCAAATACATGCTGTGCAATTATTCAAATAACATTTTTTTAAATTAAATAATATGAAATTTACAAGACATATATAAGCGGAATAGCTTTGCAATTTTTCCCGGAAAATTTGTAATTTTGAAATCGATATAGCAAAAAACAATATTGTATCTTTTAAATTATATTGTTACTGCCTACACCTGCAATTTCAAATATACTTATTCTAGAAATTAATGATGCCCTGCAACCAAATAACTCATTGAGAAAAAACTACTTTTACCAATTTCGGTTTACATTTTTTAAATTTTTCTAGTATCCCATAGTAAATATGGAAAAACTTGCCAAAAACGCAGTCTATAGCAGCTTACAACTTTTTCTTTTCCTTAAGTGATAATCGAACCGCCTTATTTAGTTAACTAAATTAGTATCAGCTTTTTTCTTTTACAGCAACTAGCATATCTTTACCTTGATAACTCCAACGGTGTTCGACGGTTGTCAATCCATCCATTTGGTGTTAAGCAGCAGCAGCTTGAAGTTAAGAACTTATTTCTTTGAACCATATAACAGCAGAGCACATTAATATGTACATACAATGTGTGTTGAATATTGGTTCATAGCGCACGGACTCAAAGGCTGAACTCAGTAACATGAAAAATTTACGATTTCTACCGCAACATTTTGTAATTAACGCAAAAGCAACTGAGAGCAAACTTTCCTGCGTATACCGATTAAATCTAAATTATTGTTATAAGCAAACACTGGTATCTTTTCACTAATTTCACTACTCGACAAAAAAAATCTCCAAGAATAAAATAGGCCTTTCCTAAAGTGAAATTTTCTCCTGATTCCGAATATGACTTTCATTTTCTTGTGTCAGATCTAGTTTCCGAGATATCGGCGAAAATATGAAAATTCCCATTTTTGCAGAACACTACTTCATATAGGTACGGCAAAAATTTGTATTTTTCATTTTTTCGTTTTAAACTGTTGAATTATGCATTATACTAATTCCCATAAAAATGTCTTGCCTTCACCTCCCTCAAGTATCTTCAGTAGTTTGGCCACTATGCCAAAAAACGTTCAAAAAATGTTGAAAAAAAAACGAAATTTTTTACACAATTTCAGATTTAACCACTTTAAAATCGGAAAAATTCTATTGACGAAAAACAGTTAGCCCTCCTATGTTGTAGGTAATTTAACTACGAAAATTTTAAGCATACCGGCACAACAATCGGACGTGCCATTGAAACTATAGCCCCGTTAACTTGCAAGCGTCTATCCTACAATTTTTTTATAGAGAAAATTTTTATTCAAACTAGGTTTTTATTTTTTTATAACGTTTTATTATAGACATATGTTTGCACGTTAAACTGTATTCAATTGAGTAATATGAGTATAAATCAGCAATTCAGTAAAAAACAACAACGACAACAACATTAAATACATACATATCTACATCTAAAAAAGTCAAATTGAGCGATTTTACCGTGGTGGTCAATAGTGAGGGACGTGGGTACTTCTAACTACCCGTTTATAATTTTCTGGGTTTGTCTCCCGTATTATTGTCCAGCAATAATCTCCCATCATTTCTTCATTCCAAAAACCTTGGTAACGCTTTTCAAAAATCATGAGGTCTTGGTGAAACCTTTCACCCTGTTCATCACTTTCAGCACCTAGGTTTGCGGGAAAATTATCCAAATGTGAATGCAAAAAATGCATTTTGAGGGACATGTTGCATTTCATAGCACTGTAGTTTTTCAACAAGGCTTTGACCATCTCTCTATAGTTGGGATCTTTGTAGTTGCCAAGAAACCCACTAACGACTTGCTTAAAGCTGTCCCAGGCCGCTGCTTCTACTGATGATAAATGATTCGCAAAATTTTCGTCTTTCAGCAACTTTCTAATTTGCGGACCAACAAATATACCTTCTTTTAATTTGGCTTGAGTTATTTTAGGGAAAAATTTCGTTAGGTACTGGAAGGATGGCGCGTCCTTATTTAAAGCCTTTACAAAATTTTTCATTAATCCTAATTTGATGTGAAGTGCTGGCAAAATAACTCGTTCGGGATTTACTAAAGGCGGGTTTGCGATATTGAAGGCACCTGGTTCGTACTCAGCTCTTGGTGGCCAGTTTTCCTGAATATAATGGGTTTCTCTAGCACGGCTGTCCCAAAGACAGAGAAAACAGCAATATTTAGTGAAACCTCCTTGAAGTCCGAGAACTATAGCTACAACCTAGGATGTATTTCATATACTATTTATTTTAAACTGTACCACCGAAACTGCTTACCTTTAAGTCCGCACAAATTTTCCAATTAAATTGTTTATATTGAATGAGCTCAAGTAAATTTGATATGCTTAAATAAGTTTCTTTAGTATTCTCAGAATGTGCCACTGGTATTGTATAAACCTTGAACATCATTGCAGTAGCAAATATTTTCACTTTTAGTAAAAAAAGAAGAGAAAGTCTTGTGTCTATTTCGAAATTTGGAAGTACTTGTCGAAGGGCCCAGGCTGCCCCATTGCTGCAAACGAGATCCTAGAACTTCGCTATCAAATTTCGATAATTTCAAATCTCTGACCAAGTCATTAAGTTCGGCTTGTGAGACTCGATGTGGGATCTCTCCTTCTTGTCCACTTTCTGAATTATCTGCTTCGGAGTCACTTTCGCTTGAGGCTTCAAAACTTATAGGCGGTCTAGGTATGGGTAAGGTATGGTCATGTAGTTTTGGTTTTTTAGCTGATGCCACATTTGGATAACTTATTAATTTCCTCTTTTTTCTCGTTTTACCTTTAAGGTCTATCACGCAAAAATAGCACTGGTCGTGGTTAAAGGGTTCAGTCCACATCATTGGAACACCAAACTTCATGTTATGACCTTTACCCGATACCCATCTCATTAAAGTTAATCTACAGGAGGCGCAAATAAAATTAGGTGTCCAAGATTTATCGAGATTTTTTACACGGAAACCGAAATAATGAAAGTATGCATCTCTGACAGAATTAGTTATTTTCCGAGCTGAGTTTCCGAAAATATAATGTCCGCAAATAAAGCAAAAATCATCCGGATTATTTTTACATTTAAAATCACTTTTGCAACAAGCCATTTCGTAAACACATCTACCGATATAGTATGTATAAATTTGCACTACAATTTGCAAAACAAAATTTACAACAAACAGTAGTGACAATTAAATACTTGATGTCTTTTTAAATTTATTAGACCCTAAGGTAGAGTGACCAAATGAAATGTCTCGCCAATTTTATCAGAGTAATACTAAAATTGTAGGATAGACGCTTGCAAGTTAACGGGGCTATAGTTTCAATGGCACGTCCGATTGTTGTACTGGTATGCTTAAAATTTTCGTAGTTAAATTACCTACAACATAGGAGGGCTAACTTTTTTTCGTCAATAGAATTTTTCCGATTTTAAAGTGGTTAAATCTGAAATTGTGTAAAAAATTTCGTTTTTTTTTCAACATTTTTTGAACGTTTTTTGGCATAGTGGCCAAACTACTGAAGATACTTGAGGGCGAAGAAGGCAAGAAATTTTTATGGGAATTAGTATAATGCATAATTCAACAGTTAAAAACGAAAAAATGAAAAATGCAAATTTTTGCCGTACCTATATGAAGTAGTGTTCTGCAAAAATGGGAATTTTCATATTTTCGCCGATATCTCGGAAACTAGAAAATGGAAGTCATATTCGGAATCAGGAGAAAATTTCACTTAAGGAAAGGACTATTTTATTCTTGGAGACTAAAGTTGATCAAAATTTGTCGAGTAGTGTTTTTCACACATTTCTATGCACCTTTGTGTCTCTTAACTCTGCTCACAACCATGTGATTCTACTTTCCATCCTCGCTACCGTTACAAATCGTATAGTTCGCAAAGTAAAAAAAAAAAATAAAACAGATCACTGTCTTGAAAGGTATCGCGTTACCAGCTCGTACTTG
This sequence comes from Anomoia purmunda, assembly GCA_951828415.1. Lineage (NCBI taxonomy): Eukaryota > Metazoa > Arthropoda > Insecta > Diptera > Tephritidae > Anomoia > Anomoia purmunda. The sequence continues at coordinate 66,429,732 of OX639997.1, forward strand.
CAGATGGAATCTGTGTCATTGTCAACAAAGCGTACTTTGTTGCAGTTGTTACAGATTCTTTTATTTACGCTTCAACAAAGTAAGATTGTATACAGTGGGTTTTGTTTTTCTTATTATTTTCATAATATTTTTTTTTCATTTGTACTACCTCTATGCATCATGGAATTTAAGCAATGCAAAAATTCGCAATCTACTGCCAAGACCACCAACTCTAAGCTGCTGCTCTTGCACCGTTGGAGGATAATTGTGAGCGCACGAGGGTGGAGTGAAAGATTTGTTTACTTTCGAAATATCTTTCAAAATCAGTTAATCCACCATCTTTTACCACTAATTTGAATTTTAAATATATATATGTTAAGAATATCGAGAATGAGTTAAGTAGGTATTCATAAAAAAATCCCCAATCAAAGGGGTAATAAATGTCTAAGTTAATTCGGTTCAACATGGTATTGGATGTGTACGGCTACCGTAGCCGAGTGTGTAGCGTGTCTTCAAGATTTGATCGGGTTTAAATACATCAGAAAACTATTTATAGAGATCTTTTTATACCTTTCAGGAATATGAAATGGTATTGTAACTTTGGTGTTGATTTTTGTAAGTGTAAGAGAAAGAAGAGATAGACCCATACGCGTGTATACCAAAATTATCAGAGCTAACTTGATTTAGCCGTGACCATCTGTCTGCCCATCTGGAGATCTGTCTGTTTGAACGGAAACAATTCCCTTAGTTTTTGAGATATCTTAAAATTTGGTAGGCAGATGCATTTTCACAACTTCGGGCCACATACAGCTGCAATACAACTGGATTTTCAGATAAGGGATTTTGTCTAAAAATTTGTTTTTAGACAGCTAACCGCGTAACACTTTGTGAGCAATTTACTTATAATTTTTATAAGGAATGGTTCCAATACCGCTGATTGTTCAAATATGAGGTTTTACCTAAATACTCCTTATTTTTATCTGTATTTTTTACATGCAAAATAAATTAACAGTATTTTAAAATGAATTCTTTTTACGCTAAGAACCCAGTAATAAAATCAATTTAATCTTTTTTCTTTCCATAAAAGTTTTGAATGCTTCAGCATAGCACTTTTTATTTGTTTCTAAAAGCGGTCTCCACTTCGAGTGTAGTTTTTGTCAAGCTAAATATAGTAAGTGCAAACAACATGTGTACCCAGGTCAGCTTTCGAGAATTTTCCTGGAGAAATTTCGAATTTTGAAGAAATATGCTGTTTACATATACTAATATTTTAGAAAATTTCCAAAAATTTGTATTTTTGCTAATTTAAAAAGTGTTGTATTGCGTTATACCTATGTTATTTCCATGGTTTTCCTGATGTAGGAAATTTTATAAAAGGATATTTTTTGTAGGTACTTTTTGGTTAGCGTATCTCAAAATCCTGACGTGACGTACAGCAATTCTTCGGCCAGATCTAGATTTAGCGCATCGAAACCCTCTCATAAGGTATAAGCTGCTTTTTCTGTAGGTAGGTCGGTGTCATTTTGTTGATCTGCGTTATTATTAATACTAAAAAGAAAAAGAATCTGCGCTCGCGTGTAACCGAACTTTAAATACCCGGCGCATATTTTTATTTCAAATAAACAGTCCTCGTTGAAGGCAATAAAACCAGTTAATAATAAAAGACTTTTCTTTATTATACTTAAAAACAAAAATTATTTAGTAGACCATTTTTTGAAAACTGATTTTTCCGTATTTCTCTCTAAGAAAATTCTTCAATTTAAGGGAATTTATCACATTATTTATTAAAATATCAAGTTGTTTGATTTTTTTTTTGTATTTGCCGTTGTATGGGAGCGGTCATAGATTTGATCCTGATTCCTATATATAATTTTCTAAATTGCACTTATCGGGTGAAATTGCCCTTGAACGTTTGATAAAGCAGTTTTGAACACATACATATGTATTTATTTGCTCTGAAGTGGGCAGTACTACAATTTCCTTCTCCAATCCAATTGTATTTATAAAAATTGAGCAACTGCAATTTATGGGTCTGAAATATCGAATTTTTTTGTTTCACTAAATACTGTGATTTTAGCGTGGTTTTTGTTCGCAATTACCCGCATTTTAAACGCCAGTGTGAATCTCATTTCATCCGCAATGAAACAAACGGCAATATTTAATTTAGTAATACTTTTACGTATGCATATCTGATAACGAAACTTAAAGTATGACGAAAAACGATCGAGGCAAACTTAAAAAGTAGCAAAACTATGTTCCATATTCAACAAAAACCAGAAAATGAAAAATTGCAAATTTTGTTCAAACCCTAGAAACAATCAACAAAATTCCATTCATTTACATACAATTTCCGAACTTTGTATTGCCTATCTTTTGGAATGAAAAAATGGACAAGACCGTTCCCAAACAAAAAATGTAAAAATTCAACGGTAATTTGTAGCAACTTCGAACTCATATCTTATTATACGTACACATTTCAATTTAATGTGCTACAAAAAATACCGGAAATATTTCTAAAAATATTTGATAACACGTTGGATAAGGTCAAGAAAATGAATGGAAATTTTGTCGAAAATTGGGATTGTTGGCAACTAATCCCGGATTTTCGGTACTTAAAAAAGCCTGAAATCCTAGGATTACCATCCCTAATATCTATCTACAACTATAATGGTTCCTTTATACTGTTATAAAACATCGTCATGTGAATAAATTTATAATATCCTGGAGATCAGTGCGATCGAGTATAAAAAACATAAAAATCAAAGATTCCGACTTTTCAATTATTATTTCCAGAAACTTTTTATATATGCCGTTTTCTACCTTAATTCAGCTTATGATGAAAGGATTTCGGCAACTGTTGAGTGGACATTGATGCACATTTCTTTGATATAATTTAAAAAAAAAAATCGAGCAAGAGTTAACTTTCTCTCAGATAGTTGTTAAGATATGTAGGTATGGCTGCCATTGCGAAAAACACCAGAGTCATGGATTGAAGGAACTACCCTAATAGTACTACTATTGTTGACAACAAACGTTTTTTAAATTAGAAATACCCCAAAGTATTTGCAAAAACAGATTTGCATGTACATATATTTCTTATTGTTATGTTAAATACCCGTAGTAGCGAAATCCAAAAGCAATTCTATTTGTCATATTTTACAGCGTAAATATTTTGAACATATTTGCATTTTGTGTTGAACTAAGCTGCGCGATTATTATTATTCTTTGCATACGCAAGTTTATTATATCAGGTAGGGTCGACAATCTTTTTTTTTTTAACTTTCAATCAAGTCATCAAGTAGTGCAATAGCAACAACTAGAATACATTTGCAAGATTCCAGCGAAATTAATCAAACTATACTGTCCCAGAATAAAAACGAATTGAATTTATAAAATATTGAAAAATATTTTAGAAGTCTAGTATGTCAGAATCGGGAAGGACCTCTCCGAGCCGTTTGAAACCAAACGAGGTTTCAGACAAGGTGACTCTCTTTCGTGCAACTTCTTTAACCTTATGAAAAGAAAGAAAAGATAATTCGAGCTGCAGAGTTGGACCGTTCAGGCACTATATTTTATAAGAGCGTGCAACTTCTGGCGTATGCTGATGATATCGATATTATCGGCCTAAACAACCGCGCCGTTACTTCTACGAGGGCAAAACTAAGTACCTCCTGTCATCAAATAAACAGTCAGCGCATTCGCGTCTCGGATCCCGCATCACTGTTGACAATTACAATTTCGACAAAGTGGAGGACTTTGTTTATCTGGGAACCAGCATTAATATCTACAATAATGTCAGCCTGGAAATCAAACGCAGAATCTCTGTTGACAACAAGTGCTATTGGGTCTATAACTTAATTCGTGCGGTTTTCTAAGAGATGACGTAACTTGTATGTATTCCATCGTTCCAATATATTCCGAAGAACGCCACAAAAGGAAGTCATTTTTGCATCGGATTGTTACTGGTGATGAAAAATTGATCCATTACGACAACCCCAAGCGCAAAAAATCAGCCAACCAGCCAAATTAACGGCTAAGCCGAATATCCATGGCGCGAAGGTAATGCTCCGTGTTTGGTGGGATCAGAAAGGTGTGCTGTTTTATGAGCCGCTAAAACTGGGTGAAACCATCAATGGAGAATGCTACCGAACACAATTAATGCGTTTGAAGAGAGCAGTAGCCGAAAAACGCCCGGAATATGCGACCAGATACGAGGCAATAATTTTCCACCATGACAACGCTCGGTCCCACGTTGCTATTCCGGTTAAGAACTATTTGGAAAACAGTGCATGGGAAGTTTTACCCCACCCGCCTTATAGCCTAGACCTTGCCCCTTCTGACTACCGTTTGTTCCGATCGATGCAGAACACCCTCACTGGAATACGGTTCACATCAGAGCAGGATATCAAAAATTGGCTTGATTCATTCTTGGCTGCCAAGCCGGCAGTTTTTTTTTTGGGATGGGATCCACAAATTGCCAGAAAGATGGGAAAAGGCCATAGCTTCAGATGGACAATACTTTGAATAATACTATTGTACATGTTTTCTTAAAAAAACGTTCAAATTTTGGAAAACCCCCGCACGAATTAAGTAGGATTCGTAGGCAATTGCGCAGTAAAGCCCTCTCTCGACGAACCAAAACCACACTCTACCTAAGTCTCTCCTCATGCCCGTGCTATTGTATGGCGCAGAAGCATGAATGCTGTCAACATCAGATGAGAAGACCCTTGGAGTGTTCGAGAGAAAAATTCTCCGCGGCGAATACCGCAGACGATGGAACGATGAGCTGTATGAGCTTTATCGCGACATAGACAGTGCCCAGCGAATCAAAACACAGCGGCTACGTTGGCTGGGACATGTCGTGCGAATGGACGAAAATGCTGAAGCGCTGAAAGTATTCAAGGCAGTACCAGCTGGTGGAGGTAGAGGAAGCGGATGGCCTCCTCTGCGTTGGAAATAACAAGAGGAAAAGGACTTGACGTCACTTGGTATTTCCAATTGGCGCCAGTTAGCAGGAAGAAGGAGGATACATATACTCTATAAGTCACAAATACCCTTTTTTAGTCATATCGAAATTGGATTGAAAATAAAAAAAAAGTTGAGACCCAATTTAATGTAAAAATATACCACAATATCAAAAGCAGCAAAATAATAAGGGAAAATAGAATCACGCAAACAGTTTTCGTTTTCGCATCACAAAAGAAATTTACCATCTTTTTGTTGCTGAATCTGCAATTTTGTTTTCAATTGGGCGCTGAATTTCCTGCGTTCTATTTTTATTTATTTCAATGCTCAGGGGTATAGACGGCCGACAAACAATTCTAGGTAGACAATGCAAATAGTAAAAGCAAGAAATTGCAATTCGTTTATTTCTGCAATATAAGTACATAGAGTGCGTATATATTTATTTACATTCTGCTTACATACCATGAATGAATTTGTGTAAAGAAAGCGTGTATTATTAAAAAAACAGCGCCTTTCCTTTTGCTTTTAACTTTCAAAATTTCCACTTCTTCTCGGATATGGGTTGAGAGCTTTAGGAGTGGTGCTTCCCTTCCATTAGCGGAAGTGTTACAATATTGTTTGACGTTGCTTTTAATATCATACCGATTTTGGAATTTCCGAGTTTTTAAAGGTAAAACGGAAACGTTCATTTCGAGTCGAAATCTCTGAGTTAGTTTACCTGTTTAAATTACGATACGGATATACTGAACTCGAGTTAAATATGCGTGCCCACTAAAAGTTCCTTAACTTGATAATTACTTCTAAGAATGAGGGCGACTGACAGAAATGCGGCATAAGGTGCTTAAGGAATTATACGTTTGGTTCTAAATATTTTATTTGTCAACGAAATCCCACTTCGTTTGAAACTGTAAATATAATGCTTTTATGTCAAAAAAAATATTTTTTTAGATTTCCCTGCAATAATTTGTCGAGAACTCAAATAGTTCGCCTACCTTCGGCTACTTAGAATTCCCTTCTTCGTATCATAAAAAGGTGCATTTTTCAAACGTAATTTTGTAATAAATTAATGCTCGGAAATTTTAAACTTTTATTTTAAATTAAAGCTCTGCATTTAAACACAATACCCCCGGAAACTTTGTATAAAACTAACCCATACCCAAGCAATTTACAAAATATTATACTATCTAAAATCTCAAAATCTTTGGATCTCAAAAATATTTGACTGGTGCCGTTTCCGACACTGCTCGCCAGCATACTGTGTGAGCGCCACAGTTAGTAAGTTAGTTTCCACGATGAAATATTCAATAACAAAAGAACTCAGTTAAGTGAAAACATCTTGACAATCATATGGAAATTAAAATTGAGGATTTAGAATATTTTATATCGGGCATTTAAATCATTCGCCATGTACATTCAAAACAAAATATTTTAAAAATGTGTCGTCGCTAAATTCGCCATTGTGAATACAAGTAAAATTTAGAAAAAGACCACCCTCGAAGTGTGGAAAGGTATAGAATATGGCGCTGTCTCTTTAGAAGGGTTTATCCCATCCATTACGGACCTTGTTCGGTTCCATTTTAAGCATCTTTGCCTTGTTAGCTGTTGTTGTTGTTTTTGTAGTGGTTACTCAACCCAGTATGTTCGGGCACTGATTGTTATAATCGAGCTCATCTACGAGGAGGCCGCAGTAAAGAGTAAAGAGTGTTAGACAAGCTGGTTTAAGAGGGAAAATGAATTAGTGATTGGTATCGTGCGGGGAATCTCCACATGCCAGATACATACATATATATTGGGATTATATGCGTTCATTTTGGATAAGTAGGACTTGTTTTGTTCGTTCTATAAGAACATATATAGACATATTGCTCCATCTCAGGGAATATTGGGATTTTCGCATGAGCGCCGATTATATAACTTCACATTGCTATTATTGTAACATAATACAATATTCTCATTGAAAATTAGCTGATAATTGCAGCAATGAGAATCGTAAAATTTTTACTTTGCAGTTCTTTCCTAACTCCGACTAAGTAGAACTAAGAGGCTTACTGACAAATATGGCCACTCTCATTGTTCTTAAAGACACTGAAGTCAGTGATATGTATATCAGGTTTACTCCGCTATGCTCACGAACACTTAGTTCCGTGTTAGGATGGTGCAGAAATAAATCTGTTTTATAACAGCGAAAAGAAATACAACTGCGGTCTGTTTAACAAAGTACCCCCATAGTGGGGCTAAACACTCCCTACTGCATGTTTTAATCAATTGTTATCCAAGCGAAGAGGGCTCTATGGAGAATAGTACCAATTTCGGGGCAGTAAGGTATCTGACCCTTGGGATGATTAACATTCTTGCGGAAAAGTTTAAAACCGAACTCAGTAACCAAAAAGGCGTGGGTAGGTATATGTGAAGGTGTAAGATAAACTAAAGTGTGATAGCCACGGGAAGGCGAAGGTCATCTTTTAGGCAGCTATATATGAATCATATACGTACTTCGAAACCACCTGCAAGAGGAACATTGCAATATTTACTAATAGCCAATCTGCTACCAAGACCCGCAACCCCCTCCGGGTGACTTCAAAATTAATGATGATGCTTAACAAGTTGAACACACTTGGTCTGACCAATTCGGCACTGTTCTCTGGGTTCCGGGCCACGTTGATATTAAAGGAAACAAGATCAAGGAGATACTAGCAAGCATGGGAGCATTAACTCCCTACATTGGTCCAGAGCTATTCTATGGTATAAGAAAGTTCCCATTATCCACTTTGTCAAAAAATATGGAGAAACTGCAGAGAATTACACTGAGAAAATATATCAGCGCTCTTTGGATAACAACCAAAAAAGTTTTGTAGCGTACATGGACTTAGCAAAGAACAACCTACGAATTATTATAGGACATTGCAGGCTGAAATTTCACTGGGAATCTACTCGGATGAATGCTGCAAAGTATGTAAAGGAGAAGGGGGCATACTGAAGCAGTGCCTTGCACAGATGCATAAAAGAAAAAGGAACGTTAGTGAATATTCAATAACTGATGGCATTATAAATTCCGCCGTAGCAGAGTATGTGGCATGTGCGCGCTTCATTCGGTGCCCCGGGTTCGAACCCCGTCCGGACAAGAAACATCAAAACATTATAGAAATATTTTTCTAATAGCGGTCGACCTCGGCAAGCAATGGCAAACCTCCGTGTGTATTTCTGCTACGGAAAAAAATTCTGATAAAAACTATTTGCCGTTCGGAGTCGGTTTAATACTGTAGGTCCCTTTTAGTTACCACATGAAGACGCTCACCATAAATTGTAAAACAAGTTCATCTAAACATAAATGTGTAAGCGCCAAATTATTATATTATTATTATTATTATTATTATTGTGAATTCCAAAGGTTTGAATTCTATAATAAAATTTATTTCGGATGCTTGATGAGAAGCAAATGTTTTACAATCCATGACGGGAAGAACAGTAGATCTTAAGGACGCAGAGCTTATTCATTTATTATGCCCTTTCTACAAGGTCGATAAAATAAATAAGAAATTTGTTAGAACAACAGGCTTAGCTCATTGTATATTAAACAGCTTCCAATGTGCCGATACCTTTGCTCCAATAACTATAATCATATCCTAACTTTAACTCGAAGATCGCGTATAAAACCATCGTTCTACCAAATTTAAGCTCCACAACGCCGGCTAATTACACAAATTAATTTTTACATAAGTGACTAACCCATCAATTATTCTAATCCGCTGTAAGAAACCCATAATAAATATGTAAGCTTTTTAGTTAATTCGCATCACCACAACCGAGCTAGTTTTCCTTTGATCTAGTTGTCAACAAACAGCGCGCGTAACCAAAGTTTGATCGATTAAACTGTTCGATTTGTTAATCGTGTATAGTAGTATCGGACATTGGGGACAATATCTGCTATATAAATTATTTTGTTACATAGTAGTTGACGGCGGTAAATCTATTTACATGAGCATTTACTAGTTCAAAGCGACTCCACTCCAGACGCGAACACAGACACAGACTGTTGTCGCCCGTAGAATTTATTGGAACGATTGGCGACTCGGTCCGACGGCAATTTGTTATTTAACTTCATGTCAAGCACAATCGTTGTGACAGTGCTGGACATCTACAACAACCACAAACATAAAACAGCGGCAGTAATGAAGGCAATGCAACGAAAGCGACAACAAAATCATTTAGTGGAGCAAACCAGTTCAAAGCGTGGATTAGTTTCTCTATTTTCAAATCGAAAAGAAAAACAAAACATAGTAAGGCAAGTAGAGTAGTATTAAACGCGACATGGATACAGAAGCTTTAGTAGTCGCTGTTGGTTTGGCGTAGATATTATCTTAAGTGGTTTGTCAATTCAATGGTTTAAAACGTTTTAGCTCTCAGCCACCAAGGCAAAGTGATCCTCCATTCTAACTGATTGTTGTTTTTAACACTTGCCGTTTTTTTTTTGCCGCCAAGTCAGGTCGTGTTTGACGTTTCGTTGTTAATAGTTTCTCCTCTTCCTACTACTGCGCTAACACCGAAACTATTTTCTAATAGTAATAGCGATACAGAAGGGAGAAATAATCTGTTACTATCTTAGCGCTTCTGTACATAATTAATCTTCCGATTGATCGTCGTTCTTAGCCGCAAAGTCTGTTGCTTAATACTCGTGTTATTTGGGCAAGGTGTGTACGACGTCACATCCATACAAAACGTCATACATATTACCCTAATCTTTAGACAGGCGCGCCTCCGCAAACAGCGCGTTTTTTCGTTCTTACAACGACGGTGCTGGCGGGGCAAGTAATCTTACTAAATAAAAAGACATTACCAAACAAAAAGACTTTTGATTTCAAAAAGACTGGAAGCGATTTTGGATTCGCTCTGCCGCTTGTTCTCAACCTCATGGTTCCTCTATCGGGCACTGCATGTAGATATTTCGAAAGTGCATTGCTGTTGCCGTTTTTCGCTACTCCACGCTGCCGAGAATGATAAATGTATCCAGTTATTGCTACGGACAAATTGTGCGATTTGACGAACTCTCTTGTCAGCACCTATTGTTGAGCATCGCTTGTTGTTGTTGGGTAACATGGAAGGAGTGGCGAATGGCGGCATCGCAGTTCCGATTTCATTGCTGTCAATTCACTCCATTTATGAAATTGCACTGCGAATAATCAGAGGTACTTAATGCGTGGGAAACTTATAGTATAACTTCAACTGGACTAGACGGGCTTAACTGGTTCGCAATGAAAAATCACGGAGGACGGATCTTTCCATTTCAGACGTCAGAACAAAAGATCGAATACTATAGTTTAAAACTTCCAGATTTTGAAAAATCGATTGAGAAAATTTAATAATCTGATCTGATTCTCTCAGTATAGTCGTGATCTGAAATTGTGAAGAGCTAAAAAAAAGGCAGAAAACGGTTTAGCGCATGGACCGTAACGGCTATAATTTTAATTTAAAAAAAAATCATGATTTAATCGTTATTTTCTGAGTTTTATTTCATCGATAAAAAATAATCTTTATTCTGGGATTTTTATCAAGTTCTATCGTTATTTTGTGATTTTTAATTTTTCGATCAACAATAATCATTATTGTTGGATTTGTACTTTTCCGATAAAGTTTGATAGATTTTTATAAAAGAAAACTCCATGATTTAATCGTTACTTTGTGATTTTTATTTTCTCGGTCAAAAATAATCGTTATTCTTGGATTTGTATATTTCCGATAAAATTATCACAAATAATCGCTACTCTTGGACTTTAGATTTTTCGATCCCAACAAACGCAAAAATAAATGGTCGGCGATGACATAATAGCAACAACAACACTTATACGATCACACTCGAAAAAATTTAAATCTAAGAAAAACGATTATTTTTCATCGAACAAATAAAAACCATAAAATAACGACCATAATTGATCGGAAAAATAAAACTTAAAAAAATAAGGATTACGTAATGTTTTAAAACATAAAACCTTCAAAATAAAAATAAGATCAGATTTGTATACCATAAGGCGACATAAGGATTAGATCTGTATATTCGATTTAGGTTTTGATAGGATCCTTTCCATGATCTTTTTTATCCGAAGAAATCAGAATAACGATTGTGATCTACTCTATTATAGTTTTTATTTCATAACAAAATGTTAGATTTTCATCTTTAGTATTTTATTCTAGAATTAAGAAAATCCCCAAATCAAATTGAAAGTTGTCAGGAATCTCAAAACGACTTAATTTTCGCGTAACGTCCGTTCTTGATCTTACAAAAGATTAGTGAAAATATTTTAGAAAACTTGAAATTCTTTTACAAGCAAATTCGACACACCAAACGCAGACCTTGGCAGACCATCAGCATAGGGGGGTTAAATGGAATCGAACTGTAAATCCTGTGCACACACCTATCCTTCCAATTTCCCAATAGAATGCCTAACACGTGTTCTGAATTTGAATCAAATCGGAACATTAATTCGGCTTTTAGACTTATCTCGGCTCTGGCGCCAATTAAAAAAAACATTAAGTTTCTATTAACATACGTGTGCCATTTCATACAGGTGGCAACGCTATAAAAAATGGAGATATGAACCTTGACCTAATTATATGTCGAGTTATATTTTTTTGAGCAAAAATAAAACTTGTTTTCTGAGTGTTATTTTTTTGCTCGGAAATAATGATTATTTTTTGTATTGCTATTTTTTGATCAAAAATATTTATCATTTTTTGAGTTTCATTTTTTTGGACACAAAAAATTAGAATTTTTTGAGTTTTATTTTTTTCATACAAAATAATCATTACTTTTTGAGTTATATTTTTTTGATCAGAAATAAAACTCATTTCTTGAGCGTTATTTTTTCTCTCAGAAATAAAAATTAACTATTGAGTTTTATTTTTTTTCAGAACGAAAAACTCAAAACGCCAAACTTTTTTTTAATAAGTATTTCATGGTAAATTTTTTTTTGCCATGCCATCGCCAACATATTTATGTGCATACGTAATTCTTTCTAATTCTTTCGTTGTTACACTTTCAATTGAAGTAATATGTACATTTTTCTTATAATTCGTATTTTTTAATACATATGCATATACATATATGTACATATATATATGTATGTGTAGAAGTGTGTTGCAGTTTTTGAGGGCATATGTTGGCGATGACATAGCAAAAAAAATTTACCATGAAATACTTATTAAAAAAATGGTGTGGCGTTTTGAGTTTTTCGTTCTGAAAGAAACAAAAACACAAAAAAAAACTCAAAAGTTAATTTTTATTTCTGAGAGAAAAAATAACGCTCAAGAAATGAGTTTTATTTCTAATCAAAAAAAAATAACTCAAAAAGTAATTATTATTTTTTATGAAAAAAATAACACTCAAAAAATTATAATTTTTTCTGACCAAAAAAATTTAACTCAAAAAATTATAATTATTTTTGATCAAAAAATAGCAATACAAAAAATAATCTTATGTATTTCCAAGCAAAAAAATAACACTCAGAAAACAAGTTTTATTTTTGCTCAAAAAAATTTAATTCGACATATAATTATTTTTTCAGAGCGGATAATGAAATTCGATATATAATTATTAATTTTAATTTTTATTGATATCGCTTGGAAATTTTTAGATCGTAATAGATTCTTATAGAATATGAAAAGATATACACATACATATATGTATATACTCAAAACTGTTCTCTGGTAATTGGAACCTTTTGATATTTTTCATTGAAATTTAAAAAATAATCATTATTTTCGGTCTCTGGGAATTATATAGGTATACTGGGTGAACGACGAGGAATGATTTTATAAAAAATGGAAAACATGGTTTACGCTAGGGTCGAGTTATTCAAAAAACCCGTATTTATAGTCCCATTTAGATGATTTACAGATATTTTTGACACATAGCCCACTGAAATTATGTAAACAAAAAAACTGCTACTAACCTTAGAGTCGACTTCCTACTATTCAAAGCAGAATATTTAGCTTTAAAAATCTGCTGTAAGTATATATAAAAAAATAGTAAGCTACATATGTATGTACGCGGACAGAGCCGCGGACTATCAGCTATTATTGTGTAAATTATAATCGTTACAGGCTATGATAGTTAATGAGTAAATATTTAAAACTAATAACTTATCTCTGGCAAAAAGAAAGAAATTATTTTAGAAATGCAAAAACCATAATCGATAATAATTTAGACTTTTCGAGGGCATACACACATACATAGTAGTGACTGAATATTGAACTAAATAAATAATTATTTGTTTATGACAATCGCCTTTGTTATTCTTTAATTCATTGAAGATGGCGCTTTTTATTCCCATTCTTTTGTGGCATTTATTATGTTTTCCATGAGCCCACGCAAAATCTTCCGATACCATCCTCAGCAACTTCTATTTTATTTGTTTTCAAAATCTATCGTACAATTTCTATATATATTCGTTATTGTTATGCCATGTAATTCTTTATGATTAGCTAAGCTCACTCCTCAGATGATAATAGAAAAACGACCGAGTTTGTTGTTCCCCGCAATTGAAAATAAACACAAAAAACCTATGAAATATTAAATAATAATTTAACAATAAACCAAGATAATCGCCAACGTCTACCAAGGAGGTACTGCAAATAAGAGCAGACGGGACAGGGGTTTGTAGGAGACTCAACGAAGTATAAGTTAGTCTACGAATAGAGGTAGTGGTGGCGCATTATCATTTTGAGACGCATGAAGTTTGAGTTTTACTGCCGCAAGCCATGCGCACATGAAGAACATGAAGACAGAGGGGAAACGAGTACGCTGATTTCAGCTGAACTCGGCTTTTTATAGAAAGTGTAACGCAGCTGTTTCGTGCATCGCGTTGTTGAAAATAATAAAAGCAATACTTTACTACACTATATTTATACCATATGAGAGCTTAATAATATCTGCAAAACGAGTAGTCGATTAAGTAAAGCAGCAGCAAAGCAAACACACCCATTAATGCCTCGAACTAAATTGAGTTCTTGAATGCACGCGGCGGCGCCTTAGTCCCACTATCAGCTGGCGTCACTTTATGCTAAGTGACAGAAGTGGTAGACGAAGCTTAATATATATATGTACTTATATTGTACTTACTTACGGTGACCATACGCCTTAGCATACCAATAAAAGTTAGTACTTATATATGTAAGTTCAAATAAATCTTTATAAAATTTGTTTGGAAAAATAGTTATTATCACGTCATGGATTTTATGGAAATCGACTTCTACATTTTCTGACAAAAAATGTCTATTTAAGGCAATTTTTTAGAGCAAAAAGTCAAAAGTGACACCGAAAATGATACAACGTCGAACACAATTTTAACAAGGAGTGTCGGAAATTAATTTCGAAAAGAACACGAAATTCAAATGAAACTGATTTATCAGTTCATAAACACCAGTTGATAAAATATGGGTTTGTCACATCTTCATATATTATCACTAATAGCTCGCTCTTTTACGCGGAGACTATCTAAATATCGCTTAGTTGGTGACTTTTTAATCATAAAAGCAGAAACAAACAAAAAAAATCCAAAGCTCTTTCGAAACTTGAAAACGATCGGTTGAAATGTAGACGAGAAAACGCAAAATAGATGAGGATGGATGAGACGAGACTCCACCAACAACGCAAAAAGAAATTCCCTTATTGATTACACTGCGGAACAAAAATTTAAAAAAAAAACCTGCGGTCATGATTTTGTTAATAGTTTTTATTAACATTAGTAGCAGGCTTACGAACTGTGTTTTTACTTTTTTTGGATTGGCTCTAGTTCTTGAGATAAACGAAACTTAAGAACTTAATGAAAAAAAAAATAATATGATCCAGTTCCAGTTGTTTTAATTTAATTATTCCTCAATAAGTTTTGTTATGTAAATTATTAAAACAAGTAGTTCGTTGGTTTAAATATTTTATTTCCCTTGCAAGAGAGCAAGGGCAGCCGGTTAAGTCGGGTGAGTTAATACAACTAAACATTAATTCGACGACTTCGCCTAAATACCTGAAAACTCTAACAGTCCCTGCCAGCCGCTGCACGTTATCGACCGCGTGGCTTGTAAATGCAACTTGTAAATGGGCCAACAAAGTGGGTATACTAAATACCCCTGTTTTATATGTTTATGGGACAGTCGTGCAAGAAATGAACATTGGATTAGAAAGGACTGGCCGGTGAGAGAAAATATGGAGGTAGAAACAGCAAATGTGGTTCATGACCAACTGATAAGCCGAGCAAATCATTCTTCCACCACTTCACATCTAGCTTGGGCTAATGAAACAGTTCATCAAAGCCCTTGATAAGACAGGTGACTGTTTCGAATATGTGTGCAAAAAATTTCCAGTCCTTAGTATGGAAAAATTAAAAGCAGGAGTCTTCGATGGTCCTCAAATTCGTACCCTTCTAAAAGACACTGAATTCTTAAACCATATGTCACAAATTGAATCTGAAGCCTGGCTAAGCTTTGTTAATGTAGTCAAAAATTTTTTGGGAAATCATAAATCGCCAGACTATACAAAACTAGTTGCTGATATGCTTCTCAATTTTCGCAAACTAGGAGCTAAAATGAGCATTAAATTACATTATTTACATAGTCATTTGGACAAATTCCCGGACAACCTAGGCGATTACAGTGAGGAACAAGGTGAACGGGGCCACCAGGACATAAAAATAATGGAAGAAAGATACCAAGATCGATGGGACGACCACATGATGGCAGACTACTGGTGGAACTTAATACGGGATTGTCCTGAGCAACGACATCATAGGAGGTCCTACAGAAAAAGAAGTTTGTAATTTTTTTAAAATTAATTAATGAAAAGAATATATTTTTTTTTAATTTTGTATTATTTTTATACAGGCGAGCAATAAAAATATAATTTAAATCCATATTGGTAGGGGAGGTTCGCCGGTTATGGGACACGTTTTTTTGAAGCGTCATAACTTTTGTTAACAAGTGGATCTTGCCGTTATAAATACATAAATTTAAAGTTTGGGTCATAAACTAACTTTCTTACATTTAAAGTGTATTGATTCAATGAACGTTAAAAATTGTATACTTGAATTTGTGTACGAGTGTAAATTTCGAGAAATAAAATTCTTCGCCGGTTATGGGACACTCGAAAAAAGTCAGTCGAAATTGTTTAAAATCAAGTTAGTATACAAAAAATATGCATAATCGTCATTTTTATTTATTCAAACATTTTGGTACAGTAAAAATTCTCATGCTTGAGTGTTTAAATTATCGAATCATTCTGTTTGAGATCAATCAGATTCGCAATGCACGCAAGTAAATATGCCTGTTGGCGCTTTCGCACATTTAAAATGAACAGCCCGTTTACATGAATAGCACTCGATATAATTAGTATCAGTCAATTTTTTTGGCATTTTTTTCAAGCAAATGATACAAAAGTCTTCATCGTCGGAATCAGTTGTAGGTGATTTATCCTTCTTGGGTAGCGATTTTCGAATTTTGGCTCGTTTGACTGGTGGCGTTGACTTTTTCGTTGTTGTTTTTTTTGTCTGGGTCACTGTTTTTGCGATCAATTTGGCTTTTTTTTCTCTAAGAACTGCTATATGCCTTGGAGAAGTCAAGACGCAGCTCTGCATGGGTCTGCGGCCCCGGTTAGATAACTTTTTTGGAGTAGCAGCTCGAATCGGTCCAATATCGTTCAACAGCGATGTAGAAGTCGACGGTTGTGGAGTCAAAGTTTCAGAACGGTTCCCGCTTTCGTTCGAACTGATGTCCGAAGGGTCATTAAATTGAATTCGCCGATGTTCTTCCTCATTCAGTCCATCATCGGTAGCTGCAGCCTCTGCATTTTTTTGCACGGCCTCAACAAAATCTGCATCTGTGAAAATATCTGGATTAAATGGCCAAATACCAGTAGCAGCGAATCCTGCTTTGATTGTCTTGGGGGTTAAAGCCAAATTCAGAGTTGCACAGGCAAGACCTTCGCATTGTTTTTCTGCCAAGCACTGCATTGCGATCTGTAGAAGTTTTGCACTCGGTCATTTAATTTCCAATTAAGCAGATAGCTGGCCGAAGAAGTTTTTGACCTTGATCGTATTTAGAAATCATTTTTTTACTCAATGCAGTTTTTCAGTGATTTATAAGCAAATAGACAATACATTCAGTATTTGAATATGTATTCCGTCATTTAAAAGTAGTATATTTCAATGTAAAAATTTTTGTTGAGTCCTAGTACAACATAAATAAGATACGAATAGCTAATTTCAAATTTATTCATGCCGAACTTACAGGACAAATGTAACGAGCAAAGTGTCCCATAACCGGCGATACGCATGTCCCATAACCGGGAAAATCAACGTTTTGAAAATAAATTCGAGAAAAATTTTGTCGTTTGAATATTGTAAAAATTAATTGTCACACCTTTAATTATGAATAATACACTAGATTTTGACGAAGTGCACTTTGCTGTACAACTCACTTATCACAATGTGATAACATTGTTAAAAATGACTGGCAATACTTTTTCGTGCTCTTGTCACATATGTTGTTCCGAACTGATAGATGCAGTGCAAATATCTATCATAGTCACACATCAAAAACTAGAATATGTGAAAATAACATTTGCGTCAAGCCAACATTTGGCGGTAGCAACAAAAGAAAAGGGTGAAAATCGACTGTCCCACAACCGGCGATGTCCCACAACCGGCGAAACTCCCCTATTTTGAATTAGATTTTTTCGTGAAATATTTAAGAGTCTTTATCTGAAAAACTAGAGCCAATTCGACAAAACTGATATAATTTTCGTAATCAGCGCCCCCAAATTACCGTAAATCGACCGCAAAATTTTGTTCCGCAGTGTTATCTACCGTTTTCGGAGTAAACTAAAACCACTACACATATTCAAAGAATACCAAATTGTATATGGAACGACTGCAGCGTCTCATAAGAGTTTTTCCAATTGGTTCTGAAGATTCCAGACGGTAATTTGTCGATTAATATCTTCCACTGATGACGTCACTCTGACTAAATGACTCTGGTGACGAACATCCCCGATTTACACAGTAAATGATTTCTGATGAATTAGGGTTGAATGCTTTCTAATTATTTCGAGTATTCAGTAATCATCCCGGGTACACAAAGAAATCTGTTCGATGAGTGTTACGAATTTTAAATGAGGCCGAAAGAACTGTACTTATAGTAAAAATGTTACTGGTGACAAATCTTTTTTTTTTATAAGAACGATCCGGAAACCAAACAGCAGCCCCCGCAACAAAACCACCTGTAAAAGCTAAGCAGCAACAATCAGTAACAAAAGTAATGATGCCAGTCTAGTGTTTGGAGGTGCTATTCTCCAGGAAAAGGGTCAACCTGTAACGGCAAATTGGTATACCGAAGACTGTTTACTAAACGTTTTCAAAAAATTTTTTTGGAAAGCCGGAGAAACAGTATTTGCAGACAAATTTTTTAGCATTGAAGAAATACGACCAGCACTACCACATTCCCCTGGTCTAGCACCTGGAGATTTCTGGTTATTTCTAAAAGTTAAAAGAAATTGGAGGGGAAAAGTTCTAACAGCAACGCGGGGATATTTGATGCGGTTAATGCTAAACTTTATAGCTTAAAAGCAAGATTTTGAAGACTGTGAGAAGTGTATCTATAGGATTAAGATTACATTGAAATCGCAGGAGATCATGTAGAGAAGATAAAAAAGACGAAGAGTAAGAATAAATATGAAAAAAATTGTTCCTTTTTTTTTGCTCAACTAATCGGACTTTTGTTAGTCCACTCGAATAATCTTAAATGGTATTACGATATTTGAGTTAAAATTTTTAATAAAATAATTACATTTTTGTTAGTTTAAAAATTATTTCGCATTACAATTTCTTGGTAGTAAAGAGCGTACAAAAGTAGTATGCAGGTTAAATTAATAAAATTCTTACAGGGTGAGGGCAATGTCCGTTTGTAGTAAAAAAGGTAAAAAAGAATAAACCGAACAGTAAAAAAGGTTTAAAAAATATTCACATCACAAAACTGATTTATAGTATTTCCTCGCTTGGAACAAACTAAGTTTTAAATACCTATTTTGCGCCCCTATTTCTCAGTTTTTAGTCTCTTTTTAGCCTATTTCGCGAATGCACTTCACATGTTTTATATTAAGTCGCAAAAATTTACATTTGAATCAGAGCTTTATTTTATTACAATAATTTTATCTACAGTAGTAATATTCTTTTCCGATTTTTAGCTTGTCCACAGATTGTTGAAGCTAAATTATTAATGGAAAACACTCTTTCAGTTGGCGAGATTCAGTTTGTTTTCAATAGGTTTAAAATTAAAAATTAGCAAATACGGTAGCATTTACACCTTGAAAAATTCTCCCGCTTATTAAAAAGAACTAAGAACAAACCACGTTTTGTTTTTTTCTTAGAAAAATTTAACAAAGTAGAAAAGGGTAGAATAAAAAAATGATCATTTAAAATAAAAGATGTATGGTCACCGTCAACTTACTACAAGCTTGCCTGCTGTCGGCCGGCCTTTTGTCAGCTTTAAGTGCTCTTCGGCAGGCGAGTGTAAGTGGTTAAATGTATGACGACCGATTAAATATGTGATTTTAACTTCCGTTTTATGTTTGTATTTGAAGCTATTAAAATGTGATTTTTACAACTTCTTTGGTGACTAAGGTTGTAAGTTGCTGTATATTTTGCTTGGGTGTTTGCATGCAAAACTTCTGTATGACATTGAAAGGCATTAGAATGTTGGGGATTGCAAATCAGATGACAGCAAAAATAAGCTATCGAGAAATGAAAAGATTACAGAGAGAGTACATGAATCCCATGACGAAATTCCAACAGATACCTTGTTTATACGAACGCATAATACGGTTTCACCGAATACACTATACTTCAAAACGTATGTATAAACTCATTTTAAAGACGCTTTGAAATGATCATGTGTGTGTTCACTCGCACTCATTTTTCAATCGGTATTTCATTTCTCGCTTCGGTTAGAAGGTGCGTATAAACACCTCACGTTATCGAAACAAAGACAAAATCAGCTGATTGCCTTATGGCAGTCAAATGAACAGGGCTGCCAGATATTTTTCTTATTGAAAATGCATAATTATATGTCATGAACAAACTGGAAAATCTAATAAATTGTGTTATTTCGTATTTATCTTAACCAAATCTAAATATAAAGCAATAATTAACTTGGACTTCTACTTGTGCAATTACTATTTAATGAAAAACTTTGCTAAGAATTTATTTTGTTTGCAAATAACTGAAAACCGGCAGCTCTGTTAGTTAAGCGTATATTCATTTGAGCTTTTCGATTTGTCCTGATTCATTTATACAAAAGTGAAAAATTTTTATCAGAAATGGAAAATAATATTGAAAAGCGAAATTTATGGAAGCATATAGAAATTACTGAAATGCTTTTAATAATTAAAGAGAACCATGTGTTGAAACTTCTTGATAGTAAGGTAAAACGCAACAAAAATGTATTTGAAGAAGTGGCTCGAGAACTGAAGGCAAAGGGACATAATAAGGATGCAGTACAAATAAGAACGAAGTTTAAGGCATTAAAAAGTGAATACTATAAAGTAAAGCGTAATAATAACACCAGTGGCGCTGAAAGACAGACATGCGAATATTTTGACCTACTGGATGAAGTTTTAAGCCATCGCCCAGCAATAGCGACAGAGGGAGAGGACACCTCACATAATAATTCGGAGAATGGTACAGCTGAATCTGAACCCCCTCAAATTCAAGCAAGTTCATCGAAAACTTTTAAAAATCCAAGTATGTAGACCTGGTTACTTCTAGTTTTGATTGATCAATCATTTTCAAGTTTCAGAAAATAAAACCTACCAAAGGGTAATGGAGTCTTTTACCAAAGACTGGAAGCAGACTCAGGACAATTTAATCGGCGCAATAAAGGAGCAGGACACAAATTATTTAAGAAGCATGGAAAAATTATTGGAAAAAAATCGCGTAGAAACGGCCAAAATGCTGGAAGAGGATCGTCGTGAGACAGCTAATATGTTTTCAAACATGGTCAGCATGATCCAGCCGCCATCACTTACATCAATGTGGTATCCCCACCAAATTGGGGTTCCATCACGTAGTGCAGTGCTATCTGATTCATTGTTCAGTAATTTTTTGACTTCTCAAGCTGATGCGCCAACTCCGGAGTGTAATGGTATTTTTGCATCCACACCGCAGTCATCTCCAGCTAAATAACATGACCTTGATATTAGCTGTTAACTTTTTAAGTCATATTAATTAATAAATTGTAAGAGCTCTTTAATTTTCTAATACACGTTTTGAGACTGTTAAAGTTTACACAGCGATTTTCTTATATTAAGGAAATAGGGGTTAGCACATACATATAATTAATATAATAATACGAGTATATTCAATAGTATGAGTCCGCTAACTGAAATATTTATGAGTAGGAAAAAATTGTTAGAAATGTGATGTTCGTAAAGGATAATTGTCTTTCAGCCAATTTTTAATATCATTTCGCAAATCTTTGGGATGGATGTTTCTTTCGCTAATCATCTCACTTGTAATAGTATCTTGTGGCTGTGGGTAATGTATATCTTCTTGGACGGATTGGGACCAGAACTCCAAATATGATTCCTTCTGCTGCTCAACATAGTTGTGTAGAATTGCACAAGCCCGAACAAATTGTGGAACGAAAGCAGGGTCGACATCGATTCGTTTCGCAATGCATCGCCAGCGTCCTTTCAATCTGCCGAATGCGTTTTCTACCACTATTCGTGCGGAACTCAAGTGGCAATTGAACGATTCCTCTTCGGCATTTAAGTTGCCAATATATGGCTTCATCAGCCATGGAAGAAGAGGATATGCAGGGTCCCCAACAAGAAATAGAGGCGTTTCAATATTATTTACCAATTTTGTGTATATTGGAATACGGGTTGAGGAGTTTTTGAATAATCCTGATTCCTTAAATACCGTCGCATCGTGAGTACTACCTGGAAGCTTCACGCTGACGTCTGTAAACCTGTATTAATTGAACAAAATGTTTAATAATTTACACCAAAATGTACGTTTTACTACATATCTTCTTACAAATAGTTGTTATCTACGACCCCTTGCATTACAATCGAAGGCCATCCTTTTCTATTTATAAAATCTAAGAATCCATCACTTGGCGGCAAGACTGGAACATGGGTACCTGAAAAATTGATAGATTTACTAGCTATGTACATATATTTATGTACCAGCTTAAGCTATTCGATGAATATTACCATCAATTGCACCAATAATGTTTGGAATACAAGACTTCTTTTCGAATTCATTTGCAATTATTAATGCGTCTTCCAATTTTGGAAACTTGAACATTTCATTTTTGAGTTGTATTAGGGCACTCACTACTAAATGAAAGTATTTGTGAACTGTGCTTTTATGTACACCAAAAACATCACCGACAACCCGATATTCTGCACAAGATGCTAATTTGTATAGACAGATTGCAATTTGTTTATCTGTTGGAAGAGGCAAAGTGACGCACGGCTCACAGTCCCTTCTGAGAAAAGGATCCAGTTTTTCACAAAGCAATAAGAAAGACTTCTTGCTCATTCGGAACGCTTCGAAGGAGCACTCTTCGTTTACTGGCTGCTTGAGGGTCCACCAAAAGTTGTCGTTTCGTTTCCTTTTCTGTAAACTACGAATTCGCGGCACATTGGTTGTTAAAAATAAATTTGGAACATTGCTGTGTGAAACACAAAATTCTTTTAAGTTTTCCTTTCTTTTGTCAAGCAACTTGAATATGTCTGAATCCGCAGTCAAATGTTGATTTATACAAATAGATCTCTTTCTTTACACCGCTTTCATTAAAGTAAAAAGCAAGATTTTAGAATTGTTTTCTCCGTTCATCTCGGTGAATTTAATACCAATGAAGGAATATCAACAGAAAACAGCTGATTCAACATGCATTACAAAGCGGTTGCACTGAACACGGTTTTAAGTCTATTGCATAAACACTTGGCAAGAAAGTGTATTGAGTCGATGCGGATTCGAGTAATGCGTGGTATAAACGTGGTAAGAGACAATCTCTAAACATTTTACTACACTATCTACACTATTTTTTCGATAGCAAGCAATTGTAGCCAAAATGACGTACCACATATTTGAGGTGGCCCAATGCACGAAACCGTTTTCCATACCTATCAAAAATACTCTAGATACGTCAGCCCCATTTTTTTATGTCTTCCGGTCAAAAATCGTTCGCTACGCAATTTATTCTCGATGTTCGGGAACAAAATGAAGTCATTGTCTGCCTAGTGGGAATTGTACGGCCGGTTATTCATTAACTCGATGTTTTCACTGCCGAAAAAAACCGGCGACCAATTGTTTTAAAATGCTTCGAGCACGAATAACTTTTATTGGGATGGATTCATTTTGAAAGACCCACAGATTCAACTGCTGTTTAGTTTCTGGCTCATATCCATAATTCGCCAGCTATTTAGAGATTATACACGGCATTTGATGTGCCTCGATCGAATTTTTTCAGCATTTTTTCGCAACAATGCACTCGATTTTTGTTTTAACAATTGTCAAATTGCGCAAGACCCAGCAACTCAGATCATCACCCACAAATGTCTGAACTTTATATTATGTCTTATGTCGATCTTCAAACACAGCAATGACGCTTCCTGGCACACCTGCTGATTTTAGACGACCTTCACGTGGTTCGTTGGTAAGCGAACTACGATCACGATTGAATTCACTGCGCTAGTTTCAAATAGGGACCGAGAGTAGTGTTTGATTGTCAAAAGTAAAAACAGATTTATCTTAGGACTTCTAAAGTTGTAAAATACACTAGAAAGCTATACGAAAAATTACTTTATTAAAATAGAGCTTTTAAAATAATTTATGTTCACTGAGTACGAAAATGAGCTTCGTTTGGTTTTCCAAAGAAATTTTTTCGGGATATAGGCAAAACACTCTCTTTTAGAGGTCATTGCAGTTATTGGCAAAAATAAAAAATTTAGAATTGCAAATAAAACTAACCTTATAGGGTAAGAAAATCTACACGCACAGAGCGAAAGAAGCCCTTCTTATTACGACAGGTTATGTCTTTTCAATAACACCAAGAAGATAATCTGTGAAACTAAATAAAAACTTTTCAATGTAATTAAGAAGGTGTCTCGTAGAATTAAAATGAAACACTTTTCAATAAAATAACAACCTGTGAAATTAAGATGATAAAATTAAATTAAAAAATAAAATTAAATCTCCTCTTAATTTTAAGAAGCCGAAGATCTTATCAATTTAAAATTATTGGCACCTAAATTTGTTAACGTATCCATATCACACACAACAGGCATTTTTAATATTAAATATAGTTATTTTTGAAACATTACTCACTTAGAACTTCTGTAATAATAAATAGGCTAATGAAAAATTTAATTTTGAAAAAAGTCCAATAAAAAATATTCGCAAAGTAGGTTATTCACAAAATACATATGTTTAAATTAAAAAGCGCTCTTTCAAAAATAAAATTTTTTTTTGTTTTAATAAATTCAATAAGATTCTAGTCAAAATCAGGAGATCTCTTTATTAATTTCCTTTATATGATTTTTAATATAAAACCAAGCAATTTCTTCTTACGGTTGTATATTTTTGAACAAAATTCGATAAAAATAAACAAGAAGTTATTTATCTCTAGCCATTTTCCTTTTCAATAAATTTGTGAAGAAATTCATACCAATATTAAGAATATTTTCTAGAGAAAATTTCTTCGATT
This sequence comes from Anomoia purmunda, assembly GCA_951828415.1. Classification (NCBI taxonomy): domain Eukaryota; kingdom Metazoa; phylum Arthropoda; class Insecta; order Diptera; family Tephritidae; genus Anomoia; species Anomoia purmunda. Next base: position 66,454,428 of record OX639997.1, read on the forward strand.
TTGTCTCCTCTCGCACTCCTTGACCATTTTTTTAGACGTCGATCTCTTTAATTATAGGTGAATTTTGTAGCTCTGTGCGAATGTAAAAGTTTAGAATTTGTTTTATGTAAAATTCAAATTTGTTTTTAGAATTGCGATTCATAAAATTTTTTGTGGAATATTGAGAATAAATTGAATGATGGAAAAATCTTGGTGCCATTTTCAGAATCAGAGGACCCGAATCCATACAAAATATGATATTGCATCAATTGTGCATTTTACTGTTGTTTTCATAATAGAATTATTTTTCAATAACATGATTTAAATAACTGTTTTTACAAAGATTATCAACTAAAAAGAATGAAAATTTCCTTTAAATTTTTAGTTTTCGAAAATTTTCTTCTTGCGTTTAAACGTCTGTAACTCTCAAAAAATACTATTCCGATTTACACAGAAGGTATCTCAGAATAAATAAGCTGAATGTACCTTTAGAATGGTGTCTATAGATGGTCAGATTTATTTGCTTTTTCGGAAAAATTAATGGAACACATTTTCATGTACAGCGACCCAGGAAATATTTGTATATTATTTAGTGATATCGTAGCTCGAACGCGTTTTTGTGTTAATACCATTTTCACGTCGAGGCACAATTTTCGAATCAATGAAAATAATAAAGTATCCGGCATACGACGTTTTAAGTAAAAATCTCGCAAACTGTCCAACTGTTTGTCCTTACCTAGCGACGCCCGTATTTTACTTTGGGTACATATATTTTGATTTTTCGATAACAAATTTAATATGCATATTTTTTTCAATTAATATGAAAATTAACCTTTGTAAAATTAATCATTTAGTAGTTTTATTGGATTAACCCCATTTTGTACTTGATAGAAAAACAGTTAAATGTCAAGATAAGTAGTTTTGCAAAATATTTATAGATACGTAGCAAAATGTACAAACGTAGCTAAACATAAGAATTTTCTCCGCATTTTTCTGATCTTATTATATCCGTATAATAATTCTTGACACAATTGTGGGAAGGGGATTAGGAGAAGACAACCCAAAAAGATACCCATTTTTTCCATATTAAATCCGTGGAACATTGAAAAGGATGAGCTGCATATCGTTTCAATTCCGCTTTACATTTACTTTCACTACTTTTTATGCATTTCATTGCATTCGATTCAGCCAATTTGGAGATTCAAAGAATGTTGAAGTTGCAGTGCTGTTGTTTTAGCAAAGGAGTTAGAAATGTGCAGACTCACGTACTGAGAATATTTAAACAACTAACCGTCGATGCGCTGGTCAATGAAATTGGAAGATCTTGTGTTTACTTTGGAAACTCATTTGCATTTTGATTTGAATTTGCGCGACTGCAGAAACTTGTGTGTCTTGCCATTCGATTGTTACTTATTTCTTCTTGAAGATACCCCGCTTTCTGAATAAGTTTCTGTTTATAACTTTGAGGGTGGGAGTGGTCCTGGGTGTGCGCAAGCGTACAAACGACGTGGGTGGACAACAACTGCCGTGGAACTAGCCGGCATGCATGGTAGCGTTAGAGAATCGGAATGCGTGGCCAAAAGGCATTAAATTAAGTGGCTGATGGGATTTTCAATTTTATACATATTTACATGCCTACTGCAAATGTACATACTACATATGCATTTTACGGTCGTTTTAGCAATTCACACATATGGATATAGAAAATGTGTTTTGCGGAAATGTGTGATTCTCACACTTTTTCGTGGGCGCTTGCAGCTGGACAAGGCAGTGTTGCAAGAGCCGTAGGTGCCTCACAAATTGAAATACAAGACGAAAATTTAATGCGCGTGTTAAAATCGTTTTGTTAAAGCTCACAGCTCTCATATTTCTCATATTCCCAACTATTTATGTTTATGAACCCGATGGCCTTTTTTTAAACGGACATCATTTAATCTCATAAATAACAGCCAGGAACATAATCATCATAATTCACTACTTATTTTCATTCCTCACCCGCATTTGTATGTGAAATAAGATTGTCCGGCCGATGACGGGCTGAGACGACGTCTGGCAAGAGGCGCACGACCGGCAACTACCAGACGCTTGCAAGTCTAAAGAGCAGGAGAACGACGACAAAACAATCCAACTGCATGGGATGTACAAAAACTGAATGATAAACGTGTTTATCCAATTTAAAGAACACAAACACATTGCACATGACACTTGGGACTTTGGTTGTCTGATGAACAGTGTGGCCAGATGATCAATTGAGTTTAAAAAAAAAGTAATATCATTTTGCAAATTGTGCGTTGAATATAAAACTGAAAAGCATCAAAAACAACAGATTTTCTTCTTCATAATGATCAGTCACATTTTCCTTCACTAGAAACACAACTTTGTTTAAATGTAAATAAAACTAGAGAACGCCCGAACATAGGTGTTTAAGGTCGAACAGAATTTTAGCCAATTTAGCTGAAGCCAAACCGAACACTTCGGGGATTTAAAGTAACAAATTGATGAATATTTAAAAAATTCTAGAGTTTGTGGACTTTAAAAACAGTATTCAAAAATGTTGCAATTTCTTCGTAGCAGAAGTGCTCAATTCGCAATTTAAAGAGTAATTTCTTTGGGTATTATCACCGCAAATGATATCACCATCATGTAAATCGGAAAGCTGATTTGACTTTTTTCTGAAGAGAAACATATTAAAACTAAAAGGAATTTCTATCGTCTCTTGCGGGGCAATCACAAATAAAGTTACAATTGCCTATGAAGTTTTATCTGTTTGGTCTTCAGACGGTCTTTGCACAAGCACAGTTTAGATTGTTTGCTCGTAACACAGAATTTGCAATCCCAATTTTTGTTATTAATTAAATTCGATAAGATACTGCGGTTGAAGTACTCGACTCCAAAAATTATCGTTTTAACCGTTTGTAGATCTAAAAATCGACATATGTATGTATGCTTTCGACCTTGTGGGTAGATTTCTTCCCATATTGAGATTTCAAATATGTTGCGCGGAAAAATTTAAAAGCAGTGAATCGATTGTATTTCATTTATTATGAAACCAAATTTTACATTTCGATTATGCAATTGACACACTCTGTACGTGCATGAATATTTTTGTAGCCCAATTTTTTCACAAAAGCAACATATAAGCCAGTTTTCTGCATTTATTTATGCTCTCCTTCGAATTACCGTCGAATTGTCCTCGTTTTTTTTTTTTTTTGATTATCTGGCACTTCCACTTTACAAAGTTGAGCTGGTCGTGGATAAATCAGAGAAAGGTTTTGATGAAAGTAATGAAGAGGACGCGAGGATTGCTTTGGATTTGATAAAATTCTACCCATAATGATTTTTCTTACAAACCGCCTCGTTTATGGCACAGCACTCAAAAATAATAGGTTGTGTTCAAAAAAAATTTCGCTACAAAGCCATTGAATTTCAGCTCGATAGGAACTTTTTTATTTTGATGTTAAATTCTGAGTAGAATTCTACCCACAGGACAACGAACGGTTAAAACTATCGAGTGAAACATGTCGAGTGAAAAATATCGTATCAACTATTTTAATTAACAGTTTTTAGAAAGCTCATATTTTATTTAATTATAAAAATAATATTAAGAAACAAAAGCTAGAGCTAAATTTCCGATACAAGAGAGCAAAAATAAACTATATATCTAGGCACGAAAAAGTGAATCTGCTCACACTGCTGATGACGCCGAATTTAATCCACCACTTAATGGCGATTCACTCACAGCAACAATGCTGCAGCAACATGTATCTGAGAAAAGTGGCGGCGTGGGCTGTCTGATGCTTTGCTGTTGTTATGTTCGATGCTCGTGCTCGACACTAAGCGTTGGAGGCGGTCACATATTACACCATTTAGCATTCATTTAAAGTCCATTTATGGTAATAAAGTGGTAACACACATCACAATGCCGCACATGGCAGGCGACACAGAGGTCATACCGCTTCCAAAACGGTATGCGGCATACACAGCAACAGTTGCCACATGCTGGTACTTTTTGGCCAACTGAAAAAAATAATGACTCGCCATAACCTTTAAGCTGTTGCTCGTCCTACCACCATAAGGTATTTATGTGATCATTGTAAATTATGATGTGCATTCTTCTCGCTTTTACTTCCAACAATATATCACAATGTCTCACACGCACATACATACATACCTACATACATATGTACATATTTTTTGACCATCATCAACAATATTTTGTCGGCTTTTTTCATTGATCAGCAGCAATTCACTCGGTAGAGCGCTGCAGCCGCGTCACAGCAACAAAGTTATTCCCATTGGCGTTGGAGTTGGCAACATGCCCGTTTAGCTCATTACAACTTCAAATGTCATGTTCACATGTCAACACGTTTACCGACATTTCTACGTGTGTGCATTCGTATGTGCCACTCTATTCATACAAACAAACAAACAAGCATACATACACACACGTGGTGCAAGTGGTTTCATGAAGTGCACTCAATGTAAGTCGGCCGCTGCAAGCGCGTCGTTGAGCACCTCTTAAAACCATCTTCTCGCTCGACCCTTACCCTCCTCCTCCTCCTCCACTTCACCAACATTCACCATCTTTTCTGCGAATTGCCACATTGCCACATTGGTTATATTGTGCTAGTTTTCAGTTTCCAATCAATTGGCTGCCATAAAACGGATCGCATACCACCAAGGCTCTGGGATAAGTAACTACACATAACTACACATATCACTTGTAGCAACAACAATCTGTTGCTCAGCAACCAACTGCGATTAGTGGTTGCACGCTAATCATTAGCCATGAACAATTCTGGAAATGATGGTTATTACAATGAAACCTACGTGCTTATCAATGTAATGATAATATCGCTACAATTATCATTATACGTAATCACTTCTTTTATACATTTCATTTGAATTAAGTTTTGCTAATTATTGTTTTTAATGGTTGGAAAATAATTACTATTTATCCAATAATAATTCTTGCCCATTCACAAAAAAAAAAATTGTAGAATTGTTATTAGTAAACACCGACCGCAGCTTAAATACATAGACAATACATAAAAACAGAAAATGGGTAACTCAACCAGTGTTGCCAGAATTTGTTGAGAAAAAAAGGCTAAGTAGATAAATGTGAGTCTAAAATTAGAACTGTTCATCAATTGAACCAGATCTTTTTCAGTTGCACAATTGTGATAACACTTTTCGTCCTTCTTCATTCCATATCTAAGCAATTTCCATAGCGCTAAAAATGCGTGCGACTTCTGTATTGCCGATGAGTAAGATTAAAAGCCTGGCAGAGGTTTGACTAAAACTAAATATCTCAAAAATAAAACTTATTAAAAAATCACTCAGCCTAAGGCAAGCGAAACAAAAACTTTCGTCCAAAAATATAGAGGTTTCTATTTTAACAATAAACATACGGATTTAGGAAGAATCTGACAGTAGAAATCGGATGACACTTTGACTGAAGCGCATATTCAAAAAGGGAGAATTTCGGACATGCTTGGAGGGAAGTAGATGAATCATATTTCGCTTTTTGAAACTACTGGAAGACAGATTAGGTTTTTAAGGGCACTTAATTTTTTTCGGGGGTCTGATTAACACCCGGCCAAGATCCATGTTTACGGATGGTTTTTTGATTTACACGCAAAGTTTATGATCAAACTGTACGGAAAATATTTGTCAAAGCCTGTGAACCGTAAAACAAAAAACAGTATTGGAAAGTAGAAAAGGGCATAAAACAGCGTGTGTGGCCTTCACAAAGTCCGGAAGCAAACGCAATTGAAAATGTGGTGGCTCTAGTGAAGCGAAGATTCCACAACAAAAAAAAAAACTTCCCAGGACACTAAAAAGCTTTGGAGTGGTCTGTATCCAGATTATACCAGAAAACAAAGCGAAAGTTGCCCAATATGATATCAAGCTATTATAGACAGCAAGCTAGACAGTACGGCACATATAGCTATGACTACATCGATAAAAAATAATGGTCCTAAACCCTGCAAAAATGTCTGACCATATCGAAAATAAGTTATCGATTAAACACACGTTCCTGAAAACGATAAGAAGAATAGGTACATTATAGAAAATTTGAGATTAATGTTAGCTGTGAAGCTCTTCGTACAAAGATTGTGTGCCCCACAAGAAAATAAAGAACTCTATTAATTCATTTTCATAAATTCAAAAAAGCGAAGAAGAGAAGTGGTCATTTTATACCCGATGTCTGTACAAAACTATCCGGTAACTAACTAAATTAGCCACTAGTTTGAGTTAATTTTCCCACAAATATAGCCGATAATTATAGTTCAGGCTTGTTGCTGGGAAGTTTGTGTCGATAATGGCATACACGCAGCAGCTTAAACCTGTTTACAAAAATGTAGTTAATTATATAACATAATCCATATATATAAATTAAAAATTCAAACTTTGTACAAAATACAATAAAAATTAATTAAGAACTTTTCAGGAATGCGTAACATTCGTCGCTATGCGAGTTGTCATCGAACACCCCAATTTTTGAAAGTCGATCGTTCGTCCACGAATCATCCAAAAGCAAAAATATGAGGCAAGCAGATACGCAGTTCGAACCTTGGGTTTTATCAACAAGTGCAGAGAATTTTTATAATTGATGAGTACCTCAGGTTCGTATCAAATACACGTTTTACGCTATAGGAAGGTGTCAGTTTATTTTTATGATTTATTTTTTATGACAGACACACAAGGCTCTTCGACTAAGAATTAGCCCTCCTGATCTTAATTCTTTGGATTACCACGCATCGGGTGTTAGTAATAAACATCCTTGAAATGACCTTGACCCTGTAAAAGCAGAAATGATCAGAGAAATACCACACGTGGACGTGGAACATTTGAGTCGGGCATGCAAATGTTTCCCGTCAAGGATTGAAGTTGAAGGCAATTTTATTGAATAAATATACAGCTTATAGCCGCAATGTTGTCGAATTTCACAACGCCAGAAACCAATTGTATCTAATTCTATTATTAATCAGCAAAAGTAAACTTTTTTCTAGTGTGGAGAAATAAGATATTTTATCATCTCCAGTGTTAAACAAATATCATACTGATTGAATAAAACATGGCAACATACCCATGTGGCTGTTCTGGGCTCACTCAGTACAAAATATTACTTGTTATTTTTTATTCACTTACGTTTTGCTGCAGTACTGATAACGAAGCATCGTAAATCTACTGCGTAAGAAAATCAATAAATAGATACTGCTTTGTTCACATTTTAAAAAATGAATCGCCAAAAGTTATAATTTTAATTATTTGTGGAGAATCTAATTCAGAGAAGGCTATATTTAGATATTATGGCCACCACGAGGACATTGCTTTAAGGGATTTCTGGTGGACGAAGCTAGGCATCGCTTGAGCTTCAAGGTAAGGTCTGCTTCGACCACTGGATCTGACGGTCTAAAGGCAGGCCTTAAATGTAATTAATTTGTAGTCTATTAATATCTCCATCAGCTCCCGCCTAATGAATTCAATCAGTGTAATTCAAGCAGCACCCATACCTGAGGAACAGCTGGAGTTACATCGAGAGATCTGAACACCGGCACGATTACGTAGACTAAATTCCAAACTACCAAGAATAGGTCCCGATATACCAGACATCTGCACATACTTAAGCAAGCCCGATATGTGAGGTTTCCGTACGACGCTAGCCTTCTTTTCACATACCGCATTTTATCATTGGCCCAACATCGTCGAAACAGTACGTTTCCAGGTGTTCCTTTATAAGGTCCCGATGAATACACTTAGTGGCGCAATCAATCTTTGTAGGGTTTAATGAAGTCTAACTTAGAATGCATGGTAAGTGATGGACCATCTCTGGCGTAGATGCCTGGTTAAATTGTGTTAATGCTTTCTGTTATAGCAAGCACTGAAACTATTATACCCGAAATGGTCGCACACCACTGGCATATCATATCACTCACCGTGTGCCGATTATGCCAGTTTACTGAACAAATGCTAAACATTTTCTCGAATATTTCATATTCCTTTGTTTAATTTCAGAAAGATTAATTGCATTGTAGCCCAGCTGCTAAAGGTTTTCTACAAACTCACCAAGCTGCGATAAACCCTACAAATATAAAGAAAGCAAAAATTAGAAAACAAAGCAGAATCCAAGAAAAACAAAACAGGTGTTTTCACTTTCTGACCCGATAACGCAAACAAATTTCTCTCAAAGTGATTAGGTAGATACTCATTTACACTTTTTTCGAACATTAGGTAGACCAGGTGAAGTTTGACAGTTTGATGTTTGAATAACAGAAATAAAGGCACCAAACTGAAACTACTCCAAAATTGTTGACCCTTTTATGTTTAATTCTTCGGCTTTATTTTCGTAGTACCTGGCAGTTGTTGCAGTACCTTTTGGTTTGCTTCGCTCTTCCATTATTTGGTGGTGTAATTTTTTCCTCTCTTTCAAGATATAATATTATTGTTGCGTTGATTTTTAAATTTTTGGCGGCACCATGGTATTGGTGCAATCAACCAAATCAAATAGTGTCTATGAGTCACTTCAGATTCGCTGATTGAGTGCATTTGTGTGTTCTATTTTTAGTAGTTTATGATTTTTCTTAGCCATATTTTCACTCCCATTATGTTTTGTTGTTGTTTTACTTTTTTTTGGCATGGCAGCGCTAGCGCTTCATGTAAAGTTGAAAGATTTATGGGTGCAGTGAAACCATCGCCTGCATGGATGTACAACAAATATTATAACTACAATATCCAACAAATTTACGCAAAATAAAAATTACAATAAATTTCTTGAAAATAAACATTAATTTATAAATATAGTATTCCTCGGTGAGAAACAGTGGACCTCTTGTAAATTTTCCCCCCTTTTAAATTATACACAAATATTTATGATATAAGCCCACATATACGGCAGAAAGGGATTCAGCGTTCCTATTCGGAAACTAAAATTAATATAAAAAAATCAACCTTCAAAAATAAACACAGGCATACATTGAAAACCAGAAAAAAAAATTATTCAAAAGCAAATTGTTCTAAAAGATTTGTACAAAAAATGTTTCGTTTTTCAAATCTTATATACCATATCCTATGACCGAAGTTACTGTCTAGTCTAAAATGGTTTATCCCAGGAAGAATAAAATATTATGAAAACACGATTCATTCCGGGTTACAGAATTTAATACAACAAACCCGCTACATAATTTAACACATAAATTCTAGGTATATAAACATTTTCTGTTTCCAGGAGACATCCAGGAATCTATTCATTGACTCCAAAAAATTCAAGAAACAAAAATTTGGATCACTTGCCAAATCGTAGTATCTAGAGAGAGGATTTCCCGTTTGAGGGGGAAGCTATTTACCCCATCTTCCTCGACCGCCTCTATAACATTCGCTAGATCCTATTTGGTGTCTATGTATACTAAACCTATAATATTGCCGTATTCAGTTCTTATGGTGAATGGAAGAGCTACTGGCAACGAAAATCTCCAGGGAAAATATTTTGACGCAGGCGTTTACAACTTATTTTTATACATTTACCAGAGCGTTAAATCATGTTTTCTAATATATAATACAAAACACCTTAACTGTTGATAAAATAAAATTCGTTTAATTTCCTTGATTGATTATTCTACTTGAACTGGCATGCCCATTTATGAAGCTTTCTTATCTAACAAAAAAAACACCGTTCGAAACAAACGTTGTTAGTAAATAGATATTTTTCCAAAATCCGCAATAAAATTTACAGTGGTTAGTTTTTCTCGATATATTATTGATTTAAACGAAAGAACAAGCATTCCCATTATTTGAGGAACATGATTTTATTCTTGAGGCTGGTTCGAATGGATTCACTATAGCGCATCCTTTTAATCCAGTTTATCAAAACCTTGTGACGGTTTATGGTTTGATGTGATGAATGGCTTGCCCGATATTCCTTTTAAGGTCGGGTTCTTTACTGCACTTCACGAAACGTCCAACGTCGCCTAGACGCCTAGCAAGACAATTACCGATATTAACTCGCAAGGAATCGATTGGGATAAGCTGTGCGCGCCATCCTGTTGAAACCAAAGATCGTTCAAGCTCATCCCTTCAATTATGGGCATAAAAAATTACTTATCATCCCTCTGTAGTGATCCCCGTTGACCGAAATGACGTTCTCAGCAACATTTTAAAAGAAAAATGGGCCAACGATACCGCCGCTTCAAAAACCGCGCCAAACTTTCACTCTTTGAGTATGCTTTGAGTTCTGTACGATCACGTTCGGGTTTCCTGAATCCCAGACGCGCAATTTTGTTTAACATATGCCGAGATGAAAATGCGTTCCGTCAGAAAACCCGATTTTTCTTCTTATCAATAAACACACTGTTTTGGCTACACAACTAGGATTTCCAAAACCTGTTTGCATTATTTCCCATTGAAGATAAAATACTATATGAACCATCCTGTACATGTTGTTAACGAAAGTCATAAAATTGTCACGCCCAATTGTAAAGGATTCTTCGGTTTAAAAAAACTTGCCGAAAGAATGTTGTGGAAAAAGGAATACTCTGCCAAAATCGGCAATCAAAGCTTAATTTTGTTTGCTTTAGTTCTAAAACTGCATCTCTCTTTGCGGTGGGTTAATCACTTTAAGCTAAAATTGGGATTGGTATTCAGAATCCGCAATAAAATTTACAAAAACACGTTGTTTGACACCTAAAGTAAAATAGTAAAAATTATGATTTTGGAATTCAAAGTAAGTGCAAAGGAACAAAACACATGTACCTACTAGATAAATCAATGCATATGGTTAATTTATCCGCAGTCATTTAAGCGGTATGTTTGGTAGTCTAGTTGTTACGTCTAATGAAATAAAGGCAAAAGCTCTTGATTTGACATAGCGCTGAAGCTCTACGGGAATATTTGCCCTGCAAAAGCATGTCCCAAAATCCGCGCCCGATGTTATTTAATTACTGTAAGCAATGTTTTTAAACACATTCGATCTACTTGAAACTTTTTACTTTTACTTTTAAAAAGAGCGGTTTGCTTTAATTAATTCTTTAATTGCTGGAAATGTCAACTACTACACTAAACTATGTTCTAAAACTGTTCGGGCTTTTATTTTTTCAACTCACCATTATGCTTACTACCCAATGAAAGCGATCCATTGTATTTATGTATTTAGTCACACTTTCAAACCTATAAAAATCACATTGTTTGCTCTGCTGCCAACCATGTTTGCCGAACAAACAATAGTCTTAAATAAAGAAAGTAAAGTGGTAATTCTAGACATGGTTTTGAATGACATAACTAAAACAAATCATGTACGGTATATTTAACTTCGATGGAAAAGTAATTTCTCAGTCATTGCACTTTATCACTTTTGCCTGCACTCTACTCTTCGGTTTCATTTCCTTTTCCAGCACTCAAAAATTTGTCCACTTCCGATTATTGAAATATTTTAACGCTTGATTGAATGTGCGCTTTGTACCGGTTACGTGTGAATGGTTTTGAAACAAATCAGTTAGGGTGTGGATCTGTACTTACTCTTTGGCGTAAATATCTTCCGTTTCAAACTTCATTCCTATATTAACAGCAATGTGAGGAGTACTTGTATTATGACAGCACATTTTGCTCCGTATATACTCTATATAAAATATGTACTTAGCAACTTTTGCTCCTAAGGGAGTTGAATGTGGAGCGAGGTTGAGTGGCGTAATCTGAGAATAACGGACACCTATGCATAAATTTAACACTGTGTGCAAAATATGTGTACGAGCACTTGAAACATTCCCTATTGGCCAATACACTTGTATTTCCCATTCCTATTAATTATAGTGTTGACATTTTGTACACAATGCGCTTTTTTGTATTCACGTTATTTACCTAACGGTATACTTATACAAGGAAATGAAATTTAAATAAAATCAATAGTTTCGGTGTCTCATTCACCTCGTCGAATTTTTAAGAGCTGTTTACAATGAATTTAAGTATGTATGTACACACACGAATATTAGGGTTGGCCGAATTTATTTTCGGTATCTACTTTCGGATTTTATATATAAGTTCTAAAAGAAAGTGTAAAATAATCCATAGGGCAAAAATGAGTTTCTAATGTTTAGAAACTTTTCTGGTATGCAGCTTTACAATTCAATTTCAAGTGATTAAAAATGTCTATTGATTTTTAATAAATTTTTATTACTGACAACAGAAATTTTCTTCCGTATAACGCATGTAAAGAAGTAATTTTTAGATTGGAGAAAATACGCAACACCGCTATAAAAAATTGAACAAAACTGAGTACAAATTGTCAGGCACTTGAAATTTCCATTGAAATTTAATTGGCTATAAAATTGCATAACCGAAAAGTTTCGACTAAAAGATTTGAAAGTTTTGTTAAAAGATATTTCCCTTTTCTTCCATAAATGCGCAGACTCGGCCCCATTTCGATCCTATGGTTTCTTCTACACTTTATCATAGAATTATGCATTAAATCCGAAAATGCCATATTATTTGTCGAGCAATTTTCGTCAGAACAATGTGGTAGGGATCAAAAATGACTAAGGATTTTCGATGTGCTTACGATTCCTAGGAGGTCGTACACTTTTCAAAAAAAAAAAGTCCATCATGAACTTGGAAAGTATGTAGTTTCGAGTCAAATGTTAGAGCGGCTGCCACCGTGCAAGATGACGGAGCCACAGGTAGGCTATAAAACAAAGACCCGTTGTCGTACTGCTGGTGGAAAGCCATTTATTTTCCTTCCCTTTTTTAGAAGGCACAGATAGTCGGGAATGTTCAGATCTTCACTTCCTATTGCCGCCTCCCCCTAACCTTTGGCAAAAAACGTTTGGTTGGGTATCTCAATTTTCCCCATGTGCGTAATTTGGCGCTGCTACTCCTACTATTAGTCTCAGAGCAGAGCACTCAAGGCAAATGAGAACTTTGGATCGCTTTACGTCAGCCTTTGGCCAAACTTGGTTGGTAGTCTGATTAGTGAGATTTGTGATCGACTTGGTATTTATCTCTCCGATGAATTCAGTTTTAAGTCGCTGTGTGTGTAGGAGATTGCAGGTACACCCAAGGCCCTGTGAGTAGCGTCGCTGTCAGGGTATATATTAACAGGCAGTTCTGGAGTGACGGCCACTGTTAGCCCACGAGCAGCCTTCATTATGGAATTTAGCTCTGCCTGGAAAACGTTGCAGTAGTCCCTTAAACGAAGTGTGTTCCCGCTGGCTACTCTTACGACTAGCTTGGAACTCTCTGCATAGATAGTCGTTGACTGTGGGGTTAGGTATGCGGCACCTTGCTGTTCATTATCTCTGGAATTTTGAAGGAGAGTTTGTAGTCAGTTCGTAGTACAAGGAGAATAAAAAAGTATATCAATCTGGTTTTCGTAGATTATTCGGCAGAGTTTCCGGGGCCGAATCTGAGTTTCCACGACTGGATCGCATTTAACCTAGCAGTACAACAGACGTCCAGAAAACCGGCATGAAAATCCACCGGTGTAAGGTTTAAAATTAATTACAGATTTGGTTGAGGTTTAGCTTAGTACTCCCGTGACAAGCGTGAAATCCGTCGGTTGTACTTGTTACATCTTGGCTCTCGACAAAGCCTGGCGTAGAGTATGCTACTAGATGTTGAACCTGTAGAAGAAAATGGGCCTTATCACATCAGTTGTCCTTATATCCGGTTTTCGATATTCCAGTGGCGTTTCATGTCTAGAATAACTCCAAGATTCTTGATCTTAGTTGAAAGGGCGAGCTCACATCCCATTTAATGAACTTGCCTTTATAATACATATGTAATACCAAAACAAAAATACCGGGAATTACAACGACAACATTTGAACTAATTGGTAGTTGTTGCTACATTAACTTGCAGTTATAAGAGTGTCATTGTTACTCACAAAATTTGTGAAAGCACTTTTGAAGCACTGAATTCATAAAAGATACATACTTCATACTCATTTTCTTGAATGGGCCGTCGTTTTCAGTGTGTATTTAATGTAAGTTAATGAACATGAAGTACGTGGTGTTTAATTGTATCCTATTGCATTTAAATCTTTTCTAAACGATATTCATTTACTGTCACTTTTTGTTTATTCTCTGTCAGTCGTGATATTCTGACGTAGCAAATAGAGAGAGTTTTGTTTTTGCTTTTGAGCCTTTGAGATAAATTATGAGATTTTTCTAACAACCTACTAAGTTATAATGAAACCTGTAATTACTTAAAATATATCAGCGTACGTGAAAACAAAATACTTTAAGAAACTCTACAAATGTCCCCACTGAAATTGAACAATGGAAATTACTTAAAGGACATTTATTTATACAAATGCACATTTATACACACATACTTATTTAAGCACATTAACATCACTAAGTACCAGCGGGACACATGCGACCTAATTTCTAACATTCTGCTTTAATAAAGAGCTACATATCAACCTGTTTTGAAATTTACATTTTTGTTAAGGTCCGTAACAGACGACATAATGAAAATACTTTCGCCAAGTCTGTGAAATCGAAGAATTCCGGAAACTAATTGCAAAAGTTGCCACAGAAGCAAATTAAGTGATTTTCGAAGTCAAATTTTTATTTTGTAAAGGGATTTGTTAGTTAAATTAAAAATTTTTTCCTGTTCACAAAGGCAAGACTTTCCGTAATAATTTCCGAAATCATGTTGCGGGGTTGGATGGGACATTTGATTGTTTCCCAAATCCTTTTTGCGGTTATAAAGCTCGAAAAGATAAAGCCATAAGATATAAAATATAACTCCGAAAATAGATAATTATTATCTTCATACTGAAAATATTTGCGAATTCCATCAGTTCATTCGCAAATGAAGGCTCTAAGCTATCTTTATCTGACTAAATTGTCTGCAGCCACCTAAAGGCTCGAGGCGATCAACTCTAATAAATAATTGTAAAAAGCCAAGTCAACTACAAACTTAAGATGAAGCCTATCAATTAGGGCTGACTAAAATTGATCAATAACAGAAAAAAAAGCAATTTTAGCTAGCACTCCGATTAATTTCTTTTAACTTTAATAAGTTATTACTTATTACTATAATTACAATAATCAAATATAAATAAAAAAGTGAAAAAGAAATTTCCCACTCGGAACTGTTGGGAAGTGTAAACAAACTGTGCTATTGTGAATGAGAACGGCGAAAATACATGGGATATTTCAGTTTAAGGCCTAAATTGTTTTTATTTGTGTAGTATTTTTAAATATATGTATAACTAAGTCAAAAACTAAAATTTATTTGCACAGCTATTTTCCGTCTTTAGATAACACTAAGCAAATCGCATGTGTAATGAAAGTTGCTAACAGAGTTGCTTTTGCAACTACAGGAAGCTTTATCCGAGTTGGAGCGCTCTTTTGCAAGCCCGGCACAAAGAAACGGACCAATAAATAACTTTAACGTTTTACAGTATGAAAATTATTTTCCTTCCAACTTATCAGTATTTTCAAAGTATTTTATCTCAGGATGTACGTATTCG